>JAQFVV010006197.1:8253299-9453299 GCA_028023455.1 Epiperipatus broadwayi
ACATAATATTAGTCTAAAAAATTAAGGTCACTAAGTTTCGAATTTAGGAAATTAACGAAATGTTAAAATGAGATATCCATTTCAACTTTCAATAGTTTTTTAGAAAAACTTACTTACTCTAATTTATAATATTAATTCATATTCCATTTTATATTTGATATTTTTATACATTTATTAAATGTTCATTACATATATACATCATGTCATGGTGAAACTTGAAAAAAAATAGTTTCAATTAATTGTAGAAATTTGTTTTCATAAATCGGTCTTTTCTAGCTTTGCTATAATTTATGGTAACATTTTCTGATAAAATATCTATAAGCATAGATACAAATAATTAAAAAGAAAGGAAGATATCAATAATTTGGAAGCTTTTCATTGCTAGAAACTATATTTTAAGAAATTTTATATTCTTAGAAAAAAATGAAAATATTATAGCAAATCATATTTACTAGAAAATGCTTTCTTGACAAATACGAAAGTCACACAGTACTTCATATATATGTGAAACAATTTAACTACAATAATTTGGAAGCTTTTCATTGCTAGAAACTATATTTTAAGAAATTTTATATTCTTAGGAAAAAATGAAAATATTATAGCAAATCATATTTACTAGAAAATGCTTTCTTGACAAATACGAAAGTCACACAGTACTTCATATATATGTGAAACAATTTAACTAATGGAAAAATTATCATCAACCCCAAATAAATAAAATAAAATTTAAATATAAAAGGAATGAGCATGAGTGCTCAGCAAAGATCATAACTATAAATAAGTTCACCAGCATTACACAAAAGTAATAATCATTCATCATCATGAATGATCAACAATAAAATCAACAGTCAATCTTGTGGCAGAATTTGAAATAGATCTACTATAGACCAGGCTAATTATTTAGCTCTTCCCAGCTTGGGGAAAATTACTTAAACATTAATTTGGATGCACAAACTTAAATACTAATCCATCAGAATATATAACAATAAAAATAAGAATGCTGGGATACTAAAACATGATCATTATCAACACACTGGCCACTTAGTACCTTTAATGTTCTGGCTAACTATAAACTTAATTTCTAATAAATATTAAACTAAATAAAATGTAGTGCATGGACTTTAAAAGATATCTTTATGCCAATCTAGAATCATCATCAATTGGATGTCCATAAACACTGACTATAAACCACTTTTTATATAACAGACCATTAGGCATGAATCTAGCTCAGGAACAAAATCTCTAGAACAGTTACTGTGAGCAAGAGATATAATCATAATATATAATATTTTAAATCTATTCTAGGATCAATTAAATTCACTGGAATAATTTTAACAATGAAATGTCAGTTTATTAATAACAATTAAAATGAAATTAAGATATGATGAATATGGTTATACATATAAATTAAGCTTTCTGATTTTGATTAATTCAAATAGAAATCACATTACATATACAAATATGTTAATACATAAAACACATTTAAGTATAAGCACACAGACAAGCACTATGATAATTTATGAATATGTCTGAATTGTCATAAACCTATAAATGAAATTTCATTTTTATAATACATAATGACTGATTTAATATATATGTGTGTGCATATATTTCTGTGTGCACACAATGGTATTTATATATATATATAAAGATAAACCTAATAAACTATATTATGTTTTTTCAATAAACAATTCAATGTAAAAAAAAAACAGAAAATGCACATATATAAGCACTCAAATGTGCTGTATAATAATTTAAAAATTAACATGTTCAAATTGTCATAGACTTATAAAAAAATTCAATTCATTTTCAATAATACATAAATGCACACATATGATGTGAACATATATATATATATAAATAAATAGTATGAATTAAAGCTATTAATTAGCCTCTTTTTTATGGTGAGTTTTCTTTAAAAAATATTTACTCCTTTGACAATTCTCCATCAAATTTTTTTTTTTCAGGTTACTCTTAATTAATTGTAAGCTTTTTTAAAAATATTCCAGAAAATTGTTTTTTTTCCCTAATATAGAAAGATTTTTGGAGTTTAGTTTGTTTTGTGTTCAAAATAAAATTGTCTTTCAATCAATTCTTTGTTTACTTCTTTTACTTCTAAACTAGAGCTCCAAACTATCACTTTCAATAAATTATTTAAACTAATATCTTTCCTTAATATATATATATATATATATATATATATATATATATATATATATATAACATTCTCTTACTGACCAACTGTAATTTATATATAATATGAAGAAGTACTTTTATCTGTCCCTCTCTGCATATAAAACAGTAAATGTATAAACTATTTCAGCTAACTGATAGACTCTTTGGATAAGCCGATCTCTTCCAAACAGTAGATCAGCCTATTGCAGCCTATTGTCATTTTTGGAAAAGGCACAATCCAGGCAGCTATTGGCATTCAATTAGCTTTATTTAATCTAAAATTTGATAGACTTCAGGAATACTGACTAGTACACAATATATATGAGCTAATGAACCATAGAAAACTGGCCCTTGTTTCCATATGAATACAAACTCTACCATTTTGATCTAATAGCAGCAGCTGGACTTGCAGTTTTGCCTTCAGTTATATCTTCATTATGATCATGCTCTCACAATCCGTTAAAACTAACAAAACTAAAAAAAAAACTAATCTTTTTTCCCAACCTTTTTATAGTTAAGGTAGAACAAACAGTAATTAAAACCTATCTGGATTGAAAGAAGTTAGTGACTTTTTTCAATTTACTTTAATCCTTTGAAAAATAACTTTGCATGATTTTATCACAATATATTATACAAGTTTTTATATACAAAAAATTCTTTAATCAAATTAGATAGTGGAATTTCATATTTCTTTAAAATCAGAATTAATAAAATATTAGTTAGACCTTTTTAAAATGTGTAATTTATAATAAAAAACATTAAATTCAAAATTATTTAATTTTTAACTGTTCTTCCAATATAATATAAAAACTATGTACAAACATTTTTGTTTGTTTACTTCTATTTTCCCTTTCAACTTTATATTGTAATGGTCAGATTTGTACATTCACATAACAAAGTCCAGAGTCTATGCAAAATACATCAAAGCTGACCAAAATTAGATGGTGACATCCCAAATCTGAACAAGCTTCAACTCATTTACCATTACACCATGATTTAACATCTTATGAATGACATTTTTGAAGTTACACTCGGCCTCAATTTCTTCAGCAAGCTGGCTCTGAACAGGGGGAAATATGAGACTCTAGGGGAATTAACAATTTAACTATAACTTAAAAATTAAATAGACTACTTAACAGGTTAATTAATTTAACTAAAATAATGCATATTGAACATATAAAATCATTAAAAAATTGGGTTTGGATTGTGAGAAAACAGACATTAAACATTTTATATCTTAAATAGGTTTATTAAATAACTAAATAATTCAACAAAAACAAAATGACATCAATTATATAGATTAACTATAAAACTAATGCACACAGGTGTTACATAGTGGATGAGAGTATTATTAATACAGTGATCTCATCTTAATGTATAAAATTGATATTATAAGCTTGTGTGGTTTATAAAATTATGCCTATAATATTTTAATATGTCAAGCCTATTTTTCATTAATTTGCCAATATTACAAGTTACTCTAGCTGGGATAACATATATTAGTGGTGTGAGTAAGTTCAAGATCAGACTGATGCTGAACAGTTAATTAACAAGGAGGAAAGAACTGGTTACTTTTAGATTTACATAAATATGCTATGGTGCTCAATAAATATTAATAAACATAATTGTATGTGGATGGGTAATTATTCACAGCCTTTAGCATCAAAATGCTTGGTGCCCTAAGACCAAATCGCTTGTCACTAATAATGATGTATATAGTTCAGGGAACTTGGATACTCAAGTATCCCAGACCCTTAACCCCAGTAAATTGGCCTGGTGCTCTTACCCAAACTAAAGAATGGAAGTGGCTTCCAGGTGCAGCAAGATATTATGTACAAATGTACTTAGTAAAAACACATCTGCAATGCATAAAACAATACAAATATGCATACTTAAAATTAATTGCACCTAAACAGATAGCTTCTATCTGTTAAACTAACTCAACCCATTTGTTAATCCAGAATTATAATTATGCTAACTAAAAAGGGCTAAAATAAATTATTAACCTAAGTTAAAATACTAAATCTGCACATATATATAATTAAGGAGGGAAATTATATTTGACAGACATTAATAAACATTAACAAATATACTTCTAACATATATATATATATATATATATATATGATAATGAGTGTGTAGCAATGGGTTATTATCTAGCATAATATGATCTCGGAACAGTGATTTGATATGCAAGGTAGCATTTCTAAAATATTAAAATGGAGACTTTAAAAATTATTTCCTTGCAAAGTTTACTAAAATTAAAATATTCACTGTCTACTTAGCATATTATAACATAAAAATTAAATTGAAATAAATGATTAAAACCTAAATATAGGCATAACTGAAGTATAAAGAAATTTAAGTAACTGATTGTAGTTATTATAGTTTAGAGAAACAAGTTATATTTACAGAGATAAATTCAGGCAAGTTTTATGCAGATTTAATTACATTATTATAAATGGAATTTAAAGAATAAAAGATGATCATTCAATTACATTATATTAGTTAACTAAAATGTTAAAGGTTACAGGTTTAAATATCAATTTAACAGCCTTGTAGTTTTGAAGAAATGTTACCAATCTACTTTACAGCAGCTGATACTTCAGGTATATTGGATGGTAAGCATAGTGGCACTCTTTTCTGAACAGTTTTTATGATCTGAATGTCTTCTTTTATTGCAGGCTTTCGCTGGAAACTTCCCATCTCCATGATGGATGGGGTCCAAGATCATCTTGCTTCAGAAATGCACTTTAATACTTATATATACAGCTGTGAACCAAATAAAAGCTGGGTTTGCCTCAATATGAATTCAAACTCTACCATTGTGACCTTAGCAGCATCTGTAATTCTTGCCTTCAGTTATAACTTCTTAATAATAGCATCTTTTTTCCAATCTTTTTGTCCAAGGTGGAGGAAAAAACAGTAATTAAAAGTAACTTTTCTTTATCTTGATTTCAAAAAGTTAATGACTCTTTTCAATCCTTTTTGCAGTTGCTTTGTTGAATATCTCTTTTAAATCTTACAATTAGTAGCTTAGCCAATCTCTTGGCTTCAGAGTTTTTTTTGTAATAACTTTTTTAATAGTTATTTCATATATCTGTTTTTTTTCTTTTTGTTCCAGGTTTCAATCTACAATTTTTTTTTTTCCTTTAGCTTTTTTTTCCATTTTGAAGTTTCAGGTTTTCAGTTTAACAATTATTTTAATTTCAGGTTAATGTAAGTTGAAACAATCATGATTTTAGAAGGATCTATACATAATGCTTATTGAGTGCTTCTCCATGAAGTATTTTCCTTTTCCTACACTTTTTATAAGGAATTTGGTTATATATTGGGGTGAGTTGTGATCAGCTTTTAGTAAGAACTTAGCACATGGTTCTTGAACTCTATAATATTATGATGCTTTGAAAACATTTTACTTTTTATAAACTAAAATAGGGATCAATCCATCATTAAACTTCCAAGCTATGCTTCTGACTTGCTGAACCCACCACTTCTGATTTTCTACTAAATTCTGCTGCCACACAATTTTTTTATTTTTTAAATACAACTTGATGTTACTTTTTTACCTAATCACATAATTACCTCAAAAATTATTGTATTAAGCATTGATCAATTGATTTTTTTTTACAAAAAAGATGATTTTAAAAAAATTATATCCTAATTGGAAAACAAATCCAGAGATAAAGTTCTCAGTTTCTTTTTGTTTGTTATTTAATTGATAAATGATTTTTATTTCTTCAGAGATAAATATCCTAATCCCTTCTTGTTTTTTAATTAATTTACAAACAACATTTAGAGATTTTAATCATTTTTTAATTAATTGATAAACAAATTTAAAAGATCTTAATCCATTATTGTTTTTATTTTTTTAAAAAAATAAGTAAATGAAACTGCATAATACATTTTTTTACAGCTATACCTAATAAAAAGTAAACATTTATATTATTAAAATATCCTAAATTTGTAACATGGTTAATTTTTTACTAAGTTTAACCAAGGTAAATACCTATTTAACATCTAAGTTATCTTCAAGCTAACATAGGAACAAATAATTCTTTTTAATATATATAATTAAAATTTTCATGAATCACAAACAATTTTAGATAACATTATTTTCACTTATGTCATCTATAAAAAAAATTTATGATGAAATATTGCTACTTGAGAGATTTTTTTTTTTGTAAATGATTTTATTTAAATCAATTTACTTCAAAATTTATATATATATTGATACAAAATTTTTCATGTGTTACATGCTAATACAGTTAAACAACACTCATCATTATCAACTCTCATTCTAAATTATGCATTCATGTTACTCTAATATCATGATCCTATCTAGTTGTAACATTTTCTCTCAATTTAAGATCAGAAAAAAAATTAAGATATTAAAAGACCAAATTGTATCAATAAATGTGATGACACATGCAAACTTTTTTCTATTTGGAATAATTTTTTAAAAACATTATTCTGAACATTTTCTGACTCTTATTTTTTCATGCTTGGTTGAAGTTTAATATTATTATAAACCAATGTTTACAGCATCTCTACAATCATCTTTATAATATTCTATTCATCACCCAAGGGATGCAAAATGTATTATTTATATATATTCAATTCTTGTATTCTTTATTGCACACTCATTTCAACTCTAATATTACAACTATTTACTGGTATAGAAACTCAGGCCACTTTTTCTCACTTTGTATATATTTTGAAAACAACTATTAATATTCAGATAAACTAGCTGTATCAAATATCTAAATCTTCATGTCTATATTGTTAGTTCAATATTTTTCGATTAAATCATATTTATATATATACACACACATGTGCAGATAAGTTTTTCAAACAGTTTTTTTGTTTTTTAAATTTTGTCTCTAAATCAAAAATTCTCTTTTTTTTTTTTACTATTTTTTCCTCCAAATCTACTCAGACATTTCTATCAATAGTTCTATTCCATATAGTTTTTAATAGTTTGTTGAACAGTTCTAACTATTATTTTGAATCATTTGTGATTTAACAAAACTTATATTTGCACAGTTTATAATTTTCTTATCCATTTAAGTTTGTGTAGAATTACGTAATCTTTTAATATTTTATTTCAAAGATAATTTTGATATAATTTTTCAATATTTTGTGTTCAAAAATTTTTAAACCTTTTGTTATTTTGTTATAACTTGCACCGTTGCTTTTCTTTGTTATCTCATGATTGATTATTGATATGACGCAATTTCTTTCATTGTTTCGAAATGCTATTCAATATTTTTGACCATAAATGTTTGTTACATTTTACTAATTTTATCTTTACTATTTTTTACTGTTTTTTTAATAATATTTATTACCATATATGTTTTTTATTTTCTAAAATTCTAACTGATTTTAATCTAACTTTAATCTTTTCATATGTCTCTTATTGCTAAATTAGTTTTTTAAAATTGCTTTATATTTTAAATAGATTCATATTTACAGTTTTTATTTATTTTATTATTAATCTGTTTATACATTTAACTGCTTTGTATGCATTGTATTTCAATTCCTTATTTGTTCTAATAAGAAAATGTATTTAAGATAACTCACAAAAAGTGAGAAAATAAAAGATATTATTTTAACAGAATTATCATTATAGAAGCTGTCTTTTATTGTGAAATGTTCACTATACTTAAAAAAATTATAATGGACTACTGAAAAATGATCAGTGAATCTTTATATATTAAGTTCTCTGAAAAAAGGCAAATGTAATTATGTCCAGAGTTACTATTATGAAGCAAAATTTTTGAATACTTTTGGCAATAGTTTGATATTTAACATGATAATATTAGAGCTATAACTGAATATCTAATAATTTTTTTTTACACTGAATTAATTCAGATATGCAGGACATATACAAAATATACTTATTTTAATAGTAATAAAAATAAATTTTAATTTTTAAAAAAAAAAGGAAAAAGAATAAATGAAAACGGTTTTCCGTGAAATTATTTTAAAATAAGAAAAAAATTGTTTTAATATATTTTTTGATGTATGACAGCAGAAATGATTTTGAATCTAATTAAATGTGTATATATAGTATTTATTTAATAATACTATGACTATCTATGTCTGCTATTTTATTAACACTATGTAATTTTTATAATACTAAAATAAATCTTCTTTAAAAAAATATTTTACTCTCTAATTAATTTTTGTCTAGGAAAATAAGAAATGTGAATCATTTAAACTTTAAATCTCTGCAAAAAAAAAAGCATTTGTCTTTTGATTATGAAAACAGAAACAAAAACAACTTAATAATAGCCGTGGTAATAATAGTTATTTTTATTTGAAGATATTATCAACTAAGCTGTTAAAATTAAGCTTGGTAGCTAAATAATTAAACTAGACTTTATAATTTTTAAGTCAAATTAGGTTTTGAAAAAACCTGCATAATTCTATTGTTAATTGTGATTTCTAGAAGAATTTTAAATTTTGGAAGTTAAAATGTAGAAAATGATTATTGTGAAATGCTTCTAGATGTAGATAACATTTCATCTAATAATACAATCCAAAAAAATTAAACTCAAAATAACTATCATCTAAGAAGAAGCCACATTTTTGGATAATGTGATTAAAAAAGACAAGGTAATAGAAATAGTTAGAAGAAATTGTTTAAAAAAAAGAAGCATCTGATTTAATCAGTGAGGATGTATAAATCATTTGTGAGTGGAAAAATGACAAATGCAAGAAAATTATATAAAATAATTATACTAAGCTAAATAATTATTGATGTGATCTCTTCAACTTCACAGCACTCCTGCTGACAGTTTGTTCATTCTATGGATTTTTGTTTGTAAGATCATTATGGTCAGAATGTATAGCAGTTTTGATTAATATTGGTCTTTTAATTAAACTTTCTCTTTTCCTTTCAAAATTTTTTTTGTGGTATTTTGTATTTAATGTTCAATAATAGAAAGTATAAAATTAAGATCATAAATGAAAACAAAATGTATTGTATATTTTCAAACTATTGTTTAACATTGCTACATTTTGTACAGATAAATAAAGATATCAAAAAAATGCAAATTATTGAGATGCATTTTGGTTGAACTAATATCTTTTATGGTTGCAGGCTCCAATCTTTATTTATGTGCCTTCGTCATAATAATATATTTATCTTTTGTTTATTCCACAATTTGATTTACAAGTAATATACTTTGTACATAAACATAATGATGATACTATATTTAGCTTAATATATTAATGTCTTTATTAGATATTGATCATTATATTAATTTTAGTCAATATTTAAATAGCGGTATATCACTTATTAATTATACATGCATGATCTTATTTATTCTTTTTCTATACATGTACCAGATTTTAAATATATATTTGATAAAAGTATTATTTAACATTCTTACAATTTAAACAAATGAATAAAAAGACAAAGGAATTCCATGGTATATTTTATCTGAACTACTTGGTCAGGATCATAACTCTCTTATGCATATATAATTAACATAAAGTGATATGAACTTTAATATAATTCAATGTCAGTATCTTTCCAAAAAATAATACATTAAGTATCCTTAGCCTATTAAATAAGTATATCAACACTAATGTATTTATCTAAAAATGATGCATGTAGGAAATATAGCACCTGTAAAATATATTATATATATTGTGACAAGATTTTCTTTCTTAATTATTTTTAATTATTTATATATATAAAATTCCAACACATCTTTTATCTATATTTTTACTGAACTAAATTTCATAACAAAAATTATAAATATCCATTAATGTTTTCTTTATATAAACATTATATATTATATATTGTCATGGCATCATTTATCTGAGTTATAAAATAAAATAGAATATATAAATCAAAACATATTAGAAACACATATGTATAAAATATTCCACAAATATAAACACATTAAAAAAAAATTACATGTATACAAAGTACACTAATATAATATAAAATATATTTTTTGGTGTATTTTGTAAAAAAAAAATTGTATTTTTTTTAATTATAAATTTTTGTTTTATTTTATCAATATAAAAACAAGCTTTTTTTTTTTTTAAATAAAAGTGTTTGTTGGAGTTTTATAAAAAAATTATTATGTATGTATCTAAGGATTCTAAGTAAAAAGTATCTATAAAAAATTTACACTTCTATAGGATTCAATCTGAAAATGTTAACTAAAGTATTCTAAGATATTACCATATTGCAAAGTGTTTAACAATTAAAATAGGGTGAAAAATCTTTCAAACTAATAATTATTTTTTTTAATATCCTAATAAGGAAAAACAATAAAAATAGTCTATTATTTAAAATCATTTCTCCTATGTATTTTTTTTTAAGGGTCTGTTTGTCTATATGTTCCAAATGCTATTGACTAGATTATGATTCTATCAATTGTACAATTAATAAATGTTTCCCATATAGAGGCTGTAATAGATTAGGCATTTTTGTTATCTTGTTTACTGAGATAATTTACTCTCAAGTTGTAAATATAGAAAAAACAGATATTGAAATTTACCATGGACAAGTGTAAAGTCTCCTGAATGAAAAAGTGGGAAATTAATATTTTCTGTTACCTCAGCTGCTTTCTTAATTTATTTTTTGTGAAAAAATCATTTTGCTATTCTACACAATGGATTTTTATCATCAGTTTACTGAGAAATAAAATTTTTATTCAGCTAAAATAAAACACATTACTTTACATCAAATAAGCCAGTTATGAAATACAATTATCTAAAAAAACTTATTGAAATCAGTGATTTAGAAAATGGGAAAAATGATAAGAAATATTTTTCAGAATTAAGTCAAGTATCAAAGCTTTAGTAATCTAGCAAAGACATTTGTCTTTCAGTTTTTAGTGACCAAATGAAAGGGAAGTAAATTGACAATTGTTTAGAAAATGAGAAAAACATTCACAAATACTCCAACTACAACTCCATTAAATTCAGTTACACTGTTTGTGGCATAGATTAATTATTAATATATATTATAATGTGTTACTTTCAGCCATTATTAATCTACTACAGGATGATTTTTTTCAAGATTAATCTAGTTTCTCTAATCCATAGTCTTTCTTCTCCACATCTATCCAGCAAGTCTTTTTATTTCATTCAATTATCCCTTGTGTAGTCTTTTTCTATATCTTTTACAATTCTTTTAGATCCATTTTGAAATTTCAGTTATTCATATATTATCATTTCTTTTATAAATATGTCTAGTCTAGCTTTATTTCAGTTTTTTACTTTATCCAATATTATCGTTAGACCCAATTGCTCTTTTTTTACATAGGTATTTTCCTTTTAATCTCTTCTAGTTATTTCCAACATATATCTTTTTATAATGTGGTCTGATATTTTTATAATTCTTTTATTAACTGATAAGGCATATAAATTTAAACTTTTCTTTTTAAATATATAGACATATTAAAATATTTTTGCCGTTAGCATTCTATTTAAGTTTAATTACTATGTTTTCATCTGTATTAATAATCTGATCAAGTTATTTATAATTGTTAACTTCTTTTAATTCATAATTATTAACTTTTGTGAAAAACCATTGAACATTACTTTATTCTTTTTTAGTATTTATTTTTAGTCTTTTTGTTTTCATTTCATAACTTTTGTAACATTACCCAGAGCTCTGAAGTATTATTTGCAAAACAAACACATAACAAGCAAAATCTATATAAATTAAATAAGATCCATGTGTTTTTATTTCCTTCCAATTTTAATCCAGAAAATATTTTTTTGGGGAAAGTTTCTATAAAATTTTTGGGGATGAGGAATCTCTATTGAATGTCGTTATCATCATTAAGATTTTTTAATGTAAACATGCAATCAGATAACTGCTGTTGCCTTCTGATAAATATTCTTCAAGATATTACAATATCTCAGTTTATATCTTGATGATCCAAATCTTTAATTGCTGCAGAAATGCTTTTAGAATCAAATGTCCTTTTATAATTTTCAAATGCAAAAAATAATGATAAGTCATACTCATTACCTTTTTCTATAACTGCTTTGCTAAAGTCACTTTGAAATTAAGATTATTTTTTATTAATTTGAGTCCAAAATTACTGTAGATAAATTGGTATTATTTTAGTAAAGATCTTACATCATTTAACTAAAAAATTAGTACATAGTTTTGCCAAGATTTTTTTTTTTTAAATATATCTGTAGCAATATCATCATTTCCTGAAGTTTTTTTTTCTTCTTTAGAAATTTAATTGTGTGTCTTATCTCTTCTATGAAATGCTTGGCAATTAAAAAGATGTTCAATTATGGAAATTATTTTGTTTCCTTGTTTTTATTGCTATATAATTCTTCATAAATCCATACATTGCATGATTCCATTCCTTTTTTTAATAGTAGCTTTATCCTCTCTTTTTATTGCTGAAACAATTTCCAAATACAAGATATTGTTTTATATTTTTGGGACTTTAATTCTCTTCTATACCTTTCTTTTCCAATTTACAGTTACATTTTGTATATTATTATTAAGTCTATTTCTTATTATTCTATAAAGTTCAATATATTCAATTCATTTTAATGCATCAATTTTAAATATTTTCTTCTTTTTTCCGATTTTGTACCAATGACCTTTGTCACAGTTCTTAGTAGAATATCAGTTATCTTCTTATTGATCTCAGTTAAGTTTTAAAATATCTTCAAAATCTGTCAAGATTTTAAAATGATTAGTAACGTCTAATTTAAATTCATTGGAGTGCATCTAAAGGTTAGAAATATTAACTATTAAAATTATTTTTTAAAATGCTTTTGTCTTTCTAGTTTCCCTTAATATAAATATACATATTTAATTAGATGTAATTTTTATTATTATTTTATTTCTTGCAATCAATGTTCACCTATAATATTAGAGCATTTCTTTGATTGCCTATACTTATGACTGATATCTTTCTTCTAATTAAAAGCTATTTACAGATTAATACATACACAGATTTGTGATTGAATATTAATTAGTGAATTAGTCGACAGAAGTGAATTGAATACAACCGATAGTTTTTTCAATCTTAAATTTAAACTGAATGGATTTAACGAACTTGATGTAATATGTTGAACCTTCAAAAAAAAGTATGTAAATTTATAAATAAACTTTTCAGAATAAGATATTATTAATCATAGGAACTTTTTTAATTAATTGGTAAGATTATAAACTATGGTATTCAAACAATTTATTTTCTGATCTTCAAATATCTGATTTATATTGATTGGTAAGAATTCTGATAAATTAAATAAAAAATGTTTTGCTTTTTTATTCAAAAATTTTAATTGTGCAGTTAGTCTTTCGCTTTTGTGTAAATGAATTTTTAAAATCTTTTTGACCATTGCTTTGCACTCATAGAAAGAGTAACTTGTAACTAAAAATAAAAACTATTGTCAAATAGGAAAAAAAAAATACAAACATCGTAGCAACAGATGAATGGGAAATAACTCACAAATCAGCTGACAGATTAATAATATATATAGACAACTGAAAATAATTTTTGGGACATTAAACCTAGATGGAATTATTTTAAAGCATATTGTGTAATTAATATTTTCATATAAAAATACATCTTTGATTAAATCGCTCTGATATAACAATATCACATGGACGTTCTAGTTTATTTATTATTACAGTGAATTATTTCTATCTATGGAATCAACTAAAAATTGTCATAATTTTAATTAAAATTTTAACAGTTATTAACTCAAAACATCAATTAACTGCAATGTAGTTAACCTTAAATCTATTTGTTTTTATATAAGTATATACATCTATCTCCACTTATGATTCTTTCAGTCTACAGTAAACAAATGCAATTCTTTTTTATCTATTCTGGTAAGATCTATTGTAAGCTTGAGTAATCCATAGTTACTAGTTGATAGTGCACTTTAATAGACAGATAACCATCTTTAATTTTATTTTTTATTATTAAATTAACAGCTTGAAATTCAAAAAAGTCTGAGGCTTGAATTCAAATTTGTATACTTATATAGTTTTATCAATGTGTTATCAGGTAGTTACTATATATTTTAATAATTTCACTTGCATTTATAATGTAGCATCTTTTTACCTGGCTAAGAATTTTAATACCAATACAATATTTCTGGATTTTTTCCAGCTTATTGCAATAAATAAGAGCATTTCTTCTCATTTTTCTGCTCTAATATTACCTATATGGTAAGCTTGAGAAATCAGGGGTTAAAACTAGTATGGCAATTTAATCTTTGTTTCCAGATCAGTTTTGAATTCCATATAAGAACTTATTGATTAAAGAAAAAGCTAGTAATCAGTTTGGGATTGGGAATTATATTTATAATAGATGATGCTAAAATAGAAACAAAAAAAAAGTTATTACTATTTAGTAAGCCAAAATAAGTAAATAATATATTAATATTAATATTTTTAACCAAGAAAAAATGGTGTAAAGTTAAAAAAAGAACTGAAGTTACTAAAATATATAATTGTCTTTGTAACTATACAAGAAAATAGACTTGGGTATAAAATCTAAGGTTTTTTGAATTTCTAGTTACCAATTTGACAATAAAAATGGGGTTAAAAGTGAATGTCAGAGGCATAATTGTATTTATTCCAGTTTTAAATTTACAAATTCCTATGAATAAATGAAAAAGAACTGATCTCCAAATGGAAATTATATACTAATATCTAGTAATTGATGATTACTCAAATTTATAATCTGTGATGCTAGAAAATAAAAGGAAAATATCTTATTTTTAAAAAATAATATTATAATTGGTTCAATAATTAAAATCAAAGTATTTCTACTATTTTTTAATTATAATTTTATATCAAGTAAAAAAACTATAGTTTCAAATTCTTAAGGCATAATATTATAATTTATTCATACAAAAAATTTTGCACCGAGTTTTCATGGAACAAAAAAAATAAAAAATTTGGCAAGCAATAGCAAATTATCTACAATAATAATCAAGTCTTATATTCCATCATAGTATCCTATTGCTTTGTTTTTCTACTATGCTTTCTCACAAAGAACTTAACATGCATACTAAGATTATTTACATTTATTTTTGAATTCTCAAAAGATGAATGCTATGGAGATAAGTTGTTGTGGTGAAAAATAATTTGTTCTTTTCATTTTTTACAAAGTTTTCTGGTAATTATCTTTTGCAGTAGTTGGGTGTGCAAAGATAATTGGATTAATATCCTCAAATAAGGGATGCACTTGTAGTAACTAGTTTTTATTTGCTTTTTATTGCAAACTATATTATATATTAAAAACCATCAAAATATCATGTGATAACCATTTCATCTGCTTACACAGGTTATTAATAACATAGAAAACTCTCCAAATAGGTAAAAGCTTTAGTAATTAATATATGCAAGAGGCTTTGTGCATAAAATATCTAACTAATGTCTACTCATCCAATATTCTCAGACAAGTTTTTAGTGGCTTTCATCAGTTTAGGTGCAATACTCTCAAATCCAAGGCTTCCCACTGATGAAAATTACAAGCTAGAAACTACTCTGGGGATATTGAATGAATAGGCTCTAGAAAGGAATTTTATGCACAATAATTCATTGATTACTAAAGTTTGCATTTGGTGGCATTACTGCATAAGAAATGTAAGAATTGTTTTTACAATATTGTATTTTTCTATTATTACAGAAATGTATTCTTTAATTTAAACTAATATAATTGTTAATTAGTTTTACTTAGAATAAACAAAAATATATTTCTTTTATGTATATAATTTTATATATATAAAATAAGAACACAACTTTTAATTAAATTACACAAGGAAAAGCCAATCTTTCTTTTAAAGAATAAAAAAAAAATATTTAATTAAATTTCAAAAATGTAGAATTTATAACTCCTCTGTAGCTATGCAATATAAGCTGTTGTATTATATATTCAGAACCACATTTATAATCTAGTCACTTTTATGTATTTCGAAAAAATATTTTCACTTTCACACACACATACATATAATTGCCTGAAAGTTTGTGATGAAGGTATATTAGATGCGATAATATGTTGGACTATTTTCATCATCTATCATTAAATGTTGAATGTCTAGGAAATTTTAAATTTTATTTAAACTTTTCAAATCCAAACAGAATTAGTTAGTAATTACATACAAATAAACAACAGAGGTTAGTAATTACACAACGTTTTGAGTAGTATTGTTCACTTTTCTTCAGGTGACTGTAGCCTGGCTAGTGACAATATTTGCCTAGGAGCCAAACTTATATCTTTAGAATCTTGAATATTGAATTTTAAGGTAAATCTCTAACCAATTGATAATCTGACAAAGTCAACAGTCAGTAAAGATTTTGTATACTTATCTCTAGGGGTTGGTCCTCCTGATTATTTAATTTTTCTATTAATATTTTTTTAAGAACAAGATTAATTAGAAGCTTCCAGATGTTATGTATTGCCACACTGGTTTGATTTATAAGATTATTTGTAAATGTTGTATGAGCAGCTTCTTTGAATTTTCTTCTTTGCATCTTTTCATCTCCAATATTTTTTTATTTTATTTTCCCAATTGAACATATATTCATTAGTATATACATGGTCTGATACTGCAGACACATCTGTTTTGTCTCTTTTAATCATTAGTTCATGTTTTTTCAATTACTGTTCAACAGGGTGACAGATCTCAATAATGTAATTCCACATTCACATGGTATTTCACAGATGCAGTTTTTTTTTTTTTCAGTATTTCCAGTGTAGGCTTTGTAGAAGTTGAAATTTTTTGAAGTGTTACGTGACTCTGGAAAACTGTTCTAATGTTATATTGATTGCAGATTTTTTAAAAATTGTTTGCCACTCCTAGTATGTTTGGATACACCACAGAACCAATAAATATTTTTCCTTTTGTTGTCTGTTGTCTATTAAATGTTTTCTTGATGACAGCTGATGGCTAATCATTTTTCATGAGAGTTTGCTCTATAAAATTTTTTTCATTTCCAAATCACTGGTTTTCCAACAAACTTCACTTGCTCTGATCCATAGTAATAGTATAATTCCATGTTTTATGATTCTGGTATGATTAGATGTATATGCCAAGTACTTGCTAGTGTGGGTTGGTTTCCTAGAAACTATTGTTTTTACTTTGCTCTGAGGGAGTCTTGTCACAAGAACATCTAAGAATGACAATTTTTGTTTTCTTTCCAATTTTATTGTGAATTTAATTGGAGATAGGTTATTCATGTGCATCCAGAATGAGTATAATCATGCTTCAGAGTGCTATTTTTTACCACAAATGTATCATTAACATAGCAAAGCCATACATTAGACAAAAATAGAGTAGTATTTATGGTTGTGGTTTCAAATTCTTCCATGTAAATGTTGCTAAATAAGGGTGACCTAATGAACCCATGGCCATCTCTTGATTTTATTGGAAGGATTCTAAGTTATATTGAAAGTATAATGTTGTTAAGCAGAAAACTATCATCATATAAACTTTTTCTTACAATAGACAATGCTTCATCACATGGTATATTTGTTGTAACAAAACATTTTGTTACACTCTTAAATTTCAAGAGATTGCAACATACGGTGGCCGTTCGAGGGTGCCACCAAGCATTTCTGCCTAGACCGTATTATAAAATTTCTATAATAATGGTTAATTTATTTATGAACGGCAATCACCAAATGCAAACCTTAAAATAATTTCCTTTTTACAGACCAAAAGATTACAAAATGAAATATAAGAATTAATTATAATAAATAAAAAGAAAGAGATAGACATTTCACTGTTGTTGAAATATTTATTATACCTTTATTCTATTTGTTGTTTATTCCCTTCCCTCGCACTTTGCGAATCAACCCCTCATGATCCTTTTTCTTTCTAATCAAGAATTAACATGTATCGTTCTCGAAGGATTATACGCCGTCACTCTACCAATATTTTCATCAAAAAAAAACAACAAAACATGGTATATAACTATGAGTGAACTCAAGGGCGACTTACTATAAGAGTGTATTTGTTAAAACAAAATCCACTCAAACCTCCTCTTTCTAATATTAAATCTTATCCTCTTAAATGTTACTTGCCCTTAGATTGAGTATACAATTTTCTTATTCATATCTATACATTATCAGAACAACAATCACAGAAACCAAAGGTAAGTTTACTTAATAAAACATAACACAAAAATATAATGTGGATTAATTTGGATTAGTAAATACATATACTTAAAGACTACATATCCCCCCTTTCTATTGCTGAAACTTTGGGATATTTGAAGTGAAGGCTTTTTTTTTTAAATTCTGTTACGCAAATGTCTCTTGAAATTATAATAAAAAAAAGTCTATTTACCCTGATCGATCAGTGTAAATCCTGTGTGGGTGGAATATTTCACTTTATATTCATTGTGGTTTGTCCATGGTCTTCTTCTGGTTCGTTCTCCTCAGATAGCTCTCTATGTCCGGCATTTACAAGGCAGTTCCAGGTGGTAATAGGAAGAGGTTCCCAAAAGGGAAAGTTCTGTTAGATCTAGCCACTCAACATTTTCTCTTTGTGCTTTCTTCTTATTTTTTTTTTAATGTAATTTTATGATTTTTACTATTGATGAGTCCAAGCCGAATTTAAACTTATAGATTAGGTATTGACCTCGGCAGAAATCCAATTAATTTAAACAAAAGGAAAGTCTGTAATTTATAGTTTTTTTTTTCAAAGTTTCAGTTCACACCTTTAATATTCTCTTCTTTTATTTCATATTTTATTTTTAAAATTCCAAAGAAACATTCCAGTTGATCAGCGTAATAGATAGCATAAAAATATCTTCACTGTCAAAGCCCCAACAATAGAATTAATTACTTTCTTTTCCCTTCTATCTTTAAGATTTTTTTTTAAAACTAAACAAAAGACAAACTTTTATCAAAAATGTAAGATCTTGATCTAGTTTATTTTAACTTCTTAAAACTCCATTTTAAAATTAAGTGTTAATTTATATTTCTTTTCTTAAAAATTATGTATTATAAAATGATATTTATATTTTAACTAAATATATATGTGTGTATATATATGAGCTGATAGAAAAGTATGTGTTTATTTATTTCTAATAAAACAAGTTTTATTACAATGTATATATTTTATTTTTACAAAATATGTGTGTATATATATGTATGAGTATGAGCTGGCAGAAAATACCAGCTCATTGCACCCTTTTCCAAAAACCAAAAAAAAAAAACAAAAAAAAAAAAAACTTAATCATGCCGTGAGGTCTTAATTTTTTTTCTTTTCTTTACAAGGTTTTAGGCTTCATGCATTATAAGCGAACTTTTTATTTCTTTTACCTTGTATTATAAATGCATTAGGTCGACATTTTTGGATGATCTTGTATGGGCCTTCGAATAGGGGGGAAAACTTTTTATATTGTTCATCACTTAATTTGCTAACTGGCTGAGTTTTAACATAAACCCAATCTCCTACCGTAAATTGTATTGGGCAAGCATTCCCCTTCTTTATTCTCTGTTCAGCCTTCTTCTTTAATCTGTCTCTAACCAAGCTTCGATCCTCCACTACATTTATCGTTTCAGTAACAGTGGGAATGGGACATTTTAGGAGAGAAGGCTCAACTCGACCATAATGCAAGTGTTCTGGAGTTAACCCTGTAGATTTGTGGTATGTATAATTAATTATTTTAACCATTTGTGGCAATACTTTAAACCACTGTTAATGGTTACCTTTCAAATGTATGTGAAATAAGTTCCCCAATTCTTTCATAACCCGTTCACAACTGTTAGATTGGGGTTTACGGATAGAGGTAAGAACGTGATGTATCTGTTCTTGCTGAAGCCAATTCTTCCATTCTCTTGATATAAAAGGAGTTCCATGATCACTCAAAATCGTCCAAGGTTTGCCAACTTAAACAAATTGTTTTTCTTTTATCACAGTTATGGAAGACCCATAGCCATCTCTTGATTTTATTGGAAGGATTCTAAGTTATATTGAAAGTATAATGTTGTTATGCAGAAAATTAATATTTCATTATACTATCAACAAGTAACTAGTTATTCTGGTTTTTAGCTACTATCATCATATAAACTTTTTTTTACAATAGACAATGCTTCATCACATGGTATATTTGTGAATAAACTTTCCACATCAAAGCTTATTAATATGTCAGTTTTTTTCATTTTATTTCATTTTTCATATTCCTGATTAATTCCAAAAAGTGCTTAGAATCCCTGATGAAGAAATGTGCTCTGTATGCCAGTGTACTAAGAATTTCAAGAAGAAATCTTGACATAGTAAATTTCTAGAACTAATAATAGGACTTAACAGAATAATGTCTTCATGGATTTTAGGTAGTTTATAAAGATGAGGAATTTTTCTGAAGTACAAAGTTAATTTTCTTTTTTCTGACTCACTGAAATACTTGTGATGCTTCAGAAGTAATGCTTGTAACTTTCCTTCTGTACCTGGATTTTTTCCCCAAGTTTTTATAATGGTAATAATCTACAAACCAGAATAATTCTACCTGTTGATATTATAATGGAACTATTAACCTTCTGTACAACAACAATATACTTTAATAACTCAGAATTCTTCCCAACAAAAGCAAGGGATGGTTATGGGCTCACCTCTGTCACCTTTGCTTACATGAAAGAATTTGGAATGACAACCATAAATCATACATTTCTGCTTAAAGTGTGGCCCTGCTTGGTGAAACATGATTACAATCATTCTGTATCTCCTTCATTTAAATTCACAATAGAATGAGAACAAAAACTGGCATTCTTAAATGTTCTTGTGACAAGACTCCTTCAGGGCAAAAGAAAAAACAGTTTATAGGAAAACAACACACACTGGCAGGTACTTGGTATATACATTTAATCATACCAGAAGCACAGAACTTGTAATTATACTATCACCATGGAATAGTGCAAAGGAAATTTATTCAGAAACCAGTAATTTGGAAAATGAAAAGATTTACATGGAACAAACTTTCATGAAGAATGTTTATGTCATCAAGGAAACAATTATTGGCACTGTAGTGTATTCATATGTACCAGGAATGGCAGACAAATTAAAGAAAATCTGTGGTTGATATAACATTAGAACAGCATTCCAAAACCATACCACACTTCAAGGAATTCTAACTGGAAATGCTGAAAAACAAAAACTGCATCTATGAAATATGTGAATGCAGAAGAAAGTATATTGATGAGACCTGTTGCCCTGTTGAACAGTGATTGAAAAACATGAACTAATGGTTAAAAGAAAACAAATGTGTCTATAGTACAGACCATGTATATACTAATGAACATATGCTCAATTGGGAAAATATAAAAACATTGCAGAGAAAAAGATGCAAAGAAGAAAATTCAAAGAAGCTACTTATATGACAATAGCAAATACTTCTATAAATCAAACCAGTGCGGCAATACATAATGTCCAGAAGCCTGTAATTAATCTGGCTCTTATGAAGAAGAAGAAAAAAGTATTAATAAAAAAATTTGAAGGAATTAGAAGGATTTTAATCAACCCTCATCGATAAGTATATAAAATTTCTACTGACTGTTTTTTTGCTTTAAAATTTAATACTCCAGAATCTAAAGGTGTAAGTTTACTTACTATACTAATATTGTCATTGGTCAAACCATCATCATCTGAAGAATACTACTCAAAACATTATATAATTACTGATCTGTGTTATGTATTTGTGTGTTATTGCTAACAAGTTGCTTGTATTTGACAAGGTTAAATAAAGTTTAAAATTTTCTACACATTTAACACTTAATGATAGATGATGGAAATAGTCCAACATTCTAAATACATGCATACATATATATATATATACACATTCTTACATATATATATATGACACACATTCTTACACCTATAATTGATGACAGGCTTAAAATTATTAACTTTTAAATGAATTAAGCAGATGAAGTTATAATGTCTACTTATTTCCATGTTTTTTAAATGCTTTTATTGAAGATCAAAAATCTGTTTGTTTATTTGTTAACTTGCTAGAGGACAATATATTCCATATAATTTGTTGAAATTTTGTATGTATGTTTAAAATATCTATGATGGTAAAGGACATATTATTTTTTTTAAAAATAGGCCTTTGATTTTTAGATATATGTATAAAGAGTATAGATATTAACTTACTGCAGAAATATCTAGTGATATATATAATCAAAATTACCCCAAATTCACAACTCAACCAGACTAGCCAAGAAAATAAACTTTAAAACACTACCCATGGTGAAACCATAGTGTTTTAGAGTTTATCTTTTTGGCTAGTCTGTTTAAGTTATGAATTCGGGGCAATTTTGATTATTTATTGATTAGTTTCACTTTAGGCTTTTAATTTTATATACTATATGTGTAAAATTGATTTAAAATAAAATTATATCTATTTATGATACAATATAGTTTTGATATGCATTTTTTTTTAAAAAATAAAAAATTTTCAAAGTAAAAGTGTTAAATCATTCATCAATATATATATATATATATTGCTAAAATGAAGTTGCCTTGACAACACTTTGAAATTCTTGATTGTTATCTATATTGGGATTGTCTAAGTGGATGGTTATATATATATATTGTGCCAGGCATTATCAAATGGCCTTGCACAAAACCTGCTGTAAAGAATATTACAGCAGATACATATATAGATTTGTACATATTAGGCACAACAAATATATAAATGTGCTATATTAATAATGGAAGTTGGTCTGAGCATTAAAATACCCACACACATCAATTTAAAGTAATATGAAATTGACATACAAAATATTGCATAATAAACTCATGTGTTGTTTTTGTTTTTCCTTTTTGTATATTTTTTATGATATGTCATTTGATGTATTTGCTTTTTTATTTTCTAACATACTTGTATATTTTTTTTAATTTTCTAAAGATTGTAATTTTATTCCATAAGCAAAAAAAAAAAAATGTTAATTGCTTTTGCAAAAATCTGATCAAAAGCAAAAGGTTTGATAATGCTATAATTAAACTGTTATCTTTTTAAAAAATTCTTTTGAATTGATTTTGTAAGCAAGTGGTCTGGGTTATTCAGGATGGAAACCATTGTCAAACTTAAAATGTAGAATTTAATCGGAAAGATATAGAGGAATGTTTATAATCTAAGTGATAAGGTAAATCAAAAGGATTGGCTGATTCATTCTTCTCAGAGGGATATCTGAATTGGGTTTTATTAGTGGGATTGATAGTGCTGTGGGATTTATTCTTTCTTTGGCATTCAAGTCGTTCACTACTTTGGCTCCAGAGATTTTCAATCATCTAGCAACTTAGAAATAAATTTATGGACTAGACCGCTGCTGACATTTTGTAAGAAATCCATTATATAGTTCTTTTAAGAACTCTTGATTTCTTAAGAATTTAATAAACTAGTCAAGATAGAAAAATGAACATTTGATAAAATTTATTATCATATACAAACAGAGGAAAATATGAAGCAATCTACCAGTGAGTCCAGTAAAATGACCATGGGGTAGACAACCAGTCAGCGCACCACCCTTTCTCTGTCCCAAGCCGCCAAGATGTGACCACGCCAGTTCCAGCTGCCCATGATGATGACAAACGCCACCTCACTAAATAGATGAAATCCTCACTACACAGCCAGTTGACTTGAAGCCCACTCAGAGCCCAGAGGAGAAGAATGAAGATGCAGACATAAGTTTATTTTAAGATGTTTTATTAATATTGAGATAATTAACTTTGATATTTCTGATTAAATATATTCTTATTTCTTTATTATTATTATTAATCATTTAAAAAAGAGAGTTTGTCTCTCGCATATGTATATTGAATTTGCAGTTATTACGGGCAGAAATGTTAAAGCTTTTACTTAAATCTTTTGAGTCAATTTTTCTATTTTAAATTCTAGTATTTTCAACAAAGATTGCAATGAGATTTTTTTTTGTTGCTATTCATTTTCCTCTTGTCGTTACTCCTGAAATTCATTATATATAAATATACATGTATATATGCGTACATATGCTTATAATATTCGGTAAATACGATATCTCATGTTGAATATCTAAAAATGTATTTAATTGAATATCCTTTTTTAAGTTTTTTTTTTTTTGTCACTGCTGCACCTCAAGATGCGTGTAAGAAGGGATTGATCTATTATAGATTCCCTGTAAGCAAGTACTCTAATAACTTTATATTTAAAATAATAGTAAGTGTATAATTGTGCTGCACATATATATATATATATATACATGTATAGAAATTTATCTCTGGCAAAAGGGAAATAGATACAGTACCTTATGGTGAGTATGATATAGTATCTGAGCCAATGCAACCTATAGATTTGTTGAAAATATGAAATTAGTGAAATATTTCATAGTGCAAATATATGCATAGTTTTTATTATTATATTTGCTATCAATAAAAAGGATTTAAAGTCATCAGTAAAAGTATATGCCTGTATAACCGAAGATCTCTAATCTGATATATATATATATCAAATCACACAAAATATAACTTATTTCTACAGGGTCAAAAAAGCTCAGACCACTTCCATTTTTTATACAACATTGGAAATAGCTTTAGGGATTTATTATTATTTTATTTAAAATTGTATTTATCTATTTCAATGCATATATGGGTTTGTAATCATTAATTATTTAGTATTTTTTTATTATTATATCATCATTAGTATGAAATGGTGGTGGGTATTTGGGATTAAATAAATATTTAATCATAATATTAAACTTGTTTCAGTTTCGTATTATTATTTATATTGATAAAAATGTATTCTTTCCTTATCAACCCCATACCTATAATAATCATTTAACTTACCCATTTGAAGACCCTAGATGTAGAGTGACTGAACTAGCCACAAAGGGATATCGCTCTACCGGGGTGTTGAATCTTATTCTCATGCTTCGCTGGACATATGGTATTGCACATCTTTCTGGGAGGGGGGAAAATTCATTTTTATTCTTTTCTAGAAGTGGCGCGCAAAAGTCTATTTTGTAAATAGATTTTTCAAAGGTGTGTACTTGCCATTGTTCTAAATATTCAGGCATTCAAATAAGATATCAACAAAAGGGTGTTTTTAACTGGAAGAGTCCTGTCAATCCACTCTTCTATCAGTTTAGCTGGAAGTACCAATATACATGAGTACAGACAATCAGCTAAATTGGTATCCATTTCTTTTCCTGTTAAATCTTGTTCACTTCATGCTCAGTGCAAGATTAGGATTAGGAAATCCGCAGGGAGAATGGTCTGGTACAATATATATATATATATATATATTATGCACACATACTAAATATGATATATACATAAGGAGAAAACATTTTAACTTTTAGCAGAAATATCTAGTGATATATATTGAAGTGGAATTTTTCCACCTCCCAATAAAATGTTTTATTTTTTAAGTTATAATTTTACATTTATATATTTATTAATAAAACCTATATAATTAATAAATAGATTGATTAAGTAGATTGATAATGCTAATTATAGGGTGATTAAAATCTATTTGAAAAATTTTAATTATACTTTGGTATGTTAATAGGGGTGGGTGGGGTGAATACTCCATTATAGAAACAAACTAAAGAAAAGTGTTTAATTTAAATTTTGTAAGTTGAATGAGTCTCTAATTACACATAAAATCAGTTATCAATAATTTTATAAACCAGAAAGAAAATTAGACCCAGAGTAGAAGTCATAAAAAAAATATATTTTTGCTTTCTGACCATTATTAATGAAACTAAATTTATAAATAAAGTTGTTAAAGTTCTAATAAGAAAATGCTAGTGAAAGGAGGAGGATATAAACTGCAACTTGAATAAAAGGAATTTTGTTTTCAAAAGAGACACTTTTTGCATTATATCTAGATAGTACAGCTTATGGTTTCTCCTGGCAGCGTTTCTCATGGCCAACTCTACAACTGAATGAACATGAACCAGTCTACTATGCCCAAAGGACTGGTGCCAGACAGTGAGTTAGTGAGGATGAAACAAAATTTTTCATGCAGACATTTGAAAATTGGTGTGTTATGATAAACAATAACTTGTAATTAAAACCAAAATTCCTGTTTGAATGGGCTGTAGTCTTGCCAACTCTGTACATGAGCTCATGTCATCAAACACATGTTTAGTCTACAGACTTTGCCAGATGGACAGTGCATCATTTACAAACTCGGTAAATATGAACAATATCATATTGCATAATAATTATTAAACTAATTTTGTTTAAATTATTTCAGTGAAAGTAGAATTATGAAAGAAAGAAAAAAGAAAGTGATTGTACCACATACGGAGTTATTTTAACATGTATTTATTATGTAATTTTTCAATCCATTTTGTTTTTATTATTTTATTGATTCTGCTTATAGGTGAAGGCAGATTCAATCTATCTCTGAGGGTCGAATAAGTTATTAGTTACTTTGTATATTCTGTTGAGTTAAGTGTCTTTTATGCATAGGGCTTATTCTAAAACAAATAAGTTTGAGGGAGATTTGGTATTATTGCATAATACCATCTTAGTATGCGTGCTGAGGCTATCTTCTGGACAAAATAAAGATAGTATAGTTATAATCTATGTTTAGTTTAATAAATTTGCTTACTTGTTCTTCCTGATGTTGTCATTCCTCGATTGGTCTTTCCCATTTCCTTTAATAATACCAATCCATCTCTCAGGAATATTATTTTTTCACTTTTATATATATTGTTTATTTAGAACTTTGTTTTTGCTTTTGATAATGATTGACAATCATTGTAGGGATTTTAAAAAATAGATTTAATCACTTTACTTCATCTTTATACATTGTTGAATTAATAAACCTTGTTTGAAATTAATTTGTATGTTCTAATTTGTAGTTTTTATTATTTTAACTATTGAAATTATTAATTACATAACCCTATCCATTTACTGCATGTTCAATATTTTAGTGGGAATAATAAGTAATCATAAATATAGTGGATGCTTTCATATTTAAACTAATTGTTTATTGTAGCATGTATCGTGCCTAGTAAAAAATAGGAAGGAAGTTAGTCTAGCAATATTTGGTTCCAAGCTTTAGCCTGGCATCACCCTCTAGTGAGCCAACTTGTACCACCACAATATACATCAACTATAAGTGTCCAGTCAATTTAAATTTTTTTAGATGGCAATAATAAAAACTTAAAAATAATAGAAATAATTTTTTTTATATATTAAATGCTTTTATTGACTATGCATTAATAAGAAAAAAATAATTGTTTTTTCAACAAGTTGGGTTTTTAAAATTTAATTTGAAATAAAAGCATAGGGGGTCCAGAAATGAATTAATTCAGTTACTATTTTTTATAACAAGGAATTGGTGTAATTAATTCCTGGACTCCCCATGCTTTTATTTCAGATTAAATCCAAAAATCTACAATTGTGATTAAAGAAACAATTATTGTTTTTTTTTTGTTAGTGCACAATCAATAAAAACAAATGGTTTATCTTTATTATTTTGCACTAATTATGTTTTTTACCATGTAAAACATAACATAACTCTCAATCATTCAACTTTGGCACATCTATGTAAGCATGGAGTAATTAATGGAAGTAAATGGTAGTGCAATTTAAGCAGTGAAAGTAGTTTCTGGCTATTAGTCTTCATTATCAATGAGAATATTATTGTAGATATTTATTACAGAGTCATATTTTTTTTTATTCTATTAAAGCTAATAAATGGTTTGGCAATCTAAAATTTTGAATCCAAGCCAATTTATTTGTATAACTATACAAGTATTCCACTAGTGATTTCAATTACATTCTATCTATGGGAACATCTGATTTTTTGACAAACATATGCATATAATAAACAAATTATCATGTTTGTAGATTATATTTACTATCTTTTAACAGCAATGATCCCTTGTAATTACTCTAAAGCTATATTTATAAATACAAATCTTCAATGGACATCTTATTGTAATACCAAATATATTTGAAATTTAAGTCATTAATTTAAATTGTATAAAACAAGTAATGATAGTGATATATGAATATTTACAATATAATATTCAAATATGTTTAAAAATACATAGATACAAGCAACAAAGATTACAAATTATAAAATTATTATATAAAAGCCTTTTTCGGCAAATTATGTTTTTTTGCCCTTTTCAATATGTCTCCACGATTTAAAGCACATACAGTGACATCTATATCAATACATGAGAGAAGATAGATAAACAAATGGATATCTGACATGATCTATTATGTGTTTTTTTTCCCCCTCAATTCTACTACAAAATTACTCTGTTATATCTATTGAATGGATATATATCCACATATATTAATTAATTAACTATCCATTCTTTATCCATTAACCACTTATTATTTAACTTAATGGATGTTTTGTATATATTCATACAGTTGTTTTTATTATACATGATGTAGTTTGTTTCATATATTTTACGTCTATTAACATTTTTAATATAATCAAGAACACTTATATTATCAATACAATTTATTTTATGTCCATACTGCAAATAATGAACATATAATGCAGATCTATCATCTTTCCTAGCAATAGCATCATTGTGTTCTTTAGCTCTTTCTCCCAATTGCTTTGAGGTCTGGCCATAGTAAATCATATTACAAAAATTACATCTAATTTTATAAACCATTCCTCTCTTATATTTTATATCATCTTTCATTCTACAATTAGTTATCAACAATATAATATTTTTTACTGATAGATACTAATAGTGAGAAAACAGTTTGGGGATTTGATTAACAGTATCATCTTGTATTCACTAATTACTCTTGCTTATATAAATGTCTCTATAACCAATATTCTAAAATGGAATACTGCTCCATTTGTTATTGTCATATAAATTTTTATATAGTGAACAAACATGAATGAGCGACTCAATAATTTCTAAGAGTTACTATGCTGAAATTATTTATTTTCTCTTTTGATTTTGAAAATAAGAAAACTTCATATTGGATTGAGTTATCAACTGGATATTTTAAATTTTTAATAAACATGTACTTTACTATAAAAGTAAAAATAATACAAATACAAATAAAATAGGTTTTGCATTGCATAAAAGATGAAGAAAAAACAGCAAATCAAGATCACTTATTTATAAATTAAATAAAATACCATCAGATACATAAAATTCAAATTTACATCCAACAAACTTTCATTCTGAAGAAGTGATGGATTTTTTATATATTAAAAATTATTATGGGAAATGTAATGCAAAAATTGGCTAACATTTGAAAATTAATAATGCACTAGACAAATTTGATAATTGATACAAAAATGAGAGAAGGGAGCCCCTTGCAAACCATATAGACTCAGAAGAATTGGATTATATATTTAGTAAGGAAAATTATAATTTAAACTTGTGATGTGGTTAATAGGTCTAATAAAAAAAGCCCATTCATTATTAAAACATAAAGCTATTTGAAAGACAACAATAATAATGATATATTAAGGTTACAAGTATAGCTTTTGGTCTTTCATGCCATTTATTTGTTTGTTTTTTAAATTTCTCCAATGGTTAGATATCTAAATAGTTTTCTCTAAGGTTTGAAATGTTTTTCAGATCACAAATTAGTGTAGATTTTTTTTTATGAGAACTAACACTTCTATGCAATCTTATTTGAAAGAATGAAAACATTTTATAGCTATTCAATTTTTAATGTTAAAAATATATAAAGCTATTTGTTATATATATACAGTATTATTAGTACTATTCTATAAACATTTGTGCATTCTGTAATTTTTATTTTTTAAATGTGGAGTATTATAAAATTGACTTGTATATTGTTGTTATTAGATAACATCAATTCCTTTTGTTCATTTGAATGGCATTGTTTCAGAGGAATCAATCATCTCTGATTTTAGTCTCTTCGTGATAAATGTATTATTGTAATCCTGGAGCTCACAAGTCTAAAAAGCTCTGTTTCTATTCTTATTCTAGTTCTATTACTGGTCAGGCCAGTGACACGTGAAGAAGAGACAATAATATTATTAAAACATGCATTTTTCTAAAACATTTAGTAATTAAAATTAAATTATGAAAATACTTCAACATTTTACTACCAACCAATATTAATTATCTAATCATCAATCATGTAAATCATCAATTATTCATATCACCATTCCAAAAAAAATAAGCACTATCTACTTTGATTGTTCTACACAAGTATTACTTCTGCTGCTTAATGTAATGAATATTGATTTGATACTTCTCAAACTTGAATTTAAACTTTTATTATAAAAAATATATATATATATTTTTAAGACAAACAAACAAAGAAAAATCATTTTTTTAATGTTGGTATATATTGAAGTTTATTTTTAAAATAGTTAAGTAATTTTGGAACATTTTATAAAATTTGAAATTCTAATTTCTTATTTTTTTTTAAGTGTCATAGCATCGGCCGGGACGCGAACCCGCAACCCGGGCAACTGCCTGCAAGTGCAAGGCAGTCGCGCTGATCTCTCGACCACCAACGCAAGACTTCTACTTTCTTATTAATACAGTTTAAATGCTACAACTCGTAAATATCCTGGAATTAAAGATATTATAATAAGTAAAATTATGTTTGCAAACTTTTGAAAAGAAAAAGTTATTTTGTTAATTTCTTTATAAAAATTAGATTGGGAATTGCAGTGGCTAAACGAGTTTTTCATAAGGAAAGGAATTATTTTAAATTCATTATAATCAAGCATTAAGTAAAGGTAATAGTTAATATTCAAAACTTTTATATTGCACTAAGCATGTTTTCAGCAGACCATTGCCATAATCATAAAACTATTTTGTTTAGCAATTGGAAATTATGGCTATATATGAATGTAATTTATTATGTAAATGAGATATTTAAATATTCCAGTTGCAATGTGCGAATCTTATTTGTTTGCATTTGAATTCTTTGCAATTGACTGTGCCTCTTTGGATTTTTGTTTTCTATTGTCTCTTTTGGCACAAACTATCCTCACATTAGAAGGACTGAAAATATGACCTATAGCAAGCTTGTGATTAAGAAAGATCAAATTATATTCGTTTTGTTTTTTGCTTTGTTGTATAAATTTTTTGGTTCACTGATATTAATTCTAACAAAAATGCATATAAAAATAAAATAGCCTTTGAGTAACTGAGCAGAGTAAAAATCTCTCAAAAGCCCTTCATAAAGAAATGGTGAGGAAGTAGCTATTATTGATTAAGTTATCAAAAGTTTGGACAGTGAGATTTTAATAGGTCTTTCATCATTGTTTTATTTTCAGCCAAAAAAAGCTAGATATCTATTTAACTATTAATATTAGATGGATATCTGAGTTGGTTATTTGAAAAAAAAAACATCCTAAATCTGATTGAAACTGAAAAAAAAAAAGTTTTCTGACTTAGATTTAAATCCCTGTAGTAGGGCATAGCAATCAGATATGCAACAATTGCATGATAAGGCTCTTAAGATTTAAGAAAAGTGCTTATGAAAAGGTTTAGAAGGAATAAAATATTAGCAATTAGGAAATGTAAAGAAAAGCATTAGATTCTTCAGAAACAAAGATTTACAGAAAAATGGAAAATACACATTGACAAAAATAAAAATGCCTAAATAGAAGCACTACAAAAAAGTAAGGGAACAAAGATTATTTTTGAGCAAATTATAAAAGGGGAGAGGATTGAGTAATTAGTTAGCGGTAAGGAAATTAAGAAATATGTTTGAAGTGTCTAGAGAGGATATAAAGAAAAGAGGCAGATGAAATTGACAATCTTAAAGAGGAAATAATTAAAAAGGTTTGAAGAAAGACTTTTCTTTAGTGTGTGATATCTTCTCTATTTTGATATATAACTAATGAGGATAGTTATTTTGACTTTATTAATTTTAAAATGATAATAGGAGTGATTAATTTTGGTTCAGGTTTAAATTACAATCATTTTTCTTTTTTTATTTCTATGTTGTTCATCCCAAAAATTTTAATAACTTTATTTTATTGATGTATTAATATGTATACATAATTTTTAAAATGTTTATGATAATATTATTTTATTTATTTTTTAAATTTTTGATCCAGTTTTATCAGATTTAAATATACTTTTTAAATAAAAAAAAAAAATGTTTTTATTATATAATAAAAATTCAAAAATAAAAATAGATTTATAAATAATGTTTTACATAAATCTGCACAGTATTTTATTTTAATTAAATATTTAATAGATGTTATCATGTGTACTTTATATTATTTAAATGTGTAATTTATATCTTATGTATATACATATATATTATAAACAAAATAGATTCCTTAGTAGTATTTTATAGTACAAAGTACTTTTTAAAATATTTTATTATACTTTTCTTAATGGTTTATATTTTTCTTCCTATTAATTAATGTCCAACAGTCGTCTAGATAAATAGAAAGGAGCCCCAGAAGTAGGAATATATGAAGAACAAATAAATTGCATTTAAAGAAAGTATTAAACTGATTTTAATATTATATGGCAATAAATTTTATTTATTATCTAATGGACATAAGAATCTTATTTTCTTGATAAATTTTAAACAAACATGAAGTCCTGAACTTTAGATATTTTTGTAATTTTTATTATTTACTTGTAAACATACTTTTGCTTTTCTTTGTAGAAATACTTTTTTAATAGTAATAATAAATTATTTCAATTTATTGGAAGAATGTATCATCAACAGATTTTACATTATAAATAAATAATGGGAATAAATAAATAAATAGAAGCATTTTAATAGAATACAAGATATTTAATTATTATATTTATTAAGAAAAAGTTTACTAAATTTTTTGAAATCTAAATAAAATTTAAAGAAAGACAAATTAAATAGAAGTGAGAATTTAATTGAGTAACAATAGAGACTAATATTGTGAATATAATATATGAAAGATATGTTAATCATTTCATAGTTTAAAATAATCTTCAAAAATTTATAGTCTCTATATTAAAAAAAAAAGAAATTCTGATTATTTAAAAAAAATGTGAAAAATCAATTGTATTTAATGAGAATCGCTATTGGTGTTGTGATTCCAAGTAAGTAATCTATACTTTCAAATAGGGAATGAATATATATATAATTGAAGAATTATAAAAAGTTATCATGCCTTCAATTATATATATATATATAGGGATATGAATATATATATAATTGAAGAATTATAAAAAGTTATCATGCCTAAGAATACCACCCACAATTTTATATCTAATACTTTCAATATAAGATGAAAGGACTCATTGTTACAAAATAAAAAAAACTAAGATTTTTTTTAAGAAGCAACAGCATTGATTTTATCAGAATTATTCTGATTTATTGAAGAATGAAATAGCAGAATATTTATGAAAATGTAAGGTTATTTTGTTAATAACACGCTATGCGACAAAATTGTTAATAATATATTGAAAAAAAAAAAAACACAGTCAAGTGCACATTTCATTAGCCTAAATATTTTACAGCCAACAATGTAATATAATAGATGAAAATATTTTATAACAACCTTAATCATTATTGATATAAATGTTAAATAATTTTTTAAATTTATTTCTACTATTGAAATGTTTACTACCAACATGTAAAATAAATTACCATGCATTATTTTTATATACATATATGCAAAGTATTAATTTAACACTAATGTTTTTTTTTTACTTTATCTATTGCAGTTAAGATTTCAAAGATAAAAATTTGTAAATAATAATATATAAAATATTAGACTAGAAAATAAACACATTATACATAGACAAAAAATTACTTTAAAAATTACATGTATTCATAAACAAATAATAATTTTTACTTTGTTTTAAAATAAGACTTTCCAAATTTTCATCAGTTATTCTGGTATTAGAAAGAAAACTAATATTTTAAATATCACATGAGATTTTAATGCTAGAGAATCTGCAAATAAATTTGGTTATAGAAAAAGAAAAACTCTGATTAGACACTTGGAAGCATGAACTAAAAAAAAGCTTGAAATGGAATTCTTATACAATGTGAGAAATAAGAACAGTTTAAAATGAAATTCTTAAAGTCTTAATATATCCAAATTACAATTGCATAAGAAAAATTAAAAAGTATAATTGAATTAAAAAGAAAATTGTATATTATGAATTCTTTCTTTGAAAAAATGCTAAATAGAAATGTATATGAAAGCATTAAATGAAGAAACATCAGAATTGGATTAAATTTTGATTAATAGAAAATATATATTTTAAGATTGTAATGTTTTTAATAGATTCAACACAGGAAGTAATCATTGATTAGTGAGATGTAGAATATGTATTAAAACTAGAGAAGCAAAATCTATCAGAAAATACAGTTTTAATAGTTCATAGTCTCAACTATCATAAACACTAATGAATTTACATTTAGAACTTCACTAATTTGTTTCAAAATATTAACCTATTTTGAAGAAAAGAAGGAATTTGAAAGTATTTCTAAATTGTCCATTAGGAAAAATGAATATTTTGGAATTCTGTAAAATAAAATAAAAAATGATAATAGAAGAAATATAATAATTATTGATAAAGTTGTATATCAAATATCTAAATGATAAAGATATACCATATGATAGGAAGAATACAATAGTAATATTGATATTTAAGAAAGATTATTAGAAAGATATTAGGAATTATAGATCTGTCAGTCTTGAATCATTTTTAAACAAAATAATTACAACTCATCTAAAATGAACTTTGGATTCAAACAAACCAAAAGAACAATTGGGATTTAAAAGTGATTTGAACATAATGGATCATATCCAAATATTGAGAGAAAATATGGAAAAGATCTATGGTATTCTTTGGATATATAAATTATTAGTTGCACCCATGGCTTTGCTCATATTAGATTAAAAATATATATAGTGTAGTTGTTAATGAAAATATATTTAAATAATATTTATATGAAAGGTAAAAATAATTATTGCAACACATTTTTATCAACAATGTTGTAGATCATTTTTAATTTTTTATTATTTCATATAAATATTCTTTAAATATTTTTTTAATTCTCAATTACATTATTTATTTTATTTTACTAATATGGGCAAAGCCAACCTGCAGCTTTGCATGCATTTTTAGAATATTAATAATAAAAGAATATAATGTAGTTGATTATTAAAATATATATGTGATTTACATATGTAAAGAGGGTATGTTCTCAGCAGTAGAATTCTATTTTTGATATATTGAATACCAAATAAATTTTCATCATTAAATTTCTCTATTTTTCTCACTGTCCCATTACCTTTATTAGAAAGTTTGGTAATTAAAATATATTTACACATTCCATTTTCAAACTCTAGTTGTACCTAGCATTAATAGAAAGTTTGATTATATTAAAATATATTTATGTATTACAGTTTTAATTTTAGATGTATTGAATACATAATAAAATTTTTACTTGCAATTCTCTTCATTTTTCCAGCTGTCCCCTCTCATTAGTAGAAAATTGGATAATTAAAATACATTTACATAATATTTACATGAAATAATTACCAACAGCAGTATTGCAAAAAATTGAATTTTTATTAAATTCAATAAACAATAATTTTAAAATAAATTATTTTATATTTCTCATGTGATAATTTTTAAATGGCTATAAAATTTTAACATTGCCATAATATATGCAAGTGAGAAATTAAATACATGATTGAAACAAAATTTAAATAATTTAAAATATATTTATTCAGTAAAATTTTACTGGTTTATCAAAATCTAATATCTCTACATTTCTCTAGTATGTATTTTAATACACAGGTCACAACATCTTATTTTATCATGTGAGAATATACTTCAAAGAAATGGTAAAAGTTTGTCAAATTCAACATTTCTTGCTGTAAAATATTTTAAATTTAACTTTAACATGCATTAAATTAAATATATATTTAAACTAAAATCCTAAAAGTTTATCATATTCGTTATTACAATTGTACTAAATTGTCACTATTAAAAATAAGAGAGTAAATATTTGGTTATAAATGCAATTTAATTAATTTAAAACATGTTTACAAAATCAAATTTTATTTTTATCAAAAACTATACTTTTCTTTGAAACAATTTCCAACTCTGTAATCTTTTAATCACTGCTGCCTTTTTTTTTTTTTGGTGTTTTATGATGTCATTTGAAAATAATTACAATATAGATTTTTTACTAATTTTTATATTTAAATCTCTAAATATTAACTTTTTTCATGAAATTATGTAATTCTAGAGCATTTGCTGACTTTGAGTTCAAATGAAAAAGTATAAATTAATAAGCATAAATTAATTGCACTGAACCAGCTTTCAGCAAAACACTGCCAGAATCATATTCTCATTTGAATTCAAAGTCAATGAGTGCTTTAGAATTATGTAACTTTTATATTACAAATTATACATTTTTTAAATTAAGCAAAAATTTTTATGCTAGTAAAAGTCTAAACAAAAACCAAAGAAAACCATGCAATATTCTTCAAGATTGATGCAATATTTGTTGAGTCATAAAGGCACAAATAAACAAATTTTCACATTTATATTATAATATCGATGAAAAGATATTTGATTCTATAAGAATTTCCATTGTGATTAAAGCTTTTGGCTATCAAGTTATAGACTCAGAATATTGCTATATTCTGAAGAATATTTATCAAAATGCAGAAGTAATAATTAGATTACATAGTGATACTAAAAGTTTTTTATGTTTTGAAAAGAAAAGTTATTAATATATATTTGTGCAGACTTTTATTTATGGATCTAAGATTTGGAAACTTAATGGAACAATAAAGATACTCAATACTGGTCATCAAAATACAGAAGAAATTATGAATGAAAAGAACAAGAAGAGATCAAAACTGATATATGTGTGTGTCAACAAATAGGTGTCAATGCCATCATTGAAAGAATTCAATGTCTGTAATGGAATTAGGCTGGATGGGTTGCTAACCAATTACAATAGATGGAAAGGTGAAATCTTAAAACATCCAAAAAATAATGAGACTTAGAAAAGATGACATATGAGATAGAAATGAAGTTTATTATTGTGATATGATGAAGAGAAACTATGGATCAAGAGGGAGGCAGCTTTATACTGCAGCAAATCAATAATGTTTGAAAATGATAATAGTAATGATCAATTCTCATTTTCTACATCCTATTTTGCAATAATTTGATCATTCCAAAACATATAAACAGGAATTTTTAATATTGTAAGAAGTTTTAACTCAATTAACTTTACTTCTATCAACAGGATATTATTTATTTTTGCATATTTTTTTTGTAGTATCTCTGATTTATGTTTTTAAATATATGTAATTTTGTTACTATCCATTTTTGAATGTTTAATAACTATTTTTCTTGTAGCTTTATTAAATTTGGAAATATACAAAAACTAAAGATATATTTAATATAATCATGAGGTTTTTTAAAAATTTATGAGAAATTACAAATATTACGAATAAAATCAAATAAATAAAATAGATATTGCAATATCTAATAGCTAAAGATAAACTGTTTACTGGGTTAAATAATGTTTTTTTCTGTATGTAGTATCTATATTTTATATATTTAAATATGTTAAGGTTATAAATAATATACATTTATTTGAGGTGGCAATTACTTTGGGTTTAAAATCTTTAAAACATTATTAATATTTTATTTATTTATGTTGAATTACCTGAATAGCTCTTTTAGTGAGAATAGTAGAAGATTTAAGGCCCACATGTTTCTAGATCAATTCCAGTTTTCAGTTTGGTCACTTTAATGGAATTATTTAACTCATTTTGCCACTTTGGTGTGCAAATGTTTTATGATTTCCTGACAAACTTGCTATACATGATGTTTGTTTTGAGTTTGTGACCCTTAATGTCTATTTAACATGAATCCATTTTATGATTATATTAGTTGAATCTTTATATATAAATATATTTTTAAAAAATATTTCTTGTGGTTTATATTTAAAGTTTGATTATCTTTGAATTAATTTTATTTTGTAAATTTGTTTTTAAAACAATTGAAAAAAAAAATACTATAACAAAATTTTATAATAGTTGTGGATATTCATAATCTATACAAACATCATGCACATAATTTTCAATTTGCTTATAAACATGTTTTTGTTTTATTATAAAATGGAAAGTAGTAATAAATTACTATCAATGTCAATTAAATGCTTTCTCTGTTAATAAAGCTATCGTCATTTAATTTATTGCTAGATGACTCTCCAAAATCAATAAATCTGCTGAACATAAATTCGCAACTTCTACCCTATGTATATAAAATCATAAGTATCAATTTTATATAATGGAAAGAGAAACACATCATAGAGTTCATTAAAAGTCATGGATGTAAATCGTTAACATGAAAAAAGAAAATAAAGTTGCATTTTATGAAATAGTTCATTGGTACTTATTTAACATGGGAAAAATAAAACTTGAATTTCTTCTCATAGAGAAACAACATTTTTGACAATTTTTTCTAGAACATTCTAATATATATAATTTGATAATTAAATGTAAGTAAAATAAAACTTTTAATCTTGCAGAAACACAACATTGGTAGTAAAAAACTACTAATACTTATTTATTTAACATAACTAGCCCTGGCGCAATTAATAAAATAACAAAATATAATTTATGCATGTTAAATATGTTTAAAAAAAATTAGAAAGAAGAATATGAATCTCAAGTAATGATTATATGTTAACATGCTAAATTGGGATTATTTTATATTTAAGCATTTGGTATCCTTCTTTCCTCATTTTATCCAGCTTAATGTTATAGTGTTGGAATTTTAAAAACAGCTTTTATATATATATTGTATGGAAAGAAGTGTAAGAAATACATATTTTCCCATAAACTCTACCAAAAGAATGGGATTGAGCAGAGCAAGCCTATATTTTGGTGCTGAGCTCACAGGGACAGTGTACCCCCTAGCATATATATATATACTGCATATTTTTAAAAAATAATTTGTTTATAAATTTATAGTTTTATCATTTAACTTGTACTCAACATTATTTGTTTTTTTTTTTTTAATCTTTAATTACTTTAAATATATCTTAATGTTTGTTTTTTAAATGTATATAACTGTTTATTTAAGATATCTTAAATATATCAAAATCATTAAAATTATCCATAAAGAATTTTGAACTTAAGATAATTAAATCCACAAATATGAATTTAAAATTGTTTATAAAAACAATAGATCACATTTATGTATTATGAAAAGTTGTAGAAATAACCAATTAATATTAGTTGTCTTGTTGCATTTTATTTGTGAATTATAAGTACCTGTGCTCTGATCAAAAATTATGAATAGAATCAGGATAATATCTCATTCTGAAGAATATTTATCAAAATATTACAGAACTAATGATAATAATAAGATAAACGTTATTAAATATGTATAGATGTGTGTGATTCTATCATGTCAAAATTTTTATGAAAATATTTAATATATTTTGAGAATCAAATGCTGCCAAAATAAGTGAGAATTTCATAATTTGAATTTTGTAGATAATGAAGTTGTTTTTGCAAGTACAGTTTTAAAACAGTAGACAATATTGAAAAAGCTATTAAATGCAAGATTAAAGATACATTTTCTGAGTTAGATCTTAAAAATTACAAACATTTTTTTTTTTTATTGCTGCTCAGTAATACCTAAGTTGTACATTTTAAATGTCCTTTACTGAACATATCTTATCTTTGAGAATTATTTTTTGTTTTCCTCTTTGGTCTATTTTTTATGCAGTTTATACTTTCCAACCTCTTTGATAAAAATATTTGTTTTTTTTTTACTTTTCTTTCTTATTTTTAATATACTTTTTTAATTCAATACATCTAAATTATATATACCATTCTAGTCTTTTGGAAATTTTTTTTCCCTATCACTCTTATCATTATTTAAGCATATCACTTTTTGTTGTTGTTGTTGTTTTTAATATATTTTAATTCATCAATAAACTTATTATTAAGAATCCCAAAATGTTATGATTTTTTTTTCTTCCTACATTTTAAAATGATGTTTAAACTTTTTAATTCTAATTTTATTGATTAACAAAGTACAATAAATCTTGTCTTTCTTTGCTTTAGTTGCTTCGAATTACTTATATGAATATACATTTATTTTATTCTGTCTTTTTTTTTTAATGATGCTACTTAGAAAATATATAAATATTAATATAATTTTTTAGCTTAATATTGCAGATATATTATTTTTAACTACAATTATTCTGTGTAAATTATTCTGTGTAATATTGAATAAAGTTAAATCATAGGTTCAGCATTTGCTAGAGATGGAGATTGTGTTTTTACTGTTAATATATCAATATACCTTAGAGAAATGCAAATGAATTTTGAAATTATTATACAAACCAATCTGTGCAGCACGAATAAATGTACATGTACCACATGTTAGCTCTTTGGTCTATTTATTTGTATTGCTGCTGTCAAACTTTTTTTCCAGTGAAATTTACACGTTTAAATACTTCAACACTTTGCTTATTTATAGCTCTCCATTGTATTCTATTCTCACCCATATCTTTCTATTGAAAAAAATCGATCTTGCATTTGTTTAAAATCTTTGACATAATCTTTATAATGTAAACAGATACTGCCTTTCCCAAAAACCATACTCATGCTTACCATAAAATATTATTAAAAAATCTATCATTCTTTTTTTCACTTTACATGACTAATCCAAAAAATATGAGCTTTTACAATAGTAGACTAAATTAATATTTCAAGAAATTTGAGAACCTAGCAGCTAGTCACAATCTTGCTGTCATATTTTAGAATTATATTGCAATTGTACTTTTTAATCTGGCAGTACATTGACATTGTTCTCATCAATCTAGATTAATTATGGATCTTTACACTATTTGCCTTTTAAAACTTAACTAGTTCAAACAAATACCAATTAGAATTGTATTTGCAGATGAGGAGATATTTTCCACTGCCATTTCAGTTGTTCTTATTACTAAACTAGTAGTATAAAATAAAAATTGTCTTATTAATATCAATTAATGACACTAACAGATTTAATTTTTTTTTTTTTTTTATAAAAGCAATGGTAAACAAGCTATGACTAAATGATCTTAAACTTTTAAAAATCATTTTTATAAAATGAAGTACCTGTATTGATTTTCAGCTAAGAAAAGTAATAGCTATTTCATCAGTTGAATCAATTTATTGTGTTCAACTTTCCATTTGGGTGCTCATATACCACATAAACACCCAAGTAAATGGCCATACAATTAATACTTTCTCAGTTATACAACTTTAAATTTATTCTAACACAAAATATTAAAATAACCTCATAATTAATAATCATAGAAATATGATTTCAAACCCAAGTTATGGGCATTACAGCCATAATTCAATAGCATAATGATTATTATGCCACAAGATCTTTCAAGATATATATTATAATAATAATATTTTTAATTGTGAACATTTAATTGTTGATTAATTTGCTTAAAACTTTTGTATTGTATACACATACTGCATAAAAATTAAAGTCTATATAGATTATAGCCAACGCCTATAAAATTATATTGTAAATATTGCCTTTTAGTAATCATATTGATTTAACATTGAATATTTAAAAAATGATTTATTTTATTTAGAGTATAGATTTTTTTTTTTTGAAATCATTTAAATATTAATAAAATAACAAAGGAATCTGTAGAGATTGCAACCAGGATATAGAATTACTAGACATTTCAATAAGTCCTTTAATTCTGCCATGAAGTCATAATTTTAACATTCATTAACAGTTTGATTCATTTTTTGTATTGTCCACATCTACATTAGTCTGTGGATGTGATAGTAGGTGAATGCAGTACATATGGGTTATTATGAATCTGTTAATGGGATTTCAGTAATATGTAAAATAATCAAATCCATCTGACTTTATTATTGGATCTGTAAGAAAAAATTGTTTGTAACTTTGTAAGAATTTATTTTTATACTGTAACTCCAAAGAAAGAATCCTGATTTGAGACAAGTCTTAGATGTGAAACTATATCAAGTTATTTGGTAAGTCTTAGTTACTTGATAATTTTTTATACATTTTCTGTAAGGTAACTTCTCCTTTTATATCTTGTGGAAGAATGTATGGAAAACTAAAAATCCAGTGCATAGGAATAGATTTGATTATGATAGTAATATTTCTCATAATAATATATAATTGAGTATGCAGAAGTATAGACACATTGTCTTCAAATAGGAGCATAGTATAGGAAGGTGACCATATAGTGCTTACATTACATCCTCAAGGGATTTATTTCTCCAAATGATTTTGGATTTAACCTTAGATAAATTTAAAAAAAGATAAACTACAATCCAAGTTTATTTCTAAACAAGTTGGATAAGTTAGCATTTAGCCTATTATCACATAAAGTTATATTCAGATAATAAGATGTTTGCCTTTTGTTTTGATGAAAAGTTGAGTGTATTGTCTTTGTTGGTTTAGGATAAAGATTTCAATTTTTGGAAAAAGATTTGCAGCCCTTTCATCTTTATCGATGACTTTTTTGCTCTTTAAAGGATCACTTTTGTGAAGTCAATCAATGATATCAACATAGAATTTTCTGCATTTTATATTTAGAGGGTCATAGGTGAACATTTTAAATAAAGTAGGTGAGTGAATTGACTCTTCTGGTAAAGTATTCTGAAAATTTAATAACTATTATGACTATTACTTGGTGTCACTTTAATTTTTCTTTTGGAGAGTATTTGGTCTACCAAATTGATAGCTTTCCAGCATTTAACGATTTTTAAAACTTTTAGATTTATTTTTCTAAACACAATTATAAGCTAAGCTTAGATCAATAAAGTTAATACCAGTTTTAAAATATATAACTTGTTCACAGCAGTTTGCTCCTGATTGATACCCATTCTGCTCTGTAGATAGATATTTCTCAATTATGATAAAATTGATAATATAATTATTTTATACAGCTTACATGAAATACATTATAATGATAAGAAATAATTGTTCAGATCACTGTTGGGTTTATTTAGTTTTACTACTTTAGCTTTGTTTTATTTTGTTTGTCCAATTTTTGGAATAGCTTTCCTAAGAATGATGTTATTGAAAAGTTTTACCAACTATGTTTTGACTTTAGGTCCTAAATTTTTTAGAAATTCTGGAAGTATGCTATCTGCTTCTGGAGCTTTTCCTGATTTAAAACAATCAAGAGAAAGTTCAAATGAATCTATTGTTTTTATTAAATTTGTTACAGAAGAACATTGTGAATGAGAAACTTGCAGATCTTAGTGATAATTTTTTTTTTATCAATTTTGGATTTAGAAACCTATTATATAAAAATAGTATCCTTATTAAGAGTCACAACAGTAGATCTTGTGAGTTGCTTTTACAAACATAAAAGGGATCAGATCTTTCAATTAAATCTTATAAAGTTTTGTTTTGTCATTGTCTGACACTTTTTTATTATTATTATTTAGTGATTTAGTAAGTTTGACAGGGAATTTTCATGTATTTGTTAGATAATTATTTGCCATAAAAAAACATATTGCTTTTTTTGCAGCCTTATGAATGTGTTAAACTTATCATAAAAAGAAGGCACTGAAAAGATTCTATTAATAGCTCATTCAAAATTTTCAGTATAATCACTCCAGTCACTTTTTTTAAAGTCCATCCATGAATGGGATAAGTTTCTACTATAGAAATAAGGATTTCAAGAATGATTAGACTTGGTTTATGTTGGACAGGAGGAAAATGATCCAATTTCAATAAATTAGCAGGTAATGGTGATTGCTTTTTTGACAAAACATAAATCAGTGATACCTTCTGTTTACCATTTACATGAATGAAATATTTTTCATATTTGGCATTATAAAATAAATGCATGATATTTATAACCATTAATTGATATTCTGTATAATCTTTATTTGTTCACTGTCTATTATGGTAACTGAAATCTCTTACATGTACAGAAGATAGAGGAAAATCTGGATGAGGTGATTGGGGGTTTGTAATTATTGCAAACATAAAAATGATTTATCCAAATACTTTATGCAGTATCCTTGGTACTACTTTCAATAATAATTAATTGCTTTACAAATTGGTTTGAAATAAAGAATCAATATAATCCAGGATTTTAAAGAAGATATGCATTAAACAAATGATAAGTCTCCTGAAGGTAAATAACCTCAATGCTGGATTGAAAAATTATTTTCTAAAGAACTTAATTTTGTTTTTGATATACTTTTAATAATAAGTTAAAGTAAATTTTAGAGTTTTTCTAAGTGAAAATGTCTTTAGTGTCTGGTATTCTAGCATGGATGGATGATGTTTTTGCTGTGGCCCACTCTGCATGACACACATATTACTACGTAAGACAAATTGTCTTCACATGAAAACCAGAGGTTGTCTTAATGAACTTTGGCAATATTATGGAAGATAACTGCATCAGAACAGAGGTGAGAATCCTAGGTTCTACAAATGAGAAACAATTATATGGTGTTGCCAACCATAGAACAATTCAAGTACCATGTAAAAAAAATAATAATTATATCAAACTAACAGAATATTCAATACATTATTTATGTAAGAATTTTTTATGATTATCTATGATATTTAGTGCAATTTCCAAGAAGTTAAGCAAATTACTTGTTTAACGTACCAAAGAGTTCTAGAAAATCTGTTGACATTGAACCTTTATAACAGAATTATCAGAATAGTCCTATTCATTTGACCAAAAACGAGATTTTTATCACACACGCACACATAAGTTGTTGTTTGTTTTTTTTTAAAAAAAAATCTCATTTGATGTAAAAATAGATAGTAAGTAATGTTTGGGACATTCATTATTTAAAGAGAAATCTCTTTTTCAAAAAAAAAAAAAAAAAATAGTGTCATTACTATTAATAATGAAATACCCAATAAAATCATTCAAGCTAAAATAAAATATTTTATTTTGCTTTTATTAAAAAAAAGATAGAAATGGAAGAGGTTGCAGATATAAATTGGGTAAGAATTTCTCAATATTATAAAAACTACTTGTTCAAATGTATACAGAAAAAAAAGTAGTTATAATTTTTTTAAACATATTTTATAATGTTATATATATTTCTCATTTTTTTCATTAACAGCATAGATATAAATTATTATTGTTAATAATAAAAATATTTTTATTTTCAAATGTATATAATGCTTAAATTTTCTGAATTTGCTATTTCTTTTTCTTTTTTTTGCTTCCTTATGACTGTATTCGTCCGTGTTTTTTTTTTTTTTTTAAATTAACTCTGCTTCCCCTATTTTTATTTAAAACATTTATTTCGAATTTCTTTCAACTTAATTCAGTTCAAGGTAGAGGGCAGTTATGTATTGTCCCCAGTTTAATATATGGCCAATAAAAAAAATTATTTTGAAAATATAATAATAGTCTAATTAATTAAAAAATTGTTGGTATAAATAAGCTATATAAATATTTTAAGAAATCGTTTTTAAAAATATTGTTTTATGAATAAAAAATGTTTCGAAATAAAAATTTTAAATGTATTTATTTATATGATATTGAAATTAATATAAATATTTTTTTTGTTTAAAGTACTGTCATAATTTTTGTTTTATTTAAATGCATTATTAAATTTAGTTAAATTAAATGATAAATCCGTATACTTCTATATTATTATATACGTTCAGTTAATTTTTTTTATTTATTAACTGCAACTGAAACACTGTTCGCTGCTTGTCTTCTGTTGATTTAACAGAATTTTATCTGTTGAAGTTGACATGGCCATATGTTGAGTCTTTATGTAGATGAATGCTAGCATGTGACTGTGAGGATGCTGACAAACCTGCCCTCTGGCTACAGAACTGCAATTACAAGTCCTTTCAGTAGATCAAGACTGATAACCCATGAAAACAATGTCAACACTTCCTACAACAAGGTGGAAAAAATTCATTAAAACTTGACAAGAAGCTATTAAATAGTCGTATGAAGTTTTAACGGATAATTCTAGTAGTAGAAAGCAATTGCAATTATATTAATAATTGCGAATCTTTTTTTTTTTTTTAAAAAAAAAAAAGCTGGCTTTATGATCATTATAATGTTAATAGTAATAAAAACATTATTACCATCGCTTTTTTGTTTGTTGTTGACTGGCAGATTTTTAAAAAAAAAATCAAAATAGATATTTTAATCTTGTTTAAGATTATTGTTTTAAAATTGCATTATCTATTAAAATGTTACGCCTACTTGTATGAATTGTTATTATTACTGAAAGCTTTAAAGATTAAATATACTGTATAAATATATATGTAAAAAAAGATTATTGATCGGCAGTTTTGTTTGCTAAAACTGAGATTTATAAACTTGTCTACTAAACCATTTTTGTTTATTGTTATAGTTATGTAAATTTTATTAGCAAGTTATTTCATTAAATAGAATAAAAACTCCGACAAGTTATTATATGTTTGCATTAAAAGATAATAAAACAAATTATAGCATCTACAATTATTAATATGAAACACCGAATATTTTATTTTATTAACAGTAATAAAAATATAATGTTTTACTTATTATTCTTACGAATAATTATTTAGTTTTCATCAGTTCATATTCTGCTTTATATAAATTTATTTAACGCTAGGAATGTACATAGATAATATACAAAGATAATATTCTTAGCTAATAAGTTGTATATAATTTTTCATTTGAAACAGAAATAAAGATGTGAAGGAGTAATTCAAACATCACTTTATTGGAAATACAATTTGTCATCATATATTAATATATAAATAAAGTATGTTTTCCAAAAAAAAAAAAGTTTAATCAATTCTTACATATATATGGAATTCTTTGCAACATAGCAAACATATCTACATTTCTTCTTACATACACCATGTCTGTCCAATAATTTATTTATATATCTATTTAGATATTTATATATGTTAAAGCTCATTTAGTGAAAAGGCTTCTGTCTTTTTTTTTTTTTTTGTAAACCGTTTTGTTTTTCTGTTTATTATTTTTAACTAGTGATACTTAGAATTATTGTAACTGTTTTAAACGGTATCTCATAAATATAAAGAAAAAAGAAACAGTGAAAGCTAAATAATTTTCTTATTTATTGGATTTTATTTTAGCTATTGCTGAATAATACTCTCTATAGTTTTTGCACATCAAATGGATATATTAGTAAAAAAAAAAAGTATGGCTGGCAAGAATTATCTATTTTCCATTTAAATTAAATACTTGTTCTATTTATGCATATTGTATATTATGTTGAAAATTTTACCAATATGATTGCCAAGAGTCAATGTCAATTTAATGACATCTAATAACAATAATACAAATCCCAGCAAGAACAAGACAGTCCCGTCCCCCCATTCTAATATTTTATCAGTTGACTTTTTAATACTTAATGAACTTTAAATGTATATTTTATTCTGCTTTCTTTATAAGTATATGCAGTTATGGTTTTTATTTAATAATTTTAATTATAACTTTGCAATTGGATTTTTTTAAAAGTAACTATTACTAAAAACAGGTATATTAAAGTATGAATTATGTTAAAGAATTCTATAAAGAATTACAATATTTTCATAAAAACAACAAGAAAATGCAATAATTCATATAATTACAAGTTCATTAGACATGTACCATGAATTAATGAAAAGATAAGGCATGCAATTAAGTTCAGAAAATTATGGATCAAGTGAAGAAATAGTAAAAAAAAAAAAAGCTATTATCATGCATTAACTCTCCAAGTCATAAAGTTATCCCAATAATATTTATATTTATCAAGATCAACTTAAGGTATTAAGATAGAATTTTGACCCTAAGACTATCAAGAGTGAATAAGTTGGATTGAACATTTAACAATTATGATTTCCATTGGTAAGTGTATCTTAGGGTGATTTCAGATTTAAGAGAAACATTTTATACATTAAAATAGGAATTAAATGTCAAAAAAAATAGATTGAAATTATGTAAATCATCAAGAACTATTGAATGAAAGCAAAAGTAAGACTAAAAATCATTGTTAAAAAGATTATAGTAATGTTTAACAAGCTTTTTAAAAATGGAAAGATTAATAGTAATGAATTAGTAGTGTTAACAATGTAAATATCTTGCAAAATTATTCATACAGATAGAAATATAATGGATAAAATTAATCATAGAAAGATGATGAGTTTTGGTAAAAATAATTCTATATTATAAAGAATATGCTTATGTGCCTGAAAAGAAAAGTTTTGAATAAATATGTTCAATGAATATTGTCTTGTAAGTTGAGACTTAAATAGTTAAAAAAACAATTCAGAGATTGTAGACCATATTGCAAAGTATGGTGATATTATATGTGAATTATTAATAAGCAGGAATTGAAAGCAAAATACTTATATAATAGAATGAACAGATATTACTGATATAATTAAAATGGAAATGGCCAATTATATTGACAGATAAAGAGTTTATGGAATGATGTGAGAGGAAAAACTTTCAATCACAGAAAATTAAACTCGGAGATTATTCTGTAATGCATTTTAATTTAATATATATATATTTAAATAAAAAATATTTTTTTTAATTACAATTAAAGATATGAGAATGATAAAATTATTAAGCCAGAAACTGATTTTATTAATAAAAAAAAGTTTTAAGAACATTATAATAATCCATTTAGATGATATTTTATCATCAACGTTTTTTTTGCAATATATTGGATAGAATCTACTGAAGTGGGTACTCAGTAGCAGATACTTTGTCTTTTTCTTTATTTTCATATAAATTACCATCAATGGTTGTTTTTTGTTTTAGTTAGTTATTATTTTACATGAAAAATAATAAAAAGTTTTATTTTAATAATAATTAAATCATTTATGAATATTTCATTTCAGACTAATCTTTTTATAAAATACAACTATTTTCAAAAGATAAAAAAAATATAAATATTTAACAATCAAAAAAACAAAAACAATAATTAAACTAAGAATTTTATTCTATTGAAAGAAGAATGATAGAAAATTGTAATATAAAGATAGTTTTTATTTAATATATCTTAGAAAAAAAACATGGTTAGGAAGAAAATAACTTAAGAGTGAAGCAGATATTGATACAAAGATTGCAGTTATTGTAATAAGTAGAGTATTTTTAGAATTTGCAAGGTTAAGACAAGGGTTGATATTAATGAAAACACATAATTGTAAACACTTCTCTACTTCATATACTTTCTAGGTTTGAAAAAAATGTCTATATTTTTTCAAAGTATTGTAATTGTCCCATTCTTATCATAGTGTCTTTGATAAGTGATTATCTAATTTTATTGTCAAATTATTTTTTTATAATTTATTTTTTAATAAATATTATTGTAATCTTGTTTATGAATTCATTTTAGTTAATTTTTTTATAATTATTTATAAATTATTTTTGTGAATATTAAATGTGTCTACAAGGAAGATTAAAAATTGCAGAAAATGTTTAAATATGAAATTATTTTTCTACAGATTTTATCTCATTTGCAAATGGTATTTAAATACAGTATTATTATGAATCTATATACTTACTAATAATTTTTTTTACTAAATGTAATATAGGGTATATGAGCACAGACTCACCATTCTATCTCATATCATGATACACTTGAGCATATATATGTTGAAAAGATAAATAAGCACCAATAACATATTTCATGCTAAACCAGCAATCATCAGTTGGTCCAGATTATCATCTCTACACATATATTCAGTAGTGCTCAGATATATATTAAGATAGCCAATCTTCATACTTTAATGGACAGTCTTCAATCCACTCCACTCTCCAACTCTTCAACCATCCATCAAATTGAAAATCTGATGATGGAATGCTCATAGGCTACCATAAGGGGTCAAATTGACTTTAGATCAACATGGGTGTGACAAGAACTCAGCCTCAGGGTAGCCTTTGTGCATTTCCATCATCAGATTTTCAATTGGATGGATGGTTGCAAAGTTTGTGTGTGGAGTGGATTGAAGACTTTTCATTAAAGTATGAAGATTGGCTATCTTAATATATATCTGAGCACTTATTGCATATATGTATAGAGATGATAATCTGGACCAAGTTATGATTGCTGGTTTAGCATGAAATACATTTATTGGTGATTATTTATTTTTTCAACATATATGTGTTCAAGTGTATCAGTGATATGAGATAGAGTGGTGAGTGGTTGGACATGTGAAAATCTGTGCTCATATATCCTATATATTATATATATATTGGTATAGGTATATAATAAGCCTGTATTTCAGTTAAAATGCAATATAGAAAAAGAACATTTTTAAAAAATAAATAAATAAATAACTGGTATAAAACACATGCAGTATACAAAGGCACTTTTTTTTCAAAGAGTCTAATACAAAATATAACATTTTAAATTATGTGAGTAGAAAACAAAAGTATGTAGGACTTAAATTACCATTCATTTTTATTTTTTAACAAAATGTAAGTGTTAGCATTTTCATTATCAATTTATTATAGATTGATAGATTGCATTATTGTTTAACTAAACAATTTATTTATTTTCCAAGGTGTGTGGATCTTTCTTACATCCAAGATTGGAAGCAAGAGGGACAGTCAACTTAAAGCTGGCCCTGTATTGCAATTATGCATGTTAAGTTTACATAATGATGGAATGACTAATACATATGAATGGAAAAAATAATTTGCAAAGTATATTTTTGTTTTATATTATTTTGATGTGCATGATTATAACATGTTGCTATGGAAGTGTATATGTACACTATTTTTAATTTACAATCAACTTTTATAATAAATAACAAAAGCAATTTCTGTTAGGTATGTAAATGCATTTCATATAAGTTCTTTGTTTGCATTTTATCTAAAATTTGATAAGAAATTTAGCACAGTATGAAATCACTTCAAAATAAGAAAATTCGTAACTGGAAAATGTGAAATTAAAAATTAGCCGTTTTCAAAATCCTTACTTTTCAAAAAAAGATATTCTATTGCACAATTCTGTTGATATGATTTCTGTCACAAATATATTTATAGAAAGTGATACCTTGACACCAATCTGATAACTTAACAAGTAATTTAAGTTGCATAATACTTTTGGGACTTTTTGTTATTCAAAGTTTAAATTTTGATTTAAAGAGAAGTGGCTAAACTTTCATTTTTAGTAAAATAAATTTTACAAAGAATTATAGTAATCTTCAATAGCTATTGTAACAACAAAATTAAAAATGAAATATGGTTAAATGCCTTTTTAAATACACACACATATATAAACTTAATAAAGGCTAAATTCCATGTATAATTTTTTTGAGTAATATGTTTATTTTTTATTGTGCTCAACATATAACTAGTACATGTTTCATTTCATTGCTTAAATTAATCAAAAATAAGTCTAATTATAGAAAAAGCAAGTTATTTTAAAAAAATATTGACTTTGGTAATTGGTAGAAAATTTGTTGATAAGATAGATTTTAAAATGGTAACAATATTATAAAGGAAATTTTGAGACATCTAATTATTGGCAAATAAAAAATAATATTTATGTAATAATTTTACAAAAGGAAGTACAGTTTTGACAATTGTAAAGATGTGTATAATGTTAATATTAAAAGACATTTAAAATATGAACTTTTTGCCTCTATGGAAATAACCTTTCCATAATTAAAATGGAGTTTAAGGTAGATGAATCAAGAATTACAGATTGAAGTACAAAAAATGTAAAAATAGTAGATATTGCTAGTAGACTTCAAATAAAAATATTAATGATTGTACTTGTGAGAATATACATCCAGTTCACTCAATAGAAAATCTGAGATATCCTTTTTTATATTGATAAAAAAAAAAACCTGCACCTAAATAATAGTCTTTTCATTAAGGCAGAATATGTTTACAGATTTAGATGTCATAGTATAGTGAATTTTTTTAAAAAGCTTACTTGTTCATACCTAGATTTCCTATATCAATTCAAGGTTAATTTTAATGTATTGAATAGCCTGCATAAAATAATAGTGGCAAATGTGGATAATATCTGTTATTATTAAAGGAAGTCTAGGGTGCAATTTTACAGATACATACAGCAACAAACTTCAGATAAGATTATCATAACTACATTGTCAAAACTACAGTTAGGATGAAAATAAAGAATAATCATTGATAATATTATTTTAAGAATTAAATCCCAGACATAATATTGACTAATGACTAATTGATGATTATATGTTTTGATATTGCTAATGTATGAACCCAAAAGTGATTAAATATATCCAGCTCAAAAGAAAAGTAAGAAAGAAAAACAAAAGTATTTTGACATGTAATGATGAAGGCATTGTAGAAGTTATAAAGAAACCTTAATAGATTAAAGGTTGTTATTGAACTGTCAAACTTTAATAAAGTATCTTTTAAATATAAAAACAAAATAAAATAATATCAGTGATTGGATTATACTTCAATTTTCTCATTTCATATATTGAATACTAGGAGAGAGAAGTTTTTTAATGAAATCAAATAAAATGAAAAATAGATCAGTTTTAGATTCACAATAAAGCTGTTGCTGAAAGCTTTATCACATCAATGGATAAAGTTTTTAATAGTTAATTCTCTTCTCTCTTCTTTTTTTTAAATGCTACTGTGGTTAGGCTGGGTTGTAAATTATGGAATAATATCAGCTTCATTTACTAAAAAGATAAATGTAAAATTTATAAAATATTTCTATTTTATTTTATTTATTTGGCTGTTTTTGAACTATAATATTATTAACAACATTTAATTTCTGTTGTCATTTGATATATGGAAAAGCTCTAAGTTTCAATGTCCAGAAGGCCTAAATGATTTGCAAGTAATCTTTAAATATTTATTAAGTTAATTTGATCAATTATTGCATTTTAATGACTAGTAATTTGAAAATTGTTTTAATTATAAACTTGTTAGTGTATATTAGATGTGGGTTTCCATATGTAACACTAAACATGTTAACTCAATATAACCTTTGAATACGTCTCAATTATTTTGAATGTCATCCTAAATTTAATTTTTTTTTTTTTGGGGGGGGGTGTATTCATTTGCTTTTATATTTGTACAAGAGTTGGAAATTCTACTTAATAGAGTGAGTCATTTTATTTGTATATTGTAAAATAACATTAGATGTTCAAATATTTGCAAATTTAAAATATTCATATTTTTAAATAGACTAATGACAATGAAAGACTTGAAAATGTATTTAAAGTCCAAAAAATTCACAATACATTCCAATAACTAACTCATTATAGAAACATGAAGTTACAGTTATCAAATGGGTAATGGAGATTTTGGAATTTAAAGAATGAAAGAAATATCAAGCAAACAAAATTATATTTAATTGATTAACAAACTAATATTAGCAATGGATATATAAATTGTCTATTTGAGATTATATGAATCAAAAAGAAAGTTATACATTTTTTTATTTAGAACATGATTATTATCAAAATGTCAAAAAATTATAATCTAACTATTAGCCTTAATAGGAATAGATTCACTTTTGTAATGGTCCAGTAGTTGTAATAATACTCTGATATAATATTTATTATTAACTGAAAGAAGATTCTTTGATTTCTCTTGGAGGACTTAAAGGAACTGAACAGGGCAATTTCCTAATGTTCATTCTATATGTTTTGTCATTGCAGTTATTATAACTAGGTGATTATCCATTTAGTGTACAAACATGGGGGATGCTCACCAACACACATTAACTAGTGTTGTGAGTTTATTAGCTTTGAACCTCTAAGTTTAAAATCCAAAAACACCATGGTTTTTTGTTTCAGTTGCCTGATAGCTCTTAACTGATATATCAGTTGAATTTTTTTTGAAGACAGAATGGATGTATGTGTGAATATATACGTTTTTCCTATTAACTATTTACATTCATGGCAGAGAAAAATAAATCATAGCCTTTACTCCCAGGAGGCTATAAAGTCAACAGCCATGGTAGTAGGTGGCAATCAAAGACAGAGGGTGCTAAGAATCTCCTGATTGCAGATCCAGTTGCCATTTTATGACAACCTATTATTTAGATACTTACAACTGCAGATCACTTTCAAGGGAAGGAAAGATTGCACGAATTAAAAAAAAGGCTATCAAATATTAAATGGGGCATTTTTTGGACTTTGTGAAGTTAGAAGAAAAGATGAAGAGACAATTGATTTAAAAGGTGTGCATGTACAATACTACATAGACACAATCATTGGAAGTACAAGTGGAGTAGGATTCACTGTAAATAAAAAGTGGAAAAACAACACTGTGGGGGTTGATGGTGTATCGGGCTATTCAACTTAATAGCAGATATCAAAAGCAGATAATTCAGGTTTATGCCTCTATAAGTTCTCATTGTGATGAAGAAGTAGATGATATTTATATGGATGTACAATGGCTTTTGATCAGACCAAACAACATTTTAGAATTAACATGGGAGACTTTAATGCTAGAATTGATAAACAATTGAAAGATGAAAGTGCAGAAGGTAAATTTAGTTATGGTGATAGAAATGAGAGAGGACATATATTTATGGTGCTTGCAGAAGAAAAAAAACTTTATATTATGCATTCTTTTTTTAAGAAAAATTTTAAATGGAAATAGACAAAGAAGTATCCAAATGAAGGTATAATAGAATTCAATTACATTTTGACTAACAGGAAATATGTACTTTAAAATTGCTATGTTCTTAATAAATTCAATACATGAAGTTATCATCAATTAGTGAGATGTAAAATACATGTTAATGCAAAACTAGAAAGACAAAAATTATTAAGAAAAATAATATTCACAATTGATATTTCTGATCTCCAGAAACATTCCAATAAATTTAAATTAGAATTTGCAAATTGTTTTCAAGTATTAAGGATTTTGAACATGATTCAAATTTGAAGAAATCAATAGGAAGATAACTGATAGACTTATAAAAATTGCAACAGGGATTGCTGGCACAAAAAAGTATATTTGGCCAGTAACATTTCTATTGAAACAATACAATTTTTGAAGGAAAGAAGGAATATGGAATTATGTAAAAATGATGTATTAAGAAGAATTGAATATCTCAAATTTTATAAAATGGTGTGAATAGTATGAAAAAGAATTGATAATGATAGAAGAAAGTATAATTGTGAACTAGTAAAGAAAGTTATAAAAGAAAATAAAAGTCTCAAGAATATAAAACAATATTTTGGTATTGATAGAAAACTTATTTCTGCAATAAAAAAAAAAAAGATGGAACGATTACTAAAAAAAAGATGACATCACGAAATGCGTACAAGAGTTTTATCAAGAATTATGATTGCCCAGGATTTTAAATGAAGAAGTGAGGGTATGAAATTTTAATTTATGAAGGGAAAAGCTTCAGATAATGATGGAATTATAATCGATATTTTAAAAGAAGCAGGTGAAGAAATAGAAATTTTTTTGACAAAATTATATACCAAATGTCTAAATGATAAAGATATGCAGATAAATGGAAGAATGCAGTATTAAAATTAATATTTAAAAAAAGATGATAAAGAAGATATCAGAAATTATAGGTCTATCAGTTTTTAGTATCAGTTCTATACAAAATTTTTTACCAAAATAATTATAACCCATTTACAGCAAATTTTGGATTTTAAACAAGCAAAAGAACAAGATGTATTTAAAAGTGGTTTAAATACAGTGGATCACATCTAAATATTTAGAAAAGTTATAGAAAATACCATTGAATATGAATTGCCATTATGCTTTGGATTTGGAGACTATGAAAAGGCATTTGATTCTATAAGCATTTTTTCAGAGATTAAAGCATTAGATCATTCAGGATATTGTCATATTCTGAAGAATATTTATAAAAATGCAATAGCAACAATTAGATTACATAATGATACTAAAAAGATTAACATTGTGAAGAGCGTATGACAAGGTGACTTCATAACATCAAAACTTTTTAAAATAGTTTTTCAAGAAATATTTTGTGGATTAAAATGGGAAACTAAGGGAATAAAAGTAAATGGAGATTTTTAAAGTAATATAGATTTTGCAGATGATGTAGTGTTTTTTTTTTTGTTTTTTTTTTTTGTGAATAGTGCCTTAGAGCTTCAGGAAGTGTTGCAAGAGTTAGCAGATGAAAGTAGGATTAAGGGTAAAAACTAAAGTAATGTTCAATGGATTTTCTCAAACAGAAAATAATATGATGATTTAGAAGTTTACAACCTTGAACAGATTATTACTACAGATGGAAACATAATGAATGAAATTAATCATAGAATTAAATTTGGTTGGAGTGCTTTTGATAAAAATAATTTAATATTAAAAGGAAATATGCCTATGTGTTTGAAAAGGAAAGTTTTTAATAAATGTGTTTTACTACTTTTTACATATGGATTTGAGAATTGGACATTTAACAATAGAGCCCATATAGAGACTTCAGACCACTCAAAGAAGTATGGAAAGATATATATTAGGAGTAATAGAAAAGGTAAAAAATGAAATACATGAGTGAGAGAATGATATCATTGAAAGAATTAAGAAACTGAAGTGGAATTGGCCTGAGTATATTGCTATGATAAGAGATGACAGTTGAAATCTTAAACTGGATTCCAAGGGATAGTAAAAGAACTAGAAGGAAACCATTTATGAGATGAATGGATGAAATAAGAAAGTGTGTTGGTGTATTGTGGAGAATAGAGGCAAGAGATCAGAGAAGATGGATGAATTTGGAAAGATCTCCATCCTGCAGTGGATCAATAATAGTTGAAAATAATGATGATGATGACCATAGTATAAAAACATTTACATAAGAATTGTTTGATACAAAAACAGTAAAATCAAAAAGAGTAAAATAAATATTGACAAATATTTATATATCTTACTAAATCTGTTTTTCTAAACAATAGATCACTTAAAAGATATTAATATACTACTCACAAATCAGTCTGTTATTCAAGTTCCATGGATTGAATTCAATTATGTGATTATTTGTAATAATTTTTTTTTTTTTATTCTTTCTTTTTGATATATATTTTGATTGGTAGATGTTAATTGTAATTACTGTAACGATGATAAAATAATTTAGAAGTTAATTAAAAGCAAATAATTGTTGGGATTTTTTTTTTTATTTGATTAGTGGATTCCATTTCTTAAACAAATTTTCATATAAATTGTGCTGAAGTTTCTTCATTAAAAATCTAGCAAAATCTAATTTTAAGATACTAGATAATGATCCAGAAAATGTAGCTTTCACAACTGATTTAAGATGTGTTAATTTATGCATTATTAAGACAACTATTTACTTCTTTCTAATGGATCATATTTAGGGTAGATGAGTGGTTTGTAGAACTTGTAGCATAAGAGGTTATAATGAATTATTCACTTTTGTGACAGTATTTCTTCTAAGTCAAAACTCTTCACTCACTAACTGTCACTATCTATTGTTACATATCTTTCAAAACTTTATCAGAAACAACCAGTTAATTAATTTAATGTAATCTATCTTGAAACACAAAAATCCTGTTTACAAAGACATAATTGGCATTATAAAAAAAAAAGGAAACAAAAAGTAAAAACAAGTTAAAGCTATAATTATGAAATGCATTTAAGCTTTTTATTTTCGTAAGGCATATTATTAGAAATTATATTAATGAATTCTATTTTTCAATTTTGTATTTATTTTAAATATTGTAATAGATACATAGTTCTATATGTAACTTTACTAGAAGGCGCCATTAGATGATAAATCTGGACTTCTTTCCAACAACAAATTGTAATTTAATATTGTTAACTAATATAAGAAAATACCAAAGAAAGAAGTTAAGTTTACTAGTAATGTCACAATTACAAACAAATATTGGGAAGTTATGAATTACAAAATGAAACTATTCCAACTAGTAATAAATCTTAAAATAAAAGACAAGTTTACCCAGCATGAGTTACATTTGGACACCTATTAAGTTGACATATCAATATTTTGTCTTTTATAATTGAAGTAATAGTCAGTAATAAAATAAAATAATTTATTTAAGAAAAATAAAATAACAGTAATGCCATTGTAATAGTTACCAATATCTAAATTAATACATCAACAAACAAATATCAACAGTCTGAGATATTGCCAATCAAGCCAAGAAGCTGTCCTTAATCTCAATACCTAGTAACACAGTAATATATACAATGAGTGCTATTAAACTAAGCAATAAGTGAAATGCATGTTATACATAAGCTTAACTTTCCACTATAGTATTTTAGGCAATGACATAAAAACAACTACTCTTAAAACTTCATATACAAAATATTTAAATATTAATTCATCATTATAGCTATATTATTAATAAAGATATAAAAATTACCCATACTTAAGAAAGTATTCACTATCAAAATGAAATCATTATAAAATGAAGCCATAGGAAATTTATAACTGGAATTAATCAACAAATATCAAACTAAACATATTAAATATCTCAATTTCCAATAGATACAATATTAGTCAAATTCCATATATAAATAAAATAAATATTTATCACCATTTAAACAATCATTTAAAATTATAAAAATCATTAAATAATACAGATTCTTCTATATTTCATAATCTGTATTGAAATATGATGACTATAAAATAAATTATAATTTATTACATCTGTATTATTTTTTAACATTATATTTAAAACATTTTGAAAATATTACTTGCATATAGCTTTGATAATTACACACATAGTGATTGTCACAATATTTTAGAATTGACCATATAAATTAATTGATATTGGCATAATATTTATGTGAAAAACAACTTATTATAAATTAAAAAATATTTAATAAAGATTTATAAGTTGTTTTGCAATTTTAAAATGTTAATGTTATCCAAATGTAAGTTATAGCAGATGATCCTTCTTTCATAATATCACCTCATTTGAAATATAGAGGATAGACCTAAATGAAGTTGTAGAAAAATCATGATTTTGCAGCAGTTGATGACTATGAAGTAATCTTATTCATGATAGATGGAAATATGAAGAAATAGATTATCTATTTGAGTCCTAGTCCCCAAATTTTTGGAATAAAATCTTTTTATTTAAAGGTTCATTTTGAGACTTTAAAATTCAATGTTTTTTTTTAAAAAAAATCAATAGCCAATTATTCTGTTCATGTAAGCAAAACAGTTTTCTTGGTAAGAAATCATTTTTAGCTACTTGTCAATAGAATATTAAATAATTCTACAATCAATTTTATAAAGTATATTTAAAACAAAGGAATTATCAATTCTTTAAAATTAATATTTTTAAAATAAACAATTGAATTTCTTTTTAAATTATCATTTAACAAAACCAATTTTTATTTATAAAAAGAGTATATAATGCTTTTAAGTAATAATAATAATAATAATAATAACAATATCTTAAAATAGCAATGATGTGATACTTCTAAATTAATAAAATTTCTTTCTATACATTTTCTTAATTTATACAACAAAGAAATATATTCCAAAGAAATATACTATTTCAATATATATTTATTTTAAACATTTAAAATTAAAAAAATACATTTCTGTATAGCATAACTTTATGTGTTATCTCATATTTATATTATTTTGTACAATAAATCAACAGCAGCATCATTTGAGAGGATATTGGCACATTAGGCATCTAGGTGCTTGCTAGATACATAACTGTGTTACTTATAAATTTGAATCTCAAACCTTGTTGATAAAGGCAAAAATCAGAAATTGATCTGGGGTTAGAGATTTAAATACATTATCACCTGGAAGACAGTGGATCATTTAACCTTACTATAGATGGTACTGAAGTAGACAAGTGTTTTTGTTTTATCAAATGTTTCATAAAATAATTTATTTGTTACTATTATATATACAAATAAAGTCAAATGCTAACTACTAAACTAGAAATTAAATTAATTAATTTATGTCTCTACTAATGTTTAATACTTTCAGCCAAATACACAATCAGATTATGCAAAATGTATAACTAGTCATTTATATCAATGAAAAGAAAGAAACAAATGGTACTCTCTTCATTATACATATTTTATTCTGAACTGGGAATTCATCTGTGTGACCTCATTCAATACACATACAGTGTGTAATAATCATTGATATTTTAATCTGAAATGTGCCTTAATTTAAAAGTTTAAAAAAAAATCAAAACTTTCAAAAATGGAAATATACACTTTATAACTTATACATATTACGCTACAAAATTAATATCATGAACCTAACCATATTTAATAAATACATATTCAGATATATGAAGTGTATAATGATAGAAGAAGCTAATCATATTTAATAAATACAAATTTAGATATATGAAATATATCAAGATATAAGCAAACTCACTCAAATATAGAGTCAATACTAACAATTAGAAAGTAAATATATTTTACAAATACTAATTTTTAAAGTTTTCAGCTTATTAATTGATTAATATAACTCTAAAATAAATAGCTAGTGGTCCATGTCAAATGAAAAACAATCTGATAACTATCTTGTCTCTCTCTATAGTTCTTTACTCAAACTGGTATCAACTCCCTTAAATACACAGATACAATACCTTCTAATATTTTTTTATTTGCCTAGACACTTTTAAATTAGTAGAGCATAATTTTATATGTGTGCATGTGATATGCAAATCAATAAGAGCAAGAAAAGGAATTTGTTACTAATTGAGGTCTTAAAGAAATCAAGCTACGAAAATTCCTAATGTCTAATATATAAATGTCAACATTACAGCTATTATTACTATATGATCATTTATATAATAAATAAACATTTATAGTCATTAATTTATATCATTCAGTACTATGATTATTTTGGCATTTTCTATGAATTTAAAATCTATAAATACCTTGGGTTTCTTACTCACATGCCTGATAGTTTTGTTTGTGTATATATGTGTGTGTTTAAAAATGATGAATCTGTAAGCATTTATTTTTTTAGATATATTCAGTCATGATATGCAAAACGAGTTAAGTTCTAACACAGATTATATATTTCATAATCTGTATTAAAATGTGATATCTATAAAAGAAAATAAACTATTATTTATTATATACATATTATTTTTAATATTATATTTAAAACATTTTGAAAATATTACTTGCATATAGCTTTGATAATTATACACATAATGATTGATCCAATATTTAAGAATTGATAATTTAAAATAATTAATATCAGCATAAAATTATTTATATATAAAAATGATTTATTATAAATTAAACAAAATATTTAATAGAGACTTATAAATTATTTTCATTTTAACTCGGTTACCAGTAAATAAACTTATATGACTTTCTGCAAATTTATAAATATAGCAGATGATCTCTTCATTATGGCACTTCATATGAAATATAGAAGAGACAGGCCTAAACAAAGATGTAGAAAAAATCATTATTTTGCAGCTATTGATGATTATGAGATAAGCCTATTTATGATAAATGAAAACATGAAAAAGTTGATTATCCATTTAATTATTGGTTCCCAAATTCTTGGGATAAAAATTGCTTATTTACAAGTTCATTTTGAGAGTTTAAATCCATTTTTTTCTTTTTTAAATTCAGTGGCTGATGACTTTGTTCATGTGATCAAAACAGTTTCTTGATAAGAAATCATTCTTGGATACTTGCCAGTAGAACAGTAAATAAATCTAGTCAATTTTAGAATTATTTAAAATTAATTGTGAATTCTTTGAAATTAATATTTTTAAATTAAACACTTGAATTTCTTTTTATATTATCATTTAGTAAATTCTTTTTATTTATAAAAAATATATATAATGCCTTTAAATAATAATAATAATACCAACTTAATATTTTAAAATATTAATGTCATACTTTTAAATTAATAAAATGTCTTTCTATGCATTTAATTAATTTATGCCACAATGAAATATATTACAAAGGAATATATTATTTTATTAATCTTTCTGTCACAAAAAGAAATTTTGTTATACTTAACAATTATAATGTTTATTATAAAAAATATATAAACTCTAGTCAGAACTGAGTTAACATTAAATATCTAATTAATTTTTAACTAAAATACATAATAATTAAACAACATATTTATCCCTAATATTTAAAAAATATAAATGAACTAAATGTAGACACACTTATGTACATTCAAAAAAATAAAAAGATAATATACGCTATCCAATTTAAAAAATAAATATTGGTGATGAACTTTAGAATTTGGAGTGTCTTTAATCTCCCTAAGATTCTAACAATATAAACCACTTCAATTTTCACTTAACACCACACTCCAATTTATTCAATTTATACCCTTCCAACCCTATTCCCTTATTTTTACTTTATTAACCCCCAATAAAATTAAATATAAAAACAAATAACACATTCATATTTTTAGCTTTAAACTAAATATATTTTCCATATGAGTCTACAATTACATTACATTGGTTTATCCATTTATTCTTATAATATTTATTTTCTTCATTCCAAAGAAATATAGTATCTTGATACCATATAAACCCAATTTTCTTATAATCACTTCTACAAATTATACATTTCATTTTACATAATAATTTTAAAAGCTTTTACCACTATGATTTTTTCTTACTTTGGAATCCAATAAGATTCATGTATTCACAGATAAATCTGCCACATTCATGATTTTATACTTCATGATAAACCCATTTCTTTTTATCACAATTACTCTCACTTACAAACTCCAATACTTCTAATTCTATATGAAATTTCATCTCTAAGAACAATTCCATATATTATTATCATTATTCAATCTTATCACAATTTTTCCTTTCATACAAAGTTTGTCATTCAATCTACATTTTTTATCTAATACTATCTTTGTTCCATTTTTTATGAGGACCCTGCCATATGGAACTTAACAATGAAGTCCTCACATGTTTTCCAAATGATAAGATAATAATGATTCATATTGTCCATTTATGTCAGCAACTATTTTAAGTTGTGTATTTATGTGATTAGCATGGGAATTATTTGTGTTTCTTTTTGAATTAATCTTCTTTGGTTCAATGAATAACTACTACTAGCTATCATTCTTTCATATCTTCTGGAATATTGAACCATAGCTGTTTGAGTTTTTATTGGATCTTTTCTGCTCTTATCTATAGTTTATTTTCATTCACTACTGAGTATTTAGTCATCTCTTCAATATTATTTTTACTATTTCCTAATATAATTTGCTATATGTTTATCAGCAAATTATGTCTGACTATTCTAATGATTTATTCTTCTGACAAACTGAATGCTGTAAGAAAATATAACTTTGAAACTTGTTTGTAGAAAAGTTGGATATAAGTTTCACCAAGAACAAAAATATATTTTTCCTGAAAAACCTAATGCATAATATCATCTTGTCTCTCTTCACTCCAGAAACTTCTCAAAATTGTATCATTATTATCTTGAAATATGCATGGTTTATGACCTAAAGCATAGCTGTACCATACAAATGATTAGAAGCCACCACTACTTGTTTTTCAGATTTGCATTGATGAAATCAGAAAAGTTCCTTTAAATTTTCCAAATGTGTCAAAGGAATTTCACCAACATTACCTTTAAAAACTCTTACTTGAATGCTTTTGACAACTAGTTGATTAGTTGGTTTACTAAGAATTGTACTTATGGGTTCCAAACAAACATTATTCATATCACTATTATTAATCACTTGTCTCTGTTTTATTTTTTCTGAAATAGTTTGTTTACCTCATTCCTTCTTAAAAGACTGTCAAATATATCATTTATCTCTTGTTTTAGATTATTTTAATTGTACTGTTTTTTCCTTCAAATTCGACATATTGAATTTTTTTATCAATATACTTGATTTGAGAGTCCAAATGTTAAAGTAATTCTTTTTAACTACATTTATTTTATCATCCATTTTTTTACAAAACAATATCCATTTTTCTTCAAAATACCTCAGTACTATCTTCATTTTTCTTCTACTTTTTGAACTTTATCATTTAATTCTATCCTAGCTTCCTCTAATTGTTCTTTTATTTCAAACTGAACATTTCCTTTTTTTTTTTTACTTCTAGTCTTTGTTGTTGGATCACCTACTATATCCCACTTCTTGCTGCAAACTTTCCATCACTATTTTGTGATTTTCATCCATTTTCTTTTGCAGGTTTTCATTTATTTTTCTTATACTTTGCTCCATTTTGTGCATGTTTTTATTAATTTGATTATTTCCATATTCAAAATGCCATGATCTTCTTTATTTTCGCCTGTTTTTATAGTTATATTTTGCCTAATTACAATCTGAAGTTGCTTAAAGGTTATCTTATGGTTTTCTGGCTCTATTATTTCAACTGTGGCTCAGGACTAACACTACTGAGCTCCTTTTCTTGATCATTATCTTTTTCTCTATCTCCATCTAAATTTTGTTCCATTTATATAAATAATTGAAATAGTAATTAGTTTTCTCCCAGGAATGGAATGGAAATTCATTTTATTTTCATCAAAACCATCAATTAAAATTTTACTTTGCTGTTTAATTTTAAATTAACACAAAATATATTTTATAATAAAGAAAAATACATGTGGCTCTGCAATATTCAAATGTGTATCTTTTAAAAATTAAAACAAAAAATTAAATTGTATAAACTATCTCAAAGTTTTTTCATTTTATTTTAAATTCATCTAATTAGGAAGACAAAATTTATATAAAAAATTATATTTTTCAATATCTCAAGATGCTTTACTTCTATTTATTTAAAAATAAAGATATAACTTATTAAAATCAATAAGTAAAACTTATTAGGCCTTAAACACTGGATAAGTCAAAGTCTTAAAAAGAAAATCCTATATTTTTAAATATCTCAGAATGCTTTATATTATTAAGCTTTACACATTAATGCCAAATAAAAAAAAATTTCTAATAAATAAGAACATATTATATGAAAAATGAACAAGTTATAAAAATATGCTAATATTATCTTTCATGGTATAACTTTAGCAAAATCCCAAAAATTAAAATCCAAATCTTAAAAAAAATACTATCCTTATCTCTCAAGTATGAGTTCATCATAGCTCAAAATGTTACGTGGCCAAAATGATAAAAAAAAATACAAATAACTATTTTTTTCTTCTCTCAAGGTATAAGTTTATTGAAGTCTTACAATTTGGGTTGTCAAAATGATAAAAAAAATACTTTTGTATCTCAGGTGTATTTTTACTAAAGCCCCAATGAAATGGATTGCCAAAATTATAAAAAACAAAATATTCCTCTGTAATGGATAAATAGTTCCATATGTAATGTTACTAGAAACTGCTACTAGTTAATAAATCTAGACTTCTTTCCAATAACAAAGTATAATTTAATATTGATAATTAATATAGGAAAAGACCAAAGAAAGAACTTAAGTTTACTAGCAAAGTTACATTACACAAATATGTTGTGAGGCTATAAATTATAAAGTGAAAATATTTCAACTAATAATAAATCTTATAATAAAAGACAAGTTTATCCATCATGAGTTACATTTGGATACCTATTAATTTAGTATATCACTATTTTGTAATTCAAGTAATAGTCAATAATAAAAGAAACAAAATAATTTTTTATTAAAAAATAATAATTTATTTAAAAAATAAAATAACAATAATGTCTTTGTAATAGTTACCAATATCTAAATTAATACATCAAAATCAACAAACACATGAAGGATCAACAATCTGAGACATTGCCAAAACAAAACAAGCTACTTTTTTTTTTCTATACCTAATATCTTAATAACCTATACATTGAGAGCTATAAAATTAAGCAATGGGTGAAATGCTTGTTTTATATATATTTGTTTTTCATATATATATATATATATAAGCTTAATTCCCTACTGCAATATTCTAGTTAATGGCATAAAGTAACAACTATTCTGAAATGTTTATATGTAAAATATTTAAATATTAATTCTTTACTACTGCCATATAATTTATAAAGATATAAACATTATGCATGCTTAAAAAATATTCGCTACAAAAACGAAATCATTACAAAATGAAGCCACAGAAATTTATGACTAGAACTAAACAATAATATCAAGCTAAACATATCAATTATATCTCAGTTACCATTATATACACTTATAAGTCAAATCCCATATATATAAAATAAATATTTATTACCATTTAAACAATCTTCATTTAAAATTATAAATATAATTAAAGGATATGGATTATATATTTCATAATTTGTATTAAAATATGTCAATAAAATAAACTTATTTATTATATATATATTATTTTTGAATATTTTATTTAAAACATTTTGAAAATATTACTTCCATATATCTTTGATAATTACACACATAATGATTGATCCAATATTTAAGAATTGATAATTTAAAATAATTAATATCAGCATAAAATTATTTATATATAAAAATGATTTATTATAAATTAAACAAAATATTTAATAGAGACTTATAAATTATTTTCACTTTAACTCCGTTACCAGTAAATAAACTTAAATGACTTTCTGCAAATTTATAAATATAGCAGATGATCTCTTCATTATGGCACTTCATATGAAATATAGAAGAGACAGGCCTAAACAAAGATGTAGAACAAATCATGATTTTGCAGCTATTTGTGATTATGAGGTAATCCTATTTATGATAAATGAAAAGATGAAAAAGTTGATTATCTATTTGATTCTTGGTTCCCAAATTTTTGGGATAAAAACTGCTTATTTACAAGTTCATTTTGAGAATTTAAATCCAATTTTTTTAAAAAAAATTCAGCAGCTGATGACTTTGTTCATGTGATCAAAACAGTTTTTTGATGAGAAATCATTCTTGGATACTTGCCAATAGAACAGTAAATAAATCTAGTAAATTTTAGAATTATTTAAAATTAATTGTGAATTCTTTGAAATTAATATTTTTAAATTAAACACTTGAATTTCTTTTTATATTATCATTTAGTAAATTATTTTTATTTATAAAAAATATACACAATGCCTTTAAATAATAATACCAACTTAATATTTTAAAATATTAATGTCACACTTTCAAATTAATAAAATTTCTTTCTATACATTTTAATAATTTATACAGCAATAAAATATATTCAAAGGATACTATTCAATATGTTATTTTAATTTATTTTTATAATGTAATTCTGCTTGTTTTAATTGATGTGAATTTTTTCATAATATTGTATTTTGTTTTTTCCACCTGGCTTTCATGTTTTCTTTATGAATATTATTTTAATAAGTGTACTATTATGTATTCAAACAAATAATAGTATTATTAGCAGGTACACTCCATCACATTCATACAATAAATTTATTATAGATACAATCCAAACTTAGTAAAATCACACTTTTATTTGAGAGCAAAAGTAAATATTGGTATGCTTTTTCATTGGTAAATTTATCAATTTCAGAAAATGTTTATGATAAGCCAGTGCATGGTCACAGTAAACACGTCTACATTAAAAAGTTAAAATATTGATTTTTTTTTCTAATCAATACATTTGTGAATTTAGCTAAGCTCTCATATTGACTCAAGTATTTTCTATGTAGCCAAAATGAAGATTTCAGTGCACTGGACTATAAAAATCCCATTGTAATTATCACAAATTCCAAATACCCATTTTTACTATACATTATTTAATAATATGAAGAATTTTTTTCGAACATCAGAGTCATAACTTTCATTCTCTTTATTCCATGGTTTTTAAGATGACATTGTGTGTTTAATCTCATTTTCTCTAAGTCCAATTCTAGTTTTTTAATACTAATTCATTCTTTGGTCTCCACTTGATATTTATTCACCCAGATGGGGTGCTTTCTCATTACTTGTAATTTTATAAAGTCAGATCATACATTTTTATTTTAATGAATTTATTTATCTTACATCATTCATTAATAGTATTATATAATTTTTGTTCACACAAACAAAAATTATAAGTAATGCTCTTGTGTGAGTGGGTGTATGATTGTTGATGTTTCCCATCCCTTTTTTAAAAAAATAAATTGGTGATTGCAATTATGATTTTATTTTTCATTATTTTATTGTTTTTCACTAAATTATTATTACTTTTAAGTAATTCAGTACTATATTTTTATATGGAACACCTAAATTATCTACATGAGTTACATAATAATATAATTTTATTGAGTATTATAAGCAATAGTGTATTTGTATAAATCTAAAAATGTACTTTTTACAGTCAATAAATTTATTTTTAAAACTACATTTATTTATTTATTAATTAATCCGTGAATTTTTATTTGAGTTTGGTTATATTTGCAGAATTCTACTTCCAATGTTTTTGCAGAAAATTATAATCAAATAAATATTAAATTAAATGTTAATGTATAAAATCAAAATTCTTAAGCTTATTATGATAACTTTTATTATTTAAAAAATGAAACTCTGCAAACTGAAATAAATAGCATGGTCAAGGGGGAAAACAAAAACTATAAGACGATAATTTATGTGCAGACTATAATCATATTCTCCTAAGCAGTAAGTAAAAAATAACTTATATATATATATATATATATATATATACATATATATATATATATATATATATATATATATATATTGTAATGAATGTGTAAATGTTATACTTAAGTAGTCTAAACTAGCTTTATTTCAGTCTTTTAATTTTTTCAGTGATACAGATTGTACATGTTTTCTCATTTACTCATGTATTTTGGTTTTCAGTTTTTCTTTATTATTCCCAACATATATCTTTCTATTTTTTATTGTGTGATTAAAGTTTCTGTGTTGCTCTTCTGGTATCATTGTAAGTCTCAAATCCATATGTAAAAACTAGTAAAACATTTGTTTAAAATTTTTTATTTTTAATATTATTTTTACCAAAACCATTCTATTCAAATTTCATTCTATAATTAATTTAATCTATTATGTTTTCATATGCATTAACAATGTGATTATTATTTTTATAATGGTTTACTTATTCTAATTTATTATTTTCTGTTTTTTTGAAAAGCCATTGAACATTACTTTAGTTTTTTTTTTACATTCATTTTTAGACTTAATTTTTTTTTTTTTTTAGCTGGTAGTGTTTACAATTTATGTGAAGCTTGTAGTTTCATTTGTTAAAATAACATCATTTTCAATAACTAAAAACTTAAATAATTTCTATTTATTTTTATTCTTTCATTTTAGCCCACAAAATACTTCCAATAAAATTGCTATAAAAATTTTTTGAGAGATGAATTCTCTCTGCCAAATCAGTGATAATTTAATCATTTCTTATAGCATTTTGAAAAATATTATTCAAAATTTAAAAATATCCTGAATCTAGATTTTCAGATTCTAAAGCTTTTATTACTACAAAAATTCTTAAAGAATTAAATTTTTTTTTGCAATTTATAAATCCAATGCAAAAAATTAAATCATATTCATTGATTCTATTTTCATTTCCATCTTGTTTTTTTTTTTTATTTATTTGAGTGCAAACTTTTTGTGGATGAATTGTAATGATCTTCCTAAAGATCTTTTATAGAAATAATTGAAAACTTATTGGTCTATAATTTCTAATAGCTTTTTTTTCACCTTTTTAAAATATTAATATCACTTCTATTTTCATAGAATAATCTGGTATATCTTTATTATTTTTAACTTTTTTGATTAATTTTGCCAAGACTTTTTCTATATTACAAGATCCATTATTTTATTTAAAATACTTGATATTTTAACAAAGATGTGCACATTGTTTTCAATTTTTATGACAGTGATCTTTAAAGTAGTTTATAGGTGTCTTAATCAAAAAGTTATCAAGACTTGATAGCAGATTTAATGGAACTTTTAATTTTAATTGATTAAAAATGAAAACAAGAATTTCTTTTTGGATTCTGGATTTACAATATTATAAGGATTATTCTATTTTTTCCAATTCAAAAATTGATTTACAGAATATACTTAGTGTTTTAAAGGCAACATATAAAGATTTTGATGTATTAATTAATTTTTAAAAAAGTAATTCTTTATAAATCAATGGTGGAAGAAACTTAACTATGCAACCCGGATTTAATAAATGTTTTGATAATTTTATAAATAAAAAAGTGAACTTAAATCTTGTTCAACATGCCATTACTGCTTTTAACAAGTTAAAAGATAAACTGATGGCAGGATAAAACCACTGCAAATAAGTTAATGATAGTTTTTATTTTTATTTTTTACCTAATTTTTTATATGAAAGTGAGACTTCAATGCATTATAATGGTATTACAAAAATTTCATTTAAAAGTATTCTATAAAGTTTTAAAAATGCAATGGCAAGATCATAAGACTACTGACTATGTTCTTCAATTTACTGCATGTAATACAGACTCTTTACAGAATAGGAAGTGTAAAACTAATGAACAATGCAAGATTTTCTGAAAAGGTGTAGTATGGTATACTTGAGAAAAGTTTTTGTGTGAGAAATAGATTTATTTCAAAGACATTTAAAAAAAAATACAATGTCAATTTTGTCCATTGGAAAGATATGGCAGAGAACAGAATACATTAGAGAATTACAATTACACAAGCCATTGAAGTAGTTTAGAAAGAATTTTTTTTTGCTGATGAAGTTAAAAGACACCATCAATAGATATCAATTGAACAGAAAAATGGATCAGTATGTTCTGAATATAGTCACTTTTGTGATTCACTGATTAGTTTTTATAGTCTTTGCAAAATTAATTTCTAAAGGTTTCTCTTTCTTTTTTTTTTTTTTTTTTTGGAGTAAGAATAGTCTTTTTATTTATGAAAGGCTGTTATTATTATTATTATTGTGGTTTGTTTTTTGTTATCATATAGTTTTTTTATAAAATTCTTCCATGCACTTCATGATGGCATCTCTTTGTTTAGTAATAGTGCCATCATTTATTTTTATGATAAAACAATTTCCCTTACAATGCCAAAATGTTATTTTTTTTTACTTTTGGAATTCTGGGGATTTTTTTAATAACTTTTGCTGCAAATTAGAAATTATATTTTTATATGTCATCATTATTCATTTCTCGTATCATTTTATAGAATTCCGTATATTCAATTCTTCCAAAGTGTTCATAACTTTTTTTTTTCTATAAATTTTGTCAGCATAAATTTATAATTCTTTTGCCTGTTAAAACATGTATAATTCAATGCTTCTTTATAATATTTACAATATTTTTTTCCCAAATATTTTAAACACTTCTACTTTGATATATTTATCTTTTAATTTCAGTTTCCTCTACATTCATTTTTTTAAAACTCCCAATCTTTTTTGTCACTTAATAATCGTCTGATTTTTCTCATTATAAAACTTTATTTGATCAAAGCATTAAGAGCCTTGTTATTGATATCTACTTTTAATAAATTACAGAATTCTTGTCTATGCTTACATATTTAATTATTGCAATTCTTATTCAATTTATTATCATTACTTGTATTATTAGTAAGTACTAGTATGATCTATAATTGTCTATCTACTGCTTCATTTTAATTATTTTTTGTTACCATCTTAATTTAGTGCTTTCATTTTATTTATATTTATTTCAAATGTTTTGCAAAAATTTAATCGATCCTACATTTTGTAAACTTTATTGCTATATTACAGTATTGTCATGTCATCATCATATTTTATGTGGTAAAACTTTTACCACTACCCTTTATTCAATGCTAATTCCATTCTTATCAAATCATTAGAACTTCATCTAAGTATGTATTAAATAAATCAAAGCAATATCCCTGCCTTAACACTTTTCTTACATCTGTCTTTTCAATAAAGATGTATTTTAATCTTGTAAGTATAAAGTTATAAATTCTTTAATAAATCTCTTTCAAATCTATAGTTTTTTTGTTTTGTAAATGCTTTTTAAAGATTAATAAACCAATTATTAATCTTTTTTCTTTCTTTGAATATTTGTCACCAATATTTCTAATCACTATATTTGCATCTCTAGTCTTTCTGTCTTTTATAAAGTCTATATAAATAAAAAACAAAAACAAATTATAAATCATGTAACTTGCTATTGCTTGCAGTTATGATCAATAGATGGAGCTTTACCAAAAACTCCGAACAAGCATATTTTGTTTACATAAATGTCAAAAGAGTCAAAAGCTTGGAGTCAGTGTTTAGATCTAGTTTCTAGCCCCATCCTTCACAGATGATAGCAAATTAGCTTGAAATCAGATGATCTGAAGGTGGAACGAATGAAAGAGATAGTTAATTCTGACTCTTTTGACATTTATGTAAACAAAATACACTTGTTAGAGTTTTGATAAAGCTCCATCTATTGATCATAAATGCATGCGATAGCAAGTTACATGATTTATAACTTGTTTTTGTTTTTCATAAATGTACCTTTAAAGGTTTTTGCAATGATATATATTGCAGAGGCTTTGACTATGTGGTGAAACTGAACTGATATCAGATCCATGTAGCTATCTGGCTTGTTAGGCTGGGTTTGAAGACATTATATGTCTGAAAAATTCATGCTTGCAAACTGATAGGAACTTGTTGCATAAATTCTTGGAGTCAGTGTTTAGATCTAGTTTCTAGCCCTATCCTTCATTGATGATTGCAAATTAGCTTCAAATCAGCTGATCTTAAGGTGGAGCCAATGAAAGATAGTTAATTCTGACTCTTTTGACATTTATGTAAACAAAATATGCTTGTTCAGAGTTTTTAGTAAAGCTCCATCTATTGATCATATATATATATTCAAGATCTGCAGCAATATCTTTTCTAATATTTTCATAACTATTGAAATAAATCTACTGATCCTTTCTTCAATCAAATATCTACTAATTCTTTTAAACTTTGTTTTTTTACATAGCTTTTACAAATTAAAGTGGAATTGAATGAACCTTCTTGTTTTTTTTTTTTTTTTGTCAATTTTTATCTTATTTGAATATTTTAATATTACTACCACTAGTTATTATTATTAAATAGAATTTTTGATAGTTCAAATATAAATGAAATTTATGCAAAAGTTATCTAAAATTCTGTACTTTTTCATTTATTAACAGAATTGCATTAGTTTACATGTGGCTTGCTGGGGTTTTCAATAGTTTATGCATAAATTGTATTATTATTATTGTACAACCTACTTTTCCTCTCTTTCGTTTTTAGATTATTTTGATGACGTCATATAACTTAGATCACAAAAATTATGTATTATTTTAATAATTGACAATTTCTATATTTAATCACTTTTTCATTCCTTTGTCTTTTTTTATATATATCCAAATTGTTTTATTCTACTATATTTTAAATCCAACTTAACTACTTATTTTTTTTTTTTGTATTTTATTTATCTGTCAATATATTTTTTGCTAATCATTGTTTTCTTTCTTTACTAATTTATAAATTAATTTATTGACATATTTTTTATATATACTACTTTCTTTAAAAAATTAACATTTAGGACTTTATATCATTTTACTATTCATCTCATTATTAACTTAAGATCTTGTTACCATTTTATTTTTTCAAAATCTATTGTCTTTCTGCAATATTTTTAATTTTTTTTTCCATTTTTTATTTGGATTTGCTTAATCAAATATATTGTTCCTATCTATTCCTATTTTTCTTTTTAACTCAAGAAGTTTAAAAAATGTCATTAATATTCAATTTTAACTTATCAATTGTTTATTTCTTTATTGTCTTCATTTTTATTTATTTAAAAGATAATCTTAATTCTGCCACTACCTTATTGTGATTTCAATTATATTAGCACCATATTGTATAAATGCATTGTTAATAAGGTTTCTAGATATATTTTAAATCTCAAAATAATCTAATTGAAATATATTTTTATAAACTGAAATTTCTGAATCATTGCATGAATTAGTTTATATTATTTTTTTTATAAAATTAAATAAACAACAACTGACATCTCTATATTAACATACAACTCTAATCCCCAATATTATTATATAACTCATTTTATATTTTTCAATGTTTTTTTTCTTCATACATGTATTTTTTATTTTTATCTATTACTGGTTGATACATATTCCTGAACCCTTTTTGAATATAATTTTAGTTTAGGTATTAATAATCTATCATTTACTACAATGCTATTTATATAGAAGGTAATCATCTCTTTTCACTAGAAATATTTAACTGTGGTGTTAAAATTGCAAGGATATTCTCAACCCAATCACGAGATAGGGACTTTGAGAAAATAAGAACAACTGTCTGATTTTCAAACTCAAATGCATTTATAAGAGCCAATCTTAAGTTTCTATCTTGTGACTAGAGTGAGAGTATTCTTGCAGTTTTAACATCATGGTTTAATGGTGCTAGTTGAGAAGGAATGATTATTTTCTATGTAATTAGAAGCTAGACATTGTGTTAGTGAAATTTATTGATTATTATATAATGCTATTCATTATTTTGTTTTAGTATCTAAAATAATAGTGTAATCACTGTTTCCTCACAAGTTGTATATGATCTTTTCATTTTGTGTGTGTGTGTGTGTTCATCAATAGGTTTAATACTCTCTCTAGCTTGTTCATAATCTTAATATGTGTGTCTAGTTGTTTAATATTTAATTCTATTAATATGGAAGTACTGAAAAACCCCAGAAAGCTATACATAAACTAACAGTCAGTAAACATAAATATAGAATGAGCTCATTCTATACTTAAGTTTGCTGACAATTAGTTTACATATAGCTCACTGGGGGTTTTCAATACTTGTGCATTAATTGCATCTATATTTGAACTATCAAAAAGTAATATTTTAATTCTCTAGTCTATAGTATATGGTTATAATTTCATTGATATGCTTAAACATGAGAATTTGTATCTCTAGTGAAGTAATCTGTTATTTAATTTTTCAATCTATCTAAAGTGTACTTTCTTATCGCTTCTAGCAAAATCTCATTCTGTTGTTGCCTCATGTATTACAGATATATATTATCTCATCTTTTTACTACTTCAGATTTAATAATCTTAAAACCAAATTATATGCTATATATTGTAAAATATGATAAAAATATCTTTAAAAAATCTGGAAAAAATATTTTTTTTAAAAGTCATTTACAATAATGTTTTGTTTGCTTTTGATGCATATAATGGCTTTATTGTTATGTACATTTAGGATCCAAGTGGCAGATTGAGCACAATAATTCTATTTAATTGACTATTTTAAGATTGTTTTTATTTTATTCACCTGTATGGCCACTGAATCTGCTAGTTAACTACCATGCTAAACAGCACAGGCCTTTTGATAATTGAAAAAAAAACAGGTATATATTATAGATAGGCAGAAAATTTAAATTTTTATTCTTTTTATAAACAAAAATAAATTTACAATAAACATCACATGATCACCATTTCTTATGCTTGCTTATTACTGTTACTAAAACAGGAAAAACTCTCCATACAGTATTGCCACTCAGTGCAAGCCAGAGTAATAAATGGATGCCAGAAGACATAAAATCCTCATCTAGTGCCTACTCATCCAATATCACCAGACTAGTTTCTGGCTTGTGGCCTTCATCAGTGAGGAGCCTTGGATCTGAGAACATTGCACCTAGATCTTAGGATCTAATGCAATCTCCAGCAGCCACTTTTTATCTCTACTTAACTATAAAACTATGAGTCTGAAGTTGAAAATACAATAATATTTTCAATCCAAGCTCATTAGCTTATATAGTCATACAGGTCTGAATTCAGTTCGGTACCTATATATTTTGGTGTCTTTGGTTATTTAATAACCATAGCCACCACTATCCTATTAGGCAGGATTGCACCGAGTGGCAATACTGTATGGAGAGTTTTGACTATTTTAATAACAGTTATAAGCAAGGATAAGAAATGGTGATCATGTGATGTTTATTGGCTTAAAACCAATCCTGTATAATAGGATAGTGGTGGCTATGGTTATTAAAGAACCAAAGACCCCAAAATATATAGGTATTGAACTTAGTTCAGACCTATATGATTATATAAGCTAATGAGCTTGGATTGAAAATATTATTGTGTTTTTAATTTAAGACTCATAGTTTTGTAGTTAAGTAGAGATAAAAGATGGCTGCTGGAGGGTTGCATTAGATCCTAAGGTCTAGGTGTAATGCTCTCAGATCCAAGGCTCTTCACTGATGAAGGCCACAATCCAGAAACTAGTCTGGGGATATTGGATGAGTAGGCACTAGATGGGCATTTTATGCACAAACCCTCTGGCCTCCATTGATTACTCTGGCTTGCATTGAGTGGCAATACTGTATGGAGAGTTTTGCCTGTTTTAAAAATAAATGTATTTAAAGACTAGAAAAAAGACCTTATATATATATATGTTTGTGTGTACATTTGTGTATAAATAGGTATAGATTTATAAATATGATAGAATGAAAATCTAATAAAACTATAATTAAAACACTTTTATAATTATTTATCAAAAATACTGTAAAATAGAATTTTTTAATTATTCTTTAAGTTTAACTTAGACTTTATAAGTTAAAACATTCCACACTTATTATTTTCAAATGTGTGTATTTATATACAATGCAATATATATAAATATTGAAGCTATCAAACTCTTATATAGTTCTAATCTCAAACTGCCAGTCTTCTTTATCAAATTAAAATGAATGTAGAATGACTATTTATATATACTAACCTTCTGCTTTTACAGAGTTGGTCAATTTAACAAGTGTTAATATTTAGACTAAATTTCAAATCAAACTCAAATGTAAACAAATTCTTTTTCAATGCAATCAAGTATTAATTTTCACACAATGAAATTTAATTTCTACTCATTTTAAAACCATATGTGAAAGAATAATATATGAGTCAGGTTTTTATTATTAATTGGTAGAAATATTTTTATCAATAAGTTTTTTATATATATTAAAAAAAAAACAACTTAAAACTAATACGTAAAATTTGTACTACCCATTTTTTACAATTAAGTGATAACATTTTAATTTTTAAGATTAAAACTATTTTACTTAAATTTGCGTAACTAAATTTCAAAAACTTTACACATATTGGTATATATAGATAAAAGTCATATGTATATGTTTATGCTTAAGTTGTGATTATATATATTTGTAACTTACACAATGTTTATAAAATAAAAATAACTTTTAAAAAATTTGGAAGAAATCTTCATTTTCGTTATGTAAAACATGAAATAAAAAAATTGGTATTCTTTGTAATAGTTTGAATTAAAATTGAATAGCATCATTTTTTATATTGTCGTGTAATTTATATAATTCACAACTATTGAATGTGGTTTTGTCAAACGTAAATTATCATAGCTATATATTATCGTTTTCATCTTTCAATTATATATCTTGTCTTATATTGAAATCTTTACTGAATTTAATTTTCCTTCTTTTAATAATCTTTCTTAATAATGGAGGTTTGGATCTTTTTCCTATCTTTATTTTTTTAATTCTGCTTTGTTATTTTTTTTCTCTAATAAATTAATACAGTACTAATATATGAAATGGGAAGCATTAATGTAGGAAGTGTTAGGGACATTATAAAATGCTGTCAATAATAGAACTACATTTGGGAGAGTTCTCATAACTCATTTCCGTCTACTATTTTGAATATTTTTTCATATTTAAATATAATTACCAGGAGTCAACACTGAATTTATTTGGCAATATAATAACAATTATTATTTTAATAGACTTTTAATGATTACAATTGATCAAGGCATTGGAGAAAGATATTAATAAGTCTATATATTATTTATGCAAACTGTTTATTTATTTGTCATTTTTCTGACACAGACACCCAAACATAATATTATAAATAAAAACAGATTTTAAAAAAAATCTGAATGAAACTTCTCTTCTTTACCTTAATAAAACTCTGTAGGTCGAAGCCTTTGATATGTATATAGTTTATGCAAAGGTAAAAGTGAAAAGGTAGAATAAAGTAGCAATCAAGTGGAAAATCACAGCAAATTTTCCAAACAATTTGAGGGATAAAGCTGCCTGCTGCTTACTTTATATGACACACTACAAGCAACAATAACATTGCTAAGAAGGATAGGGAGGGGAGGATTCAAAAGAAGTGGGAGGAGCTTCACTTTTTTTTCTTTTTTTTTACATTTATGTATTTTTTTTTTTATGTATTGCTAAAAAGGTGAATAATCTTGAAAAAAAAAAATTAATCCGGTTTTTATATGCACTGTTTAATCTGTCTGCTAATAATCTTTTATTATACCGTATCTCTCTCTCTCTCTTTTTATAAATTATTTCTATATCGAAAGCTGAACTAACTTCAATTTTAAAATAGAAGAGAAAGGATGGACTTTATAATTGATGTTCAAAAACTTTCAATTGCTCACTTAGACTTATAACAATATAGCTTTAATCATTATTTTCACTTTTTAATGTACTTTGTAAAGCTAATATATTGCTAAAGCAACTAAAACACGATTTATAGAAAGAAAAAATGTAGCTTGAACAGTTTTATGGCGTTGTTAAATTATTGATAATTTTAGGATATTAAGTTGTTTGATTTTAATTATTTTTTTATTATAAAAAAAAATAGGATTTAAAATATTTTTACATGAAATTGAAAATATATAATTTTATTGTTTTATTATTATTAATATTGCTTCTTCTATCTAAATTAGCTCATCCACAGACGGGGGGGGGGGCACCATTATCAATACTTTTATTAAAAGGTTTCACTTAAAATGAATTGAGTTTATATTTCTAATAATCATTTCAATAACAAATAATATCATAGAATCATTTGAAAATTTGAAGTTCAACCTTGACGAAATTTTACCGGATAGTTCCATATCTTGTTTGCAGTTGTTGAATCAAAACATGGTTGATGGATGGATGTTCAGTGATAAAATTTTAAGAAACAAATTTTTATTAAATATTTTACAAATATAATTTTATATATTTAAAAAGGATATAAATAATTAGTCAACTATTATACTATTTGTTTTTAATTTAAAAAAAAAAATAATACTTTTTTTGCCTTTTTATCATAGTATTCAGTCAGAGTTGAATAATTAATATTATCAAAAGAAAATGAAAAATACTTTCTTTTCATTCATGATCAATAAGATAAACCTTAGTAGTCACAAGATTGTTAATTGCAATGCATTTAATATTTTAAATTCTGATAGGGCAAATGATATTTTTATAATATACAGGTAATAAAAATATTTGAGATATTGTGACATGTGGATGACTGCAGAAAGGAATTTGCTAATAAAGAATTTATTCTTCTTTGAAGCTTTAAAAAAACTAAACAGGATAAATTTCAAATTTCTACTCCATATGTTCCTGACATTCTAGTTATTAATACTATGTGCTTATTCATATAGTAAAAGCTCATGGATTGGTTGTTATCATTAAGCATTAGCCAGCATGACTAATTTACTAACTTTTTACTTATGAGTTTAAAATTGGGAAACATCAAGATCTTTTTTCTAAGTTGCTTGATAATTTTAAATGAAACTTTGGTTAAGTCTTTTTGAAGACAAAAATTCCTTTTTTCATAGAGATATTTACATTCACAGACAAAACTAAATTATGGCTTATCCCCAGGAAGCTATCAAGTTGGCAACTAAAGGTAGAGGGTGCTGAGAATCCCCTGATTGTGGATCCAAGAGATCTTTATTTAGATATCTACATATGTACATCAATTTCAAGTGAAGAAGTATTTCACAATTTGGAAAATCTGTAATATTAAATGGGACATTGTTATATTTTGTGATGTTAGGAGGAAAGATGAAAAGATAATTAATTTAAAAAATAAACATATCCTTTACTACAAAGGACACAAATATTGGAAACACAAATGACGTGAGATGAACAATGTTATGGAGATTGATGGTTAAAATATCAAATGCAGATAATTCAGGTTTGAATTTCAATAAATTCTCATTCTGATAAAAAAAAATAGAGAATTTTGATGTGGATGTACAAAATACTTTAAATCATATCAAACAACATTTTTATATGATCACGGGAGACTAATGTTACAAAGATAAATGAGCTGTGAATAAATTTAGTTATGGTTAGAAAAATGAAAGAGAACAGAATTGTGGAGTTAGAAGAAAATGAAAAACTGGATTTTTTTTTTTAAAGAAAAAAAGCTAAATAGTTATGAAAGCATTCAAATGAAGATACAGTGGGATAGGATTACATTTTAATTAACAGAATATATATATATATATTTAAGATCATTTAGCACAGGAAATGATGATCAATTAATAAGAACTAAGATATGACTTAATGCAAACCTAGAGAGATAAAACTATAAAGGAACATAATATCAGTAATTGATATTTCTAACTTTCAGAAACATTTTAATGAATTTAAATTAGAACTTCAAAATTGATTTAAAATATAAAGAGAATCAATAGATTATTAATATTTGTTTGAAGTCAATATGAAGATAATATAATGCTTTATTAAGACCTGTAAGAATGAAAGCTATCACACAAAAAATAGTAATTTTGTAGTATTTTTTCTGAAACTAGAAAATAGGTAAAGAAAAAAATGAATAAGAATATTGTTTAAAATGTAAGAAAAGTTATAGAATAGAATGAAAGTCTCAAAAGTGTAAAACAACATTTTGGAATTGGAAGAAATGGTATTTCAATAATAAGAATAAAAAATAGAATCATTAGCAAAAATATATATATACATCATAAATCGTGTGAAAGAGTTCTATAAAGAATTATATAATAATAAAGAACAGAAAAAAAGGAATCCCATACTATTACAACATCTTTTGAATTAGCAAGTATTTTAGATGAAGAAAAGGAACAAGCTTCAGGAAATGATTAAATTATTTATTGATATCTTTAAAACATCAAAAGAAGAAATAGAAAAATTATTGACAAATGTCTAAATGGTAAAGATGTGATTGGAAGAATTCATTTGTAATATTAATATTTCAGAAAGATGAGAAAAAAGATATTACAAATTACAGACTTACTCATATTCTATCATTTCTGTATAAAATCATTACCAAACTAAATACAATTTATCTTCAATGAACTTTGAAATTTGGCCAGACAAAAGTACCAGCTGGATTTAAAAGTGTTTTTATGTATAGTGAATCACAATTAAATAATGAATGAAGTTGTAGGAAAAACAAATGAATATGATTTACCATTATGCTGTGAGTATATAGAATATGAAAATGCATTTGATTCTATAAGCATTTCCATGGTGGTTAAAACTTTATATCATCAAGATGTACACCTGAGATATTATAAACAATATTTATCAATGCTATAATGAGATTACATTATAATATTAAGCAGATTAATGTTGATAAATTGTGTAGGATATAGTGATTTCATATCTCCTAAACTTATTAAAACAATTTTACAAGAAGTGGTAAACTGAAATGGGAAGTGTTGAGTAAAATGTATGGAGATTATTTATGTCATCTAGAATTTTCAGAAAATATGATTGTTTTTGAAAATAATACTTCAGACCATCAACAAGTGTTATAAAATATACCAGATGAAAATAAGAAAGAAAACCTAAAGATAAATATTAAAACAATTAAAATAATGTTCAAAGGATTTTCTCAGAAAAAGAAAATAAATGAATTAGAAGTTATTAACTACAAATATCTTGATTAGATTATTAATATAAAGGGAAATATAATGATGAAATTAAACTTTGATGGAGCACTTTTGATAAAAATAACATAATATTAGAAAGAAATATGCCTATGTGTTGTTTGAAAAGTTAAGTTTTTAATAGATATGTTTTATCAGTTTTTATTTATGGATCTGAGACTTGGATATTTAATAAAAGGGTTATACAAAGTCATCAGACTACTTAACAAAGTATGGAAAGATGTATGTTAGCAGTAAAATAAAAATATAAAAAACAGTATACATGAGTAATAAAATAAACAGGTATCACTGATATCATTGAAAGAATTCAAAATGGAAGTGGGCTTGACTATATTATAGAAAACAATGATAATAGATACAAAGATGGTTGAAATTTAAATTATGGATCCCAAGAAATTTAAAAGACCTAAAAGAGGTCATATGAGAGATGGATAATGAAATAAAGAAGTTTGCTATATGAAAAGAGATCCTGTGAATCAAAGAAACTGGAATAAACTAGTCTCTTTATAATGGACTGTTAACAGTCAAAAATGAATATCAAGATGATGAATATATAGTTGCTTTATTATTCCAGCTATTCAAATAATTATTTCATTCTTATAAAACAAATTATTTATAATTCTGGAATTGCCTGGAATTCATTATACACATATCAGTGATACCACAAATCAATCCTACTTTTTATGTCTTTGATTTGCCTATATTTCTCTTGTGAATAATAAAGTACTTAACATTTTTCAGTAATAATAATATTATCAAAAGCTTTTCAATAACTTTGTCTCCATTTACGGAAATTTAATTTTCATAGTAATCATTAAAATTGAAGAAAGTTGTTGATATAAATAATTACTTTTATTTGCAATGGTAATGTAACTTGAATTATAGTTGTGAGTCAAAATGTGTAGATATGCTCTATTTTATAAATGAAATACAATGCTTCTGAAATTTATAGATTTATATAAGATATATATTTAGTAGTAGTAAATGTTTGAACAGAAAATAATTAAAAAAAATTGTGATCACCACTGATAAACTTCATCCATTTGTCATGAAAATATCAGATTCTAGAAAAACAATTGTAAAAAATACTTAGAGATATCACATTGAAAAAACTTGAATAGGAAAAAATGCAAAAACATTTTGAAAAGAATGTAAAAATTGTGGATTTTTAATTTTCTTCTTACATCTTCAGCTATTTTATGCGAAATAAGGGTTTGAAATACTCTTCATTAGTATATTAATAATTTTTATTTGGCATTTAATAGACTAGAGATTATCCACTTAATGAATAATAGTTCTGTAGTGTAATTTTCACTACACCACTCTCTGCAATGTAGAGACTGGTTTCTATCTGCTTTTAATACCTTGTGGAGGGATATAATCATAAACATATGATCAAAGACATGAAAAGATGTATGATCCCCCAGATGCACATTTCATACTGAACCAGCATTCATCAGTTGGCCCAGATCACAATCTCTCACATATTGCCAATTACTACAGTTTAATTGATAAGTATCAAATTTAAATTTAGTATCATCACAATTTTGTCATAAATCACTTTATGGAAGTATATTAATAATTTTTATTAGTCATTCATTAGACTAGAGATTATCTGCTTAATTAATAATATTTCTATACTGTAAGTTTCACTACACCACTCTCACTCAACTAGTTTCTATCCAGTGAAAATTGCTTACAGAAATATTATTCATTAAGTGGATAATCTCTAGTCTAATAAATAACTAATAAAAATTATTAATTTACTTCTAGTAAATGATTTGTGTCAAAATTGTGAGGGCATTAAATTTAAATTTGATACTTATCAATTAAATTGTAGTAATTGGCTATCTAAAAAGGCTGAATAATGATAGAGATATATGTGAAAGATTATGATCTGGATTAACTGATAAGTGCTGATTCAGCATGAAATAAGCATCTTGGGGATCAAACATTGTTTCATATGTCTTTGGTCATATGTTTATGATTCCACTCCTCCACAAGGTGTTAAAAGCATATAGAAACCAGATGCTACCTTGCATGAGGGTGGTGTAATGAAACATAGTTTGTATACATTTATTTAAAAATTTGTTCTCTCAGAGGCTATATTGAAAATTAGTCATAATAATGTTCAATGTTTAATTATAATAATGTTCAATCTTTAGTTTGCATTTTTTGCTTTTTGTGCTGAGAATAAAATAAATGCAAATGGTTGTACTGTTGAGAATATTATTTTCGACTGGTAATCTATATATACATTCTTAGTATTATTTCTGGGAACTTCTGTGTAATAAAGATATAATAGCTAAATAGCTGACCTTTCAGCACAATAACAAGTATTTTCCTCAGAGCTTCTTATTTTACTGAAACGTCAACTATTTAGCTACTATATTTTTATTACACATAAGCTCCGGATATAATACTATGATTTCATTTATCCGTGAGAATATTAGGATTAATATATATATATATACGTGCGTGTGGTATTATTAATAAATACACACTTTTAAATTAAATATAAGATAAACAGAAAATACTACTCTCTCTATTTCAATATACTTATATGTGATTATATGCAAAAGTATTTATTTGTAATAAATTACTGTTGCAGAGAACAAAATCGAAAATCATAATGGTTAAATATGTTCTACTTCACACATACTTCTTATTGCACACACACAAATATATATTTTGAGAGGTCTTTTCCATGCACCAGTGTAAATGTGTAATCCAGAGTGTGTACATATATATTTAAATTTACGTTGTGCATATATATATATTTAAATTTACGAAGAAAAAAGAAACATTTAAGTATTTATTTATGTTTAAATTATTTATTTTAAAGTATCCGTGATATGGTGTTTATTTAATTAAAGATCTATGCTGATAGGTAGATTATTTAATTTCTGATTCTAAAACAGTCAAATTTAATTAGAAAAAAAAAAGAATTGTTTATATACTTATAGATCAGATATGAGCAAACTTTTGCAGGGAGAGTAATATTATATCATTGAAATAGAGTTAGGAGCCGCATTTAAAAATCATACATCTCTTTTATTAATTATGAAAAAAATAATGTGTAAATATATTTTGTTTAAGAAATTTGTAATTAATGACATACTTTTTTTTTTTTTTTTTAGTCATTTTACTCTTCATGCCATTTCCAAATGTTCCTTAGAGACTTCATATTCTTTAATTATCTTATATTTATGCCGGTTTTAAATGTTTATTAGAGATCCATCTTTTTAAAGAATGTTTGTTTATATTCATAATAGAAAATTTTTATTCACAAATATCTGTAGAATCAAAAATTAACAAGGGTTTTGCACAAAATTTTGAATGTTGGCAAATTAAACATTACTTAAATAATTTCAAAATATTGTATTTTTTTTTTAATATAATTTTTGCAATGCTGCGTCACACTACAAATCAGTCATGTCTAATTGAACATCAATTAGTACAGAATCAGTGTATGCAGAGAATGGATGTCTTATTATGATATTTTATCAAAAATAGAACATTTGTATTCGTAGATAAATATTTAACAATATTTTTAAGATAAATTATTGGAATTAATTATTTCCCAAAAAATAAAAATTATAACTTTTATACTGATGTAAAAAAAAAAAATTAAAAAAATCATTGAATGATATTTATTTTAAAAAAAATTAAATTAAATTAAAATTATAATTGATGAATGATTTAAGAGGTGATCAGTTGATATGTAAAAGATATTTTATTATTTCGCAATTTATATGACTTTAAATATAATTCATTAAGTTAATTAACAACTTTGAAAAATTATTAAGGTAAACTTTAAAGTATTTAAATATCTAAATTAACTTATATTAATCTCATTATACAATGCTGAATGTTTTCCATATAATTTAGTGTTTGATATATTTTCCAATGACTTGATATTTACCTGAACTTTAATTATTTGTTTGATAAAAAACTTTAACTTCATTCAAGCTATAATTTTATCATGGCTTGCAATAACAAATTTAAATTGTTTTGGAGATTAATTATGTCAAATGTAAAGGCAAAATCACATCACATTCAGAATCAATGAAATCTGGAAATTGCTTCATTTCAAAAATAATGCATTTTTTTATTTTCAGTTCCCAATATCTTTTAAGAATTTTTCTCAATCTTAAACATTGAGCATTATTATTATACAATACATCAGTACATTTTCTAACCAATTTTTTCAGAACAACAACAATTGTCATGATTCATCTCTCTTTATTTTACATAATTAACAATTTTGTCTTCTATTGATGTAATATAACTTATTTGTAAAATATTTTTGATACAATTTGCTGATGAATTATGTAGTATATGAATCATAAAATATGGTCTTAAAGTTATTTATGAACATAATTTTGAAAATGTTTTTACAATCCAATTTTTACCTCTTATTTAGAGCTCTATCAATTATTACACTAATAAGTTTATTCAAAGGTAACACATTTTTGAAACATTTTTTTTTTACTTTTAGAGGAATATCACTTCCAGTTATTTGTAACTTCATTGATTCCATAGTCAAAATTTCCTCAGTAATTTCAAACTATTTATAAATAGCTCATTTAAATATAAATAACTGAGCTATGTCTGTTTTGTCCTTACTTTCAAAATCAAGAACAATGGAATACTATATTAGTTCATCTTATAAATTAGCCATGTATTGACTGTTTAAATTTTCACTAATAAGTTTAACTCATTATTATTAACCTTTGATAATTTATTTTGTTCTTTTACTAATTGCAAGTAAGTTGTTTGCATTGATTCTTTTGAGGAATTATAAAACTTTTTGTTTTGCAAAACTTCACTTTCAGAATTTTATTTAATAAAAACATTTTATAGTGGTTACAAATTTTTGCACAAATAATCTGTCTTTTGCTATTTGTTGTCATTTTTTAAATAATAAGAACAGTTTGAAGGTTTCTATCATAATGCCTTTTTATTTTATATTCTTTAACTGAGAGTTCATTTTCTTGACAAAAAAATTTTGGTCGCCATTCGAATCCCCCCCCCCCCTATTTTTCTTTGTTTTAGTTGTTCATACTAAGAAATTATAATTTATTTGTAATTTATAAAAAAATATAATTTAATCAAAGTTTGCAACAACTAAAAGTATCTGGTTATCAAATTACTTAAATAATGATCATAAAAAATGAAACAAAATTATTAGTATGAAATTATGGAATATTTTTCATTAGTAGCTGAATTACTTGTATGATATCATGTTAGAGACATCCATAGTATTCTATATGAACATTAAAATGATGTTAAGGTTAGTATAATATTAAAATTTGTTAAATTTATTAAAATTAAGCAAGTAAAAAAAGTTAATTTTTTTTATTAATATTATGTATAAAAAATATCCATTTGTACATAAACTATTTATTAATAACCAATATAATTGCTGTATTTTTATTTTATTTTTAAGAATACATTTAAGATTTTTGCCATCAAACTTATTTTGAGATCAACATTATTCAAAAAAAGAAACATGAAATAGTTACACGTTGCATGCAACTCACTAGTTAAAGTTTGACCACATCCAGTACAGATTATAAAAGTTAATGTAAATGCATTATGTATTTTGATTAAAAAAATATTTCTGTTTCCAGTCAAAAATGTTATAAAATGATTTTATGATTGTTAGAAAGAAAGTTATTTTTAACTTCTTTAATTAATAAAAAGATAATCATATTCTCATCTCTCTCAATAATCTTTGACAAATGGCTATAAATACTGAATACATTTAATTTTAGTATCTTAATGTGTAAAAGATAGTTCTATTGCTAATATGACCCAAGTATTATGCTATCACTAAGATATATATTGATAATACATTCGTGCTAACCATAAAATTCACCATGCATTACAAAAAAGTAAAGAATAATTATTATTTTTCTTTATATAATTTATATTTATTTTTTTCCATGTAAGTTGAAGATCATCCAGATATTATCTATTTATTGGAAAGGCATTTTGTATCTATATTTTTACACATTTATATGTATAGTTGGTAAGAAATTTGTTGTTGAAAACAAAGATTCCAGTGGTAGTTAGATACATACACACAAACACACACATTTTTATACATATTAGCCAAAGATTTCGATTGAAGATTTAATTCCAGTGTTAATGAAACAATAAAATTACATAAGTATATTCAGACGTTTAGCATGAAAAGAATACTTATAGTAAAATTATTTTTAAAAAATGAAAAAAAATTGAAGTCAAGGATTTGGCATATTATTTCATCGAGCAACGAAAACAAGTTTGAATCAATTAATTGCTACTTAAAATAAACATTAATGGACCAGCTCTAAAATAGTGGAATGTTAAAAAAAAAAAAAGTAGATTGCATAAAATTCCAAGAAAGAGCTTTGAATTCATTGAAGAAGACAAAGTATTAATGCTATCATTTCATTAGAAGTTATATTCCTAAATGATTAATAACCAAGTCAAAGGATGAAAATAGACAATTAAAGCAGAATTTATTTCTTTTATATTTAGACAAGAATTATTCATTAATTTATATATAAAAACATAACTGGCACACGGGAGAAATTAAGATTTAAACCTCTTTTATAAGTTATTTATTGATGTGTTTTATAACTAGAACTATATTCTGATATGAATTAAGATTAAAAACTCTCTAACAATGTATTTACTGAAGTATTTATAGCCAATATTATATTTGATAAGTGCCAGTCTGAATCCTTAAATAATAATCAATACTTTTTTACTTCTTTATGCAACCAATATGTGCATAATAATTATTTGTTATCAAAAGAATAATTTGAACCTGTAATCTGAAAAGTGAATAAACTGACTATATATATTTTAAAATTATAAAATATGTATGTTTATATCTGCGTCAGTATTAGCATTTTTGTATGAAAATCAGAATAACATACATTTCACCCATTGTTTACCATATATTAAATAATTTAGATGATTTCTAAACGGGGTTTGTGTAATATTCCAGATTACCAGGAACTCTTCCTCGAGGAACCACAAGATCCCATTCTTTATCTTTTACTGTGTGATTCTCTATCTCTTACATATGTGAACAGGTATTTTTTGGGTAATGTTGTTGAAGAGCAAAGATAGAAATCACCTTTCTCTCAATGATGAACTTCATGTATGTTTATCCAAAACTAGACCAAGAATAAAACAGCTAAGCAAAAACAAGCAAGCTTAAGCAACACATTAATAACGTTGTAGCAACATAAACTATCATTTCAATTTCACATTTATAAAACATCTAGTTTTAACAAGATTATTTTTTCCATGTTATTTTGTAAAGAAACTATATTTTTTTATTTTATATCTGAACATAGTACCATTAAAACTAAATGCTTTAAGTTTAATATTAGACTATTGTAAACTAATAACATTCATTTTCACATCATTAATTAATAAATAAACATAAACTTTGCAGTAATAAACTATTATCTCTCACATAACTAATAATTAGAAAGTAAATGAAGTTAAAAAAAAGGTAATTTCCTCAAAAGTATCATGACAATAGAAAAGATTGGGAAACCCTAGTTTAGACCTATATCATATTTGTAACTATATCAAAATCAGATGTATTATTCTATTACACTATATTAGAAAATTTATTTAAAACTTATCATTAACCCATTTGATTGTTCATTAAACAGTAAAACTTAATATTATTTTAATTGCTATAATAAATTTATTTTAAATATTAGATTATCAATTTATTTATTTTGTATTTTTGCACACATATTTGTTGACAGATTTTTTTGGAGCTAAGCACTGAATATTAATGAAATATTGGCATATGTGCAGTTTAATATCATAGAATTATAAGTTATATTAAATAATGATGCTTCTGTAGCATTACTAAGAGTCATTTTTAGGGCTTATGTATATATGGATATTATCTTTTTACTATTTATTTATGGTCAGTACATACAAGTTAGCAATATCAGTCAGAGTATAATTATTATCATGATCTTTAGTGATATTTTAAAAAAAAAACATTTATTAGTTACTAGTGATTACCCAATATAAACGCAACCAATTCTCACTAAAGTGATAATGACTTCTTGGCATATACAGATATCATTTTGATTTTTTGAGTAAATATAATGAAAATTATTTAAATAAGAATGATTTTTTAAATAACTTTTAAACAACCCACTATAGGATAAAGATATCTATAAAAGAACAATAAAGAAAAAATAATTTTTTACCAGGCTTTTTAACTGCTAGGCATTATGAAATTTTAATGATGTGTATTTATTGATGAGTAACATGTTTTTCTATGAGCAAGCACTTAACCTAAAAAATGTCCTTAACTTTGTAATTTGAAAAAAAAAATGCAAGTTTCACCTTCAACAAATTCAAGCCACTAGTTATGAACATAACATGCTGAAATGTAAAAATGTATACTATGAGGTTCTTTATACATATATTTATATATAATTAGGCATTATTAGTTTACTGTAAGGAAAAAGTTTTTTCAATACCTGTCATTTATTTACTATGATTTTATTTACTGTTTTATAATGATATTTTCATATTTCATTTCAAACAGATCATTTCTTAGAATGTCTTTTTGGATCAAAAATTATCTGTTGCATTGATTATTCATACTTGTGAATTGTTCTGTTTTCCAAGCTTGGCAGTCTTTTTTTACTTATACAGTTTCAGGGGCACAATATTTAAAAACAAAATGGCTGACAAGAAATGGTCCTATTTAATATTTATAGTTTTTTTTATTATTTAAAAAAAGAATAATATCTGCAAAAATTAATTATAATAGTTCCACTTTATTAATTATTATTTTTTGTACTCAATCAACTTATTAATATAAAAATAAAAAATATAAGAAAAGTAAAGTATTATATTGTAACAGTCATATTTGTACATTCACACAACAAAATCCAGAGTTCTGGCAAATTATACCAAGGCTGACCTAGATGAGGGACTGAGACTTTGAATCAGATTACACCTCAGCTCCTCCACCAACACTATGGTTTACTACCCTATGAATGACATATATGAGGCTACACTTGGACTCTTTTAGTTCATGTGCCAGCAGTAGCAAAGGGTGGAGCAAGATACTCGGGGAATATTAACTAAATTACTAATACTTTAAATACACTGACAAACCTATGGTTGGCTAGGTAATGCATATATCAATAATTAACACTAATATTAAGAAACTTAACTAAGATTTGGGATGGATTATGAATGATATGCAACACAATTATTATAATTTAATATATTTTAATTGAGAAATATAATTTAAATAAACAGGAGTGCATTGAAGAACACATGCAGGTGTAACAATGATGAGCAAGCTGAATAACAAAATATCATCTGATGCACTATATTTCAAAAGAGAATTTATTACAATTTTAATAATCTACAGTTTCTAATCATGCTTTAATTTTACTTTGCCATACCTATTAGGTTTGCAACAGTTAAGTTGGTGCAAAAATGATGATTTATCATCTTAACATTTAATAAAGGTCATTTAATAACACTTAATGAGCTGCAATAGGCTCTCTATGCAGATTATATATGCACAAAATCAGATTACATATTCAAATCAATGCTGAAATATTACATTACATTATGGAGGAATGAGTTGGAACTTTGTAGTATGACTTCAGATACTATGGCATTATATATATTACTAGAGATGTGTGCATCTCAAATGTGTGGTTACTTAGGGGATTCAGTATCAAGTACTCAGTTCTTGTGGACCATATGACTCACTGTGAATAAATTGATCTGGACCCTTGTGTTCCATTTCTAAAGAAGAGCTGTCCGAACTAAGTAAATAAGGTGGCCATTAAAACCAGAAGCCCATTCATAAAAACATATAGCAAGGCATATATGCATGTATGCACTTCCTAAAGACACATTCACCATGCTAAATATAATATCAATTATTAACTAAAAGTATGCAAAATTCTACAGTTTTGTTCCACGAAACTACCATATGCCAGTTCACAATTAGCATTCTTAAAAACATGCTAAAAGGAATATTTAAAAGTAATCTATTTTGTTAGCCAGTCTGCATAGGTTATAATATAATTAAAAAGAGAGATAAAGCTTATCTGGGACTTAAGCAATACATATAAAATGCTTTATAACTCATTTTTACATTTATTAACTTTATTGACTTGCAAACCTAATTCTAACAATAATAATAATCAGCTAAACATAATAGCTTAACAATATATATTTAGGTTTTCAGAGCGGAGATTTGTGTGTGTGTGCTAAAGAGCAACATTACTTAATTATGAGAGAGCCTCTAATCATCTCTCCCCTCCAAACTTTATTTCTAGAATCAATCTCCATCCTGAATTAGACATAGCATAGATTATAAAATAAATATACATAAAACAAATAAGGAAGGCATGACCACAGATTAGCAAGTGACAGAATAATAACTGAATAAGTTATTATTAACAAGCATTTAGATTTTTGGAAAGAAATAGGCAAGTTTACAGATATTAATTTTATCATAATTTTAAATCATATTTTACAGATTGAAATTAGTTTTTAGTTTATTAAAACATTGCAATTTAGAAGTTTGTGCATGTTATAGATTAATAGCTAGCTTAACTTTTAGATACAGTTTTAGAATTATTTTTAAAGAGCTCTATGGGAAAAAATGTTACTGCATCTTCACTGTTGAGGCTTCTGCAGCTGATCACCACCATCCTTGGCTGGGATGATCCATTTTGATGTCTTAACCATTTAACTGGTCTCCATTCTTCTATCTGCATAGACCGATTTCTTGAAAGGAGAGCTGGCAAAGGGTAGGCCTTAGCCACCAAATTCCATTTTCCAGCCAGTCATAGCAACTGGAAGCAATTACACATCAAATATTTTGAAAATCGAACCAAGTGAACTTCCCTACACAAAATTTATAAGTTATTTATACCAGGAAAATTGCTAATTTGAGCGCCCTGTTTATGAGTTTTTGGCTAAAACAATAATTGATAAACAGGTCACTCTTTGTTCCTAGTTTTTATTTTTAAAAGACATTATAATTTTGATTTCAAGTTTGATTAATTGCTTATAGATGGTTTTCTAAGAATATACATCTTTTATAAAAACAACTAACTTTTTTTTAAAAAGAGTTTAAGTTTGTAAACATTTTATTATATATGTGTGTGGGACTACCACAGGAATTGAAATTTATATACAAATGCATTTAAATAAAGAGTTTTTAAGTAAGAATAATGCAAATTTATATTAATTTAGAAGAATTGTAATGCTTTTAAATCTATTGCATTACGGCTTCTTTCACATATATATGTAGGTAATTATACACATATAACAATGTTCACAAAACTTAATTTAAATTATCATTTTATTAATTTTAAATTTATAAATGCATATACATTATATGCATACAAACATTAATATGGGTATTAAATGTGCACACATATAAAATACATGCACATACACATAAATATACATTATTACATATTAAATAAATTATAAGAAGCTTATATACATGAAATGGGATGGGTTTGAACTGGGGAAAAAGATACTACTATGGAAGATAGTAGGTGGGGATGATGGCTAAATAATACTGTTTCAATATCATGACCATTAATGCAGACTCCACCTTATTAATATAAAAATAAAAAATATATAGGAAATGCAAAGTGTTATATTAGGTCCATTAAAGCAGATTTTTTGTGACAGTAGGATTTCATACTTTTGAAAATAATCCACTACATGCTATTCTATCAGAGGAAGATCCCAAACTTGCATCATTTTTCCAAAATGGTAATGAGCAAAAAAAATGCTGAATGTAAATAAACTTTGTCAATGTTTGGAACATAAATATAATATTAAAAAATGAAATAGAACTTCTGAATGGAATATATAATCAATTTATTAATTTTTTAACTAAATTAACAAATATTCAGTTAAATAAAATTGAAATCAAAAATCATAAACAAATATTTGTAGGACCATGAAATTGTATAATTAAAAAAAGGTTGCCAAGCGTGGGAGATAGAGTAAGTAGTGATTATTTTCTACTGCATGCTGTTCTGTCAAAGTAAGATCCCTAACTTGCATCATTTTGCCAAAGGATAATGAGTAAAATAAATGCTGAATGTAAATAAACTCTGATGATGTTTGGAGCATATCAGCATTTTCTCATTATAATATAAATATAAAAAAGTGAAATAAAACTTTTTAATGGAATGTAGAATCAATTTATTAATTTTTAAGCTCAACAGTTAACACATATTCGATAAAATACAATTGAAAACAAAAATCATAAGCAAATATTTATAGGTCCATGAAAATATAATTAAAAAAAGGTTGCCAAGCTTGGGAGATAGAGTAAGTAGTGATTATTTTCTACTGCATGCTGTTCTGTCAAAGTAAGATCCCTAACTTGCATCATTTTGCCAAAGGATAATGAGTAAAATAAATGCTGAATGTAAATAAACTCTGATGATGTTTGGAGCATATCAGCATTTTCTCATTATAATATAAATATAAAAAAGTGAAATAAAACTTTTTAATGGAATGTAGAATCAATTTATTAATTTTTAAGCTCAACAGTTAACACATATTCGATAAAATACAATTGAAAACAAAAATCATAAGCAAATATTTATAGGTCCATGAAAATATAATTAAAAAAAGTTTGCCAAGCTTGCAAAACAAGATAAGTAAGTACTGATTATTCTCTCTCTCCTTCTGGGAGCTCAATATGTTTCTGATTATTATTACAAATTTGAGTTTAAACACATTGAAGTAACTGGATAAATTTTAATTTACTAATGTTTATTTGGAGGTAATGTGGCATTGTTGTATAAGTGATAATATTATCAGCAGAATAAAAATACTTACAATAACTAATTTCACTTTAAGATCTGATTTATTTATTTTTTAAGTTAGATTCCTTAATTTTTTAATGCATTCTTAATACTAATAAAAAGAAAAACATTATAGAAAAATTTCATTATCTAGATTAAGAGTTCCCAAAACTTTTTTGGCCACAGACCCCTTTACCAAAATTTTTTCAAACTGTTGACCTCCTAGTCATTTGCTTTACTTACTCAAAATAATAAATTTGTATAGTACTTGATATTAAATATTTCACTAGATGTCAAACTTTTCATTTTAATCACTTGTAATTAATGATTGAAAAAGATAAAAGAACTATGGAATATGGCATTATCTTGTACAACATTTAATATCGAAACTTGCACTAATGAAAATTAAACCATAAAAATATGAGCGGAGTTTTTTCAAAAATATTTTGACATTTATGAAATAAACATGTAAATTTAAAATAGGTACAAATATTGAAATCACTTTATTAAACATAAAAATGAAGTGTCAGAATTAAACATCAACAAAATTACAACAATGAAAGATTTTAATCAGAATTGTAACAATAAGAATACCAAATAAATCAGTTTGGAAAACTGAATTTAATGAGATGGGTGCACAATATACATGAAATCGAGCAATGAGTATGCATATGTGTGTGAGATGATAATCTGGACCAATTGATGACTATTGGTTCAGCAATATATATATATATATTGGAAATCATTTACATTAATCACATGAATGTGGTCAGTTGTATAAGATGGAGTGAATGACTAAAGGGCACTTGAAAGTCTGGGGTCAAAACCTCCTAATTATATCTAGCTTAAAGTATATATACTAGTATTTAAATATTGAGTTAGATGTAAATCTTACAATTCTGTAAGTAAGAAGCTCTCCCATTAATTGTTCTTATATTTTCATTCAATTTAATCAATTTGACTATTAATAATTTATGAGAAACTAAATCAAAAGCAGATGTCAAGTCCATATATAAGTCATCAATTATTTTCTCAAGATTTACATGTGCTATATGATCTTGAATTGTTATAAGATTAGTAGTGACTGATCTTTCTGATGCAAAACCATATTTAGATTTTAGTATAATCTTATTAATATTATTTTTTAGTTTTGCATAAAAATAATTTTCAAAAATTTTAGAGCTGGTAAAATTGATATTGCTCTATAAATGATTGGATCATCATTTGCATCTTATATATATATTCTACCTAAATAAAAAGAGCAAAAAGGAAGGCACAATCATTTCTAGCTAAATATGAAATATCAGAGACTTTTAAAATAAAAGAAAAACTGATACTCTTAATAATCATGATGATGATGATGAAATTCTCCTATAGCTAAGATCAGGGGGTTATTAGATATAATAAATTTTACTACAGAAACATGCATTAAAATGCAAGGGAATTAAAATAAATGACAAATACATATTATTATAACTTAAGCAAATAAATTAAGAAAAGGAGAAACCTCACTCATTCTTATACACTACTATTAAAATTAACCAACCTTCCATATTAAAATTCATCTCCCAAGTAGCATAGGTAGGTTTGGATGTGATATAAAATCTTACAATGATTTTCTTTTGTTATTCTTAAAATATCTCAAAAAAATCAATGTTAATCACTAATCCTTTTATTGCCATGATCTGATCTGAAATACTCTTCTAGAGTAAGAACTAATGTATTTTTATAGCACAATGAACTATAATCAGTTTTTAGGGCCATATTATTGACTTTTGCAATAATAAAATTAATTGAAATAATCATGAAATAATATATATTGATTTCAGGGTTCTTTCCTTAATAATCTTGGATATTAGTCATCATATCATGCTGTTGAATAAATGAATGACATCATAGTAGACTACAGGAGACATATACTTCCCTTATAAACTAACATATCCCAATATATTCTAATAACAACAACAATTAATTAATAATAAATTGAAAGTATTGATTATTTATTAGATATCTGTTTAAAATCTGATTGGCTTTCTCTGTTATAATTGCACATGTGAGAAAGTCTAGCATATTTTCAATTTATTATCAATTTTCAACATGCAATTTAGATAAATATTGTTAACAATTACTTAAAGAAATGTTTAATCTAACTAGTAATAATATTTTCAAAAATATATAAATTAGAAAAGTTAAAATATTTCCCCTAGGATGACATTCGAGTATCTAGAAAGAAAGGATAGCTTTTATATCATTTTAATATTGATCAACAACACAATCTAAAATCAGTTTATGAAATAATGTAATTTTTATTTGTAAAATAGTAAATAAGGTGCAGTCTGAAATGTATAATGAATTCAAAAATAAAATCCAATAAATATTTGATTCTTTCAAATGTAACTCCAATCTTTGTAATTGTAACACTTATGCACTCTTTGCACTTCTAAATTTGGATCTGTGTGTCTTATAAAATTGATTATCTGATTTACCAAGATTTCTGTAATATAATTAAGAATTCAGGATACAAGAAATCATATATAGACAACAAAGACTAAATTTTAATAATAATAAATACATTTATTCACATCGAACATCACATTTACAATTTACAAAATTTATTTACAATTTTTTGCCAAAGAAAGATCATCTGCAAACATAGGTGCTGTTTTATTATACAGGATGCAATAAAATAATTGATAACATAATTGCCTACACACTTGCAAAGATTCTTAATTACTTACACAATCATTTGGATGATTTTCTTACAACAGGTTCATTTTAAAGTAAGACTACTTCACTATTTTGCTAACTTTTAATATTTTTTTAGGCTATGCTATTTTATAAACTACTTATTTTCTAAAACAGCTTTCAAAATATAAAATAAAAAAATATCTAAGATACCCTTTATGTCCAGTAAGCTACTATTGCTTATCATATTACCTTATAATATTTTATTGATAGCATTTACAAAAACACATCTGGAAATTAGAAAAACTTAAATCCCAACTGACAGATAACTGAATTTTTACCAGCAAAATGTTATGATAATATTAATTATCATATTAAACACAAATAAGAAAATTACTGTCTGACATTATTTACTTAATAATAAAAATTTGAGAAAACACTCCAGGAAACATTCATACAACACACTAGATTTTGCCCATGTCCACATAAATTATTTTAATTTTAATTGATTTACCAATCCATCAATGAACTACATCTGGATGATGATAATGATAATATTGCATATGTGCATTCTCATTATTCTGTACACAAATAAACATTAAATTATTAATATATTTGTTGGTTTACTTGTAAACTGCTGGCAAGACACAACAGTACAGTACATACATTACTTTACTTAACTAAACACTAAGAGTAGAAAAGTGTCCCTGAAGTGACTATCCACTTCAAAATTCTACCTTATCAATGCCACAACAATCTTAAAACATCCATAACTTCACCTTACATGGTGGATGATAATTAAATATCTTCATGAGGAAAACAAGAAAGAAATGCTTATCAGAGCAACAACTATATAACTGGAAAGAAATTATGTCATATTCCAATATCTTTTCTTAGGTAAATATATGTGTGGACAAGGTCTCAACACATGGAAAGGGAATATATACCATAGAAAAGATCCTATCTAGTGTAACGGGATTTGCCGTTTTCCATATATATTTTACGCATATATGTAGTCTTGTATGATTGCGGATATGTATATATAATGATACATGTATATGCGTAATTGTTTAAAAAAAATATTTATTCTTAAACTATTCCATTTTAACGCCCCAGCATATTTATGAGCATCAATTTATGACCTCAAGCACCAATCCTATATTTCTATAAGAATTATGCTGGGAGAACTGGAATACCCATATGGAAATGCCCCTGGACTAGCTCTGCTCAGGGCTGGTGGTAAAATTTACCGGCAGTAGATCTAACCCTCTTTTTTTTTTTTATTAAAAAAAAAACTCATAACATAAAAACAAAACAAAAAGACGATTCATTTTATATACATTTATTAGCTATGATATTTACATATGTATAAAAAAAATATATTATTTACTTAAGTTAAATTAGTGTCTCTTTTCTCTTTTAAATCAAAGATTCATATCAGTTTTCTTTTTTTTTTTGTTTGCTCTTTTCTCTTTTTGCCAAAACTCCCACACACACAAATATGCTATTATATGTATTTTGCACCGAAGATTTAATTGGACTAATTTATACACTAATGAATTCCGTAGTAAATAGTTTGACCTCTCCGGGCAAAGAAAATAAATTTTAAGTTCACAATTGTGTCAAATAAACAGTTTTCTCAAATTTGTGGAGTAAGCTTACTAAAAGTGACATATATAGATGTAATTAGAAAGAAAATACCTAGTTTCCCCGGGGAATTGATCGAATCCTCTTGGTGAAAATGGAATCTCCGGTCCTTTGTCGGTGAACGAACTTTGTTTTTTTTTCTTTGAACTTCGGGTTCAATGGCTAAAGTCTGTTTATTTATTTATTTTCTTTCTCTTCTGGCAATTCAATATTATTGCTTATTGAGGCGAATTCTCCAGGCTTGACGTCCCTTCTCACTATCGGCAGCTGCTATACATTCGGGGGCAAAGGATTTGGACCCTCCACACATTGAAGCCTCTACCCCAGCCTGACCATATTTTATCAAATGTATATCATGTTGACCATCCGCTTTCTTCTACCTCCAAACTTATACTAAATAATTAATTTAATTTTTCTTTAATTATCAAACTTATCTTTGTTTTCACTCTTTTTTAATTATATTTCCATTCACATTCCATATGCCTTTGTTGGAATGCACCACAAAAGCTTTTTACACCTATATTCTTTCAAATTAATCTTTAATTAAAATTAGACATTCCAAGATTTTTACAATAATTAGTTCCATTGTTCTGCAAAATCACTGTCTTCCATCTTGAAATCTATAGTTCTTTTGACTTAATATGTATATATTTAAAAAGTTTATCAAACAAAATATTATTTATTTTGTGAATTTTCATTTTTAATGGTTCAAAAATGCACTCATCCATATACATAGTGATGTCTATAGTTGGGTTTGGCAAAAGAAAGAGAAAAAATCAGAGCAAGTGTATAACTCCCCATACCTCTTCTATGAGTTCATTTTTAATTAAAATAACTAAATTCTGTATGACCACGCAAATGACCATTGATTGTACATCAAACTGTAAATATTAATTTTGTTAGTAAAGTAATATATATTTCTAATAATATGTTAGTAATAAGATATATATTTTTTTAATAATGCATTAAATATACGAATATGTATTTGTCTAATTATTGCAACAGGGTTTGATTATACCTGCCCTGTTGCAATACCCCCCTCCCGGAAGCCTTCAAATACGGTCTATGTATTTGAATGGCTCCTAAATACCTATCCTACACCTGCGAATATTACAATATTTTAATAATTTTATACGAATATTCAATATGTATGTACTTATATAAGTATCAAAATCTATCACTGAAATACACCCGCATAAAACAATATTCACTCGCTAAGTCCGATTATATATTTTCTTATCCATTTCCCTTGGTTTCATTCCCTGTTCAGGATTCGGTTTCTCTGGCGGTCGACATCCTTCATATGGATATTTCCACTTTGGCTTAGTCTCACTGTTCCCTGCTTTCCTGCCTTCTTCTGTTCTGTCCATTTGGTCCCCATAATCATGAGTACTCATATCTATGGCAGCTAGCAATTCGGCCACTTCCTCAACAGACGTTTTTCTCGCCCCCAGCATCTTCTATTCTACCTACATTGGCATGTTCTGCCTTACAATATGTATTATATTCTTTTCTGACAGATTACAAGTGTCCAGCGTTCGCAACCTCACCACCTGCTGATGAAAAAACTGAATAGCTTTGCTGATCCTCTTCAGCATATTTCTCTTGCATGATCTGATGCCATATCAATTCCTGATGCTCCTCAGACCAAAAAGCATTCCTTATCTCTCGCTGATAGTCCTCAAAGGTTATGTGCTGCCAAAAAAGTGAGTTTCACCAAGATTGAGCACATCCCGTAAGGCTACCGCATGCTATTACAATTTTACAATCTTCTGACATGAGGTTAATGCTGAAGTATCTCCTCAGGCTTTGCAAATCTTCTAGGATGCCTCTTCCATCTGTCCAGAAAACTGCCAAACCTTTAAAAATTGGTTTATATTAGCTGGTGCTGCTGTGTATTTTACCAACTCGTCGGATTTTTCTGTGGCATCTCTTTGTTTTACCTGAACTCTTTTCTCTTGTCTTTCCCCCGTATTGTCATTTATTTATTTCTCTCATGGTTCTTTGTTTATGTTCGCCTCTTCTTCCCTCTCTCTGTCACTATTCTCCTTTGCTATTCCCACCTTCCGTTCTAAACTTTCCAGTCTTTCTTCAAATTTCTGAAACTTCGATTCTATATTTTCTAATTTTTTTAGAATCAACTCCAACATCTTAAATTTCTCTCCCTTTTCTTTCCCTTGTTCTTTGATTTTATTTTGGGACCTTGTTTTCATGAAATTTCGTTAAATTTACCTTTTCTTTTTTTGATATATAGTATATTTCTTTTCTTTCTTTTCGTTATCTACATGCTGGGTTCCGAAGCCCCAAACCCCCAAAGCACAGTGCTACCTCCCTTCCTGGACTTTCTTACACCTTCAATATTTCCTAAGTTTATATATTTATAATTCTACCGTGGACTGATCAATATTTCCCTATGTTATTTCGACTTACCTTTGTTTTTCACTTTTATAAAACCTCGTTTTGAAAACTAGTACAGCTAGAGTATTGTTATTTCAAAACCTTCGTTTCAAAGCTAGTTTCAATTTCTGAAATTTTCAAATTATTATAAAAGCAAAAAGTGAAAATCCTAGCTACTGTGTGGGTGTAAATTAAATATAATTCATTACTCAAATTTTTTTTAAAACAATGTTAATTTAATATATATATAAAATCATTTTTATGTAGTTATGACATCTTATAATAATAAGTGACAGAAATTCAAATAATTATTTTGTATCTAATTAAAATAGATTAATTATAAAGGTTAACCACTTAAAAAAAAAACTCGTTAACTTTTTCCCTTTAAAATATCTGTATTACTTTTTTTTTTAAAAAAAAAAAAAAATCAATCGTGAACAAAAAAACATTTACATTCGTTATTTACACAAAAAAAATCCGTAACAAACTGAAAGTTCTTTAAAAACCAGTCTAACCTAAACTGATTACTTTATGAAATGCTTTTATATTCTGCACTCAGTTGGTATTTTTCATATAGCCTAAAAGGTTTCTTTTTACTTATAAAACTCAATATTAGCTACATCCAACTCTGCCAATATAATATAACTTCCATTATTAGCTAAAACAATAATGATCTGACAAAACTGATATGTATACATTTATTTACTTTCTCAAAAAAAAATCATGCTAATTTCTTTCCTATTTTTCTTTCCCTCATTGACCTACTTCTCTTTGATGCCCTTTCGTTGGGTCACCATTGTAATGGGATTTGCTGTTTTCCATATATATTTTATGCATATATGTAGTCTTGTATGATTGTGTGCATGTATATATAACGATACACGTATATGTGTAATTGTTTTAAAAAAATATTTATTCTTAAATTATTCCATTTTAGCGCCCCAGCATATTTATGAGCATCAATTTATGACCTGAAGCGCCAATCCTATATTTCTATAAGAATTATGCTGGGAGAACTGGAATACCCATATGGAAATGCCCCTGGACTAGCTCTGCTCAGGGCTGGTGGTAAAATTTACTGGCAGTAGATCTAACCCTCTTTTTTTTATTAAAAAAAAACTCATAACATAAAAACAAAACAAAAAGACGATTCATTTTATATACATTTATTAGCTATGATATTTACGTATGTATAAAAAAAAATATTATTTACTTAAGTTAAATTAGTGTCTCTTTTCTCTTTTAAATCAAAGATTCATATCAGTTTTATTTTTTTTTGTTTGCTCTTTTCTCTTTTTGCCAAAACTCCCACACACACAAATATGCTATTATATGTATTTTGCACTGAAGATTTAATTGGACTAATTTATACACTAATGAATTCCGTAGTAAATAGTTTGACCTCTCCAGGCAAAGAAAATAAATTTTAAGTTCACAATTGTGTCAAATAAACAGTTTTCTCAAATTTGTGAAGTAAGCTTACTAAAAGTGACATATATAGATGTAATTAGAAAGAAAATACCTGGTTTCCCCAGGGAATTGATCGAATTCTCTTGGTGAAAATGGAATCTCCGGTCCTTTGTCGGTGAATGAACTTTGTTTTTTTTTCTTTGAAGTTCGGATTTCATGGCTAAAGTCTGTTTATTTATTTATTTTCTTTCTCTTCTGGCAATTCAATATTGTTGCTTATTGAGGCGAATTCTTCGGGCTTGACGTTCTTTCTCCGCTATCGGCAGCTGCTATACATTTGGGGGCAAAAGATTCGGACCCTCTGCACGTTGAAGCCTCTACCCCAGCCTGACCATATTTTATCAAATGTATATCACATTGACCGTCCGCTTTCTTCTACCTCCAAACTTATACTAAATAATTAATTTAATTTTTCTTTAATTATCAAACTTATCTTTGTTTTCACTCTTTTTTAATTATATTCACATTCCATATGCCTTTGTTGTAATGCATCTCAAAAGCTTTTTACACCTATATTTTTTCCAATTAATCTTTAATTAAAATTGGACATTCCAAGATTTTTACAATAATTACTTCCATTGTTCTGCAAAATCACTGTCTTCCATCTTGAAATCTATAGTTCTTTTGACTTAATATGTATATATTTAAAAAGTTTATCAAACAAAATATTTTTTATTTTGTGAATTTTCATTTTTAATGGTTCAAAAACACAATCACACATATACATAGCAATGTGTATAGCTGGGTTCAGCAAAAGAGAGAAAAAAATCAGAGCAAGTGTATATCTCCCCATACCTCTTCTATGAGTTCTTTTTTAATTAAAATAACTAAATCAATTATGTATGACCACACAAATGATCGTTGATTGTACATCAAACTGTAAATATTAATTTTGTTAGTAAAGTAATATATATTTCTAATAATATGTTAGTAATAAGATATATATTTTTTTAATAATGCATTAAATATACAAATACGTATTTATCTAATTATCGCAACAGGGTTTGATTATACCTGCCCTGTTGTACTAGGTATCAAGTTACATTGTCTAAGCAGGAAAATAATCATAAAATATTGAAATACAATTCTATCATGAGAAATAAATATTAAAATTAGGAAGACCACGCTCCAAAACTCCAAGTAAGACAACATTTAATAACACCACATGCATCCCACACTTATTAAAACAGGATTAGCCTATATACTAGGAAAAACCATGGCAAGATAAAAAATTATCACTGAAAAATCTAGAGAAATATATCTTCAATCTTTAAAAATAAATATATTAAACAATGTATGAAACCAACAAATAAAATGAAAGTCAAATGACTATAAAATGCTTTAAGTAGTGTAATAAAAATTTGCAATAAGAAACACATATTCAATAAAAACAGCATAAAATTTTATAAATTAAAGTGGTCATAAATAGCATAGGCAATTATTGTTAAATATAATACTAATAAATATCATGTCATATAAAAAACCTCAATAATATTTAAAAACTATTGCAAGCTTCTGATAAAGAAGTAAATAAAGTATTAGTAAATACTAGTCATAAATGTAAAAGATGTGTATTTTTAGGAAAAATATATATCATATAATTGACTTTAAGCCAACAAAAAAAGAAAAAAATATGTAAAATATTAAAATAATATAGGATAATAAAAGAAAAATAATTATTTTTTAAAACACTCACAGTTTTTTATTTAAGTCCCTCTGTGGTAAGCTATCGAACATGTTAAAACAATGTCCTCTTACTGGCAAATTATTTTTTTGGAGTAACATCCACATCTTATCACAGTTTTACAACAATAAAGCACATGACCTTCTGAAGATAAATGATACAAAATAGCAACAGTTAACAAATAATTTTTGTAAAAATTTGGATCTATTTATTCACTCATAAGTTGATTCAAAGAATTAGCCATAGCTTATTTTAGAGTTTTTTTTTAATTCTAGCAGCAAACATTATTAGAAATATTTTCATTAAATTGGTCCATGATTATACATTGAAAATAACCAGTTCCTTCATTTTTAAAGAACATTTTAAAACTTCTTTAAAAATAGCATTCTATTCACCCAACAGCACTTAATAATAGTAATTAAATTACTATTTATTTAAAAGTCAGCAATGTAAATAGTTCATTTCTATATTTTATAACATTGTTATTAAAGTCATATCTTTTCTATAAAACTTCTTATTGATGTATTTACTTATTTTATATTTTAAAAATTCTCTTGAAAACATTAATATAGTTATCCCAGAATCAAATTCATCTTTTATCATATAGGCAAGTCAACATTTAAAGAGCATTATCACGATAACATGTAAAAATGAAATAATCATTTAGATAGTCAGGAGTTGCATGTTTTAACATTAACTACTGCCAATTTCAATTGAAGCATTTTTTTTAAATTAAATAATAAGTCTCTCAATGGTTAATTTGAATTTTATTGTACTAAAAATAAATATTACATAGGAATGGTCCAGTACAATGTTCATTATGATTTTAAAAGACAATACAAAACATATTACCTTTTCACTCTATACATTTCCATTCAGGCATGCTTTGATAAAATGAATTAATAAAAGGCAACAATTTTCTTTAGATATTTTGTTACTTTCTTTAAAATTTCTTAGATTCAGTTAAGGCATAGGAAGAACTCAACACATTATTTTTTTCTAGCAACACATTGTTGATTAAGAAACAATAAAATTTTTAACAAATTAACACTTAAATTTAGAATAGAAAAAAAATGAAATTAAACATTACTGACTTCTTGGAATGAGAAAAGAAGAGTTCAGTCAGGTAAGCAAGCACACATAACACAATATGCTGAAAAATCTTACTTTAATATCTTTACTTTGATAAACATTTTAATTAATCACACCCTCTAAATATCTGACCTCTATAAAAATATATCAATGACAATATGGAACTAATTTAAAATTATTAATTACCACATGATAATTTAAATTTTCCAGAAATTGAATTTAACTTTTATTAATTATTTAATTAATAAAATAAATATCACATTTATTATTTATAAATTATCACTTTTGATTTATTAGAAACTCTTAAACATTTATTTTAAACACTTTTAATGTTAAATTAATCAGTCATTTATTTTTAGATAAATTAATAAACTAAAATTAACTCTACTTCTAATAAATAACATTTTAAGCTACCATGCATGCATATACATTCATATACACACATCTAGGAAATTATTTTGCATCTTTTAAATTTAAATTGTTTAATAATTAACTGACATTTTGAACTAACTTAATATTATTTTAAAATACGCTAACTTTATTTAAATCTGTTGAACTCTAATACTGTAATAACTTAAATTTATTAATCAATTTGGAAAACAAATTTAACAATGATGTTATGACATAACTAAATCTACTAATTAACATAATTTTTAAGCATGAAAATTAACTTTATTCAATCTTATTATATCTAACTTTATTTACTTTCCATTTTCTATAAAACTAAGCATAAACTCAGCTCCATTTTTTTTAAAAGCATACTTATTAATTAATTGTTAAAGCTATATATTCTAATAAACAAAGTCATTACAAAATTTATATTTAATACTAATAAATACTTGAATATTAATTATATCATTTAAATAAAACTTAGTATAATTTATACATATTTTACTTGCACAATACATTTTATTATCTCCCATTTTTTTAAATAGCATGAACACATAAGTTAAGCAGTTGAATAGGACAATGTGCAATAACACACACACACACACACACATATATATATATATATATATATATATATATATATATATATATATATATATATATATATATATATATATATCATGGACAAAGCATCCATGTATTGAATGCAATGAGTGCTTCTGTAGAAAATATTCACTAAAACTTTAAAAAGCTTTAATTAAAATTCAATTTAAAAAATTCACTTACAATTTTTTTACTATCAGCTAAATCCTTTTTATGTACAGCAAAGAATGAGTTTGACCATTGCATTATTGGTTGATTATAAGAAGTTTAAACAATGCTAAAATATATTTTACAGTTAAAACATAAGAATATTAAAAAGATTTGCAAGATAAAAATATATTGATAATCTATTATCTATATTTAAACCAATCATGGTCTAATTAACATAAAAAAAGAAGAATGAGCAATTCAGACTCATTATTTTTGTATGGAATTTTTGCCAATTTTCAATTTTTTTTTATCAACAATTGAATTGTTTTTATATGTGGCAAAGAATGAATTTGACCAATTCATTATTGGTTGATTATAAGAAGTTTAAGCAATGATAAAATCTAATTTACAGTTAAAACTTAAGAATGTTAAAAGCATTTGGAAGATAAAAATATCTTGATAATTTATTTTCTGCAATAATTTTTGGATTGAAGGAGCTATTAATTCACAGCATCCTTTCAGAATAAATGTTGGAGTTTCATATAAATTAAAATTAAAAAGTGATGATGATGATGAGATGCACTGTGACTTCTCCTTTGTCATAATCAGGAATGTCCCAGCTACCATGCCCAGACAAACCTGTTAACCATGTTACCTTTCCGTTCACCACCCTAAGTTTTTCCCATATTCTTCTTTATCATGCTCCATTTCATTTCCATAATATAATCTTTGTCAACTCCAAACCCAGCATAAAAACTAAGAACCCATCTCCTGCAAAATCACTTTGTTTATATTTATTCTCCACAATTTCATTATTTGTACTTTTTTCATTTGCAAGCATTTACATTCAATTAACAGCTGTCTAATATTTTCTATTCCTTCCTTACACAACTTGCAGACTAACTCACCCACATTTTTCCACCTATGTGTACATTCCCTTATTGCTAAAGATTCTGTTTGCTTCTATATATATTTAAACTTTTTCTGTCTCCATATTACTTCTCATCTATCCAACTCTCTATTCTTTATTAATGCATCTATTCTTCTATCTCATTACTTGCAACTATTACACTCAATAATTCTCCTAACACAATCATCCCACCTTTTATATAAGTATACTGACATAAATTCTTTATCAAAATCTGATACCATACCACCTTTCTCACTCATCTAGTTACCTGTCCTTTACTCATAACCTAATTAAATACTATTTTGGCTATTTTCTTATTATCTATGAACTGTAATTTACCAAACATTTTCATTTTGCTTTTTGCATCTCTCATATAAAAACTTGACCATCCCATTTCTCCTTGAATTCCCTCCTTTGCTATCCACACATCTGCATCTAATGCATGTCTTCCTACTTCTCTTTGTACTTTTTTCAACTAATCTAACACCTATTTACTTACACATAACACATCATTACCATATGTTAACCCTGCTACTCCCAATTCCTTTCATACAATTCTGGCTACATCATATTTATTATATGAAAACACTTAATTTCTTTATCAGTCTCTTATTTTTCTTTGCTTCATTTATCAATTTTTCTCCCAATTATCCAAGCAATTTCTTGATTACTTAAGAGGATTTCCAAGTAGTTATACTTATTACTTAACTTTATATCCACCAATAAAATTTTTTAGTCTTTTCTTTCCCAGTATTAATAATCATTACTTTTGATTTTTCTTTATTAAATTTAATCCCCATCTCTTTACCCACCCTTGCACCTGTTCTCAGCATAACTTCCATATCTTCCCTTCTTTTTGTACACAAGAAGACATCATTCACAAATAAAATACTTGATAATGTATATACTCCCTTGATATCTACTAATGGTAACTCTACCCCTCTTTCTCTAATATTTCTACTGCTCTTCATTTCTCTCAAATACAACAAAACAAAATAGGTGATATAGGGTATCCTTGCCTTAGTCCCACCCTTTTTTTAACTTTAAGTGATTCTATACTCCTTAATTGATACATATATTAATTATTTTCATACAATCTCTTAATAAAATCCCAAATTTACTAAACTTACCCATAACCTATTTTTATTTACTCTATAATATGCCTTCTCTATATCTATAAAAACCATATATAACTGTCTACCTATATTTCTACTCATACCTATAAGTTGTGTAACTATAAACAATCTATCTGGTTTATGTCTATCTAATCAAAAACCACCTTGCATTTCTCCCACTATTATTTTCTTTTGTCCATTTTGCAATCCTCCCAGTCACCATATATGCAAAAACTTTTATATAATTCTGACATTACCACTATTGGTCTATAATTACTTAACTTTCTATGATCCTTACCCTTTTTTTTAAATAGTAGTCTTACTCTTCCATTACTCTACCTATCTGGAAAATCTCTCTTCCATGTCATCTTATTAAAACATGATAATAGGTTTAATTTTGCCCTATGTCCTAAATTCATTACTATCTCTGCTGTCCATCCATGTAAACCTCTTGCCTTTCCACTTTTTAATTTCTGCCTGGCCTCATTCAATTCATTTTTGTAAACATAATATTTCCATTACTATATGTTTTTATATATGTTATCACTCTGTCCTTTATATCTAGCATCTTTTCTATATCCACTATATATTTATTTAAGGTTGTCTCTAATTCTTCTCTAGAGCTACACTCTATTTCCTCATCATCTAGTATTACGATTTTTCTCTCCCCTATTTTCTTTTTTCCAACAATTTACTATTTAATTTTGTTCTCTATAATTATCTATATTGGCCAACTTTTTTTTCTAAATAGTTTTCCCATTTAATATTAACATCTTTTTCACTTTCTTTGTTCTTAATAGCATATTTATATTCTCTACATTCTTTTTTCCTCTCTTTAGCACTTTTACTAATGCTCACTTTTCTAATACTTTTATTCTTCTAATATTATTACCTAAATGCTTATTTGCCACTTTTTCTACTTCACCATACCAGTTTTTACATTTATCCCCAAACAACTCTTCCATGGTTTCTTCAAATTTTATTTTATATTCTTACATCATTTTTTATCATTCATTCTCCATCCACATCGTTCACTATCCTTTCTACTTTTATTTTTTATTTCCCATCACATTACAAGCTATTTCTATAATGAAGAAATTATGAGGCAGATGGTCTATACAATAGTAATACTTGTTGCAAGTCCTATTAATTAAAAGATTCAAGAAGATTTGTGCATAAAATCCTTATCTAGTGTTTACTCATCCAATATTCCTAATCTAGTTTTTAGCTTGTGGCTTTTATCTGTGAGTAGCCTTAGATTTGTCAGGACTGTACTTAGATCGTAGGATCTAATCAACCCTCTAGTAGACATCTTATACTTTTTTGTTAACTATAAAGCTATGAGTTAAAAATAAAAACATAATATTTTCAGTCCAAGCTCATTCTCTTGTATAGTCATACAGATCTGAACTTAGTTTAATATTTCTACATTTTGCTGTCTTTAGTTCTTTAATGACCATAGTCAATATCATCCTATGGGCAGGAATGGTATTAAACCATTAACATTCCATGATCACCACTTCCTATGCTTACACAAGTTATTATAACAGTGACAAATTATCCATACATTAGTGTCTCCCAGTGCAAGTCATAGTAATCAATGGATACAAGATTTGTATATAAAAATCCTTGCCTAGTGCCTACTTATTCAATATCCCCAGACTAGTTTTTAGCTTATGGCTTTCATCTATGAGGAGTCTTGGATCTAGGTGTAATGCTTTCAAATCCAAGGATCCTCAACTGATGAAAGTCATTGGTTAGAAACTAGCCTGGGGATATTGGATGAGTAGGCAGTAGATAGGAATATTATACACAAACCTTCTTGCATTCATTGATTACTATAGCTTACATTGGCTAGCATTAATGTATGGAGACTTTGTCACTGTTTTAATACCTTGTGTAAGCATAGGAAATTATGCTCATGTGATACTTAGTTGTTTAATAAATTAATGTCCTTTTTTATTTTTTTTAAGTTTTTTTTCAATAACTTGCTGATTTATATTTTTTATTGAGAAAAATATGTTTATGATGAATTATCAGAAACATTAACACTAATTAGTTTTTTCATTACTATTTTTCAAAATGTTGACAGAATTCATTTAATGTTACATTCATATGTTTGTTAAAATCCCAAAATGCTTTAGGATATTTTAAATCCAAGTAAAAAAATTTAAATTCATTTAATGTTATACAATTATAATTAGATATCAAAGCTATATTTTTTAGTATTATATTCATATGTTTATTAAAATCCAAAATTGCTTTAGGCTGATATTTAAAATCTATTTCCAAATTTTTTATATAAGTTTTATAATCCTGTATTTTTTAATAATTTTTGTAGATGATGACGATGATATAATAATAATATCATTCTACAACTGCTGAAAATAAAAATGTACAGAGCATCTCAGATTGACCATTCGACTCACCATCACAGATATAGTTTTCTGTGCTTACTCCAAGAACACCTCATCACTATCAGAAAGCACTATCCTTTTCATCACCTCTGAATGCCTATTCACATGATGAAAAATATTATGCATTGATGTCCACCTTCTAATTTCCACTTTTCACCATTATAGAGCAACATTGAGTATAGTTTTCATCTATACATACTCCCTGGCCTATATCCCTCTGATCCTACAATCATCACATACATCTTCCAAACCATTAACTCGCTCTTTACATCCATTCCACCCAACTATATTAATAGGTAACTTCAATATAGATTACCCAACCTTTATTAATAAATGGTTTCATATTTTAAACTTCCCACTCATCGAGTGACCAGGGTTTCCTACTGCCCAATTCAGTCATTTTTATAACTGACATGCCACACTTATTGACCTATGCCTCTACTATACTATATTGCATCATCCAATAGAACTAACTTTTATCTCACAGTATTCTACTATCATTTGACCAAATAGACACATTTAATCTCAATGAACTGCATGTAACATTTATACAATTATATAGAACAAACCATCTGATCTCTCTTTAGCCACTACTGAGTTCATTTTTCTGAAACAAACTTTATATAATACAAGGACAGTAAATGGCTATAGTTTCACTTTAAAGATTACCTTGCTTTCATCTACACATTATCATTTTAATATACTACATTTTGCATGCTACTCTCCCCCTTCTTGTCTTCTAATATTGGCAATGATTTACACAAGCAAATTATCACTACCAAAGTCATTAGTAGTTACACAGGCTCACTTAAACCTATCACTATATTTGACAGAATAGCTCAGTTGTAGAGCGTTTGCCTTAAAATTCGATATTCAAGAATCTAAAGGTGCAAGTTCAACTTCTAAGTGAATATTATCACTGTGCATATAGGTCAGCAACACCCGAAGAAGAGTAGAGAATAATACTACTCAAAATTCTGTGTAATTACTAACCTGTATTGTCTATTTGTGCATTATTACTAACAAGTTGTTTGTATTTGGAAAGTTTAAATACAGTTTAAAATTATCTTTACATTCAACATTCACTCATAAATGATGGAAATAGTCCAACTAGTCCAACATATCACATCCTATCACCATATGTGTAACAAGTTGAAAGACTACTTTGCCCTCCCCCAAAAGAAGAATATCTAACTCAACAGCATATGTGGACTAAAGCATACATTTGCTGGGTTCCCATGGAGCTTCAAACTGACAAGAATACATGTACCGAACAGAATATGATTCACACTATATATCTACATTTCAAAAATAAACTCCAATACCTTCAAACCATTCACATACATCTTTTGACTACCAGAAGCTACCACATCTTTTTAGAGTGCCAGTTCTCTGCAAAACTTGTCACAATCTGCAACTTTTGTTACCTATGGAATTGCTGTCTTTATTTCAGCCACATCAGCATTTCATCTTACTATACATGATCTTGCCAATTCCTATCCCAAAGAATTTATGATGGCAATGGTCTGTACTTCATTGTAATGGCACTTTTCACTAAGAAACCCGATTCCATATCCAGCCTCTCAATTCTTTGGCCCATCTCCAAAAGCCCATTAAACTTCTCAAGAATGTCATTAAAGATGAAATTGGGTTACATTCTTCTACTAATGTCACTCCTCCAGTTTGACAAAAAGACTTGTCCACTCAAGAGAAAAAAAATAATAGTCCCATTGTAGTTCAGCTAAGTATACAAGCAGTATTCAATTCAAACCCCATCACCATATCCATTCAGCAGCTCACTAATATCACACTTCTGCCCACTCTCCTATATTTACTTACCAACCTGCTCTGATTTGTGAGGTCTATGTCACTCTCAAAGTCAGAAATTCTCCATGCTTCATCTTTACCCAGTTCACCTCACAGGGTATTTGCTTATATCGATAATTTTTATGCTCTACATAAACCTGCTTTTACAACAAATACAGATCAAAATGACCAGAATCAATACAGATCAAAATGACCAGAATCCAAATATCATGCACACATCAGTACATTTTTAGAATAGTCTATATGGATGATCTTAGTGTTTTTCTGCCCACTCTGACACAACTAGAAAATATGGCAATGCTTTCTTAATAAATACATGTCTGTCTACAAGCTGCAATTCAATCTTAAAGAGTCTGCTACCTTGTTTCTATTCACTAAGTATCCATCCACTCAAATGTCCCAAGGAAAATCCATTTCAGTTGTAGGCTCTAAGATAGTGCACTTAAAATCACTAATTCACTTTTTAGGGCATATTTCTTCCTCTATTCCAAAATTAATCTATTCAATTTTATTATTATCAAAATTACATAATATTCCCCAAAATTTGCAAAGGCTTTTATTTCTACTATCAATTTCATTTGCAATAAATTGCTCTGCAATCAAAAGATATTAATGATCTCTGTCAAACAGCTCAACCAGAAACCCATTCAAAATGGTCTATGCCTGCACAAAATCTGGGTGTTCCACACAGAAATCTAATGACTTGAATTAACCAGCAAATTCAAATCCCTCCAATGCCTGCCCAAAGGGCCCTTTACTGATATCTCCATCAACCTCATATCACAGTCAACCAGATCAGCTTTTTTCACAACTCCAATAACCTACTTCACTCAAACCTCATCAATAATTTGCATTTCACACCCATTATTAATAATGATAATCTTCTCTTTCACTTTAGGAAATGATCCTGAAGAAAAATTTTGAATTCCTAGTCTGTTTCATTTTCTGCTCTCCCCATGTTTTTTTACGTTATTGTCACCTGTACAAAAATGTTGATCAATTCTGTGGAGTATTCCATGCAGCAGAAAAGACTCAACAACATTTCTTTTTTAATGACTTGCCAAGCACTCAACTTCACACACAAAAATCATGTTAAACACATACTGATGATCACTATCTCCATAACATAACTCAGCTCTTCCAAAGATCACAAATCCCCACAGTGCATGTTGCCTCCTTTATCCTATTTGTTTTTACACAAGGGATATTCATTTACATTTATCAACAAATTACTACAACTAGAAACATGAGATTGCAACATAGCACCCCCCAGATATTTTTAGTTGTCACCCATCACTCCTTTAAGAGCAGTCCAGACTATAAATCAACATTATAGGTATCTGTCCCACCAGAATGAGCATATGCTGAATCTTATCACTATCTTTCACATCAAATCTTATTCATTTCAGAGTTTATACTATCCACAATGAGGGTCTTTATTTGTTCTAGCATTTTTACCATAAAATGTCATGGTCAAAGAAAGCCTCCCAACCACACCAGTCAAAACTTTTATTCTGAACATATAAACTTACCCCCTCCCTTTTGTCCCAACACCCCGACACAGCATTAATCTATAATACCCATTAACCTCATATAGCAATTTAATGTAATGTATTTCTTGTTAGTTACCTATGTCACAAGTTACCAAAATTATCATTAATGCTATGAAATATTTTCATGTAGCCTTGTCTAAACCTATTTGAACAATGTTGTATGTAAGTTTTTCTAATTGATATCACTCTTGTATAATCCTAGCAAAACCATTGTAACATTCATATAACTTATTAATTGTGCAAGAAAGTATATTGTTGAAGCATAATAATAATAATAATATATTGTTGAAGCATAATAATAATAATAATTCAATACATTTATTTTAAGTGCTAAACAACAGCATATAGCCAATTAATGTTTTCCTGTTAAAAAATAAAATGGATAAACATAATGCATGTAACATAATAAAAGGAAATAACAAATATTTGCCCATACTTAAACATTTGGGTTGAAAGAATAGGTGATTCATTCTATTCTTTCGCAAAGACTTTATCTTATGTTGGAAATGAAAGTATTCATTTATTATTAACATTCATAAAAAAGAGCATGTACATTAGCTTGAAATGCTGATCTTTAGTTTATTATAAATGAATAAAATAAATTTAAATTAATCAGTGATGGCATTTGAATTTAGTAATATTAAAAATAGCTTATAATCTAAATTAAAATGATTAGTATTACTAAAAGTATGATTGTATAAAGAAGGTAGCCTGAATAAAGAAGAAAATTTAAGAATATTGAGAAAGTTTGAATATAACAGACAAAAGCAACCTGAATATCATGCTTGTAAGACCTAATTCGAATACTTGAAATTATATCATATTGAATAACTTGTTGATTAATGATTTTATAAAGGTATTTAAGATCTCTGTATTTCCATATAGAAGAAGAACAACTTTATTTTTTAGAGAAACATATTTGCAGATTTTATTAGACACTGATTGTAATAAATTACATCCTTATTTAGAATTTAATTTAGTACATTTAACAGATTTTACATTAAATAAAAATACCTAATATTATTCACTAAACATTTCCAAAGTTTTTTGTACAGTAGTCCAAAATGTTCCATCATTTCATTCAAATATATTAATAGCACTAAAGTGTTTATTATATAGTTTAAGTACATCTTTCTCTTTTATAACTAGGAATGTTATATAAATCTTTTGATGCCATATATTTTATCTTTATCTTATAAAATATTATTGTTTGGCATTTCTGATATCTATTATACCTGATGCAATTTTATTTAAGTACATCATATTCTTCTTTTGTAGAGTACATTGGCAGTGTATATTGTCTTCTAGTTAATTTATCTTAGAAAAATTGTAATATTTTAAACAGCATTAAACTGTTGCACATCGCACTATATAAAATAATTGACTTAGAAAAATTTTAAAAACTGTCTCCAGTGCAAATCTATGATTTAATTTACAAATGTTCCATAATTCAAAATGGGTAAACAAATGCATAAAAAATACACAGGTATTTTTTAAAACTTTTTTATAGTTTCTGAGACTCAACTTCATTATTTTTCAGCTCTTTGCAACAATATATTAGAGAATATAGTATGCAATTAAACAAGTTTGTGGATGATTTTTTAGAGAACAATATGGCACAATATTTTTCACTGTTAATTATTATATAGTTTCATAGACACCAATCTCAAAATATTTTAATATCAGATGATAAGATGGTCTGATCGCCAAAATTTTTAATAGTCTTATACAACTTATATTATCTGCAAAACAGAATATTAGCATGAATTACACACTGCTCTTTAATCAAACAATAAACTGAAAAGAGTAATGATCCAAATATGTTTCCTTGAGGCACTCTAGCAGTACTTAAGTATGTGTATGATCTTGTAGATTTATAAGAAACAAAATTAAACCTATTTGAGATAAAAGATACAAACCACTGAAGAAATTAAGAACTAACATTAATAATATGTAATTTATATAATAATCTGGAATGATTCCTCCAATCAAAGGCTTTGATCATATCAAAATAAATGACATTGAATCGAAGCCAATCATCCAATTACATTTGCAATAGCATCTTGGTTATGTATCAAAATAGTCTTAACTGATCTATTTGGTATGAAACTGTTGTGTTTTAGGTAATGATCTAGATACTTTATCTATTATCTTATTATACATATATTTTTCAAAGATTTTCCCATTTGTATATAACCAACAAAATAGACTTATAATTACACATCGTTTGATTTGGATTTTGGTATTGGTATAACTTTTGCAACCCTACCCTGCTATAAAGAAATATTAAACATGTAACAAAGCACTGGAGCTAGAAGTTCAGCACATAATGATAATAATAACAACAACAATGTAATTTAAAATAAGTAAATATATAAGTAAAAAAATTATTCTATTTCATTCAGCATTTTTCAGTTTTGAAATTTAAGTTTTGTTCACTTTTTTTAAACCAAAGTTTCTGCAATTTGAAAAAATGTCTGAACTATTCAAAATTGAATACTGATAACTATATTTGCAACCTTTACAATATATTAATTAATTCAAATCATTACTTACTATTTCAACTTTAAAGTAAATAATTAATTACATAGTTAATTGTTCACAGCAATCAAATAATGTTCGGTCATTGTAATTATGACAGAATTTAATCCTGTTCAATGGATCATTTTCATATATATTTTTGTTTTACTTTTTTCAGTTAAAATTTGATTCAAGAACAAGTCTTTTAACTTTATAACTATACTAAACTATGCAGGCTATTTAACCTTTAAATAAAAAATCAACCATTTTTTACTCAAGAGGTCATAAAACATTTGAGCTCCCAACCTAAACCAGGATATTTAACCTCTAATGATTTATTTTTTTAAATGTTTAGTTTTTGTTGTTATTATTTCTGAGTTTTCACTTGAAATCAGTTGCCTAAAATCACACAAATCCATCTAATGTTATTTTTGTGTATGACCAATGTACTGGCATGTGAATAAGAGATAACTTTGTGCTAGCTAAATTTAACCCCACCCTCTTCTATGAAATAAATTTGTAAATTAAAGGACATTTTTTCTCAGCACTTTTCAAGAAAAACTTGAAAGTATGACTTAAGTCATTTAACATATTTGGTAAATACTTTACATGTTTTATTTATTTATTTCTATAAAATAAACATTGAGAATAAAACACATGTTAAAATATAAGAAATAAACAATTAAAAATTTATTTTTGAAATGATAATTAACTATTACCATAATCAAAAATATTTATTTAGTAAATTTGAAATTTTTATTTTTTCTTTCAAAAGTTTTCATATTATCTTTTGGACACTACTATGAAATTGCTAGTAGAGACATGAAATATCTGCAAATAAGATAATTTTTGAAATATCTAAGTATATTTATCATCTTTAAAAAAACACTACACACACCAATGAAAACATTGTACATCCTCTCCTCTTCTTGGGATCACTCTGATATTATATAAGTAATTCTAGTTTACTTACCTGGTTATTAAATTATAATAAACCAAATATTTAAAAATAAAAGGAAGAACCGTTTGAAAAAAAAGGCTGAAAAAAAGTTCCCTCTTTCTTCATACATAATCATGAGGAGTAAAAACCAAAGAAAAACCACAAACAAGTGTTTTAAAACCCCCATGCAAAGGTTAACAGCCTTGTTAAAAATATTACCTGGTTATTAAAAATATCTACAGCCAGAATATTGTTCTTTAGAGTGTTTTGCTTCTGAGCTCCATTACACATAGCAAGGAGAAAAAAGTCTTGCTTGTCTCCATTATTCTTTCTGAATTAATATTTTGATTAACTTTAATTGGCAGGTTGATCATTCATTAAAAATAGTTCTTGTTTGTTTGAAAATCCATTTAAAATCTGTCATGCATAAACTTATTCACATTCTCTGTTAACAAAGTTACATTCCTTCAATAATAAAAATATTTACACTATTATTTAATTTTTTATATGGTTTTATTCCACTATTAATAGCCATAATTTATTATATATTGTAAACCAGAAGGGTTTGTAGTAGAAAAGGGAGTCATAAACTATATAAGCTAAACTAAGCTATACAAGAAAAGATAGTAATCAAGAATCATATGTTCCATCTGCAATCATATAAGATTATTAACAATTGGAAAGATATGTATTCAGTGAATGATCATGAGGTTAACAAAAATGAAATGAATGACTAAAGAATGAAGATATAGAACATTGAAGAATTAATGAAAAGCAATTAATAATTAACTATTATAAATGAATGATAAATAAGTCTAAAGAATGTGAAGATGAAAATGAGAATTTATTAAGATAATGAATGGTTAATTTTATAATGAAATATAAATCAATAAAGGAGGAGCAGTTTATGATGATTAAATAAAATTAAATGATGACAGAGATAAAAGGAAATGTAAAGGATGAATTATTACAGCAATGATGATGATTATGAAGTATTAATTCGATGATGTAAAAGCACTGGATTCTAAATCTAAATAATCAAGGAATGGGTTTAAATCTCTGGGTGTATATTAATCAATAAGAAGAAGAGACTCAGAAAATGTGTACAAGATGTATTAATAACTAAAATTTAACAAATAAAATTGAAATTTAAAATTATTCATCAATCATTTCTTAGGGTTCACATGAATTTTAGAATTCAACAATTTATAATGTATATCTGGATCAGCAAGAGGGATTTTACTGCTATCCAGGCATAGAAAATTTTAAATAAATCAAACAAAAAAGAATTATTGAAAGAAAATATGTCTTACTCATTTTACTAATGATAATAAAGATAAAACTCTAATTGTATTATAACTTAATAGATCTATAATGGTAATGTAAATATAACAATTGTATTAATAATCAGATAATCTAAAAGAAAATACTACTTAATATTTTGATCATAATCACAATAATAAGATTAAACAATAATAGCATCATCCAAAAATGATTTATCTTTGACATTCTTGATAAACATGGCCAAGTTTAACGAATGACTTCGAAGTTATCACTTTAAAATAGCATCCATGCGTGATACCAACAATATTTATAATCAATCATCAGTATGATATTATGCACCCTAAAATATAAATATTAAGAGAATTTTATTAATGAGATACTGACTAATAATAATAACCATTCTATTAAGTAGTGATGGTGATGTCGATGATGGCAATAACAATAATATGAATAATGTCTGACAATAGTAATAAGGTGACCAACAATGTACTAAATCTCAAAACAAATGTCATTTACAGCTAATATTTACACACACAAATTCTTTATTAAATTTATAAAAAAAATTATATACAAATTTTTTTTTATTATAATGAATCTAAAACTAACAAAAGTTCTATTTAGATCTGATCAAAATCATAATACATCATTGTATTTTAACAGCTTTATTATTTATAATTATTATCTTATTTTACACTTTTCTGTCTTATTACAATTTACTATCTTTATATCTGTCACTTATAGGTTTATTATATTTTATACCAAAATAAAATCCGAATGTTATGATCATAAGGTTATAATTTAATTAATGATAGGCTGACAACATTTAACACAAGGCGTATTTCAGATAATAAATATTTTAAATATATGTCTATTTCAACTTCCTAACTTTACTAACTTTGAAATTATACAGATAATGTTCTTTTACTCTATCAAAAATTAGTACAGTAACATTGTAAATCTATGATTTGTTACTCAATATCCTACAAAGAAACTTATGTAATATGGTTGAGAATTTTAATCTATTAACAACTTAACTAAGAACAGTAAACACTAAGTATAGCATGTACATTTTATATCACCTTGAGTCAATAATAAACTAGCAAAATAATATAGTATTATAAATTAATACTTAACATTAACACTATCATATTCAATATATTCAACTGTTTAGTGCTGACACAATTCTGATCTATTATACTTTTCTCAGGATGGTTTTACGATGACAATCTGTTAAACCATCAAGCACTGATGAAATGAAGTTTGGTGTCACATACAATATATCCAAAATACAATAGTGATGAGCCAAGGCAGATAAGTAAGTAACCTAGACCATGGTTATTTCATTAACCACAGATAGTTGATATCCAGGGGTGCCAATATTTGGAACACCCATAAGGATATAGAGAGGAAGGGATGGTTAATTCCTTATTTGAAAATATACAAAATTATTGGCAAAACAATATAAGCTTTGATGAGCTCAAAGTCCATGGGCATCTAAGTGATTCATCCATGATAATGACTTAACACTTCCACACAGAGTCAAGAGATGTAACCCTAATGTGAGATGACCAGATATAAAACTAATAACAAGCATAACAATATATAAGATCCTGATCAGCCAACACAGAAACAATTAAAGTCCTAAAATGAACACTGTCTACATGATAAGTGAAAACACCAAGCAAATGAAACTAATCATGAATTAATAAGTAGAAATTAAAATAACAATTATTGATTTAAATGTAATTTATAATGAATAACAATTATCAATAATTTACCAGTTACATAATGCAATATATCAAAATATTTAATATACCCAAATTCAACAAACATAAAAATTTTGTCTTTCCATGATCTTTGACAACTGCAACTTTACCTGTTAAACAAAAAAAAAAAAATGACAGAATAAAATTTATAAATAATCTTAACTATTTACCTTTCTTATGATCAGATTTAACTTAATTATACTCTTTTAAATATCAGGTACATTGGATCCTTTATTTTATTAGCAAGTCAACTGCTCAGCACCTATTAATACCAAATACACACAAGATAATAATAAACTACATAATAATAATAATAATAATAAATTATTAACTAAGATTTCTTCATATGTCTTCATTAAAGAAAAAGAAACTTGAATTTTACACTTTTATCTGCAGAATTATTCTTGAGTTCTTTATAATTTTCTTTGTTTTAAAACTAATACCATAACCACTTTAACAATTCTTATTACTTTTTCTTCCCTGTAAATATCAAGATTAAATTATTTTTTTCTTTCTGTGATTACACCAATTGAATCACAGAAAATTATCAACATCTGCTTTCAATATCAGATATTTGACATGCATTGAAAACTATCTTCTAAGTAATCATCAATATATTTTTATCATTTACCATAAATATTTGAAGTAATTATCTTGAATATATTTTAATGAAATCCAAGATCTTGGGTGCTTTAAATATACAATGATTAAGCAAATATTACCAATTATAGAGAAATCATTAACTTCATTTAAACTAATTAATTAATTACAATCTTTTAAAATAAAAAGAATTAGAAGAAAATGCAAACATATATTTAACTAAAAATTAAACTTTTCTAAAGACATTCAACACACATATTAAATGATGGAAATAGTCCAATATAAAAATACAGCATTGAAGATTAATGTTGATTTTAAAGTACTATAGCTGTATACAGTTATATAATTCTGGGTTGTGATTTAACTATCCTGTAAATAATATTTTGTACTTTTACTTTTATAACATTAGTACTATAATGAATTACCAATCTTGAATTAAAGTGAACTTAAAGATAATATTGGCAGATAATGTTATTCTTATTTAAGTAACTGCGACAATTCCACTACAATTAAGTAAAAGTCATATCCAGTTTTCATGTACATTCAGATAATTTATAACATTTCATATTAATAATTTAGGTAAAAGTAATTTCTAATAACTCTAACATTAATAGTTTACTCATTCATTATGAATTGAACTTACACTTACATGAGTGAGTCATACTAATTTAAACATAATTAATAATTTTAATTATTTCCTTTGCATTCAATACATTAAGTAGAAGTCAATAGCAGATATATTTAATTTAAAATAGCATTCATTTTAATAAAGGTATTCTTATAAGTTTATGAGAACAATTATTTTTGCAACTAAAATTATATAAATTTTAATATAGTCCACAAATAATTTTTTTCTAGTATCAAAAATTCCAAAATTTATTTCCATGTTAACTTCAAAATTACAATGCCAACATTTATTATTTATTTTGTGGTTTTTATAATTAGCATAATTATAAGATAATTTAGTAAAATTAATGCTTACAAATCTTGATACCATTTTTACTTGCTGCAACCTTGGTCTTATTAGTGAATTTAAGCCTTCAAACTATCAGTTTATGGTTTTGTGGATGAGGGTAGTTGAGTTTTCACTCCATGTTTTATGAAGTAACTGCAATAAATGTTAAACATTATTTTAGAAAATAATAAGTTTTAAATAAATGTATACATTTTTAAATGATGGATAGATTCTCTTGACAGTCAGCAATGATCACTCTATTAACTTCAGTTAATCCCCTTATTGACTTGAATCAATTCTTTTCTCCAAGTTTTTTCAGGCTAATTTATAGACTTTTTAATCAAGGGCTGATTGCAAATCAATAAGCCAATCATATTCTTTAATTGTCACTGGAGATATTTGCTAAAAATAGAAAATATTTACCTTTTGACCTTGAGTATAATTAATTGAAATCTTTATTAATAAATTAGAATGCAGTAAAAAATATTAATTACTAATTATATTGATTAGTTTAAAATAATTCTAGTTTTATGTTTGTTTTTATACTGTTGCTTAACAGCAAAATATTAAAATAATTGTGCTTTATTTAGGAACAATATTAAATTATTACACTATATCAATATCTTAATTGAAAATGTTAAACTACTCTGTCATCATATGTGAGCATGCCCACACACAACTTGTCAGAGAAATGAAATATTAAACAATCTGATTACACTGGTCAACATGATTTTTGTAACATTAAGAAAAATGTTTTTGGGTGTGTTTCATTTAGGTAGTTATTAAAACACCTTTTCACAGAAATGTCCTACCATGTCCCATTTTCATGTACCTGTTTGTCCCTTATATGATGGTATTATTAAAATTATTTGTACCTTGCTTTATCCAATGTAGGAAGAATTACCACAAGAGGTAGCATGGGTATTTCCAATGTATTCTATGAAATTTTAAGGGTCCTTGTATGTTTCTTTATAACTTATTTTGATTTTGTCTTGTGAACAGTTAAGTATTTTTCTTCTATTTTATATAAAATGGCAAGTTCTAGTCATCATTGTTTCAAAAATCCATCAGATAAGTTTTGTTACATATCTGGACAATTTATTTTAAAGTCACAGACTAGATCTATATCTGAGAAAGTTTAAAAAACCTATTTTTTATATTTTAAGTCCCAAATTGGTAATCAAGATAAAAGTTGGCCCCTCTCATGTTTGCTGTGTGAATTATTATGTAAATTTAGTGCAGTGGATGCATTGCAAGAAAAATTCTATGTCATTTATTGTTCCTGTGGTGTGGATGAACCTTTCTGACCATGGAAGTGATTGCTACTTCTGTATCACTAAAATAGAAGGGTATTCAAAAAACCAAAGGGATAAAATTGAATATCCAAATTTGGCTTCTGCACTAAGGCCAGTTTCTCATATCCAGCAATTACTGGTGCTGATTTTGCCTTTAAACTTGGACAATGTTATGGTTCCCAGTAATTCTAATTCTTCATCAGGATCTGATCCACAATTTCCTGAGAATACCAGTAGTAACCCTAGATTTTTACAAACTATCAGTGAAACTCACTTAATAACTCGGAATGAATTAAATGATTTGGTACAAAATTTGGGTTTTTCAAAACAAAAATCTGAACTTCTCTGTTCCAGACTTCAACAGTGGAACCTGTTAGATAAAAATGTGTTTCATTTTACCGAAAATCGATAAAACATTTTCAAGTTTTTATAAAATGGAAGAATTACTATGTGCCTGTTATGATATTGATTGTTTAATAAATGAGCTTAATATGGAACATGTACCTTTGGAGTGGAATATTTTCATAGTTTCATCTAAATATAGTTGTAAAGCACTCTTGCTTTATAATAGAAAAAAACATCTATTCCTTTAGCTCATTCAGTAACAATGGAAGAAAACCATGATAATTTAGCTACCATACTAAATCAAGTTAAATCTGAATGGTATCAATAGGATATTTGTGATTTAAAAGTGTTAGGCATATTGCTAAGGCATCATTGGGATTTTTACAAAGTATTATTGTTTTTTTATGTCTATGGGACAGTCAAGCAACACAAGAACATTTCATTAAGAAAGATTGGCTTCATAGAACTTCTTTGAACGAGGTACTTCAAACATAAAATATGCTCCTCCTGTTAATCAAAAAAGATAATTCTCAATATTAAGCTTGGACTAGTGAAAAACTTTGTTAAACCTGAGATAAAAGAATACCTAAAAGAAATATTTCCTTATTTAAGTGATGCAAAACTAAAAGAAGGCATCTTCTATAATAAATAAGACTTCTATAATAAATAAGGAACTTTTAAGTCATTCTCTTTTTTAAAAAAAATTAAATGACAAGGAATTGGCAGGCTGGAACTGTCTTGTGATTTCTGGGTAACAAAAGATAACTATAAAACCCTCATAGATGAACTTTTAAAAGCCTATGAAATATTAGGATTTTACGTCCTTAAAAATGCATTTTTTTGCACTCACATTTAGATTTTTTCCCGCAAAATTTGGGTGCATTAATTGACAAACAAAGAGAGACAGATTTTACTGGACATCATCAGAACAATGGAAGTATGATACCAGGGTTGCTGGAACCCATCTATGTTGGATGACTACTGCTGGTTTTTAAAGAGATTGATAGTATTGAACATAAGAGAAAAAAGTGAAATATTTTGTCACTGTTTGGTATCTTCATGTAGCATTTTATAGTTTTTATTGCACATGATCCTTAGTCAAATTTTTTTGCTTTTAACATGTTTTACATATTTTTATTAAACAATCATTACATGGCAAAAATATATCTTCTTTTTTTTTATTCAATCACTAACTCCTGTAACCAAAAACTGTATGTGTTACAGTATTTAGCATATCATTTTCAGATTTAGGATCATAAAGAACTTTATATACAGCTATTTTCATCAATGTTACTTCAAAACAGTAAATTTGTTGACTGGTGTTATTTTTTTTTAATGTGTCAGAGCATCGACTGGGAAGCGAACTCTGGGACAACTGCTTGTAAGGCAGCTGTGCTAACCACTTAGCCACCAACACTTGACTAGTGTTATTTATTGACTTAGAGAAATAAATTATTAAGTTTCTCTGTCCTCATCCAATAAAAATTAATAAACATCAGAACATACCACTGATTTAAACAACTGATTTTAACAATTAATATTACACTTTGATGAAATTTAAAATTTTAATTCAGCTCACTAATAAAATAGGATTTGATTACAATCAAGCCTGACAATAAGATTACAATATATGTAGTTCGATATTTTAAATGTTCATACTTAAAATGTCTATTGATATAACTTAATTTTTGTACTTAAATTGTTTATTAATATAACATTTTTATTTCATTAGTAACACTAAACTAGGTCAATTTTAAATAACACAACTGATATAACTTTTATATTCCATTAGCACCTTCTTATTGAAAAGTTCTTTGTTTTAAAAATGCATTAGTTACTTTTTATTTAGAACATCACACACACATAACTTGCTTTTGTTTTCTATGAACAAAAATAGTTCTATTTTTTTATTTATTTAATAATAAAATATTTACACTACTATATTATTTTATTTTTTAATGCTTATTAATAACTATATTATATTTTATTATATAGTTTGACAATTAATGATTTAGACTGGAATTATTTAAGAGAAGAAATTTTAAATTTTCATATTTGAATTGTTTATTCAACACATTTTTAGAAGCATTTAAAATGTCTTGCACTTTATTTTGCTTTTCATAAGTTATGTTGGATAACTATATAAAAAAAAAAATCAAACACTTGGTTTGTTCCACTAAATACATTTTTTAGACCTTGTCAATAGTGCAATCATGTAGGAGTTTGCATTAAATAATATTGTTACTGTGAAATTTATTTAAGAATTAAATATTTTGATGTTCAGTAATATCTTTTTAAAAATTATGTTATTTACTCCTCTATTTTCTTTAAAATTTGGACTGTAATGTGGATTATGGATCAATTATGAGTTTTTAGATAGAGAACAAACCCATGTTTTTATTCAAGAAAAATCTATTTAGCCAAATATGTAAAAAGATAATGTAGCATATAAAAGAAGATGATATTTTTATTAAAAATAGAAAAGGCTATTTAGTAAAACATGTAAAAAGATAACATGGTATAGTAAAAAAAGAGGGAAAGATAACATTGTTATTAAAAAAGTTTTGCACAAAACAGCATCACAATCAATTCGTTCTAGAGTTGACCACTCTACTGGTACTCTAAACCAGTGGTCTTCAACCACCGGTCCGCGGCCCGGTACCGGGCGTAGAAGTTTTTTGCTGGTCCGCGATAGACTGGCAAGAAAGTTTTAATAACAAAATAATAAGACTTTAAACTTTTAATTAATATAAACAATTTTTATTTATTTTTTTCATCGCACTTTTAACTGATTAAAAAAAAAGAAACAGAACAAAATCTAATCAGTCATACATAAATTAATTTGTTTTTCTAGTTATCACAGATGTTTATGAGGGGGGGGGGATATAATTAAATTTTTTATTACTTTTCTAAAAAAATTAAAAAAAAAAAAGTTTTTTATTATACAAACTCCATATATATATAACTTCATCTAAGGCTAAGCTGTTTACATCTTTAAGAAAATCTATCTATAGACTTCTGTTGGTCCGCGAAACCTTATCCTTATTTTTACCGGTCCGCAGGTGTGAAAAGGTTGAAGACCACTGCTCTAAACTGAATAAGACATTTAAACTCTGTAAAATATCATTGATCAACATAATTTCATCACATGTAGAATTTCTGTAATTATGAGGCAAGATTTTTAAAATAAGTTTTATTTTCAAATAAATTATTAATAAATTAAGATATTTAAATAAAACTGATTGGGAAATCTAAATACTTTCATTTACATATAAATTTAATTAATTATAATAACAAAAGGGCCTTGTGCAATGGTAAAGTATATATGAAATATAATTCAAGGCATGAACATTGTTACAATAAGTTTAAGTAAAGAAGTATCTCTCATATTTAAATAGAAAACATTTACAATCAGAATGTGTTTCTAACAATGTAGTGATTTGGAAATGTGAACACTTACATGTAAGTTTTATTAATAATCTGGACAAAATGGCATTGGCCTGTTCAGTTTAGTGTAATGATAAGAGTATATATGTAGTACATTTTGAATTCGATGCTTGGTCAATTATCATAATATAAATAAAGTAGTAGTCCTTTCTTATTAAAAAAAAAAAACATATTTATACTCAGAATGTATTTCTAACAATAAAGTGATTTGAAAATGTAAACATTTTTATTTATATATAAGTTGTATTAATTATCTTGGTATTCCAGCCCCATGATGAAGCACCTTTGTGCCAGCACACCCACATGTGGCAGCCTTGTATATAGCATAACTAATTCTACGAATAATTACAAAATTTATATCTTTGCGTGTGTGTGTATATATATCAGTCTTTTAAATTTTAATATTTTTCATAAAATGAAGTTGATGTGATTTAACAATGAAATGAGGAAAGAAATGAAATAAAATTTTCAATACCCTTTTTATAGTTCTCTCTACCATATTATTTTACTAAAATAATTAGTTTACTAAAATTGCAATTTTAACATTATAAAAGATCAATAAATAAATTTAAAGCAATTCAATTTTTTTTCACCTTGGCTAATAAAGTTTGTTATTCTTAACGTGAATAATTTAATCTCTTTCCTTTCTTCCTTAACATACCAGCTGAATTATTGTGCAGTCTATTTAAGAACACATGCTGTTTTAAAGGATTTTTTAATTTCATTGAAAATTCTGTCTAATTTTAAACAACAGCTTTAAAAATAAATGTGAAAATAATAATAAAAAAATTGACTAAATAAATAAGTTATTAAATTACTTTCAAAAATTGGTTTAAATCAATGAAGAAATAAATAAGCAATTCATAAATGTCTAATATATTCAAATAGATTCAAGCTGTCAATAAATGGTTCTTTTGTTATTAAATCAAGTATGCATATTGCTTGATCTGCTGGCCCTGGCATTAGTATTATTAAAAACTTATCAATGAAACGCTCTTATAATGGAAGTGCTGCTTTATTTTTAAAATGAAATAATCACTTTTTTAAAAATATCTTCAACCCTTTCATAAATATGTTTTTAAATTTTTAATAAATACTTACATTGGGATTACATAATGTTTATCCGATTCTTATCTTGTGTTTAAAATTCAAATATCTTTACATATGTAAGTATGCAAAATATAATTTATGATTACAATTTCCTGTATAGTTATAGTTTTACAAAAGTGTTTAGAGGTACTCAAATGTCATTTCAGTCCTGAACGTCTGGCCATATTAAATATAGCTGAGTATAAAAATAGTTTTTCTTTTTATATTTATACATTTAGAATAGCACTATTCTGAAAAGTACAAATTTGAAAACTTCTACTTTTCAAATGCATTTATGCCAGACATCATGGCAATGTAAAAATATACACGACTATTACAATTTTTTTAGTGAGATAGTTTTACAGACATTTGCATATAATGACTTTATAAAGAGGTTCTGATTATGGAGTAACAAAACTCTGAAAGCGTTTAGTCTGCAGAAATTATGATATAGAAAGCCTACAGAATTTATTATTTAGAAAAGTTTCACCGCAACGTATCAGCTTATTGGTTTAAAAATGAAGTCAATTCATGATTATCCATATATTTTGTTCGTATATTAAAATATATATATATATATATTAACTGTGTTTGAAATATAAAAGCCAAAAGTTTGCAATTCTTGGATAAATATTTAATAACAAAAAAATAAATTAATTAATTAAAATGGTATGCTTCCATTATTTGATCATTTTTATGTCATCCTTTATAAATAGTAAAATTATGCACAAACTATAATTTAAATAGAGGAATTCATTTTCGAAAAAGATGACTTGTTAAAAAATCAGATTTTTTTTTCATGTGTGAAAGCATCGGCTGGGAAGAGAATCCGGGACAACTGCTTTGTAAGGCAGCCATGCTGACCACTCGCCATCAACGCTTGACAAAATCAGATTATTTTATTTGATAGTGATTCAGTTGTTTATGAAATATGACAGCAAATGCTTTCTAATTTGCTTTAAATATTTATCCTTAAAATATCATCAACAACAAAAATATTCTTTATGAATTATATAGATCTGCTAATTTTTATAACAGCATGTATTCCCCAGTATTACAATTTATGAAACAACATATACATATAAAGTAGTTTTTGGGTTAATCCGTATGTTATTTTTGATTTCTTCCGAACATTTCGAAAAATAGCACTCGCTGTTGTTATGGTTAACTTTTCAAAAAAAACAAAAACACTACATCTCAAATAATAACAAGATTGAGTGTGAGGTAAAGAATGAGATTGAGCATGAAATAGTTGAGCATTCATAATATGAGGATTAACAAAATGTTTATTTTTTTCAGTTTCACTATTAATTGATTTCAAGTTTATATTAAAAGAAAGAGATAAAATAAGTAGTTTTCATAAGGCTGTTATACGTTTGTGCTTCATCAGTTATATTTAAACCAGTTGGTCTTTTTAATATTTCATCCCACTCCCTCATGGTTTTCAAATCATACTTTTCCAAATTGGCAAGTATTTTAGCATTATCAAAATCATGTTTGTGACCAATTGCTAAAAAATGTGAAGTAAAAGTTGATGTATTTAACTTCTGATTAAAGACATTTTTATGTTCATTAATTCAGACATTAATTCATCTATTAGACCAAACTATATAACTTTTCAAGCACTGTAAACATGGAATTTCATAAACCCCCTGGTATTTCAAAAGTTCTCTGTCTTTAGATTTATGATTTCTTTTCAAATGAAAAAAGTAATCTTTATTTTAAAATTAGATAGTCTTCTACTGATTTTATCAGTGACTTCTTTAATATGAGGTAAAACCACTCTATAACTAGTTGAATATTTGCACAGGATGATGAGGGGAACCCTTCCCTACTTCAACCTACTTTCTATTTAAATAGGTGAAGCTGAAGCAGTTCCCCTTTTTTCTTCCATAACATAAGCTTGTGGTTAAACACCTGTAGATGTCCCTACTATCGCATTTTACACTCATATTCTCGAGGTTATAGCCTCAGTAAATATTACTTATGTAATCAATGTGTGTTTAATAAATTTATTATAAAAATAAGTAAATTTCATTGATAAATCTCCTGAGAGTGATAACGAATTGGGCTGTTCAAGATGTTGCTATGCCCTCTGCTTGATTGTGTATGAGACTTTTTATATGCAATCTGTCAAATGTACCAATTTCAATAGTATCAGAATAATAATTTATTAATGTTATGATTAAATTAAAAGTATAGAAATATTTAGTATTTTGTTGTTATTAAATAATAGTCAAAAGAGTTGAAATTATAGCTATTCTAAATTATCTTTATAATTAATTTTCTAGCACTTTTATTCAATTTAAAATAGTTTTTAACAGCTTAATTAGTTATCACTTATGTTTATAGATGGAGATAATGTATGCACATACAACAATTCAATTGGTCTGTTAATTTATACAATGATCCTCTCTGATGAAAGTTTATAAATGGGGCAACATAGATTTCTATAGGGGAAAATTAAATGAAAAAATGATAACATCTGAAAATAATGGAAGTGACAATTAAGATAAAGCTGAAATTATTTAAAAGTAAAAAATAAAATTTGAATTGAATTAAAAATGGAATTGAATTGGATTTTAACTTGCAACTAATAGAGTAGGAACTCCATTTGACCTACATGCATGAAACTCACCACTACTGGCAATTGATAATTATAAAAAGTTCACATTTAAAACTGATAGACATATTGGAAGAAAGAAAAATCCTACCAAAAGGGACTACAAATATGAACCAATTCAGAAGTTCATAAACATTATAAAAATAATTATGACTTCTTTGGGATAGTAAGATGAAAGAAAAGAGAATTACTTTGTACTTTCAATTAGAGTAAATTCAAAATTAGCAGAACTATGATATGAGATGCTTAATGTCTTATTGCAATTTTGAATTTATAAGGCACTCGTAACATGTTTAAAGTAATATGAAATATTGCATTAAAGCTAATTACAACTATCACAATTTTATTATGCTATATTAATTTCATTATGTGGAGAAAATAAATTTTTTAAAAAAAGTTATATTGCAATTAATTAAAAGCACGGCAATAACCTATACCTACATAATAAAGCAATATAAGTGAAGATACTAATTTATAAAAGTTAGTAAAAATAAAATATTTATTAAGACTTTTAATATGAAGTATTCTCAGCATTGTCTTTAAAACTTACATTAGGGCAAATATGAATATGCCATCTTGCAACTGCCGGTAACAAATGGAATTGATATGTTTATTAAATTAAGTTGTAGAATCTTATTAAAAGTGAATCACATGTCAACTAAAATATTGATATATTACTTATTGGGTTAATCATATTGTGGATCAGATTTATAATGTGTTAATTATTAAATAGTGCCATTAGTCAATAAAGTATATGAAATCCATACATGGTGATGAAGATAAGAATCAATGTTTGTCTTCAATTTTTTTTTTGTTTAATTCCCGTAATAACAAGGTATTGAAGTTAACAGTTGAAAACTATATTTGTTTATAGAACCAGTAATGTATTAGGATTACAATTTAAAACTAATAAATAAATAAGAAATGTGGGAAAGAACATTTATCAATCATATAATGCTGCAGATTTTAAGTGGTTGCAATGAAGATTTCATTCTTTTAGTTTCACAAGAAGAAATATAAAGCAAGAAGTTTATGTAATGATATTAGATTATTATTAATATTATATGTTGTATTGTCTTATAATATTGTATACATTATTGTTATAGATATAAAAACTGGTTTATGTAGATAATGAAATTTCATGGTATAAATATAAACTTGTTCTAATTACGAAAATAATAATAAAAAAAATAAAGTAATCTTATTTGTTATAAATTTCGTTCATATTTAAAATATGAACACAGATAAGAAGGTTAAAATTTCTTACAATTAACTATTACAGTTTATATTTAATATTTTTCTTTCTAGGATAAAAGCTACAATTGTTGAATAATAATAATAAATGGATAGTACCCAATTCAAGTTAATTTAGATGCACTAAATATGGTATTTTTATATGTATTACTTAACTAATTAATAGCTAATAATGGCTATTGTTATGGGTTATTCTCAAATTGATAATGATAGTTATAAATTTATGTATCAAATAGTAATATATTCCATTTTGCTGGTGTCTTTATATATTCGTGGTAAGTAGTATTAGTATTAGATTTATCTGTTATCATGTTGAATAATTATAATAAGTATATAATATTTGGAATATGTGGTAGATTCATGTTGAATCACATCAGGTGTACTTATTCTCTTACTGTGAGTGATGATATCAGTAACCATTGTGGATGAATCATGAGTGATATCCATCAAACTTTGAGCAGATTAAGGCCATACTTTTGTAGTGGATCAATCTAGTTATTAAATAAGAGTTTGACCACCCTTTCCTTTTTCTCATATTCCTAAAGGTGATCCAGAAGTAACAGCAGGATTTTAACCTATGTGTTGGTATAATTATTTCAAACAAGGGTTTGATTGCTCCTTCCTTTTATATCTCTAAAGGTGCTCCAGAAGTGACACCAGGTTTACAGACTATATGGAGTCACGAGATGGCCATGGTCTAGGTTGGTAGTTTCTTCTTTTTTGTCTTAGCTCAACCCCACTATATCTTTGTATATATCATATATTTTATTATATTCCTAAGTTCTAATGATTTAGTATCAATAACAGCAGAATCGTTTCTGAAGTATGGTATTTGAAAATGTAGATTGTACTTAGCACTGAGCAAAATGATGATAAAAGATAATATTAGTTAAAAGTTATTTTATAGTATATTGTTATTTAATGCCTATCCATTTGAGATGATCCCACCTATACCATTAATTCATGTTATATATTATTTATATCCAAGTTGTTTTAAAATGCTGATATTTTTCGTTAATTTTAAAGAGTCCTATTATGTAAAACTAATAATTAAACAGATAGAATAATAATAGTCTTGACTCTTAAAGCATTATTGGCTGTTTAATAGCCTAAATAAATGGATTAAAATAAAAGTCAATAGTTCTAGTAACATATGGTAGCATAAATTATTATATCTTAATTATTATTATTATATTATCCTGTGTTATAATATTGATAGCTTATTAACCATTGAATGGGAATTTGGAAATATATTGGCTATGTCTATTTAAAGCAGATAAATTCTTAAAATCGTACTATTAGTAAGTAGGTAAAATATAAAATATATAAGTCAAATAAGCTCACTGTAAGTAATAGACTTAAATAATAATTAATTTAAGATAATAATTTATTAAACTGGTAAATAGATCCTGAGAGATCTTCCCTAGCCATAAAATGATGTAATTAAATCTTGTTATATGTAAATTTCTGTGTACAATTGTCCAGGATTATGTATATTTTTTTGTTGCTATTAGTACATTTACAAACTTGTAAATAATGTAAATAAAGTTTGTTTGAAAATATATTTAGTTGTCTGTGGCCTTATTGCTAATCACCATCCATACTGTTATTGCTATTGCTATCAACATATTATTTTTATTGTTTGTCATAAAAATCATCACCAGTCAATATAGGAATTTTATTATGCATTAGCATATCACAATAAATTTTACTAAGCTCTTATATTTAAAATATAAAAAGCTTTATGGCTGATTGATCAAGACACTGTTGATCTTAAGCACATGTATCATTTATAAATAATGTTTTAAAAAATGAAATATTTAGTTTTGGAATAACCTGTTTATCTAAATCATCAGATACATCATTCACTGATTTTGATCATATTGTCCATGGTCATTAATAAAAAATAGTTTGTAAATTATTATATTTACTTCATTAAGAAGTTATTAATGCTTCATAAAATTTAAAGTTCATTTTATTGTTAGTATTGTAATTGTCACATGTTCTTTACTAATTCCATTTTGCTTTATGAGCTGTCTTTGCTTGTTATATTTGGGTAGTGGCAATATCTCTCTCACTGACCCAAATATATCTTTTAAAATAGTAATATTTAAGTTATTTGAACCCTAAGAAAAGTAAATTATTATTTGCCTCTACTTTAGCTTTATTGTTAGTTTCCATTACCGAAGTTATTTGTTATGCTTTGCCTTGATCTCTTATGTTTATTCTTATTGTTTGATCGATTTAATAGAAATTTTAAAATATAAGTTTCTTTTCTAGTTTAAAAATTATAATCTATTTTAACTTAGTAGTTAAATATTTTGTTTTAGTTAAGCTTAGAACCCCTTGCTTTATTTCATTATTGCCTTGCAGTTGTTTGACACAATATTAGTTTTATAGTTCAGGATCTCATTTCTCATCATCAACATTGTTATCATATCTCATCCATATTTTTCTTTTATTTTTATCTTCATTTTATCTTAAATCATTTTCATTAGTTAATCATTCATCATTGATCCTTATTCTATCACAATCCTAATCATTCATTACCCTAATACATTTCCCTTCTCTTTTCTTACTCTTAAATTTATTCATTTTCATTAGTTAATCATTATTTGTTCTTCATCATCCATTCAATCATCTACCTCTTTATTCATTGATCTTCCAAGTCATAATTTGAATTCCATATTCATTTCATAGACCTGATCATTAACTATTTATTGGTATTGCAAACTAAATTTATCTTGTAACATTTTTGCTTTAGATTTTGAAGTTAATTTAATTGATGTTTAATATTGGAGGTTATTATTTTCATGTACACTTTGTGACCTCTCCCTTTAAATTTGCTCATGCATACACTAGCCAAACTTATTTCTAATATTCTGTTTTGTAATTATGACTTATAGTTTCATCAATGTTTACTATGTAGGGCTGATATAATTTAATATAAGTTTTAAGATCCATAGTAGATGGTGCTTTGTGACTTCCCTTTAGACTCATGTTCAGGCTGAGCCGAGCTTGTTTTGAGATACTAATATTTTTATTTTATCATTGTTCTCATGTGATGTTTAATATTGACAGTTACAATATATATGTATACAAAGAAGTTTAAATAACTCTCCTTAGACAGGGTTATTAAAACTTTTTTATATCAATAATTTTAATCTCTGTGGTCAAGTTGCAGTCTTTAGTGTCTATATAAATATATTGAACCATAAATAAAGGTGGGATTCCAGTTTTATTGTTAAAAAAAGGTTGCTATGACAATTGGTAGAGATTGTTTTTGATATTGAAATTGTCTAAGTGTTGACTCATTCTTACACTTCTTTTTGAGTAATATTTTGAGTGCAATTTAAAAATTATAATTACAGTTTTGTAATGTTATAATTGACTATTTAATAATCTGCATTCAGAACAGGTTATATAATGAGTGTTAACAGCTTCTTAACATTTGTAGTCCATGCTTATTAATTTAAGTCACGTGATGTATGACTTGATTTCCTTGCAAGAACAGGTTATATTTGACTGTTTAAGGAGAGTTATTTAAATTTCTTTGTATCAATAATTTCAATCTCCATGATCAAGTTGCAATCTTTAGTGTCAATATAAATATATTGGACCATAAACAAAGAAATACCACATTTACTTTTAAAAGGAGAGGTTGCCTCGGCAACATGTTGAGATTGTTGATTGTTATTGATATTGGAATTGTCTAAGTGTATATATATATATAATGTTTAATGTAATCATTTAAATAATAAATATTAAAATAATATTTTTTTTAATTTATTAATTAAAAATCAGTCTATTTTATAAATGTCTTATAGTAAATAATCTTCATACCTCCTATCCTGCCTTAATTGATTAAGACAATCTGTTTTATAAACAATAACTGTGTAAATGGAACACCTTTTTTATTATCATATTGTTAAATGCTAAGTGGAAAGGTGTATTTTTATTATAGCAACATTTGCTATTTAAACTTCTTGCATTTTCTTGTATTATATATACCAAGATGTACTCGGCCTTTGGAAAGGGTACATTTTTTTTTAAATTGATGGCTTTAATAATTTTTTTAAGATTTAATGTAAACAGATTTTAATATTATGTAAATAAATGTAATAAATGTACCTGATCAGTTTTGTATTATGGTTTATTAATGGCAGAATTATTTTCTAACCAGCGTGAAAAGCTATCGTTTTTGAAATTTTTTTTTTTTAATTGATTACTTTAACAAATTTTTTTTGTTTTGCAGAATTACTTGCTTTGAATAAAATGATTTAAATCAAATTAAACCTCTAAATTAAAATTTAATTTTTAAATATACCTGTTATATTTGATATATGAAATTGTCAGCATTACAGAAAACTAATTATTAATGGTGGAATTACTTCCTTTGCATAAAATATTTTTTGTAATGCAGACAAACATTATAGTTTTTTTTAGTGGTTGTGAATTTGACATGCGATAGCCTTATAACAAACATACATTCACCAATCAGACAACAGAGAAAATAGGGACTTTATATGTAATATTTGCAAAAATTCTGTTATGCTTTATTTAAAGGGGAATTGTGGCTGAAACAATATAGCCATGGGGCATTTCAAATATTTATATAGATATCAACTAGCACATTATTTCTATTTCATATATATATATATATAACTGATTTTCATTGAAATGAATATATAATTTTTTCTACAGTTTATTGAACTGCAAACATTTCAGCACTAATTTGTTAATATACTATTTAAACTAAATCTTGAAAAAAAAAAGGCAAAACGAATTAAATTTTGATATAATTTTAATACTGAACTCCACAAAAGTAAGTCCTACTTTACACATTTTATTGGCATGCATAAGATAAAAATTCTGTATGAATATACATTTATATTTCATGACTTATGGGCTCATATATTTCACAAGAATAGTGATATATTGTCATTCCATGTTTCTGCTCATTTAAAGCAGTTATTTTGCCTGCCTTATAATGTCTACATACTTTTTTGCATCAACATTTAGTTCCTACATTGAAAGATTGTCTCAAGTCATTCATGATAATAAGAGTACTTTTTTATATTTATTTACATATTTGATTGTATAATGTTGAGTTTGTGTAATTTTATTGAGAAATTTATAAAATATTTTATATCTTCTATAATAGCTAATATATTTTTAATTTATAAATTTATTATTAAAATTTTTTGTTTTCTTAAAAAGAAGAATGGTACTATTATAAATGATTAAAATGATGGCATTGTATCTATTTTTAAGATGAATCATAACATAAATGATATATTTAATATTGAAATATGAATTCATAACGAATTTTTTGAAAGAATAATTTAATGCTAAAATAATATGAAATATAGTAAGTGAAAGATTTCCGTCCTCTTCAAAAATAAAATGAATATGTAAATAAAATATTAAGAAGGGAATTCCTAGCGTTTGTCTTTGTATATTATTTTAAAAATATACAATTCATTATATACCATTGATTTCGTAATTGGTTTTTAATATATTATGATATAGAGATTATTTTATTTTCAATGCATATGTATCATATATATAGATGGCAGTGAAATATTAATGAAAGTTAAACATTTGTAAATGCTTGTATTTAAGTTAGAAATTTTGTTTGCTGTTTATAATAAATTTATAATTTTTATTTGAAGTAAAATCTTTAATAACAAAAAGCTACAATTATATACATTTTTAAAACAATTATTTACATATGTTTTAAAATATAGATCTCTATATTTATTTGTATATATATATATAAGTTTCTTCTTTGATTAAATAATTCTTATTTTCATTTTATTATTTCCATGACTCATATGCTTGACCATATTTTTTCCATTACTTTTTTGGAAGGTTTTTGAGGCATTTATTAAAGTATATATTCCAATCATTATCAATTTTTATTAAATGATTTTCAAAAATCATTTCACACCTTATTATCCATATTGTTTTTAAAACATGCAGGAAAGCAATTATAGTATAAGAATGATATCTTTTAATATTTTTATTTCTCTTTTTAAATATAACTATGGAGCTGAAATACATTTGATCTTAAAAGGTTAAATGCTACCTATTCCTTCAAACAAGTGAAAAAAGTCTTTTTTTTAATCTTGTAAAAAATATATGAAAGTTCCAAATTCATATTTAGCTGACCATTTAAATAAACCTTTGTTGTTAGTAAGCTATTTAATAATTTGAAATTGAATTTGATGTATGATTATGGATTATGTATTTTGTGAGAATTCTTTAATCACTGACAGTTTAGCCCAAAAGTATTGAACACTATTTATTAGTATTTTAAATCATTTTTAATGTTAACCAGGCTACTTAAGTTTAAGCCAGGCTGCAAAGCTTTATATGCTATAAATAAGTCACTATAAAATTATTTGATGGTGGAGTAAAACATTTATCTTGTATTATACATGATACATACCATTTTGGATTAATAAGATTAAAAAATATCCAAGTATTAAAAAGTTAAAAATAATATATATAAATAATATTTTATAATAAATGCTTTTATTTACTGTGCACTGAAAAGCCAAAAAAATAATTGTTTTTTTTTCGATCACAATTGAAGTTTTATATTTAATTTGAAATAATTAATTTCTGGATACCTAATGCTTTTAAATTAATTAACTGGCCACTCCATGCTTTTATTTCAAATTAAATATAAAAACTCCTGTGTGGATGAAGACAATTATGTTTTGGCTATTTAGTTCACAATAAATAAAAGCATTTATTATAACATATTTTTCATTAGTATTATTAATTTTTTTAATATAAATTTAATACTATAATGATTAAACTAGTGGGTGTTATTAATCTTGAGTTATATTTAATTAAATTATGGTAGTATTGCAAAATTTTAGGGTTGAATTTACAATTTAATTTCAAAATAGAAAATCTTGCTAAGAAGACCTAATGTTTAATTTAGATAAGATGTTTGTTATTAATTATAATCTATTATTTTTATTAATAAATGTTATTTATTTAAAATTTAGTTTTGAGTGATTTTCAAACTCATTTAATGATTATTTTCTCATTTATAAGTAGAAATTATTTGACTAAATCCTTATCTGACTTAATTAGTATAAATGATTTATCTTCCTTCCTTCTGCTCATCTTCTGAATGTGCTCCATCATCAACATTTTTTGGCCATTACATATACTTTTAATAATTTATAACATTAAGAGAAACAAAGCAAAAAAGGATGCAAAATAATTATTATGTTACTTGTAATAAACTTCTCTGTTTATGTTTACATTAAATCATAAATCTATTGATTATATCAATACCATCTTTTAGAATGATCCATCATGTTTAATTTTTTACACTGTTCAAAGGAATTTTCCTTTTTGCACCAGTAGTCATTTATTTCTTTGCTAACCATTTTAATCTAGTCATTTGAGCTTTAGTTAAGAAATAATGTTCAATCTAATCAAGCATCCACTTTGGTCATTTTTTTCTCTTGACTGGAAAATTAAATATTCACATTAAGATTCATAGACACATATATGGATGGATGGATGTATAGATCAATAGAAAGATAGAGATAATTATTTTCTGTAAAAATATAACTACATTTAGACACTAATATTTATAAATAGATATAAAATATTTATTTATATTGAGTGCTTGTTTATTTGACACTAAAAATATTAAAGAAAAAAAATTGTAGAACAATTTATAAAATCATAAAAGTAACATTTGCACAGTATCTTCTTCAAAAAAGAAAAAAACATTTTTTAAAATTCATTTTTTTTGAAAATCATTTAAAATAATTTATGGTATTAAACATTTTGTGATGTTATTAGTATAATTCTAAATAAGATAGAAAAGTCTCAGTTTGGTTAATGGAATAAAAATTCTGTATTCATCCCACCAGTTGGTGACCAATATGTTTTACAGTATCTGTTTATTTAATACCAGAACTGCAAAGGCAACAATGACAAAACAAATTTTAATGTTTGTATTTTATGAAATCATTGCTTTTACATTTGCCTTTTTGTTTTTCTTTTTGTTGCTTTTATTTTATACAAATTAATATAAAACTAAATATTATAACTTTGGTTTACTGAAATAAATTAAAAATACATAAAATAATATTATATATATATTCAACAGCTATACTTATCTCTGTGCATTTTTCACCTTAGCTCATTCCTATCACATCCACTTCACTTCTTTTTTTTTTCAAGTGAATAAAACATATAGCTCATATTATATTTTTAAGTATATATACCCTTTTTAAAAATATACTTAGCTTTATATATATATTTAAACATCTATTTCATCACAATATCCTGAAACATATAGCCAAAGATATGTGAAAAAGATAAAGGATCCCCAAGGTGCCCATTTTGTCCTTAACCAGCATTCATCAGTTGGCCCAGATCATAATATCTTACATATATTTTCATCATTTGTTCAGTATTAACATATAGATAGCAAATTACTTTAGTTTAATAGACTAGGTTCAAAATTTTTTCACTCATAAATTTGGTACCAACCACTTTATAGAAATATATTAATCACTTTTACTAATCATTCATTAAACTGGAGATTAACTCTGGTCCAAATATACTCTTATATATATATAAACAATATTTTAGCATGCATAAAAATGCATAATGAAGCAGTTTCTATCTTATCTTTATATCATAAAGCCAAGTGCACTTTCAGTGAGAATGGCACTTATCAAAAGTGTTCTCAGTATTATGATATAAAGTTAAGATAGAAACTGCTTCATTGTGCATACATACATACATATGCTAAAATATTACATATATAAGCAATAATTTAATAAGAAATATGAGTGGTTTTTAAACATTTTGGATTATTTTATAAGCTTTATGTATGAGATTATTGGTCATTGTTATGTGAGCAGCTCCTTTAAATTATGTTCTTTTTACTTTTCTCTCTCTGCTCAATATTTTTGTGTTTCTAATTAACATATATTAATTAGTATATGCATAATTCATTACTTTAAATATATCTGTCTTTTCTTCTGTAATCATTACTTTATGTCCTTTTAATCACATTTTGTTGGAGCATCTAATTTCAACAATATACATTCATTCATCCTTATATTTATAAAATTAGCTTTTCTATTGAAAAATGAATAAAAGAAAATTAAACAGTGATTAAAGAAGAAAAGACAAATATATCTAAAATAGCAAAACATATTTGTATTAATTGTCATGTGTTTTGTTCAGACAAAGTAAGAATATTGACAAAAAGAAACAACTAAAAAAAATTTAAAAAGCTCCTCACATGACAATGGGAACTGACTTCACAAATCAATTTAATGTTCTAATCTGTAATGTTTGGAAATCATTAATTAACTATTCATCTTTGTAGAAAATAGTAAATATGATAATTTTGTAGAATATATATATATATATAGTAAATTAATTCTGAAAATCCCAGATTTATAAGTTACCAATTTTAAAATCAAAATAGTGTCCTCAGAATTCAGGATACCATGATTTTGGAATTGCATTTCCTAACTTATTATATATTATATTGAAATTATAAAATATTAGATATTTATATAAATATGTCAGTATTAAAATATTTTTAAATTTATAATTAAAAACAAAATATGAAGATCATAATTGATTTGTTTTTATATCCTAAAATTTAGACAAATGAGCAGTAGGTTTTTTTCTTGTAGTAAAAAGTTATGATATTCTATAAGAATTTATAAGACAATATTTTGTCAAATTGTTATTAGAGATAATGGAACTTTATTTAAAATAAATAAATAAAACAATTTTTTAATTAGTTACAAGTATTTTTAATCAGAACTAAAACTGACATTCAAATTTATCTGCGTTATTCATTAAATACATTTATTCAGTTTGTAAAAAATCAAAAAATCCTAAACTTTTTTTTTTGTCATATATGCATTTCTTTTTATCTTTTTAATTTTAATATTGTCACATGTTTAGTTTTTCATAACATTTTAAGAAAAAACATTTCGCAAAATGGTGCTTTAAATATCTCAAATAAACAAGTTAAAACTTTAAGAAAAATTCTTGGGAGATTTTTGATGGCATCAATGAATTTAAATATTATTAGACTATTCTAAATTGTAAAAATAAACATGGAGTAAATACACAATAAACATCATGAGTCTGAAATCTAAGAAAGCTACTTTAGCTTTAGGTTTATGCAAGACTAATATCTGAAAAATATTTCATACATATTTTTGTTGCTTTCTCAAGTCTTTTTCAAAATTCATGCATAATAATAAATTTTTAATTAAAATGTAACATTATTGTTGTTTGTTATTTTAATATTTTAAATTTTTTTATGTTTAATGAACCAATTAAAACTTTTCTCACTTATCTGGCACAGAGAGTATAAGCTCGTTGCAAGAAATTTTATCAGAAAATACAAACCTATGATGAATTTTAGAAACGCATATACACACATTTTTTTAAAAAAAATAATTTCTTTATCAAAATTTTCATAAAATACAAACATTAATATTGAAAGAGGTGAAATGCTACCACTAACTTCTCTTTTAGTTGTACTCAGATTCCCATTAGTGAAAACTGATATAAAAATATGTTAATGTTAAACATGGTTTTGTATTTTTTAATACTTTGTGATTGCTAGTTATTTTAAAATATATATTTTTTCCTCCTGAAAGATACTAAATGTCAAATTTATTATTTTTCACAGGAAAAATAATTATACTGATTTATTGCTATTTTATTTTGTTTATTGTTTAGTTTAGTTTTAGCTTTGCACAAAATGTAATTTGATTTATTAAGTTTCAACTTGAATATCATTCAAAAGGAGTATTGCATAGAACTTTAAAAATATTAATATTAAATTTATTTAAAATGATATAGTTTTCTGAAAGATATTTAAAAGGATCCAGTTGATTTCAATTTTTTTTATCTTTAGTGTCAAAGACTTGCAAAGACGTTCAGCCCTCTTTGCTCAACTTTTCCTGGATTTAGTTCATATCCTGGATTCAGCTGGACATGGGGCTGTCAGCCTGCAGTCTCTCAACTATGTTCCAGTCCTAGAAAGAAATCAGGCTTTGCAGTAAGATTTTCTTATTTAATTTGCTTTTGTTTGGGTGTTTATTTTGCATTGCTAATACATGCTGTCTTGCAAGTTATAATAAATAAATGGAATTGAACCAACATTAACAAAGTGTATTATAATATTCAACTGTACAAATTTTGTTATGTCAATAAAATATTTTTAAAATATTCTTTTGCTTTATACTATTGCTATTATTAAGTTTTGTAAATTTGTTACCATTATGTATATTTAATGCTGTTTATATAAAAATAAATAATATATTAACATGTTTTTATTTTTTATTTTTTTACTAATAAGATAGATACCAAAATAAATATAAAAATAAATTTTCTTTATAAATAAATGACATATCTAAATTATTATAATTGATATAATTACTGTTACTAAAAAGTATGTTGAAAACATTTTAATATTACGGTACTATCATAACATCACTTGATCTCAAGCTTATACATAGATGATGCTATAGTGGAATAAGAAAACTGCTTATTTATATTATAGTGCACTATATTCACTGCTGAGAAAAAGAACTTCATTCTTCCATTTCTTAGATAAAATAAAAATTATCAGTAATAATTTTTATATTTTTTTTCAATAAACGTAAATTTTGACACTTATTTATCAAATTGTAATATTTATAATAAAGTATAGAATAATTATATTATACCAATTACTTAAGTTTGAGGTATCTAGCCAAATAAAAATTTGTAGTAGCTAACAATTGATTTTATTATATTCCATAAAGTTATCAAGTTGAAAATTGAAATATAATTGTCCTAAATATATATATAAAATATGATAACAAAGATTCTCACAGTTATTTGATGAAAATAAAAACTTCTTTTGTCTAAAGTAATTTTAAATAAATTAGCTGATTGTAAAACAAAAGGAAATACCTTTATTTTGTTATCCCATCTCCTATTTTGTTTGGACAATGATCTAATACATATATTAATGAATTTTCTTTAATTCATAAGCAATTACAATCTCATTATTACTTTGAATGCAACATTTCTTCATTATAACATTAGCTTTGACAAAGATGAAAGTGATTTAATCAAAACATTGACAATCTAGTCCAACCAAGGAATTTTCTGTTTCAGTGGATGAAGATTTTTTTGGAGATTTTAGAAACTTTAATCAGGATTCTTTGTATGCTGAATAAAGTAATTTGTCTATGCAAAAAACTAATATACAATACAACCCAAAATTTTTTTTATTTATTTATATATGTTGTTAATAAATTGGTAATAATTGAAAGTTTGCTAGTCTTTCACATGCACGATTATCTCTCAGACAGCCAATCAGATTTTAAACAGCTGTCTTAAGAGTGATCAGGCTTCGACACATGACAGAGATTTTGATAAGAAAAGGATGATACCAACCTTTTCTCAACTTAACTTTATATATATATATATAAGCCAGTCTTAAGAATCTTGGCCTGAAAGCTTAACTTTTTATATATATAAGCCATACTTAAGCATCTGGTCTGAAAGCTTGAATATATAAACATATAATAAGTGTATATGTTTATATATTCAAGCTTTCAGGCCAAGATGCTTAAGACTGGCTTGTATATATAAAAAGTTAAGTTGAGAAAAGGTTGGTATCATCCTTTTCTTATCAAAATCTCTGTCATGTGTCGAAGCCTGATCGCTCTTAAGACAGCTGTTTAAAATCTGATTGGCTGTCTGAGAGATAATCGTGCATGTGAAAGACTAGCAAACTTTCAATTATTACCAATTTATTAACAACATGCAATTTAAACAAATATTATTTACATACGTTGCTGATAAATTATATTAACATCTAGAAAATTGCAGTGTAGCAAATCTGAGCACCGTAATATCTTAAATTAATAACACAATGAATGATAAGTGTATATGTTTATATATTCAAGCTTTCAGGCCAAGATGCTTAAGACTGGCTTATATATATAAAAAGTTAAGTTGAGAAAAGGTTGGTATCATCCTTTTCTTATCAAAATCTCTGTCATGTGTCGAAGCCTGATAGCTCTTAAGACAGCTGTTTAAAATCTGATTGGCTGTCTGAGACGTAATTGTGCATGTGAAAGACTAGCAAACTTTCAATTATTACCAATATATATATATATATATAAAGTTGTTTGACCATATCTGGGCTTTTCATATCCACAGTTTTAGTTATTCACTATTCAAAAAAAAAAAAAGATAAAAATTAGGAATTAATAAAAAATATTTTTTTTATTTTCTAAATGTTAATTGTTTGCTTCACAATATAATTACTGTATAGTCTGATCATAAAATATTATCGCAAATAGCTATAATAGTTCATTTTCCTTCCTGATCATAAAATTTCTACTTTTTTTTGAGCACCCAAATTCTGCTAAAAAATTTAATAAACATTAATTTTAATATTTATATCTTGGATTTATATATATATATATTTTGTACCATTTATGTTCTAATTTAACGTTCACAGTTTAATTTAGGTCTTCTTTTAGCACTAGAAAATGCAAGTTAATCAAACTATAATAAGAAAATATGCTCCGATCCTTTACAAATCGAATATTTCAAGAACATAGTTATATTTCCTGATTAACGAGTCTAATATTAGTTATGATTTTAAATTGCCAGCCAAAATTAGTTTTTTATTTATTTGAAGACACCAGAGTCAGAGACTAACTGATTCTGTGTGAAGCACATTGTAACTTAAGAAGCAAATAATTACTAATATTGGGAATATGTTTCTTGTCATTTTAAATTTTTATATGAATTTTTCTTTTGGAATTTTCCACAGTCTTAAACAAGCATGTTGGCAAAAATAATTTATACATAATAAATTCTAATAAACTAACCTCAATAATGCACAATGAAAAGTTGATATTGAAGATAAATATTTTATGATAACAAATTAAAATATTTAAAATAAAAATTATTACATTAAATTTGAAGCACATACATGCTAATCCAGATAATAATATTGATCAAATAATTAAAATGATTAATACACATAGATCTTATCTTATTAAGTTTCTTCTAGAAAGTTACTGAAATAATAAAAGTTAATGTCACAAATTAGAGTATAAATAATCTTAGCTTACTGGTAAGTTTGCATAGATTCTTGTAGTATACATATATTTCTTGGGATCAAAAGCTTATTGGAAGTTAACTGATTTCTTTTGTTGACATTTTCATGTTCCTAGTCTGTTTTAAGGCTGTGCTTGAAAGCTCTTTTGGAGTGACCACTTAGTGTCCACAATGCTTCATTTCCATTCCCACATGAAATCCTTATTCAGCAGGTGAATAGTATTCTTTGGCAGATTCATTTCACTACCCAGAGCTCTCACAGGAACCACCAACTGAAAGAACAAGACAACAACACCTAATTTGAAGTTTTTCTGCCCTTTTTATAGCCTTGGGTCAGTTTTTAGACTTCTGCACATATATTATATTTTGTTTTGTTATCAAAATACACATCAGTAATCTTGTACATTCTTTCTTATTTTTGAGGTACGAAGTTTTTTTTTTTAAATTACTTTGGCCATCTTTAAACAGTTTAGTTTTTCTTTTACCTTTGGAATTTCTTTCTTTTGGTTTATCTGGATCAGTAATCTGAATATGTCTTTTTTATTCCCTCCAATTTTAACTTTAATTAAATTAAATAGATAATTCAAAACAAAAATAACTTTCATTGTACTTTATCTAAAAATAAATCATACTAATTAAAAAAAAAAAACAACTAAATTGTGTCTTTTGAATGATCTTTAATTTTTTTTTTTTTTTAACATTATCAAATGCCAATATACTTATGAACCATACATATTTTAATATGGTTCAATATATAAAGACATATTGTATATTGTATAAACTTATTTTATAAATAATAGAGTAATCTTATTTTTATGGATATAATTTTTTAAAAATGGAATTCATTAAAATAATTTACTTTACTACAATAATAATAGTAACATTCATAATCTTATTTTAATAGCGTTTATTTCCTGAAGGCTGAACTTCTAGTAAAAAATCTAAACAAACAATTCTGTATTAATATAGCAGAAACAAAGGATCCCCCTCCCTAGTATTTCAGGTTAACAATTTACAGCATTCATCATGATTTGAAAGAACTGTTCAACTAAAAATAAATCAGGTAGTTAATTGAAATTAGGCTTATTAATTTGTAGGTATTTATTGAACCTGTTTTTTAAATAGGTATATAACAGTATACAAATATTCAAGTAGTAATTGGAAGATTTTCATAATCTGTATTGATATAAATATTAAAGTATAATTTTCATGTATTTGCTTAGATAAACTTCAGTTGTATTATAAATAAGTAAACAGCAGATTAAAACTGAAATTATGCCTTCTAGTTAGGATATATCTTTAAACTAAATGTAAATTCTTATTTGTTTTCAACACCTGAAAGCAGTTTCATGTTTGATTTAAAACTAAGTGAGACAAAAATACTTTTTTCTGATAATGTGATTTCTCTTTGTAATTGTTGGTTTTGAATGATATCTAATTGCACCATAGCTGAAGTTTATCTAGATAAATTCATAAGAATTCCCATTATATTTTTATACAAAAATCACATTTTAAATGGTTTGTTATTATCTGCAAATCTTGGTAACTATGACAAAGTTTGTTATTAAGAGTCATGAATAGAAAGGAACTATTGCATGTACCAAAATATTACCTACAATATTTTTAAATGTAAATGAAATTCAAAGTTGTTATAAATATTAATAAGTTGATAACCTCAATATTTTGTAAAATAAATGTTACCTTAATTTCATTTCATTTACCCCCTCCCCCACCAAATACTACACTGGCCTTTTTAAAATTAATTTTGTTAATAGTATTTCTTCCATGAATATTTATAATAAAATTAAAATATTTATTATCAATCCTGCTTTGTGGGTTTTAATTTTTTTACTAAACCAATTTTTTTCAAAATAAATTTTATTTAAAATCAAGGAAATTTATATACAATTTCTGGTTTATTTGTGGCATTTAATAAATGATCTAAATTTATATCTTTTTTCCAAGTTTTATTTTTCATTTGGAATTTTTAAATTTTCTTTTTAAACTATTGGATATAGATAATTCTATTACCGAATATTCTTGTCAATATTCACATATCACAAACATTGTCTACATTCTTTACTATAAAAAATAAATTTGGAATAAGATGATAATTTGAAAGAAAGGTGCAGGCTAAATAATTTATTAAAGGTACATGTAGGGGAAAAAAGATACTAAAGTAAATCAGAAAATGTTCCTTGTTTTTTTTTTCTATGCTAATGTGTATTTTGGTAAGAGTAGTTACAATCTCAGTGAATAAATTAATATTGATAGAGACAGCCCTTATAAAATTTAATTTGGAAGAGAATAATGCAATACATTTTTAAATAGTGAAAAAGAAAAAAACATTTTTTAAACTTCTTTTTTTTAATTATAAAATAATGAAATTTAAACTATAAATTTAACAAAAACCATCTTCCTGTTTTACAATCTTTGAAGATAGTAAATTATATAGGATGTGTAAGTACGTTAGTAATATGATGAACTTATTTTTTATTGCAAATTTTGTGTTCAGTTACTAAAACCATGTGAATCAACATTAGAACTCATCTATGAAGAATTTTGATGCGATTCATACAGCTTTTGTGAAAATTTTGAATTTATATAATATTTTACAATTTGCTAATTTTTTACATTTTAGCTTTTTAACATTTAATTCTTCATCTTCTGTTTATAAATCTTAATCAAATTACTTGATTCACAACAATTCAAAAGTAAAATATGTCTGTCAGTTATTATAGCTTTTTTATATTATTTTTATTTTCAAATTTGTTTTCTTTGTCAAGCAGTGGTGGTCGAGAGGTCAGCATAAGCTGTTTTACAAGCAGTTGTTCCGGGTTAACGGGTTCGCTTTCTGGCTGATGCTATGACATATGAGGAAAAAAAAATTGTTTTCTTTTTAAAGCTAAAAATTGTTTTTCTCATGCACTATATATAAAAAAATAAAATCTAAATTTAACATTGTACTGTATATTATCTTCATATTTAGTAAGAACTACTTTCTTATTAAAATTTGCTTAAAATCAGCTAATGTATTTTTAATCTATATTTATTTTTTGGGGGGATTTATTGCTACTTTTTGTTTTTTCTATACTTATTATCATAATCATTTTTTTTTTAATTTTTTGCAACATTATTTGTTTTTTTTTCTTCCAGTAATCAGAATATTTAATTTATTTATTATTACCTTTTCTGTTCACTTCAATAGATATCGTAATAATTAACACTTTCTTTTCACTCCATTTAATTATGAGTTTGTTTTCAATATTTTTTCCTCATTGTTTTTTTTATCTTTTAAAAGTCACATTAAATAGCATTTATTTTTTTATTATGATGTATGTATATGTGTATACATTGGCGTTATTTTTTTTTTTTTTAAAGAAATCAATTCTAACCAAAATTATATATACAGTATATAATTTGTGAACATGATCATAAGCACAATATGGAATGGTACTCACGACTTAAAATTAATCTTTACCTTATAAATATATGTGTAAAAATTGAAATTATTATGAAATAGTATTTGGAAAATAACTTACTGGTCATAAAAGAAATAGATAATTAATATTTGGAAAGTAAGGTAAAAGAATCAGAGAATCTTTTGAAAAACTATGTATATGTGAGTAGATAGCTTTTGAATTATTGAAAACATGTTTTTCAATAAACATGTAACTGACATTATAAGAACTTATTAAAGACAGTGTAAAGAAATTATTTTTCAGATCAGAGGGCAGGAGATAACAGAAACTATTAATTTAGAAGTGATAGATTAATATTCAGATTACAACCTTCATCTTTCAGTCATAGCTATTAGTAAGAAAAATACTTGTCCATATATCTCTATTCTAACGATATATAAATATGTCGTTACATTAATTTAAATTAAAAACTTAAAAGTTCGCAAATGAAAGTAAAAAACTAAACGCTAAAATTAAAATGTTTGTTAAACGTATATACATTCGCACAGATGCCAACTTTAAAAATATTTTTTTTAAAAAAAAAAAACAAATAAGTATTTGAACGTACTTTTTTATAAAAAAGTACAAGATTTAAAAATAAAAATAGGTATTAATTAATGTAATCTGTAAATGGAAATGATTGTTTATGAATTATCGAAAACCAAACTGGCCCTTGGGCTCTTGTATAATTAAAATGATCTGATGAAAGATAGATAAGAAAATAAAGAGTAATTAGCTTGACCAATGGAAGCACTAAGCCTTGGCTCGGACCCTAATGAAAGTGATAGATTAGTGACATTTTGATGATTGAATCCGTATGGATAATATAAAAAGGGAAATACAGTTTTTTCGGACAGTTCCAGCTTTTTGTGTTTGAGAGATGTGATAAGACGCGCATACCACACTCTCTATTTAAAAAAAAATGAAAAGACTGTGATACCTTGAACCAGCTATTGCCATCTCCAGAACATTATCTCCCAATGGAGGCATCATGGGAATTAAAAGCAGAAACCTGGACTCTTCTACCGTAAGCTATATGGACATGAACTTTAAATTTAAAAATAATTAAGAACTTTCATTCAAGCTTATGAACTTCTATCTGACTTTTTTAAGTTTAAAATCAAATTAATAATGTTTAATTTTATATGTTTTCCGATTGATAAAAATCATTTCCATTTTTTTTTCTTATGGTATAAATTATTTATTGTTTAAATTTTAAATGATGAAATTTAGGTTGGGTATAGACGTTGCATAGATTTGTTAGCGGTTGATTATGTTGAAGTTTTCACATTTGATTAGAATATATAGGTCAACGATGTTAATGTGGGCATCTTACGATGAATGCCATGGGGCCTTATGTATTACCTTTTGCAATTGACGTTATCGATGATTTTGTTTTTGATCGATTGTGTTTAATTTGGATATTTTTGACCGTGGAATCTGTGCAGCCGATCTATACTCAACATTTTAAAAACAAATTTATAAAAATAATCTGTGCGAATGTATTTAAATGTTAAATTTAAGTCGGGCGTGAATGGCTATATAGTTTTGTAAAGTTATATTAAGGGAGGGTAATCTTAGGTTATTCATTTCGTAATTGAATTGGTTCAATGGATTGGATATATTTGTGTAATTGTAGATGTAGTATGAGATCCGCTACGGGCAGGATTATATATATATGCCACACATCTTCTGTTTGCCTATGGATGGATTTGTAAGACGGCAAAGGACCGCAGTCCATTCCTATGGAGTTTTATGTTTATTGTTCTATTCGCCAACAGATGTGACATTCCTGTTGGTGGAGAGACAATGTCTTCTCTAATTCTACTTACTGATCAGATGTACATTCCTGACAGTATAGTATTTTGTGTTGTCGTATTTTCATGCTACATTGAATACATAAATGTATCAGATGGATTGGCGCTGGTTTGATTGCGAAATTTGTTGCCTAAGGTTAAATCAGGGAAGAATATTTTCTTTTCAAATGCAGATCTATGTAGTCTATTCATAAATATTAAACTCATGGTTGTAATTTACTTAAATGTAAACCAAAAGATTAATAGAAAAATCTAAAATGTTGAATTTATTCCTCAACATTTAAATGTTATTTTATATGTATGTAAATAAATATTTTTATGTATTAATTTCTGGCAGTGGCTTTTATTCTTTTATATTTAAGATATAAATTAAGATATAGATTTTTATCTCTGCGTCTCCACTGAGCTAGTGACTTGGGCTAACGATCTGAATATTTAAATAAAGTGGAATCTTAGCGCATATCTGCCTACTCTATAAATTTTTCTAGGTTGAAATGCCTAGATGGCGCCCTCATAGAGCAGATATCGTAGTTTGCGGTTAGATTCGATCTTCACTTTCATTTTGATCGTTATAACTAGCTACCTAACTTGGGCTGATCTTTAATAAACACGAGTGCCCTGAGAATTTTAAAAGTGAATCATGCCCGTAGTATTTTTTCTGAAATTAGTATAAATATATTTGTTGTATTAACGTAAGGTTATACTTAGAATTTTGTCTTAAAGGTACTGCCAGTAAGAAAAATTGCACATATGTAAATATAAATGCGAGGAATAAAACGCAATAATAAATATAAATCATAATTTTTTTTTTAAAAAAGTCTTGTTAAATTAAAATCTAATCGTTCAACTTGCCTAAGTAATAGTTAAAGGTAGGAGAAGTGAAACTTGGAAGGGAGGGGGCAGAAATTTAGCTGGTAATAGGGAATCAACAGTCAACTTTTTTTTTAATCATTATATTTGTGTGTAATTACTGTTTTGTCATGTAAAAAAAAGTTTTGTCCTTTTGAAATTTTCATATATAATCAATTTGTGTAATGTAATTACTAACACTAAGTAAATTCTTTTTTTTAATGTTTTTGTTTTTTGAGGAAGTTTACTGATATGTAATGATATATAAATATGTCGTTACATTAATTTAAATTAAAAACTTAAAAGTTCGCAAATAAAAGTAAAAAATTAAACGCTAAAATTAAAATGTTTGTTAAACATATATACATTTGCACAGATGCCAACTTTAAAAATATTTTTAAAAAAACAAAAAAAAACAAATAAGTATTTGAACATACTTTTTTATAAAAAAGTACAAGATTTAAAAATAAAAACAGGTATTAATTAATGTAATCTGTAAATGGAAATGATTGTTTATGAATTATCGAAAACCAAACTGGCCCTTGGGCTCTTGTATAATTAAAATGATCTGATGAAAGATAGATAAGAAAATAAAGAGAAATTAGCTTGACCAATGGAAGCACTAAGCCTTGGCTCGGACCCTAACAAAAGTGATGGATTAGTGACGTTTTGTTGATTGAATCCGTGTGGATAATATAAAAAGGGAAATAGTTTTTTCGGACAGTTCCAGCTTTTTGTGTTTGAGAGATGTGATAGGACACACATACCACACTCTCTATTTAAAAAAAATGAAAAGACTGTGATACCTTGAACCAGCTATTGCCATCTCCAGAACATTATCTCCCAATGGAGGCGTCATGGGAATTAATAGCAGAAACCTGGACTCTTCTACCATAAGCTATATGGACATGAACTCTAAATTTAAAAATAATTAAGAATTTTTGTTCAAGCTTATGAACTTCTATCTGACTTTTAAGTTTAAAATCAAATTAATAATGTTTAATTTTATATGTTTTCTGATTGATAAAAATCATTTCCATTTTTTTTTCTTATGGTATAAATTATTTATTGTTTAAATTTTAAATGATTAAATTTAGGTTGGGTATAGACGTTGCATAGATTCGTTAGCGGTTGATTATGTTGAAGTTTTCACATTTGATTAGAATATATAGGTCAATGATGTTAATGTGGGCATCTTACGATGAATGCCATGGGGCCTTGTGTATTTCCTTTTGCAATTGACATTATCGATGATTTTGTTTTTGATCGATTGTGTTTAATTTGGATGTTTTTGACCATGGAATCTGTGCAGCCGATCTATACTCAACATTTTAAAAACAAATATATAAAAATAATCTGTACGAACGTATTTAAATGTTAAATTTAAGTCGGGCGTGAATGGCTATATAGTTTTGTAAAGTTATATTAAGGGAGGGTAATCTTAGGTTATTCATTTCGTAGTTGAATTGGTTCAATGGATTGGATATATTTGTGTAATTGTAGATGTAGTATGAGATCCGCTATGGGCAGGATTATATATGGACGCCACACACTTTCTGTTTGCCTATGGATGGGTTTGTAAGACGGCAAAGGACCGCAGTCCATTCCTATGGAGTTTTATGTTTATTGTTCTACTCACCAACAGATGTGACATTCCTGTTGGTGGAGAGACAATGTCTTCTCTAATTCTACTTACTGATCAGATGTATATTCCTGACAGTATAGTATTTTGTGTTGTCGTATTTTCATGCTACATTGAATACATAAATGTATCAGATGGATTGGCGCCGGTTTGATTGCGAAATTTGTTGCCTAAGGTTAAATCAGGGAAGAATATTTTCTTTTCAAATGCAGATCTATGTAGTCTATTCATAATTGACTCACTAAATAAATATTAAACTCATGGTTGTAATTTACTTAAATGTAAACCAAAAGATTAATAGAAAAATCTAAAATGTTGAATTTATTCCTCAAAATTTAAATGTTATTTTATATGTGCGTAAATAAATATTTTTATGTGTTAATTTCGGGCAGTGGCTTTTATTCTTTTATATTTAAGATATAAATTAAGATATAGATTTTTATCTCTGCGTCTCCACTGAGCTAGTGACTTGGGCTAACGATCTGAATATTTAAATAAAGTGGAATCTTAACAGCGTGTATCTGCCTACTCTATAAATTTTTCTAGGTTTAAATGCCTACATGGTGCCCTCGTAGAGCAGATATCGTAGTTTGCGGTTAGATTTGATCTTCACTTTCATTTCGATCGTTTTATTATTGCATTTATGGCAAATGATATTTATGCTTATAACTTTCTCAAAAAATTTGATTATAGACTTCTAAACATTTATTATTTCATTATCTTCCAGGTATAAATTGCTAAGAGAAAATGATGACTTATGTGACATCAGTATACTGTGTAATATTATCTATATGCCAAATAGTACGTTCATCTGGTCCAGAAATGAATTGCTTTAAAACTTGGATGTTTTGTTATACTAACAAAAAAAATCTTAAAAACTAATTTAAAATTTAAACACTACACTATCAAAATGATCCATGGGATCAAATTTGTCTATATTATGGAAATCACTGAATTGTAAAATTTTAATATATTTTTAGAGTTGAAAAAAAAAAAGAAGATAACTGGCAATTTCAACACAATTATATATACAGGGCTTAATAATTGTATGTTTTTTAAACATTTAAATATCAGCAAGATATTTAAATATTTCAATTTTCAAAAGCTTTGTATGAAAGAGTAATTATTGCTTGTATTGTAGATATATTCTATTTTATTTGATTTTTACTATCCTTTTGATTTCTTTGTATGGTGAAATTGTGAAAGGATTATTCTCATTTCTTATTAACAAATCATGAAATTGCATGGGAGAAATTAAAATTTTTTATTCTCATTCTCATATAATAAAATATACTGATGTAAAAACCCTATTATATAATTTTCCATTTATTTTTAATTAACCAGTTATTAATTAAATTTACTGATGTCTTATATATATATATAATTATATTTGTTGTAGTTAATATAATTATTTTTTTCTATTTTTTTTTTCTATTAGGTTCTTTTAATATTAAAAAACCTAATAACAGTTAAACAAATAATATTACAGAATCCTAATATAAGGAAAATACAGAAAACTAATCACTACAACAAACATAGCTACATGAATAGATATAAAGCACCAATTAATGTAATTAATAATTAGCTAATTAAAAATAAATGGAAAATTATACAATATATATTTATATAGGATTTTTTTTTTTAGTACATTTAATATTATTGTTGTAAGTAGTTTAATTGAAAAAAAGGAGATAATTTTACTGGGTACAATATATTTGTAAGTGTGTTGATTGTTTTTTATTGGTTCTAGTTAATCCTATATTATTCTTACAATGTATATACAATCATTGCTATTATATAATGATATTCTATTTTATATTGTATGAATTAGTTGCTAAATGAAACCACATCAATATTTTAAAATGTTAATCTATATTTAGTATATTTTTAAAGCCATATCTCCAATTTGTATTATTAAATCTTTATTATTCTTTAAATAAGATGTTTTATCTATATTTTTATATTTTTTTAATAAATAGTATTGCCAACTATTTTAAAATTGTATTCAGATATGATTTTGTACCATTAATATTAATAGATGTTCATGGTATTTTTTTCTGTGTATTTGGTATATCATATTATTGGAATTTTACCATATGTTCTCACAGTGATGAAGTAGTAGAAGATTTTTATATGGATGTACAAAAGGCTTTTGATCAGAGTAAACAACATTTTAAAATTGTTATGGGAGATTTTAATGCTAGAATTGGTAAACAAATGAAAGATGAAAGTGTTATAGATAATTTTGGTTATGGTAATAGAAATGAGAGAGGACATAGACTTGTGGAGTTTGCAGAGAAGGAAAAACTTTATATTATGAATTCTTTTTTTGAGAAAAATGTTAGAAGGAAATGGACATGGAAGCATCCAAATGAAGGTACAGCAGAATTGGATTATATTTTGACTAACAGGAAATACATATTTCAAGATTGTAATGTTCTTAATAAATTTAACACAGGAAGTGATCATCGATTAGTAAGGGGTAAGATACATGTTAATGTAAAACTAGAGAGACAAAAATTATTAAGAAAAACTATATTTACAGTTGATATTCCTAATCTTCAGAAACATTCTAATGAATTTAAATTAGAACTTACAAATCGGTTTCAAGTATTAGTAGATTTTGAACATGATTCAGATTTGAATGAAATTAATATGAAAATAACTGATACACTTTTAAAAACTGCATCAAAGATAGCTGGTAGAAAAAAGCAGCAATTGACTAATAAAATTTCTACTGAGACTAGAGAACTTATGAAGAAAAGAAGGAATATGAAGATATGCAAGAATGATGCATTAAAAAGAATTGAATATCTCGAATTTTGTAAAATGGTGCGGAAAAGAGTTGAAAATGATATAAGAAAGTATAACTGTGAACTAGCAAGAAAAGCTGTAGAAGAAAATAAAAGTCTTAAGAATGTAAAACACCATTTTGGTATTGGTAGGAAATTTATATCTGCAATAAGGAAAAAAGATGGAATTATTACTAAAAAGAGGGATGACATTATGAAATTGGTAGAAGATTTTCATCAAGAATTATATAGTAATAAAGAACAAGTACCTCCTATATCTATTACATCTTCCGAATTGCCCAGAATTTTAAATGAAGAAGTGAGAAATGCAATTAAATGTATGAAAAAAGGAAAGGTTCCAGGTAATGATGGAATTATAATTGATATATTAAAAGAAGCAGGTGAAGAAACAGAAAAAATATTAGCAAAGTTATCTACCAAATGTCTAAATGATAAAGATGTACCGGATGATTGGAAGAATGCAGTAATAATATTAATATTTAAAAAAGGTGATAAAGAAGATATTAGAAATTACAGACCTATCAGCCTTTTATCAGTTTTATATAAAAATTTTACCAAGATAATTACAACTCGTCTACAGAGAACCTTGGATTTTCACCAACCAAGAGAACAAGCTGGATTTAAAAGTGGTTTTAGTACAGTAGATCATATTCAAGTATTGAGAGAAGTTATAGAAAGGACAAATGAATATGAGTTGTCATTATGTTTTGGATTTGTAGATTATGAAAAGGCATTTGATTCTATAAACATTTCTTCAGTGATTAAAGCATTGGATCATCAAGGTATAGATCCAGGATATTGTTATATTTTAAAGAATATTTATAAAAATGCAACAGCAACAATTAGATTACATAATGATACTGGGAAAGTCAACATTGAGAAAGGTGTAAGACAAGGTGACTCCATATCTCCAAAACTTTTTACAGCAGTGCTGCAAGAAGTATTTTGTGGATTAAAATGGGAAACTAAAGGAGTGAAAGTAAATGGAGATTATTTAAGTCATTTAGATTTTGCAGATGATGTAGTTGTTTTTGCAAATAATGCTTCCGAGCTGCAGGAAATGTTTCAGGAGTTATCAGATGAAAGTAGGAAAGTAGGACTAAAGATAAATGTTAAAAAGACTAAAGTAATGTTTAATCAATTTGCTCAAAATATGAAAATAAAGATTGATTATGATGAATTAGAAGAAGTTAAGAGTTACAAATACCTTGGTCAGATTATTAATACAGATGGAAACATAATAGAGGAAATTAATCATAGAATTAAACTTGGTTGGAGTGTTTTGGTAGAAATAACTTGATATTAAAAGGAAATATGCCTATATGTTTGAAAAGAAAGGTTTTTAACAAATGTGTTTTACCAGTTCTTACTTATGGATCTGAGACTTGGACACTTAATAGAAGATCAATACAGAGACTTCAGACCACTCAAAGAAGTATGGAAAGATGTATGTTGGGAGTAACAAGAAGAGATCGAAAACGCAATGTATGGGTAAGAGAACAAACAGGTGTTACTGACTTCATTGAAAAAATTAAAAGATTGAAGTGGAGTTGGGCTGGACATATTGCTAGAAGAGATGATAATAGATGGACAATTGAAATTTTAAACTGGATTCCAATAGATTGTAAAAGACCCAGAAGGAGACCACGTGTAAGATGGATGGATGAAATAAGAAAACGTGTAGGGGTGATGTGGAGAAGAGAAGCTAAAGATCGGAGAAGATGGATTAGACTTGGAGAGACCTTCATCCTGCAGTGGATTGATAGTGGTTGATAATGATGATGATGATGATTATAATTGTAAAAGTCCATTTATCAATTGAACCTATATAATAAATTTATTTCACTAATCATATATATATTGTGCCCTTTTGTATGGGTCACCATCTAATTTTGTGCTAATCTATTAAAAATTTTAAATTTAAGATATATTTGAATATGTGATGTTGATTTTGTTTATGGTAATATTTCAAAAGATTTAATGAAAGCAATCTATGAGTATTTGATATGTAAAATTGTGCTGATATTGAGAGAGACATTTTAAAATGATGATGATTAGAATATATAATTGGAAAAATGGCTATAATCAATACTGCATGAATATATTTAATAAATGGGTATTTAAAGCTAAAGTATTTAAAAGACAAGTAAAATTAAATACATATGTTTATTATTGATAAAATAATATTATAAGAGAATATAAATATTATTAATTATTATAAGTACTTAAATAAAAGATTAATATTTGATTTTAATAATATTGGATAATTATTTTAAAATCTATTATAATATCTTATTTATTTAAAAAATATTTATTTTAAAAATGCCATTGTTAGTTATTTTTAGACGACGATAAGCGTTTCTTGTGTTATAAAAAAAAACAGATGTTAGTTAAAACACACACATGCGTGGAAGTTGTCTAATAAAGTTGCATAACTATTTTAAAAATCATGTTGTAAAATTTATAAATAATACGTGAGCTATCACGAGATAAAAATAAAGATCAATCAATGTAGAATATTAAGTCTGATTTTAAAATATTGTTTTAAAAATATAACGTATAAAAAAGACTTAGTGTATTTTAAATAGTCTTATAAAAATTAAAATCAAGTAGAATAATATATTTTTTTAAAAGTGTTTAATAGATTTAAATAAACGATAAGAATTATTTAAAAAATGTAATAATGTAATAAATATTAAATATTAAATAAGTCATTATTTATTTTTAATTTTGTGTTGTTGGTAAATATGTAAATAAGCCAGCAAAGTTGATTGTTTAATCTACCAATCAAATGGGAAGTTTCTTCCGGTATAAAAGCTCAGTTCAATTGTTAGGAGAGGACTTCGTGATTGAATTTTCAAGTTAATTGTGCTATTAGAAAAATAGCTAAGTAAATTTATAGACGCTCTAAAATCATTTTTTTTAAAATTACAAGAGTGTCGTTATAAATAATCTATAAAAGTTTAAAATAATAGATATGCAGTGTTAATTTAATTTTCCCAATCAACCGTCTCTAAATTGAAGCTCAATTTGCAAGCAAATAGTCATGGAAACATCATATATAGTGAAAATATATCGGAAACTTTACCCTAGAAATATGACAAACGCTGGATTAGTTCGGAAAATTATGAGATGGAGAAAAGTAGTATTTTGGACAATATATAATTTTAAAAGCTAATTAATAGTGAATATTAGAAATAGATATTTTAGAGAATAAAATACTTCTTATGAAGAAAGTATTTTTGCAAGCTATAAATTTAAAAAAAAATATATCTTAAGTAAAGATATTAAAAATGAAAGTAGTTTTATAAATACTTGCCTTGTTAAGTCTTTATGTTTAAAAGACTGAATGTTGATGATTTTAAAGGCAAATCAATTGAAATATAATTAGCTAAAAATCTTAATATAATAAAATTATTATATTGAAATAATTTAAACGCAGGTCGTTTATAAATAAAGAAGATTATTCTTACCTAGATATGTTGATAAGAAATGCGCAAGTGATACGTGGACATCCCAGTTAATTTAAAATAATTAAATGATAGTTTTTCATAAAACTAAAGACTAATTTAAAATAATAACTTTGAATAATATTCTAGAAAGAATTAAAACAGGATCAGATAAACTATTTTAATTTTATTAACTTTTGTTTTGGTTTTTTTTAAAAAAGAACATTTTCGTTTTCATAAACTTTTAAAAAAACACGTGATGGACTGGAAACAGGAAATGGTGTGCTAGTGAATATGTGCCTAGGATTTTAAAAAACTTTATGGTGGAAAAGAAAACATCGATGGAGTCATGTAATATAATTTTTGTTTTATTTATCTAATATAAAAATTAAATAATATTAATCTATTTAAAATAAGATAGGTACATTTCTTAAAATTAATAATTAAAGTAATATAATAATTAATTGCATAAGTTTATCTTATAATTAATATAAAACGTAATATGTTAAAGAATGATAGCAAGTGTAAATGTGAATTATTTTATGAAGCTGTAATTCCGAAGAATATTGGAAGATGGACTGTACATTAGGACATTATTGATGGTAAAAATAATAATAATAATAATTTTGATGTATTTAATATGTTTTTCTTTAGATCAACCGAATGATATGTTAGTGTTGAATGGATGTATGAATATTTAAAAAAATACATACACATTATATTGGCAGTAACAGTTTATTTAAATATGCATAATTTGAATTTATGAAATAAATACGATACAACATTACATAAAAGCTTAGAAATAATTATATGATTCTTTCATTAATAAACTTTGATATTTTATGTTATAGTATTAGAATTATATTTATTATTCATGGGTAATTGTTTTATTGCAAGTTAGGAATAGATTTAAAAGTCTATATTTTACTGTTGTTTTATTGGATAAATTACGTTAAGTTTTATGGAGAAGTTTATATTTAGGATGAAAGTTTACCAAGTATAGATAATGAAGCATAAATAGTTTGGAATTAGTATTTTATTTAGAGTTGAAAATTGTTTTTCCGGAAAGTTTAAATAAGTTTTAAAGGATGTTTTGTAGATAGAAATTTATTAGGAAGGAGTAGTATAACACATGGATTAAAGTAATAATTTCACACAGAAAAGAATCATAAAATTTATCTAATATAGTGCTTTATGAATTTGAAATTGATGAATAATTTAAATATTATTATTTTAACAGTACATATATGTAATGCATATTTAATAAAAACATATAGCATGAATTGCATTAAGTGAAATATAAAATTATAATCAATTATTTGTTATTACATTACAAGGATACATTAGTTTCTATATTATGCTATTAAAGTAATGCTGATAATAAAATAAACACATACTAGTACATTATAAAATGAATAATAGCAATACTTAAGTGATGTAGCAATTTAATTAAGAAAGTTTAATTGTTTACATATGCTACATAAAGATTATTTACATAAATTTTCCTATGTAATAATTGAAGTTCACTGATATTTATTTAAAGTCTGAATTTTATAAAACATACTTTAATGTTATTAATACAGTATTTTAAAGAATGTATAATTACTTATAGGAGTATGAGTTAATAACAGTGTAAACATTTTGTATTATTATTTTCTTAATTTTATTTTCTTTTGTTTTTCCTAATTTGAACTGTAAATATTGTAAATAAATTCTTAATCAAAGTTAATGTAAATAAATTTGTTTAATTTGTTTTAAAAGTGTGTCGAGTTCATTATTTTGCACCACAGCATTTGACAGCAGATAATTTGAAGAAACATAATATTTGCACAATGTGAATTTATTAATATTATTTTAGAAATAAATACAATATTTTCCAGATATCATTTTATAAGAATTGGTTGACATTATTACATCATATTACAATGGTCATAGAGTATTTATAATGCATAATATAAGAATACAATATTATTTGTTGCCACAGATTAATAAATTGTAAGATTTTGATCTATTCCAAAATTAAGATGCTATATGAAAATAAAAGATATACATATGATTATTTATTAAATACTTAATAATATAACAGAAATAGATAAGATTAAGTTATACCCTAAGATTAGTATTAAGTATTATTATTATTAGAATAAGTTAAGTGTATTTAGGTTTGATATAAAATCCCATATCATACTTATTTACATGGGTTATCATTATTTTAAAATTAGTAAAGGAACCTGAGATTATTTAATTATATTTTAAAATTAAAAGTTAAGATTTATTTATTTATTACATTTAAAGATAGTTTATTTTATTTAAAAGCCATAAGAATGCTATAGAGGTAGTAGTAAGTTAATAAGGAAGTGATAGTATTCTTATGCCATTGAGACAATATGTTTGGAAGATATTGACTCAATGTAAATCTACTTATTACTTTGTAACTTTACTTCATAGTCTCATGATTTTAGTTAAATACTTATTTAATTAGTACATACTATAGAAATATATTGATTTTGATAATTGATAATAAATTTAATTAGAATATGATAATATAAAAGTAAATTAAAGATAGATATGCAAATTTTAATTAAGCATTAATTTTAATTGAGCTAGTCGTATTTCAAATTATATTATACATCGAGAAGTAAGGGTACAATATATATATATTCTAACCTTGCCTTTGTGCATTCACTTTCGGACAATATACTATTAAAATAAAACTGATTCCAGATCTGTTAATAATTAATAAATAAAATATTCAGCATTAAAATTAAATGTTTCACTAGCTCAAATTTAAAATATGAATAAGGTTCATTTTATAAAAAATAAATTAAATAAATATTTAATATTTTCATGAGACTTGGAAGTGAAAATACAGGTGACAAGATAGATTACATTGAGCCAATATCCTACAGGATACTCCCTCAATGGCATAAGAACACTATCCCCCCTATTACTATTTCAAATAAATAAACTTATAGTATTCTTACAACTTTAATAAATCCTACTCATTAAGATTAATTAATAATTAAATCTTAATCTTCTATTCATAATAATTTAGCTCAATAAAATCTCAGGTTCATAAAATTTATTCTAAGTTAATAAAATTACGGTAGTAAAATATGAGAAGGGATTTTATGTCATAATCTGCTACACTTAAACTAATAATAACAAATAATAATAATAATATTTTTCATTGTATGAACTAATTCTGTATATCTTTCTTTCACTATATTTTTATTACCATAATATAATAATAAATTAACATAATACAATCTTTTATCTTCATATAATAATATAATAAATACATGGTAGCATTTGATAATCTGACAAACTAAGATGTGTGGCAACTGATAGCATATAATTCGATATACTATTATGATAACTAATTTATGACCATAAGATAATGTAAAATTATGATTACTTAATTAAATGAATACCAATAAAATATTCGAATTCTTAAAAATAATTCTTTATTTATCTTTTGTAAAAAATTATATGTTTGTTTCTATTATTATGGATATATTGTGATCTCATGCAGTGTAGTGGGAGGAATAAACAATCTAGACACATAAAGTTTTTGAATAAACAAATTTAACAAAGTTTATTATTAACAATAAAATAAAATAAACAATTTATATACAATATTTACATCGGATATCCTCACTTTACACCATTTACATTTTTTATTACTTAGTTATAAAAAAAAATAGACTTATTTTATGTCTTCATTTTGACTTAAGACAATAATAATAAAATATACCATTTTATTTCTCTTTATAATTAAAACTTATGATTAATTACATTTATTTATTTTTTATTAAAATATATCCTATCCTTAAATATTATTTAATTATACATTTCTTTCTAATAAACATCCATAGAAACGTACTACGGAAAAACATAAAAATAACATTATCATGAGTATGGATTTTCTTAAAATTCAAATAATTTTCATCTTGCAATGTCAAAGATGTTACATAAAATATCTATCTAATAATTTATTATCAGATTTTGGTGGATATCGTTTACTACACTATGTTTATTAAATATAACATATTCTCATTTAGCATTACTTTAATACTGTATAATTGTAATTATCGATATATTCCCTATTATTCAATAAAACACAAAATTATACATATGCTTATTATTTATATCGTTTTACTTTATACCATTATATTTTAAAAATATGCAATATTTAATTTTAAAGACATAATAAAGCATTTTAAAATTATTAACATTTTGAAGAACAACTTTGTTTTATATACTTTAGTCTTAAAATTTTATTTTACTTCCAAAATAAATCCAAAAATATATCTTATGATTCTTTCCCTTCCTTTATGATTCATTGGATTTTCAATTTTACTTTATATAAATTCTACTTCTTCTAAGTAAATGAACTAATCTCATTCATACGATAGCATATCTTAAACTCTAAATTATCTATTATTTCTTTTCAAATATATCTTACTGAACGATGCAGTTACATTGGAAATCTAGATAGAGAAACAGATGTATAGGATTTAAGGAAGAAAAATCCAGAGTATAACTCATAACATATATCAAAATATCATGGCACAGTGTATCAATAAGAAATAGAGGCACGACCTTTTTTCTGTCTAATGTCCTCCAATACATAAATGATGTTAAAGCTATTCCTTCAGCTTTATTAAAACATCAATATTTAAAGAAATATAGACACTGTCCAAAATAAATATATCAGTTACAGGGCACTGTTAGCTGTACTGTATATCTGCACAAAGACTATAAAATATTCATATTCCCTCATCACATCCTATTAGAACATCATCTTGGTTTCTTGTTCACCATAGTATTACCAAGCCACTATCACATCATTATTTCCTAAAGATTTATCACATTTTACATTGACAAAATAACTATCTTGCATATTCAAAACAATAAATAAAATTCATTTATAATTAAAGCGATCTCACTGATCCACAAGAAAAGTTTGCTTACTTCATTATTCTATATTCTAAAACATATACAAAATTGTAATATGAATCCTTGGAAGATCCAATATTATAAAAGTTTTTTAAATGAATCACATAAATATTTACTATTATGTTGTGTTATATTACTAGTATAAAATTATAGTATGCATATTCCCAAAATAAATCCTAGTCTCATAATTTCTTTTAAAAAGTGTTGTATAAAATGTGTTTACATATAATTAAACATTTATACTTTCATTCATTATAATTCATGGGCAATCTAAAAATAAAAATAAAATATACATAATAAAATATCAATATTCATTAACTACTACCAAGTGATATTATCTGGTCATCACTTTTGCAGTCTTCTTTTCATCCACTAGATATAGTATAGCATACATGAAAATACATTTATACTTTTACTTAAATATTCCTATTTAAACTATTAAATTATTATATTATAGGATTTTAATATTATTAATAGATTAATGTTCATGTTCCTAATCTTATAAAACAGAAAATTTACAGTTTAACTAAGTTAATAAACAAAAAAAATCAAGACTATAATTACGTATATTAACTCTTCAATTGATGAAGGTTCTTGATAAAGTTCAAAAAATGTTTATTATTTTCTCAAGAGTTTTTTTTTTAAAAAATGTTCTCAAAAGTGCTTTGCTACACCTCCTCCATTGCTATAATGATGAATAAGACAATATATTTCTGGTAGTAAGAGCCATCCGAGTTTCCAGTATACAAAAAAAAAAAATCTCAGGTTTTTAAAAAAAAAGAATCATAAAAAATATTACGATGTCTTGAAATCTAAAAATTAAATAAAATAATCATCAATCTATTCTGGAATAGTTAATAAAATAATAGTTTATAACTTCTATAGTCCAGAATGATGATTATTGAAATCATAATACTAAAATAATCCCGTGAAGCTTCCTAGAATTTTCTGTATTGGCGTAGTAATGCATTATGTTCCGTTTGGCTTAGCTTGATCTATCCAGATAAATTATTTGTGCAATATTTATTTCCATAACTTCATCCTTTTATTTATTAACATATTCATTTCTTTATAGGTTTCTTCTTTAGTAGATTTATTGTTTTTTACCACTTATTCAGAGGTTTTTCTTATCTCAAATTATTAGCTTTTAAATAGTTTTATAGACGCATATTAACCCTTTATATGCCTCAGGTTTTCAATAACATACGCTTTTCTAAAATATTTTTTGTGAGTTTTTTTTTTTCTTAAAATAATTTCTTGTAGAATTATTTAATGTTTCCTTCACAAAGGATATAACATTTACTTTTATAACTTGATATTTCTATAAATTTATCATAAAGTATACTTGTCTTATTGCTTTTTAATTTTGGACAAGCTTATGTTGTTATATAAAATAATGCAGTTTTTTTTTTTACTTTTAATCGGCAAAAAGTTTTTCTAATAAATTTTTTGTACAATGTCCACAAAATTAATTTATTCATTTTAATAGTTTTCTTGTTCAGTATTATTGAAACAATATCAATCAATATTATATGCATTCTTAAAGTATTATAAATTGAATACATTTTATTTATTGGTATATCTATTTTATTATCACAAAGTTATATATTACATTTTTGACAAAATACTGCTGGTAAGAAAACTTTTAAAACTAGCAACACATATTAAATGAAGTTATTAAAATATTTTTAGTTTACACTCTCTTTTTACAAAATACTTTTTAAAATAATACCTATTAGCTTTTGCAAATGAAATTATAAGAGAGCACTAAAATTGACTAAAATAATAAAATTAAAATTACAATCACCTTGATAACTTCTGATATGATTCAGCTACCTTTAATACATTATTAATCATACACTGATACTCCCCATGCAATCCATATTTATATTCTAGAAAATACATCATTCTATTGGTTGATTCTTACTTTTGGTTTGATACCAAATTTGCATAATGTTAGAAACTTACACAATTAAATTTCAAAATAAAAAATATGACGTATTAAAACCTTAAATATTATTTAAAATATTAATCTTAAATCAATTATTACTTTACTAAATTGATTAAATACCTTTAAAATAACTTTTAAAACAATATTTAATGAATCTATCCCACCTTTAATATTTAATTTATCTACTTTATTTTAAAACAAAAATATTAACTTTTATTAACTGTATTCGTCTTTATTACACTATTTAAAACATTTTATAATGATGTTAACTTAATATTTATTATTGGCCTTTATGATAGGTAATAATTCTATCCAATTCTATAATGCAATTTTACAATATTTTGAACTTTACTAATAAATACTAGCAAGCATGTGTGTGCATATCCCTATATTACATAAGTCATATGATTAATATAACCTAGACAGATTCCAATTTTTTCTGTCTGGGAATAATAAATTGCTACACTTATTGTATTAAATAAAATAATACAATTATAAAATTTGGAAGAATAATTTAGAAAATATAGAATTAAATACAACTTTCACTACCATAAAACTTACTTTCAAAATATATGATATTAATTATGATTATTAAATATAATTTATAAAATAAATACAACATTTATTTAACTACAAGTTTTAAACTATTAAAATTAAACCTTTAAACATACTTTTAAATATTTATAGCTGTGTTATTTATTATGGCCAGCTTTTGCAACCATATGTAATAATATTTTTAGCTTTATTTAACTGTTCTTAAGTGATTCATTATAATTTTTAAGCACTATGTAATTTCACTTAGCTTTAAATTGTACTTTAAGATATTATTAATACAATATAATTAACACATCAAGAGAACATATTCTAAAAATTTAAAATTTTTAATAATGTACTGTGGTGAACTATTTCTGACCTATAGAAAAGGGCATAATATATATATATATTGTGCCAGGTTCGAATATGGGACATTCAAAACACCAGTCTCTTAGGCAGAGAAGAACATACTCGGAAAGTATGTATGTCCAAATGATAGCTATAAAATATATAACTAGTGTTACATTTCCAGGACATAACTTCTTCTCGACTGTTGAGTTCAACACCAAGTTCAAAGCACTTTTTTGTTTTGTGTAAACATGGGTGCCAGCTATTTATTCAGAAGAATAAACAACACACTTTGAACAATGGACACTAACTCAATGCCTAAGTTATACCCATAGACTAGCTCAGTTACTTGTAATCACTAACAGATTATACATAATTATTGGAAAAAAGAATTGGTAAAAGGAATTGTAAGAGAGATTGGTAAAAAAAAATTGACCGACAAATAAAGTTTAAGTTTTAAAGACCATTTATTTTAATTAACATTTACTAATTTTAAACATTTTATAAATCTAATATAACACACACACATTTAAATTTAACACACTATAATATATCTTATGAGAAAGCATAAATAATATTTGACGTTTATAAATCATATAGCATTCACAAACACACACATCAATAGTTCATTTTATGCATGCTTATAGAGTTCAAATTACTTGTCTCTGGAGGCTTTACGAATTAATGCAATGGCTACTATAGAAGTAAGAGTATGAAATATTATTACCTAGGATTTTGAATGTGGATGTAGAACTTCATTTTCTTTGGTTATTGCTTTAGGTGAGAATATTTCCATCTGGCTGGAAAGTTTCCTTGAGGAGTTTCATTATTATTCACTTCTGTTATTATTGGAGACAATTAGATATTGATGGAGATTTCCAAGTTGTTACACAGACATTATTTAAGATTGAGTATATTTGCTGTTTTCATTGGACTTCAGGCTGGAGAGACGTATGTTTCCTGTGGGTTTTTAACACTGCATTTTTGACTGATACATAATAAACTGACCTCTGATACAATTAACTCAACTGATTGTCCTCACTGACTGACCAATAAAATTTTACTATTTATACCTGCGAAGTGTTTTTTGTTTTCATATCTGCTGGCAATATCTGTTGTCGAAATTCCATTGATAATCTCATGTTTTTGAAGATTGTTTTATATTTTTAATTAGTAGCTAATCCTTTGGAGACAAGCTTTTTAATCCTGTTGTTTTATATTTTAATTAATAGCCATCACTGTGTTTTTAATGATAATTTAAATTTATTTTTTTAATATTTAATATGCATATTTATTTTTATTTACAATCACATATAATACGCACATATATAATTAGTTTTAAGATTACTTTTTTTTTAATTCGAATGAAAAGAGATTTATATTTTTTAAACTTGAAAATCAACTTTCAACTAATGATAATAAACTCTACTTCCTTTTATAAAACTTTTAGTTTAACTTTTCTAACCAAAACTCCCCCCCCCCCTTTTAATTAATTAATTGTAACTTTTATTTCAAACTCTTTGACTTTTACTTTTTTCGAAAACAAACTGTAATAAAACTCTTAAACTTTTAAATACGTTTTCTTTTACGAAAGATTTTTATTTTAATATTTTTTTAAAATAAAATTATTATGTGTCATTATTCAATATTGGTACAATATATATATACACACAATAGTCCATATGGGTTAAGTATAATAAATATAATTTTTTTCAATTCTAATAAAAATAATCTTGTAATAAACTTCATTATCGTTCATCTACATAAAATTTTAACTAGGCATTCTAATTTGCTAATAAAACATTTTGTTAAACATGTTTTAATATTAACTGATTTAATATTTACTTAAAATCCAAATTTGTTAGTTTGAATTTGGATAAAATTCAGATTAAAATGTGCTATGTTGCAGTAGGTAACATTTCTATTTTTCTATATATCAAAATATGATTTATTAATTTGTGTTAAAGTGTATTTAAAAATAATAATTAATAAAGTATTATATAGTTCAAATAATGTTTATTTAAATTTTGAATTTAAAATATTAAACTTAAAGAAAACTAATTTAGAATAGGTTTTGTCTTAAATAACTTTTAATAAGTAATTTTGCTTTTTTAAAATTGTTGATTGTGGATTTATAGTAAATTTTCTACTTTCTTAATCATGTCTAGAATACATGTGTATGTAAGCTTCTATGCAGGAGTGTTGAAAGAATGGAAAGTTTAAAAGGGATTGTTTAAAAGTATAAATTATTTTTAAAAGTAATATATTTTATAAAAGTTTTTAAATAATGATAATCTTAAAGAACTCTTAAGTAAAATGAAAAGTTGTTTTTTTTTTAAAATAAAGATGTTATTTTAAATTAAATAAATGATTTTATTAAATAATTAAGATAGATTTAAATGCATTTTACTGTCTAGATATCATGTGTTTAAATATCTTAATTAGTAATTCAATGTCAAATCTCTAAATATGCAACTTTATAATTTTTTGTGTTGATATTGATAATCCTGCTGCAACACTCAAACTTGAATTGTTGAATCATACCATGTAATAAACTTTGCAATAAAAAAGGAACATGAACACATGCATTTAAAAAGGAAAAATGTGGGAAATAAAACACTTTTTTATCAGTTAAAATGTTGAGGTAAAAATCTAAGTCATTCAGGTAAATCTACTTTGCTGTACATATTCACCTGACCATAGAACAATAGATCACTGGAAAATGCAAAGACTATTTTAGTTTTGAAGGAAATTATAGAGCATTATGAATAGGAAAATTTAGTGGAAGCTGCTAAGATGTAAAGATATGTATATGTTTATTTTATATATTTATAAACTTTTAGTTTATTTGAACTTTTTGTGATTAAACCATATTTAATTAACACTTCATTGTATAAAATTCTAAAATTCACTACTTATACTAATTACCATTATTAAAAATGTTGCCTGTTATATATTTATATTTTGATAATTTTTTTTATCTTAGAATAAAATCATTTATGCAGATAATTTAATGAATGAGAAACAATTACTATTAATTTGTCAGAAATAATTTTGTAAAGTATTTTATCTTTATTAAATTAAAGGAATGCAATAATGAGTTTTTTTTAATTATTGCTAGTCTCAAAAATAAAATAAAATTTTTTTTTTTTTTTAAATGACTTTATATAATTCAGAAAAATAAAGATATCATATGGATTGACTTTCTAAAGATTTGGAAAAGACATTATATATCTGCATTATTGCTAATATGAATAAAATATTTTAGCCATATTATACTTTATTTCAAGCTTTTCACACCTGTGGCCCGGCAAAAATAAGGATAAGATTTCAAGGACCGGCAGAAGTTTACAGATAAATTTTCTTAAAGATGTAACCTGCTTAGCCTTACATAAGCCTAATTATTATAACTGACCAAAACAGCACACTAGTTATTGTGTATTGTAATGGTGTTGCTTTACTTTCTCATGCTGAACACAGAAAACAGTACAATAACAATCATTCTCATTAATGTGCTTGCATTTCTATGTTTATTATTTCATTGTTAAAACATTCAAGAATAAAATGTTATTCACCTGAATGTTGGGAAATATCATAGCTAGTGTAATCACATGGCAATGATTATGATAAATGTATTATCTGTATTTAATGTTAAATATACAAGATGGTTATATATATATATATATATATATATATATAGGTTGTCTTTTGATAGTAGTAAGGGCAAAATAGAAATTGTGTAATTAATCACCGTACAGTCAAAAAAAAATTTGCCGTATTTTAAATCTGAAAAAATAAAACGAAATGTGTAAAAGTCTGAAGTTTTGATGTTATTGTAATTTTTTTTGTGTGTGCTGGTGTGTTGAAAGGATAAAAAAATGTAATTAATAGGAATAGTTTTTTTTTAAAAAATGATAAAATAGATATTGCGTAATAGAAATAAAGCCAAAAAAAAATAAATCGCAAAGTTATTTTTTGTTTGTTTTTATTTTTAAAAAAAGGTTAACAGAAATTGGTTTTAAAAATAAAAGTTTTAGTATATTAGCAGTATACAAATAAAACCAAAAAATATTGCCTTATAAACCAAAAAAAAAAAGTGGGCGTATTTTTAAACAAAAAAAAAAAGAAAACCAAACTTGAAAAAGTCAAACATTTTGATCTTGTTTTAACACTTAAACAATGCTGACAAGTGACCGTGATTGGCTATCAAAAGACAACTGGAGTTTGTATAATAAAAAACCTTTTTTTTTTAATTTTGAATTTTTTTAGAAAAATAATAAATTTAATTATATCTCTCCATAAACATCTGTGATAAATAGAAAAACAAATTAATTTATGTATGATTGATTAGATTTCATTTTAGTTTTGTTTCTTATTTTTTAACAGGGTAAAAATGCGATGAAAAAATAAATAAAAACTGTTTATATTAATTAAAAGTTTAAAATCTTATTATTTTGTTATTACTAATTTTCTTGCCAGTCTAGTGCGGCCCAGCAGAAAACTTCTGCAGCCCGTTGGTTGAAGACCACTGATCTATACTATATCTACTTACTTATTAATGTGTATTTCTATTGCTCTACAAAAGAAATACTTTTAATTTGCTTCATTTGTTTAATATTGCCAAAATAATATTTAATAATTTAATATGGAACTATTTGTGTCCAGTACTTGCTCTTGGCTTCTCTCATGTTATTTGAAATTAAAATTACAGACAATGCTTTATTATTTTGTCAAGAAATTACTGCTATGAAAATATTTGTGCATCCATTATTTTTTATCTTTGAATAAAAAACAGTTGTGCTATATTTTGTGAAGCAGAACAACAAAAGGACTCCTCAATTAAAAAGGGAAAAAACTTTTAATCCTCAACTTAGTCAAATGAGTAAGTTTTTTTTTTTTTTTTACAAAACTAATATATTCTTATTCTTATGCAATTATAGACTTAATGCATATTTAATTACTACTTTATCTGTGATGTTAAAATGTATATTTATAATAATGTACATGCCTTAGGAAAATACCCAGATAAAATGTTTTTATTTTAAAAGCATAAATTATTAAAGAGTTTTCAAAATTATTATTCCAGTATAATAGCTATACTCAGGATAAAAAAACAGCAATTTTACATTTGACACGTGTAAATGAAATGTTTGGAAGTCAGTATGTAATTTTAGATAACTTATAAAATTTTAATATTTTATATTGTTATGCAATCATGGTGTGTTGGTTTACATATATTAGTAGACTAAATACATGTGTTATTACGCTTGTGAATAATGTGTGCAAAATTGACTATTTATTTATTATTTTCAAGTTCCTGCCTTGTTCAATTATTAATTGGTATGCTGCTTGGAGACAAATCAATTCCAGCATTTTTTATGTGGATGTTTTTTCATTGCTATTGTATATGTTAAGCCCCTCCATGAGATGTATCCTGACTTACTTGCTTTAACATTGCCAGATCAAGTTACTACTGGGAAATTCGTTCATACATTTTCCATCATCCACTTTGCCTATAACTTAATATTAGTGTGTATTTTTTTATATGTGAGAATATTATAAGGCATGTCCATCTCTGCAATTATTTTTACCAACTCTATTACAATTTAATTTTAATTATGTTGATTTAGTTGTTAGTATTGAATATATCTGTTTTCTCACCCCAAATTGTACTGATTTGATTATTTTTGCATAATATTTAATTATCTTTATATTTTCGTGAGAAATATGTTTCCACACTGATCATTGGTGATGTAGTTTATTTAATATTATATTGTGGCCTGTAAAATGGCATATATATATGTGTGTGTGCGCGCGTGCGCCTGTGTGTGTTATTCTATTTCGTGTATGTAATTGTTAGGTGAATAATATCAAATAAAAGTGTGAGAACTTTTTAAATAATGTAGATGCTATTATTATAATTTTTTAGGAAATTTTCAAAAGGGGATATTTTTATTTGAAATGAAACAAATGTTTCTGTTAATACAATTTGTCATATTAAAATTATTCCTTCTTGTAAATATTTTTTGTATTAAAGATTATTATTACCTTGTAAATAAATATTTTATTATTCATTAAATATGTTAATGTTTTCGTTGCCATTATCACATTCATTTATCCAGAAAATCTAATTTATCATTCATTACTTTGAAAAGAATACATTTCAAAAGTCACATAAAATTTACTTATTTATTTCTCACCTGCTTTGTAATAAGATACATATTATGCTGATTTATCTTTATTTCAAGTATACTTTGTAATGTAGTGGGTAGCATAAAAGTATTCTTTCTCCCTACTGCATTATTTTATTTTAATACTTGGTACAAGTTCAAATATGAAGATATTAAGATAAGATTTGCTTATAGGTTGTATAAAATAATAATTGTAAAAGATTTAAAGAGTGTTTTATTTGCTAATCCTATGTTTATCTAAAGAGTTTAGATACTTAAGTTTTTCATATTTGCATTTTTATTTATTTATATAAGATGATAGAATTATGAGAAAATAAAATAGTTCATGTATAAGAACTTAAATGATTATTTTATTTTAATGATGTTCAGTTATTTATTACAATAATTATTTTCTTGTATTAAGTATATGCATAAATCCTGAGATGTAGATAATTATAGAACCACTTTATAGATTTACATTTTAAGAAGAACCTGAGATTAAATAAGAACTTGAAATAAGATTTAAATATAATAAGAACCTGAGATTTTAGTGTTTGCATTAATATACTATTTTGTCTATATAAGCAGACTCAGACCCTGTAGTCATGTATAAAGCCATAGTTATTATAATACCAGTGTGGCTCCGCACTTTTTTAAAGTTATAATATATTATTATTGTCATTTCAATTTAAACAAATTCTTTGTCTTCTAATATTAACTTTGTTTTATTAATTTATTTATTTTTGTTAGATTTATTTAAAATTATTTTTATCATTTTTATTTTTTAAATTTTTTTTATATCAATATATTTTGAATTTTTTTTTTTTTGTTATTTGCATTACTATCATATATATTTTATTTTTAAAATCTTTAAATTATATATATTTCTTCATTAAGTAGTTTTATTAATATTTTTATTTTCAAAGTAATGTAAGTTAATATTAATTTACGGTAATTTACAATATTGTTACAATTTCTGTTGTATTTATTGTTCTTTTACTCATTATATTTTCTTTTTTTTTTTTTACATATATTTATTTTTTTCATCTTCATTAATTTTTCTTTGTTCATTTATTTTCACACCTTCAATTAAATTATTCATTTTTTTTATGTTTAAATAAATATTCTTTCTTCAAACTACTTTCAATATTTCTATATAATTATTGTTTTTTAATATACTTGTTCAATATTTATATTTTCAAATTCTTTATAAAATAATCAATAAATTTAAGTAACAAGTTTTTTTTTTTTCAGTTTTATAAGATTTTTGGGATATGATTATTTTGTAGATTATGTAATCACTATAATAAGGACCTTATAGGATAATGATTATCACATGTGTCCACCATGCTCATAACAGGGTTCAAATAAGCTAAGTAAAAACTTGGTGATTTTTTCAAATTCCATTCATACTTTGGATTTCTTTTTTTTTTAAGTAACTGGCACAGTGTACCCAGCTAGTTATTTAAAACTAATCAATACTCTAAATTAAACATAGCTCATTGTATATATAAACAAAGGGAGTAAATCATCCTCCCCTAGGATATGACTTAAAATCATTCCAAATATTGAACAAAGGATCAAGAATAGAATGAATCCATTCTATTCTTGATTCTTCGTTCAATATTTGTAATGCTTTTAAGTCAGAGCATGGAGGAGGGGGTGATTTACTGCCTTTGTTTATATATTAATACTAATCAGTAAATGAATATTCATTTAGTAATCAATGTCTGTTAATGCGATCTTCTTTATTGTTTCTCTATGAAAAGTTATTGAAAACGTTTTCCCCTTATAGAGAGATAATTAAATTCTCTTTTATTATTATTACTCCTTTATTTCTATTTCAAATTTTTTCAAATTATTTTTTAATTCGTCTATTCTTTCATATATATGTAGAAATGTGTATTAGTGTGAATTAATGAATAGCATTAATTTAAACTGAAGGATTGATTCAATTATTAGATTAGATATAAATTATGTTTCAGATTTAAAAAGTTTTTTTTTCTTTTTGAAACAAAATGAAGAAAAGAAAATGTCTAAGTTTTTTTATTTTAATTATATTTTTTTTAATGTTCATTTACTTTTTAATATATATATAGGTAATAATACGGTAGCCTTTACATTTTTTAAATATTTGAAAAAAAAAAATCAATTTTAAAAAACCGCATATTTGTTATTAAATGTTTTTTGTTTCTCATCTGTTGATAATTCATTTTACACTTGATGTTCATTCACTTTTTAAATATAAAAATTTCTAATTTTTTTTTGAAAAAAAGAAAATTAATTATAGAATGAAAAAAATAATAATTTGATTTTTTTTTCTTTTTTTAAGAATTTCAAATATTCTTATTGGTGATATTCATTTCTTCAAATTTTATTAAAGAAAATTCTATGTAGATAATAACCACTTACGTACTTCATCATTATTCTGCGATCATTAGTGCAGATAAATATGAGATAACTTGCTATAAAACTGGTGCTAAACAATGACGTCACTTGCTCCAACATTATTTTCAATTTATATGACTGTAATCTTTGGAATTATTTATAAGTAGTTTAATAATCAAGCAAGGATCAAAATACAAGATACTGGTTTGATGATAGAATTTTTAATTTGAATAAATTAAAAGCAAATATAAGAACTTCAGCTTCTTAAATTCTGAATTTACATTATGCTAATGACTGCTATTTCTGCCAGTTCAAAAGATTGTAGAATGTTCTTAATGTTTTGAATACTACATTTAAATATTTTGGTTTAATAATAAGTTAAAAAAAAACCCTCATTCTTTATTAATCATTGATGGAAGAAATATCCTCAGCAACTTATAATTTGGATAGCTATCAACTTGAAAATGCATTCTAATTTAAATACCTTTTATAAGTAGAAAGATGGATGCTGAGAGCACTAACTTTAATCTGCTGCTGCTTTTAACAAATTAAAAGATAGAATATTTTAGTACAGGAACTACTGCAACTAAGTTAGCTGCTTGTATAGCTTTTATTTTACATAATTTATTGTATGGAAGTGAACCTTCAACAAACCTATTGATGCAATATAAAGGCATTAGTAAAATTTTATTAGAGGCTGCTCTGTAAAATTTTTAAATTATTATGGCAAGATCATAAAACCTATCAGTATATTTTTTTAACTTACTGAATGTGATAATATTGAGTACACTACTATAAAATCATAACTTTCATTGGCTATATGAAATTAATAAACAATAGAAGTCTTGATATGAGAGTGGTCTGTAGAGAATTTGAGCATGGTTTTCATGAGAAATTAAATCCCATCCACATTAAAGACATTCTAAAAAAGTACAATGTCAATTGTTTTCATTGGCAAGATGTTGCAGAGAATAGTATGCATTGGAGAGCTATCATTAGACATAGTATTGAAGTATTTCACAAAAAAAAAAGTTTCTGCTGAAGAAATTAAAAGACCACTTCATAAAATCTCTTATAAACAGAAAAATGGACTGGCATGTTCTGTATTTGATATATTTGTGTTTCACAGATTGCTTTATTTTTTTCTTTTTTATTGTCTTTTATTTACTTGCATATTTATTTTTGGGAGTTAGAATGACCATACTCATTTACTAGTAGTTGTAGTTGTTGTTGTTGTTGTTGTTGTTATTATTATTATTATTATTATTATTATTATTATTATTATTATTATTATATGATGATGATGATGATATTTCAAAAGGTACTTTATTATTTTCCAGTTAAAACCAGATTACAATTGTTATTACGTGAATCAAAATAACATATTTATATTGTATTGTCCCAGTTAAAGTTACAGAGTTTTTCATTATTAAATAGTTAGTTTTGAGATATTATAAACACAGTTGCACTTGATTAGTTATTAGGTGCACAGATGTTGTTGAACTATTGGACAGGTATGGGCTCGGTTATTTTCTGTTTTGTTATTTGTTATGTTTAATTTCAATTCTTTTGTTGGACCTTTGGATTACTTAGTATGTCTTTTTCTTGGTTGTGTTATAACCTTGCTTTGTGTTTAAGCACAGACCAGTTAGCTGCATAGATGTCCAAACTTGTTATCCCAGATTTGTATTTGAATTAACTTATATTCAAAAGTTGATGGATGTGACCTTGTGTTATTTCCAATTAAGAATTTAGATCTCATGCACCATAGAGAATATAATTATAAATATGTAACTTTTTTCACATTAAATAGTGAAGCTATAATTATACTATAATGTGTAATAGGTCTGCTTAGTGCTTTTGAGATTTAATGTTGGAATCCCATACTCATAGATTTGTGAATGAAGACTTGTGATTTATTGTACACATATGCAAATGAGTTTGAATTTTTAATTACTTAGTCCATTAAATCTCAAAAGTGCTAAACAGACCTATGTATAATTATACCTTCACTATTTAATGCAAAAAAAAAAAAGTCGCATATTTATAATTACAATTTTTACTAGTGAAGAGAAAAACAATTTATTACATAGAGAATATAGAACAAAAGTTCCTGCCCTAATCAGTGGTATTGTTTTTCTTTGAAGTGCCATCACTACCATCGTGGTTTTATTCCTCCTATATGTGTTGCAAAGTATAGCCCTTACTTGTTCCAGACCTTTGCAGTGATAAATTAAGTGCTGATGGTTTCTTCAGTCTAATGGCATAAACCACATAAAGGATCCATGTCTTTATGTAGTCTTCTGTGGACCAGAAAGTATGTGACTGGGAAGATCATCTAAGTTTATTTTAAGAATTAAATTGGAAAATTTTGGTTATAATTTCCATTTTTTGTATATTTTTGATTAATACTTTATTGTTTACTTTTAGTACCAGTAATATTTCTTGTTGGTAGTATTATTCTGTATTAATTCATAGATTTCCCAATATTTATATTTTTCCATCCATTCATTGGTTGGGGATTTTTCCTACTGTATTGCATTGGTGTATTGCTGATTCAATGAGTGAGCCTTTTGGAGGTGGTCGATCGGTAGGTGTTATTTGTACTAGATGTTTTAATTTTGGAAAAAGATTAATTATGGCAATTATTGTATTTTTTGTTTTTGCACATGGAAAATGTTGAGGCTGTGTAGGCCAAGGCCATTTTTTATTAATGGTCAGCCAATATTTTTAATTGATATGGCCACTGCTTTTTTGGCCCACATAGGTTTACTGCATATGGAGTTAATTTTCTGGATGAAAGCTTTAGAAAAGGCAATTACTGACATGTAGTATGTTATTCTCATTATAATTAGCCTGTTGACTAGCTGTGTTTTTGCATATATTGATAGATATGCTTTTGTTAATGAATTTGCTATTTTTTGATATCTTATTTTGAGTTTGTTTAGTATGTGACTGTGCATTCCAGTGGTGCCTATATAAAATGGAAACCCTAGAAAAGGATTTGGCTTTCTTGAAATATGAACTCACTTGATTTGCCAGAAAATATGTGCCAATCTGCAGACTTTTCTGTTTCAGTCCATAATTGGCTCAAAAATTTTTCATTATCCTGTTCAGCTGTGGTGTCTGCTTTTTAGATGTTAGAAAGACAGTGATATCATCCTTATATACCCAACATGCTATTTTTTGTGTTGCTCCTGGTATTTGTATGCCTGCAAAGGATTGGATTTATTTCATTAATTAAAGGGTTAATATAAAAAATAAAGAGTAGGGTGCTTAAAGGTAAACTTTGCAATAATGATTGGGTGTGATAGAATGAGGGAAAATTTTTACCATTAAGTATTATGGGCAGTTCACAGTTTTTATTAGGTTCGCTATTATATATAGCAGGGATCTGGGGATATCTGTGGTTTCGAGCATCTTCAGCAGTACAGATATGTTGACAGTGTCAAAGGCTGATGCAATATCCAGTTGTATGACCAGAGGGCTATATATTTTTTTTTATCTTTTACCATTACCATTATAGTTTTGAAAAGTAAGGCTGCTTGTGTGATTGAAGATTTTTTCTTAGCAAATTGAGTTTTTGAGATGGAAGGGACCAAAAATGGCTATTTTTTCCTTTATTACCTTCTCCAGTACCTTCATTGGAAGTTGTTCCATGGATATAAGTATTATGTCTTCAAGTTCTGGAATGTTCTTGTTATTGTAAGGTACAATTGCTATGGGATATTCACCCTGTATACTTCCAATTACTTGAGCTAGATAGTTTGTCAGATTTCAAAGTTATTTTTGAAGTGATTGGTTAAGGTGTTTTAAGATGAAATCAGTATTCCTGGGTTTTCAGGGTGACAGTTATTGTTCATTTCATTCATTTTTTGAATGAAGTCATCTATGGTAAATATTTTTTCATTTTATAGTGGACCAAACATGTGTGCTGTCCTTTGTATTCGTGGTGCTGATCACAGTTTGTCTCTAAAATTTTCAAACATAGGTAATATCATATTTTGGTCAGCAAAGGTTCCTCTTTGGGTTTGTATGACCATTGGTACTTTTATTTTGGGTCTACATCCAAGGACCCACCTTATGTTTTTATGTGATCATGTATGTTGCTGGGTAATGCATAATTTATTTTTTTAATTTTTAGATATTCTTTTAGAGACTGACAAGGATTATTATATTCTTGTGTTAAGTTTCTTATATAATTGTGGTTGCAATGTGTAGGTGTAATTGCTGTAAGTTTTTCATGTATTTTATCAGCAAATTCTAGTAGCTTGGATGGTGATGATCTATTCATTACTACATGGTTTATATTAAATGACAAAATTATAATAAAAGCTTGCTACTGTTGTATAGGTCTAGTTTTATTTCTTTTACTTTTTCTAGCATTATATAGGTTTCCGAGAAGATAAATTCTTGGGGGGGGGGGATTCTGATAGTTTTTGTTAGTGAAGTGTTAGTTTGCATTTGGTTTAGATTAATAGTTATTATTTGTGCTGAGCGATCAGAGAAGCCTGATGGGATGAGATTTATTTTCATTAAATGATACAGGGTTGGTGAATAAAAGCATAAGTCTATCAGTGATTTAAATCTACCATTATGGAATGAGATAGCATTATGAGAAAGGAAACCTTGTCCATTCATTAGCGGCACTTGTATTTTATGAAGCCATTTTTTAGTAAATTTGTGATACAATGTGTTGCAGTCACCAACCAAAGTGGTGGGATGTACCATGGTGGCTATCTGGAATTTATTGTCATGATATTATTTTAATTCTTTGTTTATTTATTGGCATATATATAAAGATTACATTAATTTTTATTATTTTGTGACTGAAAGTAATGATTAGAAGATTTGAATCAATTTAAGTCATTTTGAAAGTTTGAAATGGACAATGATTTGCAATTATTAGGGCAGATTCTGCTGATGGTGATGTTGTATCCCTGGAATGTGTGTAAAAACCTTCAGCACTAAAGTATTTGGATGGTTCTACTTATGACTCTGCTTAGCTTTTGATTTCCAGTAGATCAGTAATGTATGGTTTGATTTGTTGTTTCCAGTGTTTTATTTTGTATATTTTTTGGGTTCAGTTTAAACCCCTGATATTGACTGCAGCAATCTTTATTTTCATTTTGATTAGATATTATTCTTTATGGTAATTTGGCTTTGATTAGTTAGTGTTTTGTTACTTTTTTTTGAATTGTGCTGTGAACCTGATTTGATTATATATTATTTTTTATGAAATAACTGAAATACAGGCTTATTATATACCTGTATTAATATATGTAATATATAGGGTATATAAGCACAGACTTTCACATGACCCACCACTCTCCATTCTATCTCATAATACTGATACACTTGAACATATATATGTCAAAGAGATAAATAATCATCAATATATATATATATATTTCATGCTAAACCAGCAATCATCAGTTAGTCCAGATTATCATCTCTACACATGTATGCAATAAGTGCTCCGATATATATTAAGATAGAAAATTCAATTGGATGGATGGTTGAAGAGTTGGAGTGTGGGGTGGATTGAAGCCTGCCCATTAAAATATGAAGATTGGGTTGGGTCTTTGATCCAGTTTTTGATTTTGTAAATTTTGTTAATCAAGTTTAGTCCTCTGATGTTAATAGCAGCTATTCTAACTTTCATTATAATTTTATATATATTTCCTTCCTCTCTTTTCTCAATTCATGTTTTAATATTTTACTGTAGAAATTCCTGTGCATCTTCATATTGAAGCTCAACTTCTTCATCAGCTGTGTCCAAGTCTTTGTTTTTCTGTTCAGGATTTTTTTATGTTTAACTCATCAATTCTGATTTTTTTAATTTTTTTGTTCTTCTTTGGAAGTCTTCATGGCCTTATTTTTTTCACTTGCTTATGCTTGAATAATTTGCGATAGATTTGCTATAATTGCCTTAATAAGTCTGTTGGTGTTATTTCTCTCTTTTTTTTTTTTTTGTGAGACATTTCGGTATTTTTTCTTTTTTCTTTCTTATCATCTAAAGCATGTATTTTTATGTTTCTTTGCATTTCATCCATTTCCACTTTATTGTTTTGAAATTCCTGGTTCTATAGTTCAGGTGTACTTATTTGCTTGTCTTCATTTGGTCTTTTGTTTTTATAGGTGGTTTGAACTGACATTGAGATTTGCTGTGATGTATGTAATGATTTATTAGTTTGCAGTTCATTCTTGTTTATATTTTCTTGGGTTAGATATTGTTTTTTAGTTTTTTGATTTGGTTTTTCTTCTTGATTTTCTATTGTTGTATATTTTTCTGATATTCTTTCTTTCTTGAGCTTGTGTTAGGCCTGAGTGGTTTTCATTATTTTGAATATGTGTATTTGGTAAAACATTGTTTTGCATTTCTCAAAGTGTCTTTGTATCACTATTTTTTTATTTGATTCCCATTTGTCTTCTTTATTTTAATTTGTAACTGTTCTTCTTTGTCTGTTACCTTTGTTTGCTTGGACCTTTCATTGTTCTTTTGATCACAGTCAGCTGCATTGTTTCCACATTGTTCACATTTAAAGCATTTTGGCCTCAACCTCTGATTTAGGTTAATGTTTTATTTTAATTTTATTTTAAAATTAAAACTGTTTGTTCCAATAAGTATTGGAGTATCACTTAAATAAATAGGTTTATATATATTCCTTCCCCAAATGGCTGTATTAGCTTTTTAAAATCTTGAAGGTTATAGCCAAAGAATGTATTTTTTATTATGGTGGTGTAGCAGTTTTGTAAATTTTTATCAACAACAACCACAGCATAATTTCGCAGAGTTTTAACCTGGTTTTTGAACCTTTCTCTTTGGTGCTCATTGAAAAACTTGATGCTAAATCTCTTGAATTGGGAAATTCCCCGATGGTTGCTATTGGGTCCCAAAGTGAGTTTTTTGTTATGCTTTCATACAACAGCTCTCTGAGAAATCTGTATAAGGAGAGATTTTTATCCATTATGGCAGTATTAGAGAGTGTGTTGAAAATTATTTTTGAATGTGTGCAGCTTTTTGGGAATCATGCTATTGAATCCCATGTTTATGTCTTGCAGTACTTGTTGAGTCCATTTATCAATGGGGGGTTCCAGGTTACTGTCTTGTTGTAAATGTAGATCATTAATTTTGTCCATGGTTACTTCTCAATATATTATCTTGCTCTGTATTTATTTTTTCTTCCCCTTCTTATGTTTTGGAAAATACTTTGGTAATATTTGCATATTTTTGTTTTTGTTTATTTGGGTTTGAATTGGTTTTATCAATTTTAGTGCTAAATGCACTTATGGTTTTTTTTTTTTTACTGATGCCATTTTTTACTTTAAAGTGTTTGCTAATTTGTTAAATAATATCAGCAATATTTACTTTCTTGACTTAGTAAAGGTTTGTATTTCTTAAGTTTGTAACCTTTTTTGTTGTAGTAATCTTCAAACTCATATTTTAAATATTTTTTGATCTTTTTTTAATGTTTCCTAAGAGCCTGTAATAGTTTGCTCCTTTCGTGACATGTTGTTGTTGTTGTTGTTATTATTATTATTATTATTATTATTATTGTTGTTGTTGTTGTTGTTGTTGTTGTTGTTGATGTTGTTGTTGTTGTTGTCATACATTTTTAATTTTTTAATGTTTGATGTGTTTTTTTATTATATAATACATTTTAATTTTTTGTTTGAATCTATATTTATTAATTTGGTTGTTTGTTTTAAGTATTTCGTTTTATTTGTAGAACCTTCTAGTTTATTTTTTTATTTATTTATTTGGATTTGTATCTCAATGCAAACAAATTATATGGTTTTATTTTCTTTGATGTAAATAAGTTTAATTAGTTATTATATCAGTTTTTTCCTCTCTTCTTTAATGACTATAAGCTAAAAAATCTGTCTTTTAAATATACTTTGTAGCCGATATTGATTCAAAAATGACATTTTTATCTGCTACTTCAAAATCATTTTAATTAAATTCTGTCGATTATGTGTTTGACAACAAGTCTTTCTAATTTTTTGTTTCAAAACATTTTTATTGCATACTCACAATATGAAACCATTTCTAAATTTCAGTAAATTATATGCTTGTTTAGCAAAAGAAATTCTGAATATTCACCAATACACTTTTTGTAATTTATGGCACTTATGATATGCTTTTTTTAAATTATTATTTTGTTCTTTTTTATATATCTCAAGATATTCTTGTAGTTCCCTCTTTTTTTGTTGGTTCAATTAACTGGTGCTTACGTTTTTTATGCAACTTTTATCATGTAGCTTGCTACAGATGCTATCTCTATTATTTCCATTATTCTTTGTTATTGTTTTTAAACCTATTTCATGAATGATAGAATAATATTTCAAGAACTAAAGATTCTGATATTGAAACTCTGTGTTATATTTTCATCTCCAGCATCATGACCTATCCCACATTCTAATAATTTACTTGTTTATTGATTTGGAATCCATTTGATGGGTAGTTATTTATGACAATGGACATCTGAGTTATATGAGGCTTAAATTCTAATAACTTTTCAAATATTCATTAACAAATTACAGTTGTTTTTACAAAATTGATTCTGTGCCTGGTGATTACATACTCAGAATATTGATTCAAATTTTTTTTATAAGTCTTACTAATACTTTTCCAGATATAATTCTACAGAGCATTGTTAGTAATAAATGTTATTTTATTTCTTAAATGTATTTCTTGGATATTGATAACTATACATAGCTCTTTATGATTTAGTGTAGTTTTAAGTGATAGACCCTTGAACTAAAGATCTTTAAATTAAAGCTCTGTTAATTCTGGCAGTCAAATGCACATGATGAGCAATAAATCATTCAATTATTTACATATAGCTTTTTATTATATGAAATGATATATAGAAGTATTCATTTGAACAGAATAGGAAATTGCTAATATCAAATATTTAATGCAAAAGATTTGGATATTTTTTAGCAGATTTATCTTTAGACTTATACTTGTTTGAGCATCTATAGCATTTTATTAAACAATGTATATGTGTTACAAAGTTCTGTTCCATGATTTTAATTGCTATAGCAATAATCTTTTTATTTGTCTATGTAACTAATGTAAAGATATGAAAATTAACTGTTATATTTTTCACATGCAATTCTAATTTATGGTGATTTTACTTTGGTATTATGTTTGCTCTAATTTTATGAGAGGATTCACAGTGATAGAAAAATAAAATGACAGAATATAAATATATTTTTGAAGAATATATATTTTTAAAAAAAATTATGGCTAATATGAACAAAATACAAATACATATATATTTAAAAAAGTAAGTTTATGCTGAAAATAAACTGATATATACATGTCCTGGATTGCTGAATTTTATGGAGAGATATGAGAAAATTTGAAAATTAGAATAATAGCTCAGTATTTTCAGCAACATAAGAGAATTAAAAACAATAGTACATATATTTCCTTATTTTTTGATCATGAAAAAAAGAACAGTCAATTTTTGTTGACACCAAAATCATTTGTCTAGAAAAAAAGAAAAGAAAACATAAAATAAAAAAGGTTTTACAGATAATTAATATACATACCATTAATGTAAAAGCCATTAGCATTCTTCTTAACTAAAATTGGTATATTTATTTATAATGAGTGTGTGTTGTATATATATTAAAATTGGTATAATAAATCTTGGTCTAGCTTTATGAAAAGCATGTTTGGTAATTTTAAATTTTATTACCATATTAATTATTAATTGTCTAAATTCTCTTGTGAAATATAATTTTAGTGATAGTCATTCATTATGTGCCAGAAATTCTGGAGAGAAGGTGCTAATAATTTAATGCTTATCCAATACTTTTTGGCAGCTATAGTTTGATGCATGCCATCAGGATCTTTCAGAACTTGGAAAACAATTGAAATTGAGTATCTCAATTTTCCCAAAAAGATACTTTTATGTTTTGGGTTTAGTGTGTAATCTGTAAAATAAGAACAACAATTTGGTATTCTATTATCATAATCCCAACCATATAGATTACTGACAATAAACTACAAATTATTTCTTCTCTTTCAGAAATTAATTAAAATGAATTTTTTAATTTGTATTTTTTTAACTCTATTACATTTAAGTAAAATAGGATTATACACAGTTTCAGCATACTAAAATAAAAAGTGTGCTAATATTTCTAACAAGTTTTATCAATAAGTGCCACAAGAGAAAGCATTTAAAATCTCAATTTAGAAATTATCTCCAGCCCCAGATTGTTTTCTAGCTATTGGCTTTCCTCGGTGAGGTGTTAGGATATTTTTGGACATTAAAGAAAGCCAATATCTAGAAACCAATCTGGGACTGGGGATAATTTCTAGATAGAGATTTTAAATGCTTTCTCTTGTGCCATTTATTGATAAAGCTTGTGAGAGCTATTAATACTTTTTATTTTAGTTTATAATTACAAGTTTATCAAATTAAATCGTGTGTTGTATGACTTTATTTTATTTACTATAACAGTTTCAGTATATTTCAAATATCTTTATACTTTTTCCAAACTAATAACTCATCACTTTTATTTCATATAATTTCCAAAGATGTAATGAATAAATAAATTGTTTCTTTATAAACATACGTATACTATTCATATTGAAATATTAAAATATTTTATTTTAACAATAAAGAAATTAATTTAATTTTACCCGATTTTTAATATGTATATGTATAAGAATTTTTTTATATTCTTTGATCTATTCCATTGTTTATTTTTACTCAGGCAAATATTTTTATTATATTTTTTGATTTTTTTTTTTTTTTTTTGGAATTCAGTTTTTTCAGTTGGAAATAATTCAATTTTTTTCAAATTGCTTCTTTAACATGTATTAAAACAATACTGTATTTTAGTAATATCTTAAGATTTGTAAAAATATGATATAAAATAATCTATGTCACATAATAAATTTCTAGTAACACATTTCAAATTAATACGTGACTGACTTTTTCTAAGCCATGGTTGATTTATTTCATAAAGTTATCCCTCCCTATTAAATCTCTCTCTCTCTCTATTTTTAATTGTACTCTGATATATTTTTAAAAAAGCATAATATAAAAGATTATTGTAAAGTACAAATAAATATTAAAAGATTATTATAAAGAACAAATAAGTATATACATATATTTTCTAAAAAAAAGATATATTTTTTCCTTATAAAAGTCATAACAGAAGCCTATATAAAATAAATAACTTACAGTTGACATAGCGTTTGGTGATGTGTATAGATTTTTCAGATTTATGTTTAAACAGTAATACAGATTATCTCAAAACTCATGTATTTTAAATATTGTCAGCATTCTTTTAGTGTTCGTGTACAAAGTATAAAATAAAAAAAAATTGAATTATTATAAAATTTTCTGAAACTTTCATGAATTCTTTTATATTATGATTAAAGAAATATTGAATTGTTGCAAAGTATATGAAATACCATTTTACAGTAGTGGCAGACAATTAAAGAAATGAGAGATTCCTGAAGTTTTACTTAAACTCATGACTTTTTCTTTTACTTATTGAAAATTTATTTTACACTTTAGGTTTTTTCAGTGCTTCTTACTTACTTGAATATAAATTCTTTTCTAAAAGAAAGTCTAGGAAAAATAACAGCATTTACTTTAGATTCTCAGATATAGTCAAACTAACATCACTAGACACGGGATAAATGTCCGGATAAAAGATCATTTGTCTTTATACAGTTTCAAGGGATAACATATTTCTAAATATAACAATAAATTTTATATTTCTTTCTATTTTTTTAGTCTGTCCATTAAAGTATGAAGATTGGCTATTTTAATATATATCAGAGCACTTACTGCATATATTTGTAGAGATGATAGTCTGGACCAATTGATGAAAAACTTTTATTGGTGATTATTTATCTTTTCGACATATATGTGTCTAAGTGTATCAGTGTTATGAGATAGAGTGGAGAGTGGTGGATCGTGTGAAAGTCTGTGCTCATATACCCTATATATTACTTATATGGAGATGAAAAATAGTTGGTTTTTTTTATCTTCATATATCAACCTTTTTTTTTTTTTGGGGGGGGAGGTAGTCATATTTAATTGAAACAAATTTGACATAAATGTTTTTTAAAAAATCCAAAAACAAATTTAATTAAAAAAAAAAAAATTGTTTAAATGAATGCTTTTATAGTTTAATTCAAACTTTTTAAATGTTTAAATTAATATTAGATTTAAAACTTTTGCGCACAAATAATTAAAATGTTTCTGTATATGTTATATTTGAGCTTAAAATAAAAAATCTAATAAATGTTATATTTATGACTAAATAGTTTAATTTTTAAATCTCTCCCTTTTTAATCAACTATGCATTTAAAAAAATCGTAAACTTTGTTTCATGAATAAAAAGTCATAGTTAAATAATTCCTTAATTGAAAGATTTGTTTAAAATTAAGCAGAGATATTATTTGCGTTACTTACTTTATTGTTATTATTTTACTATTAATTTTCTTTTTCTAAAGTGGCAAAAGAAAAAAAAAGTCACTTTTAATAACTTGTGTGAAGATTGTTTCTTGTGATGATATTTAGTTTATTGAATATTTTTATTCATTTTTTGTTTGTTTGTTATATTAATCTTGAAAAAAAAAATCATAACTGAATTACCTTTCATAAATTATGTTAAATGACTATTGATGTTTTTATTCATTTGAATTTTTTTTTTAATTTTTTAGCAAAGAGATTGTAGTTTTATATTTTTTGATGTTTCTTCTATTTCAAAATACATTATGTATGGCATCAGCCATTTATTCCAATTTTTTAATGATAAACTTTATTATTACTTATCCTATTCAATAATTTTATTTTTTATGCTGTGTTTAATATATGAAACAACATCAGTTATTTATTTGTAGATTATGTTATCAACTTCATAGTTATTATTTATCCATATTCATTGATGTCTTGTAAATAGAAAAGTTTATTTGAATCTGCAATCATGTTAAATTAATCTTATAAATACAGTTTTATACAGATGGTCTGATTGAGAATTTATGTTTTAAAAAAATCAGAAAAAATAAAATTATTACTTATAAAATTTTGAAAAAGGGTATATCAAAAAAAAAAAATCACAATATTAGTTGCCCAGAAGGTAAAGTAACATTTTTTTTCCCCTCACTACTAAATCAATCTAGAAATTTTTAGCCAATTTACCATCATGTTTGAATCCATGGAGGAGGATATACTAAAGGCAATGAATTATATAAAAAAAAAAAAATTGAATAATAAGAAATAAGCCAATAAATTATTTTAAAAAAAAAACTTTTAATTTTATATGCCTATTACTGTCACAAGTATAAAAATTAATACTACTTGTGTATTTTTCAGATATTTTTTTGATTTGTTTCAATCTCTATCTTACACACATGATTAAAAATATAATCAAATAGTTAATTTCTTATGTTGTCATAGAATGCTCAAGCTTCACAAATGATAAGTTGAGTTTTGATCTAAAAATCTTTGTTTTGAGTCCACTATTTCGCCACTATATCAAACTGAAAATAATAATTGAAAAATTAGTTGCTCAGAAAATCATGTGATATTTAAACATCACTAATAATGAGTTTTTATTCAGAAATGTTTAGTTTTTGATTCTCCCAGTACTCTACAGGATACTGTGAATAATTAATTGGTTTAGCAAAAAGATTTCAAAAATTAAGGGTTCAAGGTAATTAAATTTTATTGAAAATATGTGAAAATTTCAGGATTTGTTTAATATTATGAAGCAGCTTTTGCATATCTATAAACCTGAGAATCAACAATAATAATGGGAAAATATTATGAATTGAAAATGAAAATTGTTTTACATATCATAACAAATTTATTCCTTCCATAATTAAATTACATGGAATTTAAATACATGCTATTAGGCAGTTTCTAGTGTATGAACAGTATATTCTTAATGAAAGCACATTAGTTCCTAAGATGATGATAATTTAAGGAAGTATAGACAACTTTTTAACATGTGATCTCAAACTATTGTGAAGGCAAATTTTAATGATGCACTATATGTCTAAAATAGTGTCAAAATTATGTTTGGATAAATTATTAATGTATTCTACTATGCTTACAATTAGAAACTATAAGAAAAAGTGTTTCCACATAAAATTATTACTATCCATAATGTAATGTTATTTTTACAAAGAAAATGGCTTTTTTATTAACTATATATATAATTTTTATTTTAACTCTATTGTTTATCTGTAATAACTTTGTATATGTATATTAGTTATACCTGCTGATGTTTCTTCAGTCATTTGCTTGACTAAGGGCATTTTAGGTGTTGAACACTATAATCATGTCTATGTGTGTGTGTGTATATATATATATATATATATATATATATATATATATATATATATATATAACATTAGACATATTTTTAAAATTATTAATTCTTCAAATCAGAAGTGTTAAGATCTAGAGATGCCAATTCTAAGCTTCTAGAAATGTTCCATTGCTAGATTTCTGAGAACTCTATCTGAAATTAAATTATATACCTTAAGACAGATTGGTCTTGTGGAACACAACTTAGTATGCAAGTGCATGAATATTTAAAGCTTAAAATGAAAAGTAGAAATGAACACAGACAAGTTTACTTATATATTTAAAAAGTATGGAATGACTTAAATATTGATTTATTAATAATCTTTTTTTTTTAAAAAAAAGATACTAAATTATTTAAAATCAAATATTAAAAACGTCCCTATTTTAATATAAATATTTTATTTAATCTATTTTGATTTTGACAAAAAAATATAAATGTTAAAGTAATAACAAAGTAAGAAAAATATTTTTGTCTAAAACAAATATGTTTTTTTCTTCTTTGTATTGCATCTTAATTATGGCTTGAATTTGAAAATTTGTTTTTTTTTTTTGTTTATTTGTTTTTTACATAAAGAATTAATGTTAATTTTTTAAAATGCAGATAATTGATAATTATCTTGTTTTTATTAATCAAGGTGGAAAATTTACTTTCTGTTTTTAAATTCCTTTACCTACTATAAATATTGTTTTTATTAGAGAGAGTGCAGAAAGTCATCTTCAAAATGAAAGGCAGTGATTAGTTTCCATGTTGGTCAAATTTTTACTTCCAGAGAAAGGATGGGTTTCTCCATCGTTTATATCTCATATGTGTACTAGACCAGTTTTCTGACTGAAAGTTTATAAAATCATAGAAAAGCTGAATTGAATTGAGAACTGCCAACATTTATCTCAACTATCTGTTTATTCAAGAGGCAAACCTAGTTTGAGAGTCCACTTTTTTATCATATACATATACTATTTCATATATATATGCATAGAAGTATTGTCAAAGAAATTTGTTGTTTTTAGTACATAAGTTCATGCATGAGATCTATTTTATAAATATATGAAAGCGAGAAATATCAATTATTGGCTCATTTTTCTTAAAGCTTTCCAAAAGAGAAAATAAAAGTTAAAAACAAAAGCAAGAGGACTTTTCAAAGAAATAACATTCTTTTATGTTAAACACTTTTGCTTAAATTAAGAATAGTAATAATTTGATTTGTAAGATAAAAATAATTAAAATTAGCAACAGAAATATTTTGTTATATTGGAATAAGCATGTATGGGTGCATATACTATAGATACATTTAACATTTTTATTTTCCTAAATTAAAATACTATTTATTGGCTTATAAATGATTGTAGTATTTAATTTTACCATGTATGCGTATATAGAAGGGTGTACTCAAAAGTAACTGTAATTTTACAATAAAAAATTGTTTATTTATTTTTAAGTGATATAAATTTAATCTTTTTCAAATTACTATCCATTTGATGCAATACACTGATCTAAACATATTTTTCATTTTTCAAAGTAGTCCAGAAACACTTTGCAAAGTGATGTCTTTTAATGTCTGGGGCATTTTTTTCACCACTTTTTAAGTCCACACACACAAAAAAAAGCAGAGCCATTTTTTTATTCAAGAGATTTAAAAAAATCACACAAAATGAGATCAAGTGAATTAGATTGATAGATATGCTGGGTCATGAATTTAATTAAAAAGTGTTCCACACTTAAGGTCTTGAGAGATGACATTTCATCAGGGTGAAGCTTGCACTCTTCTCTTTGCCACAAAACAGGACACTTACATTTTAGCACATCATATAAATGTTTCAGAACTTTTAGATAAAATGCCTGACCATTGCAAACTAAACAGTTAAAAATGCTATTTGTATCAAAAAAAAGCATTGTTTTGATTTGGGACTTCACTTGTTATGATTTTTAGGGATATAATGAATTTAACATTTCAATTAAACCACTTATAAACTTATATTTTTATGACATGAGCTTGCTTGTTATCTATTTCAAGGTTTACAACTGTTTTTGCCTGCTGATTTCTGTAAACAAAAACAAAATTTCACATTGTTTTAATTTTCAGCCCTTATAAATATTGGCAAATATGCCAAACACATTTTACAAAAAAAATTTTCATGTGGCATTACTATTTTACAAAGCAATTTCATTTGGTTTATTGATGCAGAAGGGTTTCTACAGGAAGTATGTAACAGTAGAAGCATATATTACAATAGGTGCACAAATCAGACAATGATTTCAGTTATTTTTGGATACCCCTTCATATATATATATATATATATATATATATATATATATATATATATATATATATATATATATATATATATATATATATATATATATATATATTAAATTTAATTGCTTAAGTTTTCAATTTATTAATATATTTTTATATATTCCTATAAACAGTCAAAATCAGAATGATGTATTTATATTATAAAGTATTTATTGGATTTTTCATTTTTATTATCATGATTATTTCTAATCAATTAATTTATTAATCATTATTGTAAGTTATGTCCCTGCAATTTTCTTTGTGGACATCCATGGAATTCTCTTTAGAATAATTTGGTTTGCACTAAGACAATAAAACTCACCTTTAAAGGCATTACTATTTTATTGATGGCCAATACAGTCATAGTATCAGATGGACTTGCACATTGATGATGATCAGCATTAATGTAATAATTACAGAATTTTTTATATGTATTTAACTTTATAGATATTTTTAACACTTATGTATATGTATGCAACTGAAATATTAATAATGTCATTTATAATATTATCCCCAAGTTTGGCATTGGCTTGATAATATATTGTTAGTTTAAAATCTCATGATTTTTAAATATCCAGTCACAGGTGATGACTGTTGATTAAATTGCTGTTGATATTCTGACAGTTGTAGATTATTTGCTGTTATGATATGTTTATTAGTTATCTAACTATTAATAATGACTTCAGATGTAGATTTTTTTTTTACTCGTTTTTTTTCTTTAGTAAAAATAATGATGCTTTTGATGATGTTGATTTGCATCATCCTACTAAATCCTTTCATTCTATATTGTTATAGTATATATAAGCATAATGAAATGTCCATTATGTAATAAATATTGTAATAAAAAATAATAAAGTGTTAATACTTTCAGTTAATCATTTAATCTTTAACTGTCATTTCAATTTAAATATAGTAGGAGTAAATGCCATCAAGTCATATCCCATGATTCCTGAATTTTAACATTAGCAGATTGTAGATTAATTATAGACATTCTATTTTTATTTATGAAAATTGTCTCCTTAATTTTTCTTTTATTATGATTTCTCTCTTTATAAAGAATCTTAGTATTTTCAAAATCAAAATTAAAGTTTGAACTCACATGTTTTTTCATGATCATAGAAAACAGAAGCTGTTATTAATTCATTTTTTTATATGCTTATATAATAATTGATAGTCTTTTAATCTTTTCTTCAGTCTATATCTCAAGTCATCTATGTATGATGCCACACATTCACATAAAATATTATATATCACATTCCTTTTTTGTTTGAAAGGTATGGCATCTTTAGAATTATTCATCAATCTATTAACATTGTGTGGAACATAAAATGAAATCTTAAGTAAATCTTTATATATATTTTTAAAAAAATTAACTTGAGCATTTGAAATGTATGGAGTCAAAATTTAATTTTTATCATTAACTTTCAGCTTCTATAAAGTATTTTATTTTTCTTTAAATTGATGTAAAGTATAATAAATGTGTTTAATAACCCAATTTCAAGCATTTCCTTTTGTAAATACATTAATATTTTGTTACTTATTATTTTCATAATGACATATTTTTGTCATTTCACAATAAAAATCTAAAATTTGCCCTCTTGTGCATAATTGATATTTTTGACTAAAATGTAGCCTCTTTTTTGAAGTGATTTGAATACCAATTTATAATTCAATACACCATTATTTTTAATAATATATAAATCAAGATAGTTAATAGCTTTATTCTGTCTTTTTCAATAGTCCATTTTAAACCATTTAACTTATTTAATTCATCTCCAAGACAATTTATACTATTACTATGCAAACAAAAACATCGTCAGAATATCTTTTGTAAATTCTAATATTTTTAAAATTGAAATTATTTAAAATCTTATCCTCATATATAGAAAAAACAAAATTACAAACTTGTGCAACTACAGACAGACACATGGGCCAACTTTTAGATATTTTATAATATCTTTCTTCAAAAGAAATAACAATGTTATCTTCAATAAATTTCAAAGAATCAATAACAAATTTTACAATATATTGATAAATCCCTTTACTTATTAATGCTTGTTCATTATCTTTATGGAATCCAATTTATCAATAGAAACATACATTTCTGTCTCACCTAAGGAAGCAGTAGTATCTCTACCACATTTTAAAATGTCTTGCAATAGCTTACCAATATATTTAGATGTCTGATACACAAATGAGCCTCTAAGATCTATCATGATTTTCAAAAGGCTTACATCTTTAGGAAATTTTACATTTGCAAAAAATCAAGGACATACAGAACATGAAGGATATATATTATAGTACACATGGTTCTTTATGGTCTTATTCTTAGCTTTTTTAGAAGGTTGTTAATTCATTTTATTCTTTGATGATTCATATTATATTCTTCAACTAAAAAGAAACCAAGCTTATTTATTTGTGGTGTAACTGTCTCAATGTACAAATACTTTACCATTAACACACATTTGCAGACTTTTATCTTTTATCAAATCATGTTATCAATTTTAAGTTTCTGTTTAAATGGTGAAATAGCCAGTTGCAATGAATTTTAATATGAATTAACTTTTAATTTTTTACTATTAAGTTTATTATGAAGCCATAGAGCTTTGAAAGTGCTAAGCTTTAAATAAATTTAATAATATATATAACTTCTTTAACGAGTGTTATAAGCGCAAAATTATTGATATTAAGTTTATTAATAATTTCATCAGCAATCTGATTATTAGTACCAATGATTTCAGACAATTTTTGAACTGCAGCAATTATCATTAAATTATAGTACTTCTATGTACCACTGTGATATTTAGATCCATAATTCAAAACATATTTCTGGATCATTTGTATCCTATTATATGATAACTTAATAAAGTTCTTATTGTTATAAGTTTATGGATATTGTTTATTAAACAAAAAATCAATTTTCTTTTCAAACTTTTTCCTTGTTAAATTGAAATAATTTAAAACCATTTTGATAAAATTTCAATAACACCATTCATTTAAAATTATTAAATGTTAAATATATTTATGACATTTTATATCAATTTAAAAGGAAATATAGTACCTTAAAGGAGCTGAAATTTAATGATAAAAAATGGATTACTATTTCATATATTTTAAATGGTCAAGTTAATTTTTTAAAAATATATATATAATATACTTAATGTTTTATTTTACGTTCACATAATAGATTGCTGAATAATTTTAAAAATATACCTTTCAAACAAAAAATAATCTACTTTATCAAATTTTATGTGGATATGTATCTTCGTACATAGGTGAATTGAGATGTAGTCTGAAAAAAAGTTTAAAAGAGCATCAATTATTATATAAGTGCTTAAAACATAAGAATAATAATGATTTAGAACAGCTTCTGTTTTCTTTGATCATGGAAAAATATGTAAGTTTATTTGATCTTAAAATTGTTAAAATTCTTTATGAGGAGAGAAACCATTGCAAAAGAAAAATTAAGGAGGCAATTTTCATAGATAGAAATAGGATGTCTATAATTAATTGATAATTTGCTAATGTTAAAATTCATGAATCATGGGATATGACTTGATCATTTTCATTTCTGCTATATTTGAATTGCAATGACAGTTGAAAAAGATTAAATGATTAACTAAAAGTACTTCTGTAATTATAATACTCTTTACTTATTATATATATATATATATATATATATATATATATATATATATATATATATATATATATATATATTGAGTCTTTCAAATGATTGTGATATAAAGATCCATCCCTCATCATTACTATATTTTGGCAGTGATCAAATATAGATTATGCATTTCTAACCAAAATATTTGTTTCTGTTTTTAAACTTTTTTGAAATTGGTGTGGTGGAATTGAAGAAAAATAAGTAAAACATTCAGGTTTTTTAAAAAAAGTTTAGGTTTTTTAAAAAGAAAGAATAACATAAATTAAACAAAGAAAATAAATTTTATTTTATTTGCCTTATTGTGCAAGAATAAAGTTGTTCTAGATCAACCAGATTCTCCAATGGTGGTTTTTTTAAATATTTTCTGTATGGTAGTATTTCAGAAAGAAAATTTTCTGCTGAAGAAATTAAAAGATCACATCATAAAATATCAACCAATCTAAAAAATGGGCATATATGTTTTATATGTGGCTGTATTTATGTTTCATAGATTTGTTTGTATAGTCACAACAAACCTCATTTCTAAAATAGTTTTTTTTTCTCTCTTTTTTTGGATTTAAAATGCCATACTCATTTATAAGTGGTCCTTTATTATTATTATTTGTAATGTGAATTGAAATTGCTCTAGTTTTTCACTGAGTTCATTATATTTTTGCCATATTATTTTTAGACTACTTTACAGTTTTTGTAACACCTGTGATTTTGAATTATTTCTTGCAATGTGAGGAGATAATCCTATTCTGTTTTAAATCATTACTTTTTTTTTTATCATTACTGAGTGTAATCTGAATCTAAATAATATACATCTGTAACTTCGTCATTAAAGATAATTTTTTTAATGCAAATATAAACAGTATTCTTCAAATTCAACTTCTGTGCGTCTTTTTAAAATGGATTACAATTTATTAATCTAAAAAAAAAAATTATATTTGGAAAAAAAATACAGAGCATAAATATGATTTTGGATAAGTAGTTCAGTTGAAAAACAAGCAGAACCGACTTGTCAAGAAATAAAGATAGACAAATTATTTCATACTTATTGAAATTGTATTTGAAGTTAAATATATTTTTGAAAATGTATTAAATCTATTTGATTTTTAAAATGACTGCAGCCATTTGTTTTTCTTGTTACAGTGATGTGTTTTAGTATTTTATTATTCGTCTGTATATATATATATTTTAAAAAATAAATAAATACTGTATATTTATTGCATATTTATTGAAGATAGAAAATAATCAATTCTAATTTTAAAAAAGTCCTGAAAGAAAAAGATATGATGATTTGCATAATAGAAATAATTTCAATAAATCCAATGCAGCATTTTTATATTGCGTCCATTACAATACCTATACATTGCACTTTTAAAAATTTATTTAAAAACGTACGTAAAAAATATTAATGCTTTAAAGTTGTTGTTGTTTTTTTAATTATTATTAATAAATAATTAAATCGCTTCTTTAAAAAATAAAGTGTGATTGTTAATGATATTTAACTGTTCTTTCTTCTTTTTGTGAGAGAGAGGTTTTAATGAACTATCATTTTATCTATGATTGACATAGAAATTAAATTATTCTGAATTTTACTTCTTTTAAGTGGTTTTTTTTTAGTTAATATGAGAAAAAAATGATTGTCTTCAAATATGTATAGATTTCTTATTATTTCTTTCTGTGATTTCAAAAAAGGTTGCTGATTTTTTTTAGCACTTCTTCAATGGCTTGCTGACTATTCACATGCATAATGGAGTTTTGTTTTAGCAGATTCATTTGATCACTGTTTTTGAAAAATAATGAGCTCTGAAGTTAATTTATTTTTGTTTCCTTTTTGAATTCGCTGAATCCCAAATGTCCATTACATAAACCACATTTTGCCTGGAGAGCAATGGAAAAAAATGAAAATCGGCTTTTCTTTTTTTTCTTTTACATGATTTTTTTTAATTAAAATTAAATCTTAAAATTTGGTAATTGTAATTTATATATATAAAAAAATCCACATTTAACTAAAATATTTTAACTAAATATTTATTAAAAGATAAAATCTTATTTTCTCTGTGTTCCACTGTACTGTGTGTTAGAAATTATAATATGCTTTTTTTTTTTTTTTTACAATCGAAAGTTTTTTGTTTTTTAAACAAAGACTTTTGCAAGACATTGATAATTGTGATACAATATCTTGTACCAGATTCATTTCTCATAAAAATTTCAAATCATATATTTTGGTTAATGTGTATATTACAATTCCTGCTCTCTGATGATGATGTAGTGATGATGATTGTTACAAAAGAAATGCAACTCTAGATACTGGGTTTAAATTTTAAAACATTAATTTTAGTAACATTTTATTTACAAATTTTTAATGATTAATTAGAATTAATAAATGACCTAACATAAAACAACATGAAAAAATTATACAACAATATAATATAATAGTATATGTAAAAATTTAAACATTTATATTCCCCTTGAGTTACACAGAGATAATTAAATAAAATTCCTTGCAAATATAATAAAACATTGTGTGGTATTTAATTTTGTCTCTTATATTACAAAATAATGTGTATATTAAATAATCAATCTTTTTTGTTTCATCCCATTACCTCTTAAAGATTTGACTTCATTTTATTTCCTAATTAATTTAATTTCATTATATTATTATGAAATATTACATCTATGTTTATATTTTAAGATATTCACCATTTGATGTCTCTCTTTACCTTACACTCAATTAATAAAAATACACAAATGAAACTTTTACCCTTCAGCCTATCTAATATGTCTACTGATCTTTTCCTGGACTATTTTCTATTTACCATTTAGGATATTAAGCTGAATGTGGATAAATCACTCTTTGGTGCATCCTGCATCATATAAAAATATTTATTTTCATTTTATATAATAACTTAGGTATTAATTTTCTATTTCAAGTTTATATATGCCTTATAAATCATACTTATGAAGACTTATAAACTTATATTACAATGATATTACAGCATTAATGCAATGTTTGCCAATCATTGTTAAAAACATGTCAATTTTACGCCACTTCTGACTGTCCAAATCCCGTCACTTTTAATGGTACAGTAAGGATTTTATAAAGTTCTGTAAGATGCTGCCCTATCTTGAATTATTTTACAAGTAAGAAATCAATAAAACACTATTCAAAACTTTAACAAAAGAAGTGGGTGGACTCTCCTGGAGCCTCCTTGGATCTTATTGGCTGTTACATTTTGCCAACAAAGAAAATGGCTATGAGAGAGTGAATTTAAACTATTTAGTCCTATTTATTAACTTTTCAATTGATGTCAGAGAAACTATAGCAGTGCTCCACATTACCTTTTTGGTTAATTTGATCCAGTGTTCCATAAATAAAAATCTTATTAATCAATAATAACAACAAATAAAAATAAATGTTTTAATTACTACTTATGTAATATACAAAGTCTTAAAATACAAATAATATTCTTTCATTCCAATGTAAACTAAACAATTTATATCACATTGCTTTCATACTGCAATGGAGACATGCTTTTACACACATTTTCTAAAACAATATTCTACAAATAAAATAACAAACATACTGGAGACATTAAAATATGTAGGTATATTATTTGTAATCTACTATTGTGAATGCATAATAGAGGGAAAAAATAATAACTTTATCAAACTTTATTATTTACACTATCATTTTTAAAATAAATGAAGTCAATTCATAATTTTATATACTACAGTTAATAATAAATATTTATTTTCCCCAATGTAATTTCTTGTCATAGCAACATACTTCAATGTTCTCCAGATTAATGTATTCACTATTAAAATCAAACATGAAGAAGAAAAAAATTTATGACTGACATTTCACCACCTCTTGAAATTGATTTCAAATTTCAATAGGTACAGTATATTTAATTAAAATTGCTACTCTACAACATGTTCTTAAAATAAAGATTGCTAGAAATATTCTGGTGTCTTTATTCATATGATTGGAAGTTTTAAAATTATTTTCAAAATGAAGTTGAATTGTTCCATGTGCTTAAGCATAATTAAAAAATAAATGTATTACTCTTTAACTGAAATAATTTATCTGTTGTGGTTGGTATTAAAGTTGTGAGTGCAGAAAATTTGATACTTACAAATCAAAATATAATAATTTAATATATATATAGTAATCAAACCCCAACATACTATTTACAAATTATAATGCATATGAATATTTAAAATATTTGATTTATTTTTTTCATTCTTGACTAGAATCATGCTCTCCTTAATTTAAGAATATATATGATCATATGTAAGAATTGATGGGGACTGATATTATATTTCTAGTGTGTTAAGTTCATATTGTGTTGAGATAGATGTCAGTATCTTTCTTTGCCTTGATATGGAGACTATTTATTCACATTGCTATTTGTAGAATATTAACCATTTTATTACATACCCATATATATATATATAGTGCCCTTTTGTATGGGTCGCCATGAATTGTATCAATTTATTAAAAATTTTAAATTTAAGATATATTTAGCTATATGATGTTGATTTTATTATGATAATCTTTCAAAAAGTTTAATTAAAGTAATCTATGAATATTTGATATGTGAAATTGTGTTAATGTTTGAGAGAGACGTTTCAATAAAAAATGATAATATTATAGGGTTGGGAAAACTGGCCATGATCAATACTGCATTAATAAGTTTTATAAATAAATGTTTAAAGCTAAAAGTTAAAAAGATAAGTTAAAATTAAATGCATATATTTATTGTTGATAAAGATTAATATTTAATAAGTGAATATAAATATTTTAATTATTAATAGTATATAATAGAAGATTAATATTTGATTTTAATAATATCGAATTATTATTTTAAAGTTGTTATAATATATTATTTATTTTAAAAATATTTATTTTTAAAATTAAATTGTTAGTTTATTTTTAGATAATTACAAGCGTTTGTATCTGTGTTGTAAAACAGATGATAGATAGACATATGTACACACATGCTTGTAAGTTTTTTTTAGTAAAGTTGCAAAACTGTTCTAAAATTCTATTATAAAATTTATAAATATTATATTGGCTATCACGAGATAAAAATAAAGATAATTAATGTGAAATATTAAATCTGATTTTTAAAATACTGTTTAAAAAACGTAACGTATAAAAATAGACTTAGTTTGTTTAAAAAATAGTCTTATAAAAGTTAAAAGTGAAATAAAGTAAAAAATATATTTTAAAAAAATGTTTAATGGATTTAAATAAATGATAAAGATCCATTTAAGAATTTAATAATGTAATAAATAATAAATATTAAATAAGTCATTATTTATTTTTAATTCTGTATTGTTGATAAAATATGTAAATAGGCTAGCAAGGTGATTGTTTAATTTACCAATCAAGTGGGGAATGTATTCCGGTATAAAACCAAGGTTCAATTGTTCAGGGGGGATTATGATTATGATTTCTTTTAAGTGAAGTGTGCTATTAGATATAGCTAAGTAAAATTATAGACGCTCTCGTAATCATTTTAAAATTATAAGAGAGTAGTTTTAAATAATTTATAAAAGTTTTACTGTTAAATATGCAGTGCTAATTTATTTATAATTCCCTATTGATCGTCTCTATCGAAGCTCAATTTACTATCAAATAATCAGGAAAGCATCATATAAGGATAAAATGTATTGGAGACTTTATACTAAAAATATAACAAACGCTGGATTAACTAGGAGAATTACTAGTTGGATAAAAGTAATATATTGGACATTATATGAATTTAAAAGTTGATTATAATTAATTTTTATAAAAAAATATTTAAAGAAAGATAAATACTTCTTTATGAAGAAAGTATTTTTAAATTACAAATTTAAGTATATATCTTGGTAAAGATATGGTAATTAATAGTAATTGTAGAATTACTTGCCTTGTTAAGTCTTTGTGGTTTAAAAGACTAGATTTCGATAGTTTTAAAAGGCAAATAAATCGGAAGTTTAATTGGCAAAGAAATACCTGTAAATAAAATATTATATAGTAAAGTCTGGACGCTGGTCGTACAGAAGAATTTAGAAATTAATCTTACCTAAATATTTGTTAAAGAATGCGCAAATAAGTATACGTGGATATCCAAGTCAATTTATAATAATTAAATAAGAACATTATAAACTATTGACTAATCCTAGAAATAATAACTTTTAAATAATTTTTCTTTAAAGAAATGAATCCAGATCCTATAAACTATTTTAATTATTATAAAAAAAAACGTTTTCATTTATTTCATAAAAACTGTTTAAACACGTGATGTACCGGAAAAGGAAGTAATGTTGGTAAAAGTTTGTGCCTAGGAAAAAAAGAACAATTATAGGTGGAAAGAAGACACCGTTGGATTTTATGTAACATCTTTTGTTTTTCTTAACTAACATAGATATTTAATTATTTATTGATCTATTAAAGATAAGAGAGGTACATTTTTTTTAAAAAGTAACTAAATATTAATATAAAACTTAATTTCATAAAGTTTATTTTTATATAATTATACAACACGTAATATTTTAAAGAATAATTGTTGAGTATAAATGAAATTATTTTGTAAAACTGTAATCCTGGAGGACATCGTGTGGCGGATTATAAATTGGAGTATCATTTATGGTAAAAAATTATATAATAGTAATAATTTGATGTATTTTGCTTTGTTTTCTTTAGATCAACCAAATATAATTTGATTGTTGAATGAATGTATAAATATTTAAAGAATATACACACATAATATTAGTAATAACAGTTTTATTTTAATATGCATACTTTAAATTTATGATATAAATTTATTACAACGTAATAAGAGAAATCCAGAAATAATTATATGATTCTTTCGTGAATAAGTTTTAATATTTCTGTTACAATATTAGGAATTTGATTTATTATATTAGTATGAGTTATTTATATTTATTTTCAAGTTAGTAAGAGGTTAAAATATTTATATTTTATTTTATTAGATAAGTTAAATTAATTTTATATAGAAATTTATATTTTGATTGAAGGGTTTATCGTATATAGATGATGAGGTATAAGAGAGTTTGGATAGTCGTATATTTTTTTAAAAAATTGGTAAGCTATTACTGAAGTTAAATAAGGTTAAAATGATATTTGTAGATAGAATTTTATTAGGAAGGAATAGGAATAACAAGTAGAGAAGAGTAGTAGTTTAAATAGAAAAGAATCATAGAATTTTATTTAATATAATACTTTATAAAATTTGAAATTGTTGAATAATTTTAAATATTATTTTAAGAAAAGAACATATATGTATTGCATATTTTGGTAAGACATACATTATGAAATTACATCAGAATGAAGTAAATAATTATATAATCAATAAATGTTGTTATATTATAAAGTTATATCAGTCTATACATTAGTTGATATGTGATTAATGCTAATAGTAAATGTAATATATACTAGTACATTATAATAGAAATAGCAATAATACTTAAGTGAAGTAGCAGTTTAATTGTTAAAGTTTGTTTATTTTACATATGCTACATAAGTGATATTTTACATAAAAGTCTTCTTTTGTACTAACTAATGACAAATGATATCTATTAAGATTTAAGTTCAGAAACTTAATTAAATGTTACTGATAAAACATTTAAGAAATGTATAGATTATCTATTTTGGATATGGAAATAGTAACAATGTAAAATCTTGTATTATTTTCTTATTTTTTTTTATTTTCTTTGATTTCCACTTGTAATGTACATAATGTATATAAGTTGTTTATTAAAGTTGATGTAAATAAATTTGTTTAAGTTGTTTTAAAAGTGTGTCGAATTCATTATTTTACACCACAGCATTTGACAACAGATAATTTGAATAAACATAATATTTGCACAATATGAATTTATTGTTATTATTATTTTTAAAAGAAACACAGTATTTTCTTAATATAATTTATAGAAATTGATTGATATTAACATATAATATTATAATGGTCACAAAGTACTTATAATGCACAATATAAGAGTATAGTATTATTTATTGCCACAGGTTATTAAATTATAAGATTTTAGTATATTTTAAAATTAAGATACTATATGAAAATGAAAGACATGTAGATGATTTACTTGTGTTCTTAATGATTAGTAGTATATTAAAATAGATAAGATTAATTTATACACTAGAGATTATTATTGTTAGTTATTATTATTATTATAAGCTAGGTGTAGTTAGGTTTGATATTAAATCCCTTATCATGCCTATCTGCAAGAAATATTATTACTTTAAGATAATTAAAAGAACCTGAGATTATTTAATTACATTTCTTTAATAAAAGATTGAGATTTATTTATTATTATTGAAGTTAGTTAATTTTTATAAAAGACATAAGAGTGCTGTAAATGTAGTAATGAGATAATAAAGAGGTAATAGTATTCTTATGCCATTGAGATAATGTCTTGGGAAGACATTGGCTCAATGTAAATTCAATTACCAGTTGTAACTTCACTTCATAGTCTCATGATTTTAATAAATACTTATTTAATTAGTACATGATATTGAACTATATTAATTTTGGTAAGTTATAATGAATCTGATAAGATATAGTATTATAAAAATATATTAATGATAGTTATACATATTTTAGCCGAGCATAACGATTTAATTGAGCTAGTCATATTTTAAGTTATATTATATATATCGGGAAGTGAGGGTACAATATATATATATATATATATATTTATATATATATATATATATATATATATATATATATATAAAATCAAATAGTTTTATTTCTCAGGCATTTGTAAAAAGTTTAAGTACTCTAAGTGACACAGAGAACTATGATCCATGGATTTTTAGCTCTAGAGTTCATTATTCTATTATTGCACTATATACATACCTTTTCAAAAGTGAAACAACAGATTATGCTTACATCTAAGAAGTTAAAAGATATTAAATTGTTTAATTAAAAACAGAAAGACTGTGTGTAATAATTATTAGAAGACACAGAGTAAGACTTTGGATAATATTCCTATTTACTTATATTTTATAATCATTATTTATCCAAAAATCAAGTCTCATATATGATTTTTTATCGTTTTCTGTAATCGTTTCAAACACTTGCTCAGTTTTTTTTTAAGATTATTAACCTTTCACTTTTTTTATTTGCCCATCATCTTTTATTCTTTACAATTTCTTCCAAAATGTTTATTGTTATTTTTTCTTTTCCTAGCCAATCTAGTAATCATCTTTTTTCAATTTTTTTTTTCAATAATTTTTTTTTAAATTTTATTCTTTTAATATATATTTTTCAAATTTTCTTTAAAAAAAAGTCATATTTTTAAATTTTTCTAACTTTTTTTTAATTATTGTCCAAGTCATACTGAACCTCAGACTAAGTTTATATATATATAATTTTTGTAGTTCTTATCGTTTTTTTTTTTTGTCATTAATTTTATCTTTAATAAAACAAAGTATTTAAATGCATTATCTACTTTATAACTTTTTGCTCAACTACTACTATTTTTACTATTAGAGCAAATAATAGTATGGTCATGTGACATCTGAGTAAAAATAAAAGGGAATGTTGATTACAATAGTTCTAAGCAGTTAATTAAATACTTTATTTCACTCAGTTGATAATCATTTCAGAAATCTTTAGTATTTAGTTCTATTTGTATATTTCTAAATTAAACCACACTGCATCATTTTTAATATTTATTCTCTATCTGAAACGATGCTTTTATTTCGTAGCATTACTTTTATTTCAAACTTTCTATAAATTTTATTTAAACAAATAATACAATTATTACCCTTCATATTCAGGACCATTTTTTGTCAATAATAACAGATGGAGGATTAAAACTGCAAAATTTTCCGGGAAATGATGTTATAATGCTATTAAATCAATTAATGGCACTATTTTCCTATGCTAATGGCATTCTTTTTTAGTAATAGTGATGGTATTTGAACAGAATGAAATAATATTTTGAACATCTTTTGATTAATAGTATATGAATTCAAATTATGCTCTTAGTGTTATGGATATTTACCATTCAATTATTTTATATTTTACATTAGATCAATTAAAGCTTAACCCATTTGGAGCCCTTATGTTTTCAATGATATTAATGATGTCTTTTTTATTTCACTTTTAATACATCTATTCATATTTCAATGAATGATTTAGTTTTATTAATAGAATTCTTCTATTAAGTGTCCATGTTTCAGATTACATGTAATAACTGGTAAAATACATCTATTTAAAAAAAAAACTTTTCCAAACATATATTAGGTTATTTCTTTCAAAACACATCATCCAAATTTAATTCTATAAGTTTCATCCATTGTATTTCACTTTGTATTAATAACTAACTAAGTTATTTGCAATTGTAAGCATTTTCTACTACATGATTATCAATGTTTATTTTTTTTCTAAGAACATCCATTGAACATTAATTTTTTAGCATTTCGCTTTAGTCCTACTTTCTTATTTTCTTTCATAACTCTGAAGCATTATTTTGAATAATAATCATACCCACCTGCAAAATTTAGATAAAATAAAATACACATATTTTTTAACTCTTTTAACTTTCAATCATAATCCAAAAATTAATTCTGATAAACAAAAACTGCTGTAAAAAAAAATGGAGATATGGAATTTCTTTGTTGTACACCTTTGTATTTTGATATATATATATATATTGTAAATATCGATAAGTACATATTTATATTAATATATATTACAATATATATATATATATATTAATTAGAATATGGCAATATATTGAATCTATATCCTGATGATTCATAATATTAATCACTGTAGGAATGCTTTATAGAAACAAATAATTTTTATAATCTACAAATTCAAAACGTAATGACACTTCATGCTCATTGGTTCTTTTTATTATTTCTCTTAATGATTGCATGTAATTCACTGCACTAAAATAACTTTATGTATATATAATTAAATACAATATTTTCCTGACATTGTGCATAATATTTTAGTCTTGACTAAAGAGATAAAAAAATACTGTTAATGTATTCCACCCAAACTTATTAAATCTACAGGCTGCAAGTGGTCATGTTGCACTTGCATAGCAATCTACTAAATACAGGAATATTGAAAATGGGTATGAACAGTAAATAGTTTATTAATGAAGATCAAAGATTCATATTGAATCAGATTCATTCAAAAGATATTATTTGATTGGATTTAAATGGGTTTAAACACCTTTTAACATAATTTTTAATTTATATTTTTAATATTATGTGAATGGACTGCCCCTTCAAGCAGAGGGGAGAATACCATTGATAGCAGGGCCATCAATGATACCCACTGTCAGATCAAGCTATGCAAAGCATAACAGGATCACATTTCCAGACTGTAGCCCACCTCAACCACTAGATTCAAACCCCTGCCACCTAAAGCATTTTATTTATTTTGAGGATCAACCTCAGGTGTTAGCCAATTATAAGTTATATAATCAGCATGCTTCACACAATCCAGCACTTGAAATATCTCATGACTAGCTCACACTCTATCTCAGGGTGCAGCACATTTACTCTACACTAATTTACTGGTGACACAGTGACAAGAGATAAAGAGAAAATAGACAAAATAACAATTAGAGCAAACATTAATATTTATTTATGCACACACACACACACACACACACATATATATATATATATATATATACATAGGTATATATATATATATATATATATATATATATATATAACACTATAACAATAAAAGATTTGACACAAGAAAAATATAAATGACTTTAGGCTATAGTTACAATAGTCTATTAATGAAAGTTCATTCATTTAAAATAAAGAGTCTAGACTGTGATCAGAATATATTTAAAAGTATCTTTACCTAGGTTTTCATGATTGTCAGTTTCCAACTGTATGGCTTTTTGGTCTCCATCAATAGTGTCAGGTCTTGTTTCCATTCTTTGTGTTGACAATGAGAGAGAGGAGACAGCAGCATTTACTTACAATCTAGGCATTGTTCTGGGAGTTGGTTCAGATGAGGCTCAGTTGATTTTATTTTTTGTTGAGAGTGTTTGGGACCTGAAGCCCAGCTGAATATCCTAAAGTTGTCTAGCAACACATGTTGCTAGATCAGCAGCTTTTGCATGGATGTTGACCACAGCAGTAACTGACTGGCTTACTACAGCATTTACAGTTTCCAAATATCTGGATCTCTGGTTATTTGAATTCTGCATTCTGAACTGATGAATGATCTAGCAAATTGCAGCCCTGTCTGAAGAACACTAACCAAGATGTAACTTTTATACTTTAACTCTCTCATTGTTTTATTTTATCTTGACTTGAATAATTAATTTTACTTTCTTTAATTAATTGATTTTTACATTTGCCTTAATCTTAATCCATTCAGATTCATCTACTACCTCGATAAGATAGTTTACAGTTTTTTAATTAATTCAACTATTGATTTTGATTTTATTATCAATTTGAAATCTTATAAACTAATTAATTACATTCTTAAAAGTTTTATAAACATTTTATTTTTACAGACTAATTTTTAATCTGATTTCACATTTGCTTCTATTATACATTATAAAAGGAGCTTTCTTTACAAAGAGAGAGAAAAAAAGTGTTTTAAATTTTCTCTAATTCTATTTTAGATTCCTCCCTCCTCTTGCTAAAAAGTTTTATTCTAATAGAAAAATATGATGCAGTACTTTTAATTTTACAACAAGTTTGCATTTTAAAAGTCTTAAAAACAAATATTTTTTTTTTAAAAAAAAAAAGAAACATGTAGTGCTATTCACTAGTGGTATAATGTATACAATATATGTGAAAATAATGTCTCATTTGGAATATACCATGTATTTTTTTTGTTTTAATTTTTACATTTTGATGAAATAATATTCATTCTTGTCAAGGTTAAGATTTTAATGAAGAACTGTTATGTCTTAAGTAATAACAAGATTGAGTGTGAATTAATAAATGATTAGTCATATATATATTGAATAGTTGACCATTCAGAGTAGGTGGATTAACAACATTTTTTTCCTGCCTTCTGTTTTATAATTATGTGATTCCAAGTTGATTTTAGAAGAAAGAGATAAAATAATTGGTTTCCATAAGGCTGAAATACATTGTATTTCATCATAGTTGTTTAATAAACTCTTTGATCTTTTTAATATTTCAAAAAGATCTTTCACAATTCATAAATAATTTTTCCAAGTTAGCTAGTATTTTAGCATTAGCAGTGTTAGGTATGTGACCAATTTCTAAAAAATATGATGAAAAAGCTGATGTAATCAACTTTTGAATGACTGTGTTTATGCTCCCTAACTCTGATACTTTGATTGACCCACATAACTTTTTAGGTCACTGTCAATATATAGAATTTCATAGGCACCTTGTTATTATAATAGTACTCAGTCTTTAGGTTTATGGAAAATAATCACCCTTTTTTTTTTGCTAGTGGAAAGGTAGTCTCAATATTGAATTAGTTAAAATGATATGATTTGTTGAGTTATGAATTTTGTAATCTTTTTTTTTTAATCTGAATTTCAGATGTATGTCCTTGTCAATGTTTATCTTCTTAATTGCTGCTGTTGTATTTTGATTAATATTCTTTGGAATATGGCAATATATTGGGTCTATAACTTGATGGTTCAAAATTTTAATCATTATAGAAATGCTTTTTGAAATCAAATATTTTTTCATAATCTACAAATCCAAAGCATAATGCTCATCCTCATTTTTTTTATATAACTTTTCTTAATACTTGAATATTAAAACAAAAAAAAAAATATTTGTGGTATAATTTAAATAAGACTATTTTTATAATGTAACAATGAAAATATTCAATTATATATATATATATGGAAACTAATAGTTAAATATTAATAAATACAGTAATCAAAAATTTTAAAAAGTACAAAAAATATAATCGTCACTTAAGAGCACTTTTTTTGTACTTTTCAAAATTTTTGATTACTGTATTTATTAATATTTAATTATAAATTTCCGTATATTGCTTTGAAGAAATACAAACATCGATTTATATTATATATTATGTACTGGCATATATTGACTTTATAAGAGAGTAAAACTATCTTTCAAAATCACCAGTTTGCCCCCTCATTATTTATACTTTGTTCTGTGTTTCAATGGTACAAAAATAGAGCTTTTTGTGAGCCATTGCATCATCTAGTGTGCATTGATTATAAAATGAGCCAAAGTAAAAGGTTGAGTATCTTCTATAAAGTATGTTCATGCCATGGTACTTGCATTAGATTCAAGACCTGAAGATTTCTGAATCAATTGACACTATAAAACAGAAAACAAATCAATTTAATCAGTTCAATGGAATTATTGTGTTCAACTTGTCACTTTGGTGTCTGATACTCAGTTAGCCTTTTGATATTTATTTTAAACACAATATTAAAATTTATAAAATAAAAATGTCATTTCTAAAGGTGAATGTTTATATAATATTTAGAGTAATTATATAGTATAATGGTTTAACCTCTTTTTGGTATTATATAAAATGTTTTTTTATTCTTTTTAATTACTTTTATTAGTTTGATATTGTATTCATGTGGCTTAAAATAATTAATATAAATAAATAAATCCCCCCCCTTCCTTTTTTTTTTTTTTGCAAATGAGGGAAAGACTTTCAAGTACTAGTGAGATATTATTATAAATTTTATGTAAAGTTTTTTTTATTAAATGGCCATACAGGACAGTGTGGAGTGTTTTTTCATTCATTTTATTTTCTAGCTAAAGATAGCCACATATCAAATAACTGACCAACATTGGGTGGTGCTGCATGCTAGCTGAGTCAAAAAAAAATCATGAAATTCTTAAAAAGAAATTTTCTTGACCCTGATTCGAACCTCATTTCATAAACATAGCAAGGCCTTAAACTTTGCTATATATTATAGTTTATTTCAAAATATCTTATTTTAGTTATAGTAATAGTAATAGTTCAGTATATTACCTATAGAAATGATAACTGTTTATTACCGGATATTAATTTCAGAACTAAATGAGCAACAAATGGGAAATTAGCTAAATTATGATTGAAACTGAATTATTTTTTCTACCTACCATTAATTTTATTCACTTCCTCTTGGATGAATTTTTTTAAATAACTCGAATCTCTTTAAAGAAAAAAAAATTATATGCTCTGTTTAATCCAAAATTTGTTTAATTAAAGATGGAAAAATAAATTCTATAATACAATAACAAAATGCCATATTTTGAAGAGGAAAAAAAAATTCTTTATATGTTCTTTTTTTAAAAAAGATAGTCCAAAGAAAGAAATGGAGATATAAGTCCCCAAGGAATTAATAAATAAAATATAGAGCTTAATTTGCTGGTTAGAAAAGAAAAGAATAATCTTTCAATGAATAGAACAATGATGAGAAAATTGATTTTAAATTTATGGAAAGTCATATTAATATTTTTTTTTCATATAGACTAATTTATTTTATTCCTATATTGTAATGAGGTCAACCTAATCATTTGATTTGTTCTAATTCTCTTTTCTTTTATTAACTTTCTTATTGATAGTTCTTTTTAATCTTGTAGATTTGATTTAAAATAGAATGTTTTATCAATATTGTATAAGAAATGATAACAGTTATTAGGTCTGAATAATAACAACACTTTTAATTTTTAAAATGATTTAAAAAATTAATTTCAAAATATGTTTTAAATAGGTATATAAATCATGCTGAACATCCTAATTTAACGATTCAATCTTATTCTTTTTTATCATATCTCTTTCTTCCATTTTCAGATATTCCATGCTTTTCCTATTTATTCTGTTCATTCATTTTTTTATCATATCGCTTGCATATATTTCCCCTTTTCCTATATAGTCTAGTCACCTTTTCCAGTTTTTTTTTAAATAATATTTTAATCTATTCTATCAATACCTTTTCCTTCTTTATATAACATAAATAACCTTTTTTCTTGTAATTCAATAATTCGTCATTTTATTATGTGTATTCGTCAGCATTTGTCATTAGTTCCATAGCTTTTTTTTTCTGTGCTTTTAATATGCAATCTTTTAAACCATAATATCATCATTCACTAAAATATTTTGTAAATATTTTTATTTTTTATTTTCCTTGAGATATTTTTCAATATTAATATCCCCCCGCTTGGGGGGGGGGGGGATTGGTTTGTTTTTTTCTGATATTAAACTTTCATCTATGTTTAAGCTTTTCCCATATATAAAAATACATACTTCTTTCTTTCATTATTATCTATCTTTTTTTAAACTTTATTTTTACTTTATCAATGGTGTTTTAGAGTACTGTTTAACTTTTTTAATGTCATTTGCAAGTTATGTTTATTTTCTGTCAAAATTTTTATTTCCATTAAAGTCTATTTCTGCATAGTTAGGAAAGTATACTATATATGCACATAAATCCTGGTAAATTAATTATTAATTGAAAGGATGTTGTTGATAAAGTTAAAAATGCAATATATGAATTGATGCACTGATGTGGATCCACTTACATTAGTGAGTTGAAATGTGCATTGATAAAGAGAATCCATTGATGTGAACTTTTGTATAATAAATTAGAATATTTGCAAAACATTCAGTTATTTGTAATAGAATTTTTTGCTTTGACAGTGTTTTTATTTCACGTGTGGAAAATGATTTGGAGAGAAGAAAAATCATAGAGACATGACAGACAATTTATTAAGTAAACATTTCTGTTAATATTTATAAAGAATGGAAAGTTGGCCATTATCATGGAACATTAAAGCTGGGTGATTTTAATAAGATTTATTTTTAATTTTTAATTTTAACTGTAAAATGCTATTCAGAATGGCAGATATGCCATAAGCTGGCTATAATATTCATTTATGTTTATATATTGATATTTTGAATATTCTGTTTTTTATGAAGTATTATTGACATATCTTTCTATATACAATAATAAAATTGTAAAAAATTAAACAAATCCACCTTTCTTATTATTGTTACAAAGCTTATTTTATTAAAATTAATAAACCTAACAGTTCTGATTGACCAATAATCTTCTTCAGAGCTACAAGATATATATATATAAATACATAAATACACAAATAGTTTATCATATAAACAAACAACTTAACATTAGGTTTTCTTATAAATTGTCTCATTTTTTATTTATCTTATTACATATATATGTACACATACCAAATATATATATATATATATTCTGACCTTGTAATTATGCACCTTCACTTCCAGATAATGTATGGTATAAAATAAAATAGGTTCTATCTCAGTTAATAATTAATAACTAAATATTCAGTATTAAAATTAAAATATTCCACTAACTCAAATTTAAAAAATTCGGATAAGGTTCAATTTATAAAAATATATTAAATAAATATTTAATATTTTCATGAGACTTGAAGTGAAAATACAGGTGACAAGATAGATTACATTGAGCCAATATCCTACAGGATACTACCTCAATGGCATAAGAACACTATCCCCCCTTTATTACTATTTCAAATAACAAACTCATAGTATTCTTACGACTTTAATTACTTCCACTCACTAAGACTAAACTAATAATTAAATTTTAATCTTCTATTTAATAATAATCTAGCTCAATAAAATAATCTCAGGTTCATAAAATTTATTCTAAGTTAATTTTAAAATACGGTAGCAAAATATGAGAAGGGATTTTATGTCATAATCTACTACACTTAAACTAATAATAATAAATAACAATAATAATATTCTTCATGTAATGATATAATAAATACATGTTAGCATTTTAATAATCTGACAAACAAAATATGTGTGGCAACTGATAGCATATAATTTAACATAATATTGTGATAACTGATTTATGACCAATAAAATAATGTAAGATTATGATTATTTAATTATAATGAATACCAATAAAATATTTAAAATTCTTAAAATAATTCTTTATTTATCTTTTGTTCAAAATTATATATTTGTTTCAGTTATTATGCATATATTGTGTTTTCATGCAGCGATGTGGAGAAATAAATAACTGACACAAAATTTTTTTTTTAATAACAAAATTTAACAAAGTTTATTACTAACAATAAATAACTAAACAATTTATTTACATTATTTACAGTGGATATCCTTAACCCTTTTTATTTTACAGTTTGATCTACCTGGTTATAAAAAAAATAATTTATATTTCAATTATATTTTATTTGGATTTAGGACAAAATTTAAAAAAAAATGTTATTATTTGGTTTCTCATCATGTTTAACTTATTACAAGTATATTTATCTACTTTATTAGCAACAGCATTTTATCTCTAATATTATTAAACTATCCTATTTTAAAAATTCATACTTAGAAACATTCCATAGAAAACAAAATTTTATAATGAGAATGGATTTCTCAAAATATTAAAAAAATTCATCTTGCAAAGTCAAAGATGTTACACAAACTATTATCCAAAATTCAATACTAGATTTTAGTATTTATCACACAATGTTGACTAATCATAATATATTCTTCTTTAAGCCTTACTTTAGTATGATATAAGTTTAATCATTAATACATGTCTGTTAATCAATAAACAAAAATATACTATGCATATTGTTTACATAATCTACTTTGTACTATTGTATTTTAAAATATGCAATACTTATTTTCTCTTAAAAAAATAATAATACCAAAGCATTTAAAATTATTATCACTTTAAAAAATATCTTTGTTTAGATACCTTATTTTAAAAATTTTATATTTCATTTCCGAAATAAAATTCAAAATATATTTTATGATTCTTTTCCTTCCCTAGGATACTTTGGATCTTCAATTTTAAGTTATAACATTCTGCTCCTTATAAGCAACTAAACTAATCTTATCCAAAAAACGATAGCATAACCTTAGTTCTAAATTATTTATCATTTCTCTTAAAATATCTTACTAAATGATGCAGTTACATGAAATAAAGATAGCGAAAACAGATGCATAGGATTAAGGAAGAAAGTGAGAGTATTATACTTAACATATCTCGAAATCATGGCACAGTGCGAAGAAGTAGGACATTTATCTGCCTAATATCCTCTAGTACAGGGGCGATGTTAAAGCTATTTCTTCAGCTTTATTAGAACATCAATATTTAAAGTAATATAAACACTGTCCAAAAAAAATGTGTATCAGTCATAGGGCTATGTTAACTATGCTGATAACCACATAAAGACTAAATATTATTCCCATTCCTTATCATATCCTATTTTAAATATACATCATCTTGGTTTCCTACTAACTATAGTACTTCCAAGCCACTATCTCAACATTATTTCTCAAGATTTTTCTACATCTTATATCGATAAATAACTGTCTGCATTTACAAAACAATAAATAAAATTCATTAATAGTTAAACAATCTTACTATGCCATAAGAAAAGTCTGCTTACTTCATTGCTCTGTATGTTTAATCATATACGATTTACTTAGACAATATTTGAATATCCCATATCATAAAACTTTAAAAGAATCACATAATTATTTGTTATGTTGGATTATATTACTAATAAAAAATAAAAAAAATTGTTTTATGCATATTTTCAAATCAATCCTATCTCATAATGTTTTTTAAAATGTTGTATAAAATGCGTTACATATAATTTTAAAAAAAAAACTTTTACACTTCATTCTTCCAATTTATGGATGATCTAAAGAAAACAAAAATATACATTATAAAATTATTAATAGTTATTATTATTACCAATAACCTTTATCTAATCATCGTGTTCAGTAGGCTTTTTTTGTCCACTTGAGCATTGCAGATATAGAAAAAAAATTCATACCCATACACTTTATATTAAAATATTTTAGCTAAATTATTAGATTATTATATTATAAAAATTTAATATTAATAAATTAATGTTTTTATGTTTTTCCCTAATCTTATATAAAATTTTAGATTTAAACTAGGTTAACAAAATAAAAAATCAAAACTATAGTTACATATTTTCTTGACGATAGTTCCTGATAAATCCAAAATACTTATTATTTTCTCTAAAGTTTTTTAAAAATGTTCTCCAAGTGCGTTAAAGTTTTAAACAAAAATAATTATTAATCCATGTAATAAAATTTAGAAAATAATCCTTGGTATTAATTTTTTAAGACGATAATATTAATTAATCCCACGAAGCTTCTTAATCTTCTCTACCAATATTCTCTGCATATCCGATGCATCAATCCATTTAATTTAACTTTTAAAAATATTTGATAAACTTTTAAGTACTATTTGTATTTCCATGGATCTATTTTTTTTTATTCATCTATGTGTTCACTTTTTATCTATGCTTCCTTCCTGATACATTTAAACTTTCATTTAGTATTTTTTTATATATCATTTTAAAATAAAAACTTCAAATACTTTTGAACAAATCTTTTCCAAGTACATTTTAAATAATTCGAAGACCGGATATTTTAATATCAAAAACGCTTCTATAACATAATCCCCTGGGTTCTTTCTTAAATTTTGCACTCGAAAATATTTTTTTAAAAATGTTACCTTTAGAAAGGATATAACATTTTACTCCGTTGAATATCATATTATAAAATAATTCATGCAATATATGATCATCTTATTACCATTTAAAAAATAAATCTTGAACAAGCCTATAAATAATAATGCATCTCTAATTTTTTTTCATTAGACTCCATATAATGTCCGAGCCGTGGTTTTTATGTACCAGAACAGTTCTTCGGTTAAATATTAATAAAGCTGTATCAATAAATATTTCAAATATTTTTACAGTATTACAATTTCTATCCATTTTATGTTGTAGTATATCCATTTTTTATTGCGTAGTTTAGGTTAAACTTTTAGATAAAACACGACTGGTAAGTACTTTAAAAATTAGAAAATCATATTAAACGAAACTATTAAAATATTTTTAGTTTATACTCTCTTTTGCAAAAATATATTTTTAAAATTATCAATTAGTTTTTTGCAGATAAAGTTATAAGAAAGTACTAAAAAAAATTGACTAAATAAAAGATTTTTAAAAATACTATCTTTTGATAGCTATAATTTGCCTCTCTCCGGTTTCAATACATTTTTTAATCTCCCGCTCTATCTTAGTTACAACGATATTTATCGTCTGTAAGGATACTTATTTCTTATTGGTCAATTCTTACCCCGCTTGAAAACAAATTTACAGATTTTCAATTTATAGTAGAATTATATTTGAAAAATAAAATGATGATGTAATGAACCTAAAACATTACTTAAAATATTACTTTTAAATAAATTATTATTTTATTAAAACTATTTAAACATTACATATGATAGTTAACTTAATATTTATTATTATTTGCTTTTATGATAGGGAATAATTCCATCCAATTCTATAATATAACTTTGAAAATATTTTAAACTTTGTCATTATTTCAAACAAGCGTGTGTGTAATAGTATACATTAAAAAATTATGTGATTACAACTTAGACGATTTTCCATCTATTTCTCTGTCTAAACTAATAAAACCGATACACTTATTATATTGTATAAAATAACTATAAAAAATTTGGAAGAATAATTTAGAAAATATAGAACTAGATATAATTTTCACCATCATAAAGTTTATTTTAAAATATACTATATTAATTTTGACTATTTAAATATGATTACAAATCTAAATATAGCATTTATTAAATCATATGTTTTACACTATTAAAATCGGATTTTTAATTATACTTTTAATTATTTATAGCTATGCTATTTAATATGGCTAGCTTTTACAACCAGATTAAACAATATTTTAAGCTTTATACAACTATTTTTAAATGATTTTATATACTACATATTCTCTTTAGCTTCAAATTGTACTTTAAAGATATAATTGACTTAATATAATTAATGTATTAAAAGAACATATTCTAAATTTAAAATTTTTTAGTAATTGACTGTTATGAATTATTACTGACCTATAGAAAAGGGCACAATATATATATATATATATATTCCAACAAATATATTATACTTAGATATATTATGTCCCAATTGTATACAATATATAAACAAATATCACATTCAATATATATAACAAATATATATTTTAAGTGATGAAATGATGAGGTTAACCTACAATAATATAGCTAATCAAATTATGACTCTCCAAACCTTAGTGTAACCTTTACATATTATACTGAACTTTAGTGTAAACATAATATTTTAATATCTAAGAAAAACACTATAATTATGTATTAATAAATTAGTAATAATATTTCAGGACTATGAAATCACAATATAACTGTGTACTTGTAAATAAGAATAAATTCATGCAACAATATTGACATGTTTGGTTAGCATTTTCACTTTAAGTTTCACAATCCATATATCAAATCTAAAGTTATCTCAGAGTTTAAAATACTTACATATAATAAATTAAACTAAGTTTTAATTTTTAACCATAAATCTGTATCATTGATATGGCTAAATAACAAAGGGTATTTTATTGTATCTAAATTATATTTTATAGTAACTAAGCATTAATATTTAAATTACGTGTATTGGCAATAAATGTAAATAACGTTAATTCTACAACAGTATAACTTTAAATACCCACATTATAATAATACCATGTGACTGCATTTATTTATTATATAATGAATGTCAAAATAATGAAAGATGAATAAATTAATAAAAATGAAATAAGATATAATGATAAATTAAATTCTCAACACTCTAGATATAAATAATTTCTAGTGATATTAATTTTGAGAGCTTGTTCCAGAGTTCTCCTATATTAATAACTTAAATATGTATCTCCATGTATTGTGGGACAAAACACATCATTGAAGTAGGCTGTTAAAGAATAAAAAAAATTTAAGTACTAATTTAATCAGTCATTCAGCATATCCTAAAATACAGAACAATTAGTCTGTTATAGTATAACTCTCTGAAGATGTGGTATTATCTTACCTAACTTCTATAGGTGCATATGATATTATGTAAGATGCTTACTTAAGCTAACATTTATAAAAAAATTATAACATGTGTTGTTAGAAGCTCTTCGAAACTAAACAACAATATTATTTATGTAAATCTTATTGTCATGAACATAATATATAAGTATACAAGTTATTCTTCATATAATCTTTTCAAGTACTTATATTTATAAAATGTAAGGTTAACTCATAAAATATATCAAACTATACAATTGTCAAGAACATACTCTTTTGATACCTTATAATATTTAATTATAACAAAATAGACTGACACTTAGAAATCAATAAAATATATGAAATATATAAACTATTATATTTTAATAATGGATAATAATAATTAATATTATTTAACAACCTTTCTTCAAAATAAATGGAATGCATATTAAATCATCAATATTAAAATAATATAATTTAAATTGTACTATCTGTACAATTGATTTATTCATGGTTTCTTTTTGCAAGAAGTTTATTTCAGCAAAGCAACTACATGTAAATAACAAACAAAAAAAAATCCCTTATAACCTAATGTTCACTTAAAGTTTTTAAAAGTTCCAATATTTTACCCAGTCACAGTTTTTTTTAAGAATGTTTTTAAAATAATCAAAATCCTTGAGCATTTTAATTGCAAATCTTAGAGCACAGAGTAAGAATTAATCTTTGTAGAAAAATAAATGATGATAAAATTTAACTTTTGAATAAAATCTATTAATGGTAAGTTTAATTATTCAATCAAATCAAAAGTTGTTTTTCTTCATATTTAAAAAGGTAGAGTGGATAATTAATAATTGCCTGGGAAGTGAAATTCACTAAATTTAGCATTAGTTAGAAATTTTTTTACAAAGAGTAATTCCATTAATTTTAAACTCGTTTAAAATAAGTATCTTGTATGCAGGTGTTTAGACAATAACTTTTTAATTATTTTACTAATATTTTTAAAATTTCCATTTCAATAAAATCTTTAAATTTCATTTTGTTCATGCATTTTACAGATGTTTTTGGTTATTTATTTGGACCTTTGTGACATGCATTTACCACAAAGATAAATGATTGTAAAGATTTACTACTACTTCATCATCATAATTAATAATACCAAAAGATTAAATTTTAATACAGGCTTTATAAAGTTTTCCAGAAGATAACTAGCAATGAAAGAGAAAGATTCCTCTCATGTATGGGTATATATAGGTTTTAACCACATGAGTACTTTCATCATCTTCACTCAATTTTTCTAACTATTTTAGCTTTTTATGCAAAAGTGTTCTATCATTGCTAAGAGATGATATTCTTGCAGATGAGTTTTTGAAAAAACTTTTGGCACCCATTATGATAAAATTATTTTAAAATTACAAATAATATTTTAATAAAATTACATATACAAATAATAATGTTTGAATAAATAGTCATATTACAGATATTGAAATAAATCATTTTTATATTATTCATTTATAATTGTTCTCATCATAAATTGCATTTTGTTATAAATAATCATTTTACCTAAATATTTTAAATCTAATAATATGATAGTAACAAATGTAAATATGTAAATTTATTAAGTGCTAGCAGATATCTAATAATAATTTACAAAGCTAAAACCTTCAACAGAAGTGCCTAAAAAAATGCTTATGTGACAGCCAATCAGATGTAATAATGACTGCACATGGAACTCTCAATTCAAGAACACAAGTCAGAACATAAGAAAAATATGGGACCCATTCTTAGTTCAGAATACTTGAGTCTGACTTATTTATATATAAATTTAAGTATAGAAGAAGGTGAGTCCCATCTCCACATGCCGTCATTATTACATCTGATTGGCTGTCACATAAGCATTTTTAAGGTGCTTCTGTTGAAGGTTTTAGCCTTGTACATTATTATTAGAGATCTGCTAGTGCTTAATAAATTTATATATTTATATTTGTTACTACCATTTCATTAGATTTAAAAATTGCTTCATTGTAAATTGAAAGATTTTGCATTTATTTTTATTTATATATAATATTTAATGAATTAATGTGATGTTTTAAGGCTCCGTGCTCTTAGTTTGGAATGCTTGAGTCTAACTTATTTATATGTAAATTGAAGTATAGAAGAAGGTGGGTCCCATCTTTTTCTTATGTTCTGGCTTGTGTTCTTGAATTGAGAGTTCCACGTGCAGTCATTATTACATCTGATTGGCTGTCACATAAGCATTTTTAAGGTGCTTCTGTTGAAAGTTTTAGCCTTGTACATTATTACTAAATATTTTAAGGTAGTACTTCTTTAAATTTTAAATATATCAAAGGAACATAAATATTGATACATGCTCAGACACATTCACGAATTACATTAAAATTTTTGTCAATATTATAAATTATTTTATCATTTTGTGTATACTAGTATAAATATTGCTTTATTTATTCTATTTTAACTACTTTATTAACATGTTGAGAATATTATTTATTTTATCCATGTATTGCTCTTTTTAACAATTAACTTTGAGCATGTGATTTTTTAAAAAAGTTAATAGAAAATTACATTTTTTTAAAAAATTGCTACCCTTATAATGCCAATATTACTTTAATAATAATAAGAGGAAGAAGATTAAGAAAAAGAAAAAAGAAGAAGTAGAAACAGCAGCAGCCAATAAAAATTTTGAAGTTATCTTTATTATGGCAATTTTAAGAATATTAAAATCTATTATAATCTATATAAAGAGAAACAATGCATAACACTAGCTAAAATCTCTATAAAATATTTTAAATGCCCCATAGCTAAATTATTTTTAGTCACAAATATACCATTTTAAATAAACAAAAGCTTGAATGTTGCAGCCCATTCAAAAGGAATCTCTCTTCAATGTTTAAATTCGCTTGGAATTTTAATATATATATATTGTACCGTTTATTTATATATGGTACAAATATATTGGCATTTGGTAAAAGCTAAAAAAAAAAGTAAATTTAGATTTTTTTTTTTTGATTAGTATAATTTTTTTTTAAACGAACAATGAAAGTTAAAATTTCCGTCCATATTTTTTTTATCTAATTAAAAATAAAAGTAAAAATTGGAAAGAATAAATGACTTGCAGATTACTAATCCAGATAAATTAAAAGAATTCCAAAAGTAAAAATATTACAAATAGAAAAATCTTTTTAGATAATTAAAGATGGCAGGATTATGCTAAAAAAATAAAGTCTTTGTAATGTAAATTTGATAAAGAATGTACAAGATTATAAACCTAAGTGCCATGATAATAATAACATGCACAGAAGTTTCAAAACTGTATCAAGGTATAAAAAGAAAAGGATAACTTCAATCTGGATCTTTCATTTTATTTGCTGGTTATGTGTTGTTAGAGTGGAGGTTTTCATGAAAGTGACCTGTTGCCATGAAATCATTTGCACAGGAACACTACTCACTTGCTGAATAAAGTCATCATGCAAGAATGAAAACGAAGCTTTGTGACCACTGTCTTTTGCAGTGAAGGTCATCACAAGCAAGCTTCTTGTTTCAACTACAGAGTGGACCAGATGCCACCAGGAAAGACCAATTATAAGCTTGGGATCCCATAGATCTTTACAAACTTACTGGTAAGCTAAAATATTTATATCCTAATAGTGACTAAATTAAGTTTGCAAGCAATACCATAATATAAACTTGTGATATAACCCCGATAGAGACATTCCCCGATTTATGAGACATTTTGATCCATGTATTGTTTTATGAAGAGAGCATGGAAAAGAATGGACTGTGTTAATTGTCTAAAGTGATTACCTGGATTAGCATATATGCCCTTTGTAATTTTATTTAACTAATTTAACTTTAAAATATTTTAATTTGTTAGAATAAAATATTTTGCTTTCATCAACCTTTTCATTGTACGTTATTGATAATTATTATTAAATTTATTAATATTAGTTTAGTAAGATTTGAAAATATAATTTACCTTTGCCAATATGTGTTGATTAAGCTCCAGGAATAATAATATCTAGAAAATAACTAGTTACAGTAAAATATGATACCGATTCTTTTAAAATCATTTTTCTTTTTAATTTTTGAGACGCGATGTGATGGATGCTGGTGCCCTTATAAAAGAAATAAAAGCTGATTCTGTCATTAGCGTAAATCATAACAATTACTTGGTAGAGTTGATCCAGAAATAGAGTTATGTTTTTAGAAATAGGAATGAAACTTTTTTTTTTCCATAACTTGATCAACTCATGCATTTTATGTGTAACAGCTACCTAGTCAGACAGGCAAAGTGTTTCAATGGCTTCTCAACATGAGGCTTTGATGCATCAATCACAACCTGAGATACGTTGCAAGGGTATAAAAAACATTACAATGATGATCAAAAAAAAACCATAGCCGGAGAGTTAATAGTAGTTTTTTTTTAAAAAAAAAAAAATTAAAATTAACTAACTAAACTGGATTATACAATTAAAAATATATATATTTTTTAAATATATCTAAAAAAACACGATTGCATCTGATGTAGATGTTAAGTCACCAGTATTTGACTGAGTAGGTGGTTACTGGAGAGGTAAAAAAGCATAGCCCTGAGTCCTTGTACGCAGTATATAAACAAGACCATCTTTAAATGCCCATCACTCTATTTATAGCAGGGATCCTGAGAAAGGGGAGGCAGACCACATGGCCGTGAGCCTATAAGACTCAAAATGCTGAGCAATGCTCACATGCTTATAACTTGGGTTTCTTATTGTTAGTATTAATTATGCTTAAGTGGAAAGGGCACAGGTGAATATGGTAATGTTTCTCATTTATGCCATATTAGATTCAAAAGTGGGCGTTAAAGCCGCACATCACTTGTGAATGAGTCTACGAAATATGTCAGCACGCTAATACAAAAAAAAACATGAATACGGACTTAAAGCTTAAGAATAAAATTAGCTTAAACCCTTATTTTATTCTCATCTCCTGGCCCCGGTGGTATGTACCATTTATTTATATATGGTACAAATATATTAGCATTTGGTAAAAGCTAAAAAAAAAAAAGCAAATTTAGATTTTTTTTTTGATTAGTATAATTTTTTTTTTTTTAAACGTACAATGAAAGTTAAAATTTTCGTCCATATTTTTTTTATCTAATTAAAAATAAAAGTAAAAATTGGAAAGAATAAATGACATGCAGATTACTAATTCAGATAAATTAAAAGAATTCCAAAAGTAAAAAGATTACAGATAGAAAAATTTTTTTAGCTAATTAAAGATGGCAGAATTATGCTAAAAAAAATAAAGACTTTGTAACGTAAATTTGATAAAGAATGTACAAGATTATAAACCTAAGTGCCATGATAATAATATGTGCAAAAGTTTCAAAACTGGATCGAGGTATAAAAAGAAGAGGACAACTTCAATCTTGGTCTTTCATTTTATTAGCTGGTTACATGTTCTTAGAGTGGAGGTTTTCCTGTTGCCATGAAATGCATTTGCACAGGAACAGTACTCACTTGCTGAATGAAGTCATCATGTAAGAATGGAAATGAAGCCCTGTGACCACTGTCTTTTGCAGCAAAAGTCATCACAAGTGAGCTTCTTGCTTCAACTATGGAACAGACCAGATTCCAGCAGGAAAGATCAATTAAAGCTCGGGATCCCATAAATCTTTACAAACTTACCAGTAAACTAAATTATTCATATCCTAATAGTGACTAAATTAAGTTTACAAACAATACCATAATATAAACTTGTGATATAACCCTGATAGAGACATTCCCTGATTTATGAGACATTTTGATCCATGGATTGTTTTATGAAGAGAGAATGGAAAAGAATGGACTGTGTTAATTGTGTAAACTGATTATCTGGATTAGCATGTATGCTCTTTCTAATTTTATTTAACTAATTTTTCTTAAAAACATTTTAATTTGTTAGAATAAAATATTTTGCTTTCATCAACCTTTTCATTGTACATTATTGATGATTATTATTAAATTTATTAATATTAGTTTAGTAAGATTTGAAAATATAATTTACCTTTGCCAATATGTGTTGACTAAGCTCCAGGAATAATAATATCTAGAAAATAACTCTAGTTACGGTAAAATATGATATCGATTCTTTTAAAAGCATTTTTCTTTTTAATTTTTGAGACACGATGCGACAGATTTCAGCAGATTCTTATATGAACCCTGGTGCCCTTTAAAAGAAATAAAAACTGATTCCATCGATAGTAACAATTACTAGGTAGAGTTGATCAGGAAATATAGTTATGTTTTTAGAAATAGGAATGCAACTTTCTTTTTTTTTCCATAACTTGATCAACTCACACATTTTATGTGTAACAGAGACCTAGTCAGATGGGCAAAATGCTTCTGTATATAAGATCATTGCAGTATATATTCAAGAGAGATGCCATTTGAATAGGATGCAAAATGTAAGCTTTTTTTTTTATTTAAAGAGGAAGTTAGTTTGAAAGTAATATAGCTATGAGATATTTAAAATATATGTATATTGTAATGGAATAAAATATATAATCAACTATTGCTCAATAAATAGCCTAACATTCCAGGTACCAAGTTTTGTAATGAAATAATATATCTATTAAAAATAAATAAATTATTTTCTCAGAACCCAAGTGAAATGTTAAATTACACCAATATGAAATAATCAAATATATGTAGATATTTAGAACAGTATATAAAGTAACAATTGGTTTTTTATTTGTATCACGTATTTGGACATCAAATTGTACTAGCATAAATCATCTATAAATAAAAAAATCAAATAAATGTTTAATGTTGAGCATCAACTTGTACCAGTTTAAAATAAAATAAATATATTAGCTTAATCAAATATTGACTAATAAAACATTAACTTCACTTTGATTAATTATATATTCATTGTAAAACAAAATGTTACTGATGAAATGGTAAAATAATGCAATAAATTATTAAAATATTTAAATTGTTTTAGTCAGTATTTTGGCTGATATTTTAAGATATAAAATAAAATGTATAGAGACTTGTGAAGTTAATATTAAAGTATAACATAATAAGTTGACAATGATTAATCTCAAAATCAAATTTTAATTTATAAAAAATAAAATTTATTTATATATAAATTAAAGACCAAATGAAATATTGTTTGTTAAGCTATTTGATTAGGAATTGATTATCCTTTTATTTATTGCATATGATGTACAACTTATATATGTATTTAACAAATGTGAAAGATACACTAATAAAACCAATAAAAAATATATTATGTTTTCATAAATACTTCTAAATAAATATTAAAATATTTATTTTAAAAATTGATGAAGTGTGGTTAGTTTGTTTATTGTTTTTTTACAATCATAAACTTAAACTTATTAATTTAAATACATAAAATATTATATTATCAACATATATATATATATATATATATATATATGTGTGTGTGTGTGTGTGTGTGAATACTTGTACTTAAAATCTATTGCTTTTAATATTAAGAAAACAAACAAAATATACCATAAATTTTAGTAAAACAAAATTTAGTATTAAAAAATATGTTTTATTTAAATTTTGTTTTTAAGGTAATTTAAATTTTTATTTGGGTTAATCTATATTTTATGTATTATAAACAAACACATGCATTCTGAAGTGAATAGAGAATAAAACATTACTTTAGAAATTCATCCAATAATCAGAAAGTATGCTTTTTAAACTACAATTCCATTAAAAGAATATTTGTTAATTTACATCAACATTATAATAATATTTGCATAAATATTGATAAAATTAAAGTTCAAAAAGTTCTTAGAGATCTCATTAAAATCCCCAATGTTTTCTGTAGTATTTTAAATAAGTGTAGTATTTAAATTTAATTATAGTCCACTTATAGCATACCAAAGTTTTATACACCTTAATGAAGTACAAGTTTTAAATAAAGCATTCCATAATAAAATATTGTGATGTTAATATTTTTCTTTTTACAATAATAACTTCCTAGCATTCCATAATAAATATTATAGCACTTAAATTATTTCCATGGTGAATTTTTTTAACATGGTATCATTTAATTTTTTTTCCTGAATAATACACAGTGCAGCATATAAATTATTCCATGATTTGCATGCTTTGTAGCAGTTCAAATACATTATACAATGAGATGATTTTATTATAAGAATTCTGGAGAGTTTTTAAAAGACAAAAGTTTTTGTAGCAAGCATTTCCCTTATTTAGCCACTCATTTCTGTAATAAAAATCCAAATATTAATAAAATATATAATACATTGGTTTTGCTTACTTTGCTTATTGATATACAGATTAAGAAAGAATGACCAAACTAAATTCAGGAGTTTAAATACATTTTTCCAGATGATATCACATTTAGACCACAATCCTAGAGATTGTTTCTATCAAATTTAGCTTATTGCTATGTTCTTTGTAATTAAGAGTTAAATTTTAGTCAAGAAAAAATTCTTGAAATACATCAGCATTCATGAAATAAAGATATTTTCTTACCTTTGTAATAATTTTAAAGAATAATATAAAAAATAACTTTACAAATTAAAATGCATTTTTAAAATTATATTTTTAAATAAAATATGAACATTCCTTGTATATTTATTTATTTAATATACAATGTTCATTATTTTTATTCTTGGATTGTCAGGTTCACATGCATAAACAGCTGATTTCTTACAATCCAAGAATAGTTTGTAGGGAAAGAAATGATGTTAAGAGAAAGATTAAGGAGGCATGTTTCATTGCCATGGACGATAAAGCTATAAATAGGGAAGATGCGTGTTATAAAATTTCTAAGAAATAGATTAATTACATTTACGTTTATAGTTCAATTAATTTACATATATCTGCATATATTTACATATAGAAAATTGGTTATGCTTATTCTTTATTGCCCATGATTATGAGAGCTAAGTTTTCTTGAAAGCGCTTGGGCACTAATTATTATGTATTTATAATTTATGTTAATTTTATAATAAATTGGGATTTAATTTGAAGAAACTCTGCTGTTATGCACTGATTTGTGCATTAAAATTTTATATATATATAGTAGACAGCTGAGTGTGAAATAATTTCTATTTATATTATTATTATTATTAAACTTGTGAACCATTATAAATTTTTATTGTAAAATGTATATATATATATATTTAAATTCTTACCTGATTAATACGAATACTCATCTTTATAAATAATATCAAATTCACATTAACTAAAGATTTTGACTTGACAACTCTTGATGTAATTAGGAGTACAATAATAATTTCAAATAATAAATTTATAAAAGATATAAAATTAATTATATAAAAAGTAAAAAAAAAAAAAAGGAAGCCACTATATTTTGAAAAAGTAAATTCAAATTGAAATTGGTGACAGCAAAACTGAATAATAACGAGAAGGTGGGTATTAGTATTAGTTAGATAAAAATTTAAATATATGTGTGTATTTATAAGTATATTTTATAATGACATAATTTTAAAATCTGGACATATAGGCAGAAACAAATACAGACAGGGCAATATAAAAGCATTTAAAGTAATTTTAAATAGTTAATGTTTAATAAATATTAAATTTAAATTTAATGTTTAAACATTAATATTTAGATTAATAATAGAAAATTAATAAATAGTTAATAAAAGATTATAAATTTTATAGATTGACTATATTTTATAGTTTTTATATGTATGATAATATTAATTAATTTAAAATAATTTATAAAGTACTAAGGGCTTACTGATTTTGACTTTTGTGATATTTTACGATATATTGTATAAATTTTCAGTATATTATTATATCTATATGTGATATATTGAATATATTGAAGGGATAGAATTCAATCCCCACATATATATTATTAAATCAAGAAAGGAATAAAAAAATTTAGTGTCTTTGTTTGTGTGTGTATTATATATATATATATATATATATGATTTTCTTAGTAAGTAATAAAAAAAATGAAGATAAGAAATAGTCAGTTATTGTAAACTCTTGTATTGTATTAAATAATATAGGAATTCCATTATATAATTTATTTTTTAATTAAAACATGTTAGAATATATGTTGAGTTGTTAAATCTAAGATCAACAGATAAAAAAATATGTGTGGTCTGAAGTAAATATATAAATGTGTGAGTCAATGATAATGACATTTGCAATTTTACTTAGACATATATTCAGATTTTTTCTTTTGTTGTATAAATTTTGACTTCTAAAATTGTCAAAAAGAAGAACATATGTTGATATAGGGGAAGAAATTAATCTTATTGTTTTAAAGAAGCTGACAGCAAAAGGTTATCAGTTTCAAGTTTTCATTTTTTAAGATCATGGTGGTTTGTTTAAAAAGATCATTGGCTGATAGTCTTTACACATCTGTAGATAAATTATGAAAATTACAAAATAAAAATGGCTGAGTTAGAAAGAAATTGTCTTATTATTATTTTTAAGCTCTAGTAGGTGAGAGAAAAAATGAGAGAAAAATGAGTTTTAGAGTTTCAAGGAACAAATGTTAAAGTATTGCTTTATATGAAATAACCAAAAATAAGCTTACTATTATTAAGCTTGAGAGCTTGAGGGAAAAAGAAATCAGAGAAGAACAAGTTTAATGTGTCATTGGAAAAAATAGATTTTCAAGGAAAAAAATGTTGGAGTCTTATTTTGTCTGAACTATCCTGAGATATAATTTTAAATGAATATCACTTTTGAGTTATTGAAGAAAGTAATATATATATACTAGAATTATGAGAAGAGTTTCAGTAAAGAAAATAACTTAATGGGAGAAATAAATGTGTTTTTATAGTGATCAATAATGTATTCCAACCAGGAGGACCAAAAATAAAATGGCCTTATAACAGACTATATAACTAGTTGCTTCAAAGAAAAGTGGACTCGGTATTTATATATATTTTCAGCAGTTAGAAAAGAAATAATGCATTGTTAGCTGCATTCAATTTTGTCGCAAGATCAAAACTACCATGATTTAAGCATTTTATCTGCACACCTATATATATTTAAGACCAAGATCATGACAGCATTTCTAGTTAACCATGCGAAAAACATATTTTATCTCAAAGACTTCTTTTACATCCCATGGTTTATTAAAGAATTATCATCATCATCTTTAAAGAGAGGGAAAAGAAGAAAAGAAAGATGTATATAATACACACATCAAGCCTAAACTAATCTACTAAGCAGTTTTTTTTAAAGTTTTTTATTATTTTATAAGAAGTGCCAGAAACCAGCCTTAAAATAAAGGCAGAGAAATCTGCTTCACATAGACATTCTTCTCAAGAACTGAAATATAGATTGGTAACATTTTAGAACTTTATTAATGATTTTTTTACTTATCTAAAAGTAATTATTTAAATCTTCTCCTATAGATCAAATCTCATTTCTTCTTATTTTTTTAAATTCATAAATATTAAAAGTTTTTTTTATTAATTATCATTATGCATAACAACATTACAAATACATTTTGAAGTTATTAGACTTAATTTTTATTAACTTTGAATATTTTTTATTGTCATTTAATATGTCTTTTATTTATTATTGTCATTTATTGGGTTATCTAAACATTAATAGGATAACCAACAGTACTTGAGCAATCTGTTAGTATACATTTTATGTTTTTTTTAATATTTATTTTGCATATTTATGTTGGCTATCAATGTTGCTTTGCTCAAGATTTAAATAATTTATATATATACATAATTTATTTGCAACTTAATAATATGAAAGAGAAAACGTTTTAACATGATATATATGTCAACATATCATGAGTGTGTGTGGATGACTGCCTATACAGACATACCCAATTTGATAAGTTAGAATAGGTTATACTAAAATCTTAATGTTTAATAGGTTTTTTTAACCTTAAGTGAACAAATTAGTACAGCATGGATTCACATGTATGAAAGGGAACACACATACTGTGTAAATAATTTTTATATTGCGTTTATAATATATATAATAAATCTGGGAGAAAATATTGAATCAGTATTAAATGGAATGTTTTTTTGTTTTTTGGAATATTTCATTTTAACCAGCTTATCTTAAATGGATAGGAGCATATGTATTTAATTCTCTTATTTCGTTACACATATAGTATTTTTTATTATTGGTGTATTATTTTGATTAATATAATAATTAAAGTCAATTGGATTATCAGAAATTTGTTTTATTAAAAAGAAAAGAATCTTAATAAACAGAATTATATAATACTTTGCTTTAGTGTTATTATTATTAGTTTTATTGTTATTTTTAGTATTATTACTTAATTAATTCATAACATGTATACCTGGTCATCGGTTTATCATCAGGGGTGGTTGGTTATCATCATCATTGGTTTGATGTAATCTCATGATTAATAGAGATTTAAGTATTCATGCTTAGTTCGAATGATAGATATGAATTATGTTAGTTGGTTATAATTTATTTATCATCATCAATAATGATTATATAAGGTGTTTATATAAATATTAGGATTATGATTGTCATAACATTATTAAGTGCTTATAGAGATTTAGAAATAGCCTCACACCCATAACTGAAATGGGGTATAAATATGTAAATTGTATAACTTATTTGATTATTGGGTATGACATATACGGCTTGAGGAATATAATACATTTCCCTCATGTCTGTATAGAAGGATTTAGTCACATATACCTTAAACTTATTTGTTTAAATTATTGATGAATGCACAAACAATTACCTAGATGTTGATGATGATCATGGTTATTTTTCTTTATAGCATAAGAATTTTGGGTAAATTTAATGAGATGTATCTTAACTTTAAATTAGTATACACAAGTTTTAAAGTAAGAAAATGTTAATACGAGTATTATGCAGTATATACCATTTGAGGAATCTGTTGGCTTAAACCAATAAATCCCACAAGCTAGTCATAGCTGATAGATATTACACTTGGATATGTTTTATATTCTTAGTTGAAATTAGTATAGCTATATGGCTGATACCATGTAATGATGGTCATAATATAAACCATGAACTCTTCCGTGGTAATAATCAATAATTGTTTATTAGGTCATTGTATTTGTTGACATTGTTTTATTCTGTTCAACGTTGTGTACTGGTACAATATATATACTAAATGTGATATTTGTTTATATATGGTATATAAATGGGGCATAATATATGTAGGTACAGTATATTTGATGTTTTCCTATATGTGTGTTATATTATATTTATGTGTATATATAATAAGAGATATAAAAAATGAGTCAATTTAATGGGAGAAATCATGTTAATTTGTTTATATATATAGCTCTGAAAAAAGATCGTTGCTCAATCCAAACTGTAAGGTTGGTTAATTTTAATAAAATCAGCACTGTAATTGTAATAAGAAATGTGGATTTGTTTAATTTTTTAATGTGAATATTGTAGAGGTTATTCCAATACTTTGTTTATTATATATATATATATATATAAGGGATTTGAACTCGAACTGTCAAACTTCCTACAACTATCCAATCTATTTTATACAACTGATGCACATGTCCACATAATGTGAAAAAGATAAATGATCTCCAATATATAAGATTTCATACTGAACCAGCACTCATCAGTTGGTCCAGATCAACATCTTCCACACACATATATAATCAATGCTCAGTTTATATTGATATAAAATCTTCAAACTTTAATGGACAGGCTTCAATCTTCCCCACTCTTCAACTTTTTGGCCATTCATTTCATTGAAAATCCAAGGATGGAATGCTCAAAGCCCTTGTTTGTGCCAATATCATTGTCATACCCATGCTAACTTTAAGTCAATCTGACCCATCGCACATAGGACCTTAATATGTCCATTTAATTATATAGAAGAGGGATGGGCAGAATACAGGCTGAATACGTAATATATATATTGTAACAATCCTGATTTAGGGAGCTTAATGTAATCTACACTACAGGGCTCCACTAGGCATTTGAACCTAGAAAATTTATAAAGTAGGCAGATACGTAAGTCCAAAAAAATTTTTTTTTTCTTTATTCATTTTGATTCCGGTCGTTAGCCCATTGTCATTAGCTCAGTGGAATAACAGAGATTTATATTTTATAAAAAATTCCCATCTAAGATATATAAAAAAGAATAAAATAAGCCACTGCCAGTAATTATACACACAAACATTTATTTACGCACATATATATATAAAATTTAACATTATTATTTTAGTATGTTTACTTTAACATTTAACATTATTTTTAACTTTTATTTTTAGATTTTAATTTACATTTAATTTTTATACTATTATAAGTTCGCACAGATGGATTTATAAAAGTTTGTTTTATAAATGTTGAGTATAGATCGGTTACATAGATTACACGGTTAAAATCATTTCAAAATAAACATAAATGATCAAAATACAAAGTCATTGATACCGTCAATTGCATAGGGAATACAAGAAATCCAATGGTATTCATCATAAGATACCGCAGAGACACCAATAACTTAAAAGACATCCAAATAAATACATTTTAGATACTCACAGTAAGGTATCATTATTTACCGAATGTCTATATATTTTGATCAAATATGAAAACCAAAAACATAATTAACCGATAATGAATCCATGCAATGTCCATACCCAATTTAAATTTAATGCATTTTTATTTAGTGTCGAGTATGAATAGACTACATAGATTTGCAATTGAAAGAAAATATTCTATCCTTATTTAACCTTAGGCCAAAAGTTGGCAGTCAAACCAACGTCAATTCATCTGATATATCAATGCCTTCAATGTAATACGAAATACGGCAGCACAAAAGGTTAAGAGAAGAAATTGCCTCTCATCAGATAGGAATACTACATCTATCTGACAAGAAGAGCAATAACAAAAAACTCCATAGGAATGGACTGCGGTCATTTTGCCGACTTACAAATCACATTCCATAGGCCAAAAAAGAAGTGTGTGGTGTATAAAGCAATTCTGCCTGTAGCGAATCTTGTATGGCATCTACTAATTACACCAATATATCCAATCCATTAACCTAATTTAACTACAAAACAAATAACCTAAGATTACCCTCACCTAATATAACTTTACAAATCTATAGAACCATTCACACCCGACTTAAGTTTAACATTTATATAATTCAATTTATCGCAAAACGAAAATTATAAATAAAACTTAAAGAACAAAAAAAAAAATGGAAATGATTTTTTAAAAAAAATACATCAAATAAAATTATAACTAATTAATAAATAATTTAGTTAGGTCAGATAGGAATCTATTTCTATTTTTTTTTTAAATACAGGGAAAGTTTATATTTCAAAGTTCTTAATGTTTTTAAATGTTCATTAATTATATATTTCTTCCTGTTTTGAAAAATGTCCGTAGTCTCTGGTTTTTTGTAATGGAAGGTGTTAATTCCCACGAAGTCATAAGGAGATCGGTGTGCAGTTAACCGTTGGTCCTTTATGGTTGATGGTATTCTTCTGGACCTTGTTGTCCTGTGGTCCACAATATTGGAAAACGATGTTTCATTTTTTTGAACAACTGGAGCAATTGAAAGTGCGTCTTTCAATCCCTTCTTCTCCATCCCTCTCCAACTTAACACATATCTGTCATCTTGTAATAACTAACTAATAATTTCCAAACTTTTTTTTTATATTAATTTTAAGGATCCAATTGACATTACGACCTCGATGTGATGGTCCTTTCACTGAGGTCCGATTCCATTGTTTTCTCTCCTATCTCACCATTGCTTATACATTTAAATGCCCAAGGGCTAGTTTATATTTAACTAATTAAAATAATCATTTCCATTTTTCAATAACATTAATTAATTTGTTTTCGAACTTAAAGTTATATTTTTATCTCTCAATCTTTTTTAAGTTTTTGCTTTTAAAATACTTTTTCTGTTTTTAATAAAGTTTTATTTTAATAATTTTTCTTCATCTGTGCCATTTTATATATTGTAACAATATATAAATATGTCGTTACATTAATTTAAAATAAAAACTTAAAAGTTCGCAAATAAAAGTAAAAAACTAAACGCTAAAATTAAAACATTGTTAAACGTATATACATCCGCACAGATGTTAAACTTTAAAAATTTTTTTTTTTTCATAAACAAAAAAAAAAGGTATTTGAATGTATTTTTTTTAAATAAAAAAATACAAGATTGAAATATAAAAATATTTTAATAAAAAAATAACGTAAGTTAAAATAAAAACAGGTATTAATTAATTCCTGTAATCTATAAAAGGAAATGATTGTTTATTAATTATCTAAAAGCTGTTTAATTAAAAAGTCAGATGGAAAGTTAGATAAGAGAAGAAAGAGATTTTAGCTTGACAAATGGAAGCACTAAGCCTTGGCCCGGACCATAACGAAAAAACAGATTAGTGACGTTTTGTTCAGTGAATCCTTGTGGATAATATAAAAAGGAGAAATATTGAGTATTGGGCAGTTCCAGCTGTTTGTTTCGAGAGTGGTGATAGAGACGCAATATCACACACTCTCTCTATTTTAAAAAATGAACTGATTGTGATACCGAAAGGAACCAGCTAATGCTACCTCCGGAACATCTGACCGGGTTTCAAACAAGGACTCCGTGGAAAAACAAGAACCTGGACTCTTCTTCCGTAAGCTGTTAACAATGAACTTAAAAAGTTTTTTAAATAATCAAGAACTTTCGTCAAGTTGAACAAATTAATAAACAAGCCGACTTATTTAAAATGGACTCTTATCTGACTTTTTGTAAGTTTAAATCAAATTAATAATGGTTAATTTTATATCTTTCCCGATTGTGAAAAGAATCATTTCCCTTTTAATATTTTTATGTGTAGTAATATTTTATTGGAGAAATTATTAAATGCATTACATTTAAGTTGTCTATGGACGCTTGCATGGATTCGTTTGCGGTTAATTAGATTTTGGTTTTCATATTTGATCAAAATATATAGACATTCGATAAATAATGATACCTTACGGTGAGTATCTAAAATGTATTTATTCGGATGTCTTTTAAGTTATTGGTGACAACGCAAGTATCTTATGGTGAATACTATTGGGTTACTTATAAGTTTCCCTCTGCGATTGTCGGTATCAATAATTTTGTATTTTGATCGTTTATGTTTATTTTGAAATGTTTTTGACCGTGGAATCTGTGTAATCGATCTATACCCAACATTTTTAAATAAATCTGTGCGAACGTATATAAATGTTAAAATTAAGTCAGGCGAATGGCTATATATTTTTGTAAAGTTGTATTAAGGGAGGGTAATCTTGGGTTATTCATTTCGTAGTTGAATTGGTTCAATGGATTGGATATATTTGTGTAATTAGTAAATGTAGTATGAGATCCGCTACGGGCAGGATTATAGATATACGCCACACACCCTCTGTTTGCCTATGGATGGGTTTGTAAGTTGGCAGAAGACCGCAGTCCATTCCTATGGAGTTTTTAGTTTATTGATCTACTTGCCCACAGATGTCACATTCCTGTTGGTGGAGAGTCAATGTCTTCTCTATTTCTACTTATTGTTCAGATGTACATTCCTGACAATATAGTATTTTGTGTTGTCGTATCATGCTACATTGAATACATGAATGTATCAGATGGATTGGCGCCAGTTGATTGCGAAATTTGTTGCCTAAGGTTAAATCAGGGAAGAATATTTTCCTTTCAAATGCAGACCTATGTAGTCCATTCATACTCGACCCTCTAAATAAAATATTAAACATTATAGCAAGCTATTTTAAATGTAAAATTAAAAATTAAGATAAAAATCTAAATGTTAAACATATTCCTCGAATTTAGAATGATTTTATATGTGCGTAAATAAATATTTTTCTGTGTTAATTTCTGGCAGTGGCTTTTATTATTTTATTCTTTTATATTTAAGATATAAAATTTATAGATTTTTATCTCTGCGTCTCCGCTGAGCTAGTGACAATGGGCTAACGATCTAAATATGTAAATAATGTGGAATCCTAACAGCGCGTATCTGCTTACAATTATAAATTTTTCTAGGCTCAAATGCCTAGATGGTGCCCTTTGGTAGTGTGGTGTGGTGCGATGCGATCTCCCACTTCGTTTGGATCGTTATAATATATATATGAGTTTAGTATAGAATTTTAATTTTCAATTTTTAATTCTTAAAAAGGAAGATTTATTTGCGAACTTTTATTCTTTTCATGTTTATTTATAAAAAACAATGTAAAATACGTATGTGCCCATTACATATCAGTAAACTTGCTTAAAAAAAAATAAACAAAAAAAATATTTTACTTAGGGTTAGTAATTACGGTACACGATTAACGAAGACATTTACAAAAACATCCGGTTAGTAATTTTACAAAAAGACTATATACAAAAAAAAATGTTGAGCATCGCTTTTCTAAGAACCATCTATGTTTACACCTTCTCCCCCCAAGAATTCTATTTTCTCTATATTTCATTTCTAACAAAACGGCACGACAAGCAACTTATATAAATTATTTATTTAAGACGGTTGCATTGATATAAATATGTTTTAAGAAATAATGGGTTTAAACGTGTATATTTGCAGCACAATTATAAATACCGCCAACTTATTTATGACTGATTGAAATGCATACATAGGGTTACACTGAAGTAATTCCCAAAGGTACTCACTGTAAAGTACTGCATTTACGATCATAAACTTACGTGGCTGTGCGCGCCTATACACGTTAAAGCATAATGTATATTAACAAACAAAAAAAAACATATTAATTGCAACCTTTTGACTTTCTTTTTTAACAAAATACAATTTAAAATTATTTATACTTTCTCGTGTTTAATATATGTGCAATTTCTTTCTGGCAGCGCTTTTATAAGATTTAAAGTATACGACTTATGTAAACAGATGAAAATATTTCATTTTGAAAAAATTTGTTCAGGGTATACGTGGTTTATTAATAGATCGGCCCAAGTTGGCTGGCCAGTTGTAATGATCTGGATTTAGGGAGCTTAATGTAATCTACACTACAGGGCACCACTAGGCATGTGTACCTAGAAAATTTATAAAGTAGGCAGATACGTAAGTCAAAAAAATTTTTATTTTCTTTGTTCGTTTTGATTCCAGTCGTTAGCCCATTGTCACTAGCTCAGTGGAATAACAGAGATTTATAATTTATAAAAAATTTCCATCTAAGATATATAAAAAATAATAAAATAAGCCACTGCCAGTAATTATACACACAAACATTTATTTACGCACATATATATATATAAAATTTAACATTGTTATTTTAGTATGTTTACTTTAACATTTAACATTATTTTTAACTTTTATTTTTAGATTTTAATTTACATTTAATTTTATACTATTATAAGTTCGCACAGATGGATTTATAAAAGTTTGTTTTATAAATGTTGAGTATAGATCGGTTACATAGATTACACGGTTAAAATCATTTCAAAATAAACATAAATGATCAAAATACAAAGTCATTGATACCATCAATTGCATAGGGAATACAAGAAATCCAATGGTATTCATCATAAGATAGCGCAGAGACACCAATAACTTAAAAGACATCGGAATAAATACATTTTAGATACTCACCATAAGGTATCATTATTTACCGAATGTCTATATATTTTGATCAAATATGAAAACCAAAAACATAATTAACTGATAACGAATCCATGCAACCTCCATACCCAATTTAAATTTAATGCATTTTTATTTAGAGTGTTGAGTATGAATAGACTACATAGATTTGCATTTGAAAGAAAATATTCTATCCTTATTTAACCTTAGGCCAAAAGTTGGCAGTCAAACCAACATCAATTCATCTGATATATCAATGCCTTCAATGTAATACAAAATACGGCAGCACAAAAGGTTAAGAGAAGAAATTGCCTCTCATCAGATAGGAATACTACATCTATTTGACAAGAAGAGCAATAACAAAAAACTCCATAGGAATGGACTGCGGTCATTTTGCCGACTTACAAATCACATTTACAGGCCAAAAAAGAAGTGTGCGGCGTATAAAGTGATTCTGCCTGTAGCGAATCTTGTACTACATTTACTAATTACACCAATATATCCAATCCATTGACCTAATTTAACTACAAAACAAATAACCTAAGATTACCCTCCCCTAATATAACTTTACAAATCTATATAGCCATTCACTCCTGACTTAAGTTTAACATTTATATAATTTAATTTATCGCAAAACAAAAATCATAAATAAAACTTAAAGAACAAAAAAAAAATGGAAATGATTTTTAAAAAAAAATACATCAAATAAAATTATAACTAATTAATAAATAATTTAGTTAGGTCAGATAGGAATCTATTTCTATTTTTTTTTTTAAATACAGGGAAAGTTTATATTTCAAAGTTCTTAATGTTTTCAAATGTTCATTAATTATATATTTCTTCCTGTTTTGAAAAATGTACGTAGTCTCTGATTTTTTGTAATGCAAGGTGTTAATTCCCACGAAGTCATAAGGAGATCGGTGTGCAGTTAACTGTTGGTCCTTTATGGTTGATGGTATTCTTCTGAGCCTTGATGTCCTGTGGTCCACAATATTGGAAAACGATGTTTCATTTTTTTGAACAACTGAAGGAATTGAAAGTGCATCTTTCAATCCCTTCTCCTCCAACCCTCTCCAACTTAACACATATCTGTCATCTTGTAATAACTAACTAATAATTTCCAAACTTTTCCTTTTATATTAATTTTAAGGATTCAATTGACATTACGTCATCGATGTGATGGTCCTTTCGCTGAGGTCCGATTCCATTGTTTTTCTCTCCTATCTGACCTTTGCTTATACATTTAAATGCCCAAGGGCTAGTTTATATTTAACTAATTAAAATAATCATTTCCATTTTTCAATAACATTAATTAATTTGTTTTCAAACTTAAAGATATATTTTTATCTCTAAATCTTTTTTAAGTTTTTGCTTTTAAAATACTTTTTCTATTTTTAATAAAGTTTTATTTTAATAATTTTTTTTCATCTGTGCGATTTTATATATATATGAGTTTAGTATAGAATTTTAATTTTCAATTTTTAATTCTTAAAAAGGAAGTTTTATTTGCGAACTTTTATTCTTTTCATGTTTACTAATAAAAAAACAATGTAACATCGTATGTGCCCGTTACATATCAGTAAACTTGCTTAAAAAAAATAAACAAAAAAAAAATATTTTACTTAGGGTTAGTAATTATGGTACATGATTAATGAAGACATTTACAAAAACATCCGGTTAGTAATTTTACAAAAAGACTATATACAAAAAAAAAATGTTGACCATCGCTTTTCTAAGAACCATCTACGTTTACACCTCCTCCCCCCAAGAATTCTATTTTCTCTATATTTCATTTCTAACAAAACGGCATGACAAGCAACTTATATAAATTATTTATTTAAGAAGGTTGCATTGAGATAAATATGTTTTAAGAAATAATGGGTTTAAACGTGTATATTTGCAGCACAATTATAAATACCACCAACTTATTTATGACTGATTGAAATGCATACATAGGGTTACACTGAAGTAATTCCCAAAGGTACTCATCGTAAGGTACCACATTTACGATCATAAACTTACGTGGCTGTGCGCGCCTATACACGTTAAAGCATAATATATATTAACAAACAAAAAAACATATTAATTGCAACCTTTTGACTTTCTTTTTAACAAAATACAATTTAAAATTATTTATACTTTCTCGTGTTTAATATATGTGCAATTTCTTTCTGGCAGCGCTTTTATAAGATTTAAAGTATACGACTTATGTAAACAGATAAAAATATTTCATTTTGAAAAAATTTGTTCAGGGTATACGTGGTTTATTAATAGATCAGCCCAAGTTGGGTGGCCAGTTGTAATGATCCAGATTTAGGGAGCTTAACATAATCTACACTACAGGGCCCCACTAGGCATTTGAACCTAGAAAATTTATAAAGTAGGCAGATACGTAAGTAAAAAAAAAATTATTTTTTTTTTATTCATTTTGATTCCGGTCGTTAGCCCATTGTCACTAGCTCAGTGGAATAACAGAGATTTATATTTTATAAAAAATTCTCATCTAAGATATATAATAAAGAATAAAATAAGCCACTGCCAGTAATTATACACACAAACATTTATTTATGCACATATATATATATATAAAATTTAACATTATTATTTTAATATGTTTACTTTAACATTTAACATTATTTCTAACTTTTGTTTTTAGATTTTAATTTACATTTAATTTTTATACTATTATAAGTTCGCACAGATGGATTTATAAAAGTTTGTTTTATAAATGTTGAGTATAGATCAGTTACATAGATTATACGGTTAAAAAATATTTCAAAATAAACATAAACGATCAAAATACAAAGTCATTGATACCGTCAATTGCATAGGGAATACAAGAAATCCAATGGTATTCATCATAAGATACCGCAGAGACACCAATAACTTAAAAGACATCCGAATAAATACATTTTAGATACTCACCGTAAAGTACCATTATTTACCGAATGTCTATATATTTTGATCATATATGAAAACCAAAAACATAATTAACTGATAACGAATCCATGCAACGTCCATACCCAACTTAAATTTAATGCATTTTTATTTAGAGTGTCGAGTATGAATAGACTACATAGATTTGCATTTGAAAGAAAATATTCTATCCTTATTTAACCTTAGGCCAAAAGTTCGCAGTCAAACCAATGTCAATTCATCTGATATATCGATGCCTTCAATGTAATATGAAATATGGCAGCACAAAAGGTTAAGAGAAGAAATTGCCTCTTGTCAGATAGGAATACTACATCTATCTGACAAGAAGAGCAATAAAAAAAACTCCATAGGAAAGGACTGTGGTCATTTTGCCGACTTACGAATCGCATTCCATAGGCCAAAAAAGAAGTGTGCAGCATATAAAGCGATTCTGCCCATAGCGAATCTCATACTACATCTACTAATTACACCAATATATCCAATCCATTGACCTAATTTAACTATGAAACAAATAACCTAAGATTACCCTCCCCTAATATAACTTTACAAATCTATATAGCCATTCACGCCCGACTTAAGTTTAACATTTATATAATTTAATTTATCGCAAAACAAAAATCATAAATAAAACTTAAAGAACAAAAAAAAATAAATGGAAATGATTTTTTAAAAAAAATACATCAAATAAAATTATAACTAATTAATAAATAATTTAGTTTGGTCAGATAGGAATCTATTTCTATTTTTTTTTTAAATACAGTGAAAGTTTATATTTCAAAGTTCTTAATGTTTTCAAATGTTCATTAATTATATATTTCTTACCTGTTTTGAAAAATGTCCGTAGTCTCTGATTTTTTGTAATGGAAGGTGTTCATTCCCACGAAGTCATAAGGAGATCAGTGTGCAGTTAACCGTTGGTCCTTTATGGTTGATGGTATTCTTCCAGGCCTTGATGTCCTGTGGTCCACAATATTGGAAAACGATGTTTCATTTTGTTGAACAACTGAAGGAATTGAAAGTGTGTCTTTCAATCCCTTCTCATCCAACCCTCTCCAACTTAACACATATCTGTCATCTTGTAATAACTAACTAATAATTTCCAAACTTTTTTTTTTATATTAATTTTAAGGATTCAATTGACATTGCATCATCGATGTGATGGTCCTTTCACCAAGGTCCAATTCCATTGTTTTTCTCTCCTATCTGACCATTGCTTATACATTTAAATGCCCAAGGGCTAGTTTATATTTAACTAATTAAAATAATCATTTTCATTTTTCAATAACATTAATTAATTTGTTTTCAAACTTAAAGATATATATTTATCTCTAATTTTTTTTTAAGTTTTTGCTTTTAAAATAATTTTCTATACTTAATAAAGTTTTATTTTAATAATTGTTTTTCATCTGTGCGATTTTATATATATATATGAGTTTAGTATAGAATTTTAATTTTCAATTTTTAATTCTTAAAAAGGAAGTTTTATTTGCAAACTTTTATTCTTTTCATGTTTACTAATAAAAAACAATGTAACATATGTATGTGCCCATTACAATATATATATATATATATATATATATATATATATATATATATATATATATATATATATATATATATTGTCTATATTAAACTTAATGTGATTATAAGGAACTTGAACTCAAACTTACGATTAGTCTATCTTATAATTACATTAAGTTTAGTATAGACAATATACATATATTTAAATATTATATATATATAAAACAAGAGATGACACTGCATTTTGTCTCATCTATTTGATTTCTGTCATGTCACTTAATAATAATCTTATTAAATGTAAATAAATGATTTGCCAGTATTGAAACTTAATATTTGAGTAGTAGAAGTTACAGAAATGTGATTCATGAACCTAAACTTTTCAAATCTGCCATTTTATCTCTGTACTAAAGCATGCAAAGCATCTTTTTAATGATTTTCTAGAAGCACTTGCTATATGAAATTGATAATTTCTTTTATCTAATTTTAGTTTTTCTTTTATAGATTTATTTAACTTTATAGCACAGTTTACATTCCAAATGCTATTTCTTAGTTTACAAGAGCAATATAATTTTTAGTGTTTTTTTTTTTAAAAAAAAAAAAATAGGCAGACCTTTTATGTTGTTTTTGTTTTTATTTTCTTTAAAATTACAATGATCTTAATAAGATTATCCTTTCTTTTGCTTTCATTGTGAATATTATATCATTCTGCTGAGTATATTTTGGATAATATTGCAGTGGAGTTAAATTTTTGTATTTTTTATATTCTTGTATTTATTTATTTATTTATTTAGTTATTTTGTCTTTTAATCAAAATAGTTTAAAAACTTTTTGTATGTTTCTTGCAGTATATATTTAATTCATTAATGTACTTTTGAAGAGGAAAAATATATTACTCAATATCATTAATATTTTCATTTTGATTTAATTTATTTCTGTAACTTTTTTCAGTTAAATTGTATTCTTGTCATTTTTTTTTATCATTATGAATGATTTAACTTTATTTTATTGTATATTAATGTTATCTTCTAAAATATTTTTGTCTAACAAAAGTTTTTGTTGTTGTTGAGTTATTCTACATAAATGTTTGTCTTTATTCTATTTCATTTATCAATCTATTCCTGCTTTTATATTATTAGGCTATTGCCCCCTCCCCTCCTCTAAAATAAAAACATTTTTTTATTTTTTCATAAATTCTTTTGGTATTATTTAAAAGTAGTGGCTTTCAATAGATCATCTATTTTTAATATTTAGTTCTTATATATCTTTAGCACTTTTTATGTATATTTACTATATGTAATCTTTTTTTCTATTTTTTATCATTTATATTTTTATGAATTTTTTTAATCAAATTTTTGTACTTTTTAATGCAATTTTGAATGGCTTTTTAATATCATTATTTATTTTATTGTCTGAATATTTTTAATTTTTGTCATCTACGCCAGTTTTTTTAGATGTATTCTACTTGTGATGTATTTAACATTGTTTTATGAATTCGGTAAAAAATATTCAAATTTATTTTTTTCTGTAGAATTTCTTAACAATATATTAAGTACAATTAGGTGTCAGAATTCATAAAATATTATTAGTGTATTTTTCTGCAATTATTATATTCATTTTTTTTTTCTATCACAACTTTTCATGACCCCCAATATTTTCAGCTATTGTCTAGGAATTGTATAATGAAATTCTCTAAATTTAATTCAGTTTTTTTATTTATACCTTTTTCTGTATTATTCCAGAAATTTTTTTTATTTCATGTATCCATCATATTATTCAATATTTGGGGATCCAATTTAGGATCTAAGTCATCTTTCCATGTTGTCAATATTTTTAACAAGATATTCAGACTAATTTTACTTGACTCTTAATTTTTTATGCATTATTAATACACACACACACACATATATATATATATATTGTGCCCTTTTGTATAATGCATATATATATCGAGAAGTGAGGGTACAATATATATATATATATATTCTTAAGAGATAACAGGATAATTTAATTTAACTTTTAATATTATAAATTTTTCAAGGGACTCAAACAGGATGATGCAGAAATTATCATTAATATTTGTGGTGCTTATGGAAGATATTTTAATTGGAAGATGAAAAACTGCATAGCTGATTGAATTTTTAATATCATCATCATCATCATGAACCATAATCAACCCACTGCAGGATGAAGGTCTCTCAAAGTTTAATCCATCTTCTCTGATCTTTAACTTCTCTTCTCCACATCACTCTTGCACACTTTCTTATTTCATCCATCCATCTCACATGTGATCTCTTTCTGGGTCTTTTACAATTTCTTGGAATCCAGTTTAAAATTTCAATTGTCCATCTATTATCATCTCTTCTAGCAATATGTCCAACCCAATTCCACTTCAATCTTTTATTTTTTTTAATGCGGTCAGTAACATCTGTTTGTTCTCTTACCCATACATTGCGTTTTCGATCTCTTCTTGTTACTCCCAACATAATCTCTCCATACTTCTTTGAGTAATATGAAGTCTCTGTATTGCTCTTCTATTAATTGTCGAAGTCTCAGATCCATAAGTAAGAACTGGTAAAACACATTTGTTAAAAACCTTCCTTTTCAAACACATAGGCATATTTCCTTTTAATATCAAGTTATTTCTACTAAAAGCACTTCAACCAAGTTTAGTTCTATGATTAATTTCCTCCATTATGTTTCCATCTGTATTAATAATCTGACCAAGGTATTTGTAACTGTTAACTTCTTCTAATTTATTATAATCAATCTTTATTTTCATATTTTGGGCAAATCGATTAAACATTACTTTAGTCTTTTTAATATTTCTGATAACTCCTGCACATTTCCTGCTGCTCTGAAGCATTATTTGCAAAAACAACTACATCATCTGTGAAATCTAAATGACTTAAATAATTTCCATTTATTTTCACTCTTTTGGTTTCCCATTTTAATCCACAAAATACTTCTTGCAGCACTGCTGTAAAAAGTTTTGGAGATATGGAGTCACCTTGTCTTACGCCTTTCTTAATGTTGACTTTCCCAGTATCATTATGTAATCTAATTGTTGCTGTTGCATTTTTATAAATATTCTTTAAAATATGACAATATCCTGGATCTACACCTTGATGATCCAATGCTTTAATCACTGAAGAAATGTTTATAGAATCAAATGCCTTTTCATAATCTACAAATCCAAAACATAATGACAACTCATATTCATTTATCCTTTCTATAACTTCTCTCAATACCTGGATATGATCTACTATACTAATCCACTTTTAAATCCAGCTTATTCTTTTGTTTGGTGGAAATCCAATGTTCTCTGTAGACGAGTTGTAATTATCTTGGTAAAATTTTTATATAAAACTGATAAAAGGCTGATAGGTCTGTAATTTCTACTATCTTCTTAATCACCTTTTTAAAATATTAATATTACTACTGCATTCTTCCAATCATCCAGTACATCTTTATTATTTAGACATTTGGTATATAACTTTGCTAAAAAAAATTTAATTTCTTCACCTGCTTCTTTTAATATATCAATTATAATTCCATCATTACCTGGAGCATTTCCTTTCTTCATACATTTAATTGCATGTCTCACTTCTTCATTTAAGATTCTGGGCAATTCGGAAGATGTAATAGATATAGGAGGTACTTGTTCTTTATTACTATATAATTCTTGATAAAAATATTCTACCAATTTTATGATGTCATCTCTCTTTTTAGTAATAATTCCATCTTTTTTCTTATTGCAGATATAAATTTCCTACCAATACCAAAATGTTGTTTTACATTCTTGAGACTTTTATTTTCTTCTACAGTTTTCCTTGCTAATGCACAGTTATACTTTCTTATATCAATTTCAGCTCTTTTCTGCACCATTTTACAAAATTCGAGATATTCAATCCTTTTTAATGCATCATTTTTGTATATCTTCATATTCCTTCTTTTCTTCATAAATTCTCTAGTCTCAGTAGAAATTTTATTGGTCAATTGTTTTTTTCTACCAGCTGTCTTTGTTGCAGTTTTTAAAAGTGTATCAGTAATTTTCATATTAATTTCATTCAAATCTGAATCATGTTCAAAATCTACTAATATTTGAAACCGATTTGTAAGTTCTAATTTAAATTCATTAGAATGTTTCTGAAGATTAGGAATATCAACTGTAAATATTATTTTCCTTAATAATTTTTATCTCTCTAGTTTTACAATAACATGTATCTTACACCTTACTAATCAATGATCACTTCCTGTGTTAAATTTATTAAGAACATTACAATCTTGAAATATATATTTCATGTTAGTCAAAATATAATCCAATTCTGCTGTACGTTCATTTGGATGCTTCCATGTTCATTTCCTTTTAACATTTTTCTCAAAAAAAGAATTCATAGTATAAAGTTTTTCTTTTTCTGCAAACTCCACAAGTCTATGTCCTTTCTCATTTCTATTACCATAACCAAAATTACTTACAGCACTTTCATCTTTCTTTTGTTTACCAATTCTAGCATTAAAGTCTCCCATAATGATTTTAAAATGTTGTTTACTCTGATCAAAAGCCTTTTCTGCATCCATATAAAAATCTTCTACTAGTTCATCACTATGAGAACTTGTTGGGGCATAAACCTGAATTATCTGCATTTGGTATCTGCTATTAAGTTGTATAACTAATCTTGCCACTCTGTCCCATACACCATTAATCTCCACAATATTGTTCTTCCACTTTTTATTTATAATGAATCCTACTCCACTTGTATTTCCAATATTTGTGCCTTTATAATAGAGTATATGTCCACTTTTTAAATCAATTGTCTCTTCACCTTTTCTTCTAACTTCACAAACCTAAATAAAATATTGTCATCTAATGGCAGCCTGGGTCCGCAATCAGGGGATTCTTAGCATCCTCCTCCTTCAGCCACCAACTGCTGCCTTCGTTAGTGACTTTACAGCCTCCTGGGAATAAGGGCCATGCTTTATTTTTGTCTGTCATAATTGTATATATGTATTGGAAAATATTTAACTTTTACACAAACATTCATTCTGCCTTATCAGGCATTGAGAAGAAATACCATGGCAATTCTTGATCTTAAACTCAGAGGTAAAAAGTCAATAAACTCACCATGCTGGCCACTGTGTGTTGGTAAGCAGCCCATCCATGTTTGTATACTATATGAATAATCTCATAGTAATAACAGCTGCAACGACAAGCACATATGGAGTGGACATTAGGAATTTGCCCTGCTCGGTTCCTTTAAGGCCTCCAAGAGAAATCATAGGGTCTCCCTTTAGTATATATATATATATATATATATATATATATATATATATATATATATATATATATATATATATATATATATATATTGTTTTATTATACATTGCTTTTTTTAATTATTATTATTTTTTAGCATTTTGTATGGCAGCTTTAGGTGATTATTTAGAATTATTCTGCAGAAAAATATTTCATAATATGGGGGAGAGGGATTTTATACAAATATTATATTTCTTTATTGACTAATATAATCAATAATCAATTTATATTGATGAATATAACTGAGAATTTTAACTAGGAATGATGATTAAGTATGAGAATAGATGAATAAAAGATTTTATAGAATTATTTAGGATATGACAAATGCTCCAATTTTATCTGCCTTCATAAAACAAGAAATATCTTAAAAATAGAATAATGCTCTTACAAGTGAAAACATAAAAGAACTGTTTTGCATTGATGATCAGAGATTGTTTAAATAATTGTCTAATATTTTGTATTTACTATTGTGCATCTTATGCATTTTTATTTTGATATGATGATATCTAGTGTTAGTTTTAAGAGTGTTAAAAAACTAAAAAATTTAAAGTAAAGCTAGATTAATATTATAATTAATTGTAATCAAAAATACTTCTATATTTTATATAATTATAGATTGCTTATTCCATAGTGAATATATTTATTTGATTTGTTTAGCATTAATGTATTTTTTTTTAATTTAGTAAATCTGATAAAGAATTGATTTAGTTTAGATATTAATAAAAAATGTGTGTTCTTTGATCTTGTGAGTAAACTGGTTTTTTTTTTTTAGATTCTTATTGAAATTATTTCTCTTATAACCCTCTAGACAATTTAACTAGCTATTCACATTGGTCAATAAATAGATATCTAGCTATTTTTAGCTAGAATTTAATTATTCTAAATTAATCTGGATTTTTATATGTGTGAATGGAAGATATAATATTTTGGACTATTTTCATCATTTATGAGTGAATGTTGAATGTACAGAAAATTTTAAACTTTATTTAAACTTTCCAAATACAAATAACTTGTTAGTAATAACACATAGATAGACAATACAGGTTAGTAATTACACAAAGTTTCAAGTAGTATTATTCTCCACTCTTCTTCAAGTGTTGCTGGCCTATATGCACAGTGACAATATTAGCTTAGAAGTTGAACTCACCCCTTTAGATACTTGAATATCGAGTTTAAGGCAAACGATTTAACAACTGAGCTATTCTCAGTTGGTATAGCATTTGCCTTAAATTCATATTCAAGAATCTAAGATGTGAGTTCAATTTCTGACTGAATATTTTCACTGTGGATATAGGCCAGCAACACCTGAAGAAGAGTGGAGAATAATACTACTCAAAATGTTGTGTTATTACTTACAAGTTGTTTGTATTTGGAAAGTTTAAATAAAGTTTAAAATTTTCTATATACATTCAACTCTCACTCATAAATTATGGAAATAGTCTAACATATCACATCTTATAATATACCATCATTACAAACCTTCAGACAAATACTGAGTGTGAATGGGTTTTCTGATTTTAAAAACAAAAACATGATTATATTATGATAAACCCTTTACTATTGACGGAGGGAATGACATACTCTTCTTGTCTTGAATTCATAGTTTATCTTTATTTTATATATTGTCTCATTTATCTTTATTTTAAGTATTATTTTATTTAAATTTGCCTTTATCTCATTTTTTTAAGAAATTGATATAATGATTGATGTAGTGGTAAAAAAAAAAAAGTAACATATTGTAACCATAAAATGATTTTAAATAATTATGTTATTATTGTTAAAATTTAACCCTTTTTTACTCTCTAAACATAACCTTTAAATAACTAGTGTTATCTGTCTTTTATTATCAAACTTTTCACAATCAAAATAACTTCTGTAAAATAATATTGAAGCAAAAATTTGCAAAAAAATATGTCAGAGGTTATTGAAAAATTATGTTAGTTTTTTTAATGCAGCAGTGTATAGTGTGTGAAAAGCAACAAGTAAATTAAAATTTTATATGACTACTCATTCTTCTGTCAAGAAAAGAGGTAAAAGTTGAATTGTAAACAGATGTGAAAGTGCAGAATGAATAGAAAAGAGGCTAATATATATGTGATAATAAAGAAATTGACAGAAATGTGAAAGAATTTTAGTAGCTCATAAATACAAATCTATTGAATAAAATGAGTGAATATTAAAAACCTAATCTTTATTAAACATTTCTGGCGCAGTTTTTCTAAGCAAAGGGGACGGGGGGAGTATTGGAAAATTTTTAATAAATATAATTCTTATACTACTTACATGAGTGTGTAAACATATATATGTAACTTTTTTTACATTTGCATAAAAACAATTTTAAAAACTATACTTCCTTTTTTCTTTAAAGACATAATGTATTTTTTTTATTCAGTTTTAACCAATAGCACATAGATATTTTCATTTTTTTGTTTGTTTTAAATGTAAAAACAAAAACAAAAAACTTGTATTTTTTATCAATACTTATCTTGTCTTAAACTCATATATATTTCAAATACTAAAAATGTGCACCATCTCTTAGTATATATGCATTTCAAAAACAATCTTCATTTAGTGGATGGATTAAAGCCGTTAAACACACATATAAATCTTAAGTTAGCAGTAATAATAACTCATAAACAAACTCAATAAAAATTATTAATGTAGTACAATAGTGTTTTTTGGTTTATACATTATTTTGAATAGTGAAGATGTTTTCAGAATTTTAAAAAAAAAAAAAAAAAAATCTTTTTAAGTTTTATATTATTCTTTTAGAAATTATATATTATCTAATGTTAAAATTTTTTTGTGATTTGAAGTTTAAATCCATATGTGGATCTTCGAACTTTTAATTAGTTAGGAATTTTTAAGCAAGTCTGGAGTATTTTTTAGATAATCGGCTTATAGTTAATCCAACTTATTATCTAGTTATTTTTAATTGTAGAATAAAGATTTCACATTAAGCAGATAATGTGTGATTACAAAGCAAAATACTATTGCAATTGGTGCTGCCTTCATGGTTGAGAACCACTAGTTTATCTTTTAAAGAATTAAATATTTTTAAATAATCGTATTACTTTCAGAGTATTAAAGAACATTGAAAAAATATTATTATTATTATTATTATTATTATTATTATTATTATTATTATTATTATTATTATTATTATTATTATTATTATTATTATTATTATTATTATTATTATTATTATTATTATTATTATTATTATGATGATGATGATGATGATGATGATGATGATGATGATGATGATGATGATGATGATGTTTCAAAGCAAAACTTTATTGAGTCTAAAAAGTTACAGAGTCACATCTAGTAATATATTGATTTGTTACAAATGCAAAACAATTTACAACAACTTTCAGTATATAAGTCTTTATCATTTCTGCATACTTTTTTGCTTGTTTTTAAATTTGGTCTTCTATTTAGTTGCATCTCTTTGAAGTTGGAAAAAATGCTGATGTTGAAAATGTCATCATCTATCATATTGGACTTTATATTTCATAGAATGGATCTTTGTTTCAAGTGTGACCATGTGGCTGCAAACACATCTGGTTGAGCTAGGATGCTATCCCTTTTTCTGAACAGTTCTAGTTTTATTGAATATGTTGCTGGGTGGTGTCGAGGCTTATTAGCAAGTACAAAAGTGTGTCTGGTACACCAGTAGGCATAAAGGCTGTATGTTGCATGAATAGCAGGGATGTTGCCTTTTTTAAATATATTTATTATTTCATCAATTGAAATGATAGCCTTTCTGTATGTGGTAAACATTGTGCGATGTATTGTTTCTAGGGCACTGCAGGAATGAAGAAAATGATCTTGTGTCTCTTCTCCTCTATGACATAGCCCACACATGGGGTCTATATTTGTATAGAATCTATGAAATCTAAAGAAATGTGTTGTGGGTAGAGCATTAAGATTAAGATTAAGTAGAAAATCAAATAATTTTGATTATAATGACCATTTTCTGAATTGTTGCAGGAGTTGCCTGTTGTCTATCCCAAGAACTGATGGATGTAGATTAGGTGTCTGGTTTGGGTATAGTATATTATAAATGTCCCAGTATGTATACTTGTTGTCATTATTGAGTGATATTTTGCTGTATATTGGCTTGAGTTCTTCAATCAGTGTGGATGGATATCCATATGAAGGGGGTGGTCTGTCTGTGGGTATTATACTGATCACACATTCCAGGTCTGGAAATCTTTTTATGGTTGCTGTTATTAGATTTACTGATTTCTGTGTGTAAAAAAACATTGATTGTATGGAGTCCAAGTCCATTGCTATGTGGTGGTCTGCTCAGATTTTTTAAAGAGATCACCACTGTCTTTCTCTTCCAAATTAGTTTGTTACAGATTGATGAGATTTTAGATATGAATGTTTTTGCAATTTTGATTATAGGTGTGTAGTAGGTAATTTTTGTAATTATAAGTTGATTAAATAGTGCTACCTTTGCATATATTGACAGGTATGACTTTATTATTATTAGTATTATTATAAATTTCTTTAAACACACATTGATTATGTAAGTGCTATTTACTAAGGCTGTAAACTCAGGAATATGCACATGAAAATGCGAAGGTAGGGACTTCTACAGATCTTCCAAGGTGTAAGCTTGTGGTAAAGACCTGTAGAGGTCCCTACCTTTGCATTTTCACATGCATATTCCTGAGGTTTACAGCCTTAGTAAATATTATTATTATTATTATTATTATTATTATTATTATTATTATTATTATTAATATTTCCTATTATGTTTACTCTTTATAATCACATATCTGTGTTTTGCTCTTTAGCTAAAAATTGTTATGCACCAACTAGATGGTTAAGTGGATTAGCTATGCTAAGCTACCGAAAAAGTTCAAAGCTTTTTTGAGAATTTTCAGCTACCTGTAAAATTTATGAATTCCATTCACATTAATACGCCCAGTTATGGACATGATTTACATTTTTACAATCTCCGTTGTTTTTATTTTTTTCATAGATTTGTGTTTTTAAATTAAATTTCTAGATAAATATTTTCATTATCTGATATCCAATATTCTTTAATGCTTTATTTTTTTAATATATATATATATTGGTTTATATTTTTATAATGTGATTTTTATCTTTTTATTGGTGTTTTATATTTTTATTATTATTATTTTCTGCACATCATTTTAAATAAATTTATATAATTATGTTAGTCCTTTTATAGTCTATTAGCATTCTTGTATTTTGTTATTGTATACTTACATTAACCAATTTTGTTAATTTTTATACTTCTGTTTTTGTTTTTATAATAATTGCATTATAAAGAGTACTTTGACGATATAAATTTGGCATAATTTAGAAAATAGTCTAGTATGTGTGCAAGTTCACATATAATATATTTACTTTTAATTGATATTTTAAATTGTTATTTTTGTATCTTTTTTGAACTGTTATTGTTAGTAAGTCATATTTACAATCTTTATTGATTTATATTTATTTTACTTTTTCCTGTGCCATTGATTATTTTTATTTTTTCACATATAGTAATTTAAAATTAACTATTGAAAATTTGGACAAGTAAAATCTAGACAAAATATAAATTTCCAAGACATCATGAATTATTATTATACTTTTTATTATGATTTACTTAAATAACCCAATGTAGTGAATAAATTGATATATACATTGTAACAATGATACATAAGTATGTGCATATATATATATACGAGTTACATGATATTATTAATAAAATAAGAAAATTATTTCAATATTTTATTGTTCGGGAAAAAAATTAAAAGAAAAAGTAAAAATCTTGGAAATTAGGTTAAAATATTAATTATAACTTATCTTTATTTTCTTTTGTTTATTAAAATTTAACATATAATTGAAAGCAAATTTGGACAAGATATAATCAGTTTCTGGACATAAATTCCAGACTGATTAATTAACAATAATTAACTAATTTCTGTGTAATTACAAATATAAGATAAAAAAAAGTAATTAATTAAAAAAAATAAAGATCAAATGAATTGATATCATGGGTAAGAATTTGAGCAATGGGTGGAGTCAGATAGTATAAATGCTGCAATTGCCTATAGTCCAAATAAGAACAGCAGCAGAAAAAGCAAAGAAGCAAAATGAGGAAGTTTTTTCAGGATAAATGATCAAATAGTTTATAAGCCAGCTAAAAATAACTGAGTCCAGCTAGATGAAGCATCCTTCATAGGGTCACACTGAGAGAAAAATGCATTGATAAACCAAAGCTGAGTGTTTGTTCATTTTCACTGCCCATCTCCTGAGCAACAATAGCCAGATGCAGTAATATATATCTCTGACTTGCCTTTGCTGATGTTTTTACTTGCCATGAATTAAATCTATGGAGCCAGACCTAGCAGTAGTACATTGAACCAGGAGGAAGCATCCAGCTATCAATAAACCCACTCTGAATCTGAGAGGATCAGAAGACAAGGGTGATCACCCAGATACAATATAAAAAACTTTAGGTAAATTTGTCTAGACATCATTAATAGAAACTTTTAAGTTTTATTTCAAATGTGTATTTTTAAATTTTATTCTAGACAGAACTTTTAAATATCATTGCAAATGTTAACTTTTAACTATATGTAAATAACCATGATTGTTAAAGCATTGTAGTTTAATAAGTGTTCATATTTAAGTTTTAAATGTTTAACTATTCTTTAGATGTTTTTTTATCTTTTAGTAAACATGTATAAATTATTGGTGTGGTTTAAGTTTCTCTCTCTCTCACTTTACCTATGAATAAATAGATAATCGTATTTAGATATTCTGTGTTATGCCAATCTCATGGGTCCAGTCTAAGGCTGGATGGTGCCCATAGGATTTAGACCCATTATAAATAGCCCCATGAAATGTGTCGTGCTTCTTTGCAATCGTGGAGGGTGTACTTCAGTCTGGAAAAGTGGCTGTTGGTTTTAATATTTTTTATTAAATCTCAGTCTAACCAGGGGTATGTTTAATATGTAAGTATTGAACATATTTACTCCTCTGCTTGAATAATGGGGTATAGAAATAAAGTATTAAAGATTAATATAAGCTAATAAAGTAAAATAATTAGTAATAAGTAAAATAACCATAGCATAAATCATAAAGGAGGGAAATCCCTTTAGAATTTATTTTAGAATAAAATTATAGATAAATAGTATATTTAATACATATAAATTAATATGTCTAATTGATACATGTGCATGTTTCTATTTTGTCTTTCTTAAATAGATAATCATTTTTTTATGTTTTTTTTTTTTATATATTAGAAATAGTAATTACAAGCTTTATCACTGACTTTCTTAATCCTTTTGATATGTAATTTTCTTATTCATTCAAATGGATTAAATTACTGGGGTATTTTTTTGTCAATTATAGCTTTATTCATACAAATATTAAAGTAAAATAATCTAATTTTTTTAAATTTAGGTTGTAAAGATTGGATTATTTTATACTCAGATTACTCACAGAAAACAAAGTTTTATTTAAAATTTTAGAATAAAGTTTACTACTGAAAAACAAATAGAAAAGGAAATTATCTATGGTAAATATAAAAGGATTATTTTTCAACTTGCAATCATGGAATATCATTGATTTCTCTTGACTTACAAGTAGTGGTGTCAAGTATTATTCATTTCTTTTGACTTATCTTCTAAAATTAAATATTTTTTAACAAAAATCTAATATAAATATTCTTAAAAAAAGTTAAATCAGTGTATTGTGAAAAATAATTAAAAATATGTAAATAATTATGAAAATATTTGTTTTCATCTATGATAGCCAATACAAAAGAAATGAATTCATGAAAAATTTTGCAGACATTCTCTGACATAGACAGAATTGTAGATAGTTGGTTTTTTTGAGGCAACATAGGAGATGACATTCTGTCTCTTTGATCTAAAAATTTATTTGTGAAACACTGACCTTCTCAGAATTTTTCTTTTAAAGTAAACTATAAAAATATTGTTTAAAGCCAGTTTTCACAATAAAGTGTAAGTTAAATTTACAAAATAGAGCCAAAATATGCAAGTGTTGGCAATCTGAATTGTCTATGGGTAGAGACTGAAATAAACAATAATAAGATTAAAATATTTGCTATTGCTGATCTTATAAAAAAGTTAAATTTTAAATGCTAAATCTTATAGATCTGAATGAAAAAAAAGCCGAAATGTATTTTATAAAAAAAATGAAAAGAAAAAAAAATCAGTAAATGTTTATTCTTTTTTATTTGTATAAAAGTGCCATATCAGTGTAAAAATAATTTTTTATGTACAGAACATATTATAAATATAAATTCAATATTGCAGATAATAAAATCAATATTTATATTTAATATTTGTTTGTTTTCAGAAATTGCTTTAAAATCACAGATTTATATTGTGAGGGATTTAGAAGTATATATTATTGAACTATTATTAACATGTTCATTTAATTCAGAAAAATTATTAACCTACAAGACCTAGTCAACTGAAAGTTCTTGATTAATGGTATTGCACCTTATTTCTTTTTCAGTACCTTTTATGTTCTAAATTATTGATGTTGTATATATATATAATTATTTTTGGAATTTTTGTTTAATTTTTAATATTCTTGCTAATAAATATTATTTATGTATTAAATAGTTATTTATGTTTGGGAAGAGAGACAAGATATTATAACCTTTTTAAAAATAATATGAACAATATAAATATTTATGCTAATTTAGCAGAAAAATTATTGTAAGGTTTGTAACTATTTTTCTCATATGGTTTTATTTGTTATTTACACCTTTTTGTTTTTTCCTTCTGATTTTCTAATATCTTTTTATTGCATTGTTGCTGATATTTTATTGCTTTAATTTTAATCATTTTTATAAGTATATATATATATGAAATATATTCTAGTATATATGATCTCTTGCAATAAATATTTTTCAAATATGTTGATTTTTTTTTTCATTTTAAAAATGGAATTTTAACTTTTTTAAAACAATATATAAATTCACACAATAGTATATATGTACGATAGCCTTTGTATCCTACAATGGGTGTGTTTAGGTATAACATTTATATGCACGTATTTAGATGTATGTAGGGATTATATTTATAACAAAGATTAAATTTATAACAACTTTCTATTCTTAAGAGTAGAGGGTATTTTTTTTAATATAAAAAACAACAACAAAGAAAAATACCATAAATATTGAAAGTAAAACATCTTTCAAACTGAGTTTTATTTAAAAAAAGAAAAAAAAATAGATAATACTGCAAATAAATTTAAAAAGCAAAGCAATCTATAAGCTTACTAGTAGGTAATGACATTCAAGCTGGTTTGATTAATGGATTATTAATTAAATCTAAATATGTTTTTGTTTTTTTTTGTAAAATGAAATAATTTTTTAAGTAAATTATTTTTTTATAAGAATAAACATAGAATGTTGATAAAATTTGGTGTTTTGCTAATGTACAAAATACTGAACTTTTCATTGCATATACATTATTTAACATCTCTATATATTAATTTGTGTCAATTTAAAATTACTTAAGTAAAGGATGTGATTTCATTGCATTTCATTTTTAAATGAATTGCTGTTTAAAAATGTATCAAATGAAATAACCTGTAAACATTTTATCACAGATAGACATGTTAAGAGTTCTACTTAGCAAATAGTGCTCTCCATCCATCATTAATGATACTTTGCCATTTCTTTGCCACATCCTCAACATAAGTTATGAGGGATTCTTAAAAAGACAAAAACAATTTTATATATAAAATGTTACCAGAATAAGTAGAATACCATTAATTTAAAAGTAATATATCTGCATTCAAATGGCTTTTTAAAAAATGTTGGTAAAAAATATAATTCAAATATTTTTAGTTGAAAAAAAAATTATATATAAACCAGTATCTGAATAGGAATGCAAATTTTTTATCAACTTTCATTAAATCTGTTGAAGAGAAATATTTAATATTATCATAAATACAGCAATAAACTATTGTAAAGATTTTTTTCATTAGCTTAGTACTGTAATATTAATGTATATTTTTATACACCCAGATGTATTTGAGCAGAAAAAATAAATCCAAACAAATCAATCAAATTAAAGAAAAATCAGTTGCCAAATTTAAAATTATTGTGTATTTTTATATACAAAGGTGTATTTGAGCAGTCAAAACAAGCCAATCAAAATAAAGGAAAATCTATTGCAGAATTTAACAGATTCCATCTAATCTATGAAATAAGATAGAAGATTTACTGCAAAGTTTAAGGAAACATGATCCATGGATGGTACATTATAGGGTCATTGAAATGAACTGAGGATGAAATAACAACTGTTATTAAATGTTATAGAAAAAGCCCAAAGTGGCCTTCCTCACTTTTTTTATGCTGGTAAACATATGAGAAACTCTGCAGAAAATAATTAATTATTTGACATGTTGATTTTTTCTTTTGTTATCTTATGTCTAAAGAAATGTTAAAAAAGTCTTTTAAAGACAATCCAGATATTTTTTATAATTTCATTCACAATATTTTCTGCTGTCTTTTCTAAATTATATTTAGAGATCATTTTTTAAAAAAAGTTATGTAATTAAACTTTTTAAAAAAAATAAATAAATAAATTTGTATTAATAACCTTAAGGATGCAATGTTGGATGCTTTTCACAAAGCATAAGTTTCTGTTTTAACACTCCAAACAGCAATGACTACTTAAGAACATTAATTAATAATTTAAAAGAAATTCTTCTGTTACATTTCTATGGCCAATTTATAATTTTTCTACCAATACAATAGATTCAATTTATGTGGAAAAAAATATATCAAATAAGAAGTCAAATGATAAATCTAATATTTTAAATTTACAAAACATATCAAATAATGAAAACAACAGCTCTAATGATATGAGCAATTCTGAACTAATAAATAAAACTATTTTGAATCTCAACCATTTATTTCTAATAAATTAACATTATACCATTTCTGATATTATTTATAAGAAAACTAATATCTTGTAAGGTAATTATTTAGAGGATTAAAAAAATAAGAAATGTAAGTTAACATTATTAACTAAATTGCAACATTTAATGTGATTTGGAGAATGCTTATATTTCTGCAATTTATTCTATCAATAATAATGCTGAAAGAAATTTCATTTATGGAATCATTATACCTGGAACATTAGGTTACTATTTATGAGGCAGAACTGAGTGACTCGATTTCTACTGCCCATAACTGGGTTTCTACTTTTAGTATATAACTCAGAGATGTGTTGATCAGATGATATGTTGTAGAAATTTTAATGGGAATGTATCTGAATATACAATAATTTAAATATTTACATTGCTGAAATATTATTAAGTGTGTTGCTTAATAATTGTTTTGACAACTGGAAAAATATTCACTTTATTACATAACTAACTGTTACTTCTATTTTAGAAATTATTATTGTAAAATATTCATTAAATATGATGGTATCATGTTAGCAAACACTTATAAAAATATGGTCATTCTGATTCAAAAAACAAAATACATAGAAAAACAAAAGATTGAATTTTACAATGACTTTATAAGCTAATCCATGAAATACAACTATATCATCAAAAATGGAAATAAATTTAATCCATTATGTTGTTTTTTTTTCATATAAATTATAACAAATAACAAAAATCATATGCAACAGCTCTCTCTCTCTCTATATATATATATTAAAAATCTTTTTTGGCATATGGTTTAATGCCCTTTTCAAATATTAATCATTATGATGGAAGTAAAATAACAACATTAACAATATAAAACATCTAGTAAAATAGAGATCCAATATAACTTTAAATAATTGATTAGGTAACAAAAATACACAGAACAAACAATACATACATTCTACAATGTTATATATATATATTATTTTATATAATTTTTCATTCATTTTTAATTGACCAGTTATTAACTAAATTTATCGAAGTTTTGTAAATATTTATATAATTATTTAAGTTGTCTTTAATTTAATACATTTAATATATTTGTGTTCATTAAAAAACCAAAAAGAAGACAAATATACATAACTTAAATAATTGTACAAATATTTACAAAATTTCAATAAATTTAGTTAACAACTATTAATTAAAAATGAGTGTAAAATTATAAGATAATATATATAAAGTTGTGCAATGTATGTATTATAAATTCTGTATATTGTTAAGTTATATAGTTAATTCTTTGAAGTTATATTGGATCTCTATGTAAAGGTTTTATTTTATTTTACTGTTTTATATTGTTATTGTTGTTATTTTACTTCCATTACAGAACACTAGATAGTGTTCTATCTGAAATAATTGGTTAATGTCAAAATAGATTATTAACATTTGAAAAGGCATGAAACTATGTGCCAAAAAAGACTTTCTATGTATAATTATATATATATATATATATTGCTGTTGTCTGTAATTTTTATTATTTGTTATAACTCATGTATATCATATTTTGGTCACTAAATTATTGAATTGTAGCCTGAAATTGACATCTTTTAACTTTTGTGATAATCACTGAACTTCATTGCATCCTATCAGCTGCATCCTCATAATAAAAGCTTTGTGACTCTTTTATAAAAATCATTTTCAATTTTTTTAGATATTATTATTGTTGTTATTATTATTTCACATATCTAATTCAATAAAGTTGCATGTCTCACTCCCATGCAATAAATTTGTAAAAATAACTGCCCTATATACATTAATTTAATTGATTTAGATATACACTGTAACTGTGATGTATTTTAATTTGTTAATACAGCTGCAGCCCATGGGCATCTATGTTGTCCATAAACTCAATCATTTATCTTTTTGATTTATCTTTTGAAACTGCTAATTTTCTATTCTAAAAGTTGCTCAAGATTTTACTTTATCGCTGTCTGATAACACTTGTAATTTTTTGGAATATTAATTACTAAATCAAAGTATTTACAGTGTATATTTAAAACATTGATATCATGTTTAAATGGACAAGAATAACCCCATTGTCAGCATACTATAAATATATATGCTAAGAAGATAAAGTTCTCATGGTTTTTAATTACCTCAACCTATAAACATCACCATCAAACCTATGTCACATTTGCTTACTTGTTGTATGAGGATTCCTAAAACGTTTACAAATAACATTGTTATGAAAATGGAAAAAATAAAATTAGAACTAATATGGATCCCTATTTAAGATGGTTTTTTTTCAAATGTCTTATATTCTCTAACATCGATAATAATATGTATTTTTATGTCATTATTTAGAAACTGTATAATTAATAAATAAATTTCAGAAAACTATTTAATTTAAGCACTTTCACAAATATTTTTGATTAACTGAGATAAATATTTTGCTCAACATGTTAAATTAAAAATAATATATACACTATATTTTGTTAATGACTATTCTTATATTTTCTTGGCACAAAACTCATATCTAATATTTTTTTGGTTTTCTCAAATCATATAAAAATATTTGATAACCACTTATCAATAACTGGAATCAATCTATTTGATAAAATTCTTGAAAATACTTTTGAAGAATCTAATGGCATAGTAATCAGTGCTTTTTCTTATCTTACTCAAATCTAAGGTTCAAAATTTTACTAAAGAACTGATAAACAGCCCATATTAACACAAATTAGTACCCAATAATGATACAGCAAACGATTGTCTAAATATTCCTAGAAAGAAAATAAAAATTAGATAATAATATAGATTAGTCAAACTAATGTTATAAAGTGATTGTAAAACAGATGGTTATGTGATGTAGTCTTTCTTACTAGTACATGAAGAAAATAGTATATTTCATTGTGAGTTAAACCAATTGTCATCTTTATTTTTTCCAAAAATATTTTTGCTAGAATGAAGAACATTATTACATGATAATTATTGCAATCTTTTTATATATTGTATTTTTATATATTGCAACAATAAATGTTTTTAATATCAAAAGCACAATTTTATGGTTCTGTACTCATTCATAAAAAATTATAATAGATCTTAAGATAATCTATCACTATTATATTTTTAAATCTTTTATCTTTAGGACCTACAGCTTTTTTATATTTAAGATTGCAAAGAGCTGTTTTAATGTTATCAAGGCAAAAAAATATCTCTATCCAAATTTAAAAGATTCAAGAGGATGACCATATCATTAATAAGTTATCTCTTTAAAATAAGGTCATTGTAATATAAAAGGGTATTTTCATTTATTTAATATGATTATATCATTCATATTGCTTTCAATATGATAAAATCAGACTTAAATAATATATCATTCAATTTGGTATAGGAGTTATTTTTTAAATGCAATTATTAGTTTAATATATTCTTTAAAATGCTGATGTAATGCATCCATAGTACTTCATAATATATATATTTTTTGTCTTAAACAAAAATTGTTTTCATTATTGTTGGTACTGAACTGAGTTCAGATCTATATGATTATATAGGCTAATGAGATTGTATTGAAAATATTATTGTTTTCAATTTAAGACTCATAGTTTTGTTGTTAAGTAGAGGTAAAAAGTGGCTGCTGGAAGGTTGCATTAGATCCTAAGATCTAGGTGCAGTGCTCCCAGATCGAAGGCTCCTCACTGATAAAGGCCACAATCCAGAAATTAGTCTGGGAATATTGGATGAATATGCACTAGATGGGGATTTTATACACAAGCCTTCTGGCATCCATTGATTGTTCTGGCTCGCAGAGTGGCAATTCTGTATAGAGAGTTTTGAATGTTTTAATAACATTTATAAGCAAGCATAAGAAATGTTTATCATGTGGTGTTTATTGGATTAAAACCAATCTTGCCTAATAAGATAGTGGTGTCTATGGTTATTAATGAACTAAAGACACCAAAATATATGGGTACTGAACTGAGTTCAGACCTATATGACTATATAGGCTAATGAGCTTGGATTGAAAATATTATTGTGTTTTCAATTTAAGACTCATAGTTTTGTTGTTAAGTAGAGATAAAAGATCTGGAGGGTTGCATTAGTTCCTAAGATCTAGGTGCAGTGCTTTCAGATCCAAGACTCCTTACTGATGAAGGCCACAAGCCAGAAACTAGTTGAGGATATTGGATGAGTAGGCACTAGATGGGGATTTTATGCCCAAGCCTTCTGGCATCCATTGATTACTCTGGCTTGCAGAATGGCAATACTGTATGGAGAGTTTTGCCTGTTTTAATAACAGTTATAAGCAAGTATAAGAAATGGTGATCGTGTGATGTTTATTTGATTAAATTATGAAACTATTTCTGACTTTTTAATTTTTCCTTGAGTAACATAAATTTGTTCATTATTTTTTAAACTTATAATGAAATAAGTGGCATTTATTCATTTATAAATAAATTGCTTATACTGGGTATTTTTTTTAAACTTATGTTGTCGTTGTATTTAAATTTTTAGGAAGGTTGTGCAATGTTCAAGTACTTTTAAGCTCAATAGTTTCATTCAATTGATTAAATAGATTTTTTACTCAATGCTAATGAAAATCAATACAAGAACCTTTAGTTCTTGAGACTGCTACTTTACCACTACACTATTTATTATTTTTTAAATAAATAAGTCATTTACTTTTTTTATAAATAAATATTTTTTTATTAACTTATAAATAAGAATGGATATTTGCAATTTTTTTTTAAATGCTTTGCATAAATGTCAGAGTTATTGTGTTTTGTCTTTTATAAATAATTCTGCTAAATAATAACTCACATGTATTTTTTTCCACCAAAATAAAAATTTTATTGTAGATTTGGCTAATGAATATCCATAGATTTATTTATATATTAGGGATTATTAATAGGATTTTATTTTATATTAGTCATAGTTTTCATAAGGAAAATTAATAATTTGAGGCTGTGATATACTAAATCAAAAGCTTTTTAAAACAATAAAAAAAAATACTTTTTTTCTAATATGACTTAATAGTTTTTATGTATGCATACAACATGTGATTAAGAAAGTATTGAATTATACATATTTTAGCAATAAAGCAAATTTCTAGAAATTACCATAGTTTTGTACAGATTTTTAAAAATATTGACCGCAGGTGTCTGACATGAAAGTTATAGTTTTTGCAATAATGAATTTCATAATTATTTTTCTTTTTGTACAAAAATAAAAAAAAAAACACCATGGAATAATATGTTTGATTCTATACTGATTTTATACTTTGAAGGATTTATGTAGAATACAATGAGTGAGAATTAAATAATATCAAAATAAGTTGTAAAATTCAAACAATTGTTTTAGATAGAAGTTCTAGCTAATGAATAGCATGATTACACATGATATATCATGAAACATTCTCTGAAATAATATCTAATAATATTATAAGCTATATATGTATCAATAATTAAAAAGGAATTAAGTAAAATCAGTTTAACCCATCTCTACTTGGCAGTGATTTTTCCAACAGCACCCCCCCCCTTCTTTCATAGTGGAATAATGAGTGGAAAGAAGGAATTAATCACCCACCATGATTGCTAATTTCCAATTGACTGTTTTTTTCTATTTAAGTGTTATCCTCAAAATATGATAACTAGATATCAATTTATTGACAGATATTTGATAGTTAACTGGTCTGGCTACTGGTCATTTGCTCAAAAGAAAAATCCTAAGATTGCTTAGAACTTAAATTTTTTTCTACTTCTAATCAGACTTACAATTATTATTATTATTTTTTTTTATTTCAATGATCCAGGATTTAAACCAAAGTTTTAAGCATTGTAGGTGAATGCACTATCACTGTATCGCAACACTTTTATCTAAGAAATTGATTCTATAATTAATATAGTCAATCAAAAATATATTCATTAAAAATATTGAAAAGAATGATATAGTTAAAACAAATGTGACATTTAAATTATATTTCTAGTTTAAAATAGTCATTAAGTTTTAGACTTATCTATGATTTATGTATTGTGTGCAACTTGTCTACTTTGTCTAAAAATTTATTGTTGATTACATTTACTTCAATTATAATGCAGTCTTATAAACTATAGCCTTTCTATTTTGCTTCATTACTATTCAGATATAAATATTAGTCCATTTTCATAGAAATTTAAAATTGTATACAATAGCTAGTTACAACTTATTTATTTTAATATATAGGGTATATGAGCACAGACTTTCAGACGACCCATCACTCTCCACTCTATCTAATAACACTGATACACTCAAGCACATATATGCTGAAAAGATAAATAATCACCAATATACATATTTCATGCTAAACCAGCAATCATCAGTTGGTCCAGATTATCATCTCCCATACATATATACTATAAGGGCTCGGATATATATTAAGATAGACTATCTTCCTACTTTAATGGACAGGCTCCAATCTACTTCACATTCCAACTCTTCAACCATCCATCCAATTGAAAATCTGATAATAAAATGCTCAAAGGCCACCCTAAGGCTGATATTCTTGTCACACCCATGTTGACCTAAGGTCAATCTAAACCCCACATGTACAGGACATAATCCATTTAATACATATGCAAGGATGGGCAGACATCTCTACAATGTAATAACTAAAACACAGGCTTGTTATATTAAAGTATGAAGATTGTCTATCTTAATATATATCTGAGCACTTATAGTATATATGTGTGGGAGATGATAATCTGGACCAACTGATGATTGCTGGTTTAGCATGAAATACATATGTTGGTGATTATTTATCTTTTCAGCATATATGTGCTTGAGTGTATCAGTGTTATTAGATAGAGTGGAGAGTGATGGGTCGTCTGAAAGTCTGTGTTCATATACCCTATATATTACATATATAGACACAGGTATATAACAAGCCTTTGTTTCAGTTATTACATTGTAGAGATGTCTGCCCATCCTTGCATATGTATTAAATGGATTATGTCCTGTACATGTGGGGTTTAGGTTGACCTTAGGTCCACATGGGTGTGACAAGAATCTCAGCCTCAGGGTGGCCTTTGAGCATTTCATCATCAGATTTTCAATTGGATAGACAGCTAAAGAGTTGGAGTGTGTAGTAGATTGGAGCCTGTCCATTAAAGTATGAAGATTGTCTACCTTAATATATATCTGAGCATTTATAGTATATATGTGTGGGAGATGATAATTTGGACCAACTGATGATTGCTGGTTTAGCATGAAATACATATATTGGTGATTATTTATCTTTTCAGCATATATATGCTTGAGTGTATCAGTGTTATTAGATAGAGTGGAAAGTGATGGGTCGTCTGAAAGTCTGTGCTCATATACCCTATATATTACATTTATAGACACAGGTATATAACAAGCCTGTGTTTCAGTTATAGCTTATTTATTTTATAGAATAGGTTAAGATATACTGTTTTTTCAATATTAAAATAAAGTTAGTTTACTGCAAAACAATATAATTTAATTTAAGTAATAAATTTGAGATATAAATGCTATTTATTTATAAGATAAAAGTGAGTAATAATAAAAATTGTATAACATATTGTTAAATTAGTAGTTATTGAAGTTATTATTTTTGTAATTGTTAACAGTCTAATTTAAAATTGCTATTTATTTATTATATTAAATTATTTAAATAATGGTAAAATAAATGAAAAATAAAGTGTGTGTTGATATGTATGCACAGGCATTCATGTAATAATTGATTAAATTTTATTTCCTTGTTCTCAATTCGATTTATTACTTGTTTATATAATAAATGTTATATTTTATTTGACTGTATCAATTTTATAAAAGTGTCTAAAATTGATTATTATAAGAACATAAATGATAAATTTTGTTTGTATCAAAATTTAAGTTGAAATAAAATGTGTTTTTTTATTAAAAGATATATTTAAATGTATTAAAATAAAACTTAAAAAATATATTATTTAATAATCTCAATTATAAAATTATTTTGAAAGAGTAAAGAAAAATAATTAATATGTAAATGTTTGCAAGTGTCTGGGATTAATTGATCAATTAGTTATTGGTAATTTTTTCCTATAAATACAGGTGAACAGGTGTGAAGGAGGTGAAATTAAGAAATTTTTAGAGAATAGAATTGTATTCCTTTTGTTCTTAAAGCTAAGTTTAAATTATTTATAAATTTTATTATTTTGACTTTAAAAAGTAGTAACAATAACTTGTAAAACTATAGAAAGAATTGTAACCCTTTGGGGAAATATGGGGTTGTACCTGGGGTAATGGTTACCAGTATGTGAACATCAATTGTCCTAAATGGGTTAGCCATTTGTAACTCTATTGAAAATTGGAGTTTAAACCATGAGGGGTCTGAGGAATTATATTTTTAGCCTCAAGTAAGAAAAAAAAATATCAAAAGGGATGAGCATAATAGATCACTCTGAGAGATCAGCATACATAACTATAATTTCACCAGCATTTTCAAAAGTATAAGGAATACTCAAAAGAAATAACCATTCATCTTCATGAATGAATAGCAAGCAAAAATAAATCAACAATCTTTCTTGTGGCTGGATTTGAAAAAAATATATATAAATCAATAGTCAATCTGATGACTGGATTGGAAATTAGTTCTGTAGACCAGGCTAACTATTGAGCCCTTGCCAGCTTGGGCAATTATTTAAACATTAATTTGGATGCACCAACTTAAGTGCACATTTATTAGAATATATAATCATCAAACAGTAAGGTTGGGACATTAAAACATGTTGAGCATCATCAATGCTCTGGCCACTTAGTACCATTAATGTACTGGCCAAATATAAACTTAATTTCTAATAGAAACCAAACTAAATAAAATTAGGGCATGGACTTTGAAGAATATTCTCTTTGCACCAACCCAGGAATCATCATCAACATCTGGATACCCATACACTAAATATAAACCCCATATCCCATATAACTGTTATGCACAAATGTGGCTCAGGAAGCAAAAACTTTATAATTTATTACAGTGAGCAAGAGGGAAGTAAATAAATAAATTAGCTTATTATAAATAATCTTAAGTAATTTATGGGCTTCCCCTACTTTAATTATCCAATTATCAAGAAAAAAACTAAATCTTAGAATATAAGCTGTCATGATATAAGGTCACACACACTGCACTTCATGAAACAGGAATTGGATAGAATAAAGTAATTAAGATTAGAAAGAATATTTTTTTTGAAAACAATTATTTAATATCTAATTAATAACAATAAAAAAATGACATGATAGTAGATAATTTTAAACATCCATTTCATCCAAAAAAAAAACACATTTTTACAAAATTATATTAACCAACTAAGATTTGAAATACAGGCATTCTTATACCTGGAACTTAATTGTAAATATAGGTTTTTGAATTCAGAATTTCAAATAACTTTCAACTATCCACACTATCTTATACTACTGATAAATATGACACACATTTAGAAAATATAAATAATCAGCAACATATGTATTTCATGCTGAACCAGTATTTATCATTTGGTCCAGATTATTATCTCACACACACATATATAATCAGTGCTTGATTTATAATAACAGCAAATCTGTATACTTTAATGGATAAGGCTTCAATTTACTCCACCTCTTCAGCCATCCATGCCATTGAAAATCTGATATAATGCCCAAATCCCATGCTGATACCAATATGGTTGTGGGACATGATAATTTGAACCAACTGATGAGTAATGGTTCAAGATGAAATACATATTTTGGTGATTATTTATCTTTTCTACAAATGTGTGGTCATGTGTGTCAATGTATGAGATAGTGTGGATAGTTGAAGGTTGCTTTATAGTCTGAGTTCAAATACCCTATATTTACAATTAACAAACTAATTAATTTTTATTCATGGACTAACTTTAAATTCATTAGGTTTTTTTTTAATTTTTTAAGAATTTGGTAAACATGTTCACAAAAAAACAAAGATAGCAGTCTTTGATTCTACCCAGAGGGCAAATTGAGAGAAAGAAAAAAAGTATTACATTTATGAAATAAATAAAAAAAAATCTATTAATAAAAAAATAGTGTGCAAACATAATAAAAAATAATACCTATAGCCATGAATTTCTTATCTATAAAGGCCTTTCCAGTTTTTCCTAATGGAGTTTCTTTTTGAAGGCTTCTAATCATGGGCCTGGTTAAATTTCTCCTGTCCTGGTTCTGTAACAATTGCAGGTAAATGAGAATAGAAATTTTGTCTATTTAGTTTTTATCTTGAATTTCCAGGTGATACAGATGTAGACAGATTTATTGCTCTTGATTGAAGGCAAGGTTGCACACTATTTAAAGCGGTTTTTACCTTTTCTACATTTTCTTCCAGTGAAGGTAGGTTACATGAAGAAAGGTGATGCCTAGCTTTTAGTTGAATTTAGTGACATGGTTTTCATTGTACAAACCATTTTTAGTGCTAAACCCATAGTATGCTAAAATCTAGATTAAAAATTTCTATTATTATATTCAATAGCTTGGGTTAAGATTCCTGCTGTGTTATGTCATAAGTTAATAAAGGCTTCTGCTTTGTTTTTTAGTAGTTGAATTAAAACTTGTGTTTTCTCTTCAATAGCTTTGTTATGAATACTTTCTTTTATTATCTTTTTCAGCAGCAGAATTAAGATTTGACTGCTCTCTTCAATAGCTAAGTTAGCAATAACCTCTCTTTAGACACTTGGGTATAGTTATTAATTCATACCCCCCCACATATATATTTTTAGAACAATCTTGTCTACAAGTCAATTATAATCTGTCTCTTACATTATTATTTTCATGATAACCAATTAATCTACTTAATCATAGATTAAAAACAACTTAAGAACAAGAATTTAAATTCCTTTATAATTAAAAATCAAATCTTGCAAAAAAACAACTACAAGATAATCTGTTAATTGCATTGATTTGATTTTTTCATTTCATTAAATAAAGATAAAGCAAGGAAAACAACTCTGGTAAATTAAAATTTACCAAATTATTAAAATCCTATTTTTGCTCTTTCCTTTCTTTTATTTTATTTTATTTTTTAAAAAAATACACTTAAATATATTTAATGTTTGAGAATTTTTATACTATCATATGGGAATTTTACAATGATTGAGTTAAATAATGACTCTTTAATAGAAATAGGTCTAAGAAAATTTAAATACTATTTTCTTCCATTAATAAAATATATTTTTTTTAATTCTCAAACCTGAGGAATATGCTTCCAACTATCTATCTATCTATCTATCCATCCATCTATCTATCTATCTATCTATTTATATATATATCTATTAGTGCAGCTATGTAACCAACTGGCTACAATATATTAAAAAGTTTAGATACTCATTTAATCATGAAATAGAGAAATAAATTATCATATACCACAGAAACCAACTAGGAATCTATGGTAAAGAAAGTAAACAATCTATTTCAGAAACTAAAAATGTATTTGGCTAAAAATCTTGGTAGAATATCAAACTCTTTTGCCTACAGAACAATGTGAAGAATACACAAGGAATTTGTTATTTATTTATTTTTGTATGTTGAATGATAGAGAACATTTCTATTAACTTTAAGAATTTGCAGGAATAAAAATAATGACCTTCATTCAGAAAGGCTATAACATTTCCTGTTTTAAATTTATGATAGACTTTAACAGAGTGATAATAATTTTAAAAGGAGAGATATAGTGCTATCCAATTTTTAATAAAAATGTATTTACTAATTGTCATTGGGTTTGAGTAATAATTCATAATTGTTTTAATATGATGAATATGGATTATTCAGGAGAACTGTAGAATTTTATAATTTTAATAGCAAGTCTTATTAAAGTTATTAACATGTTAAATATGAATAATGTTGATTTGAACTCTAAAATTTTATAAGTCTACTAGGAAGTGTTATTGGAATTATTAATATATTAAATGTGAATGATTTAAAATTTTTAAAACTGTATAATTTTGCAATGAATATTTTAATTCTGAAAGAAAGGAAACTTTAAAATTTAATAAATGTCTTATTAAATGATAAATCTCTATTTATTAACATGAAGGAATTTGTTTTTACTATTGATATAAGAAGAATGAACTTTTATTACAAGAACTTTTTTTTTGTTATTGATAATTAACATTTCTCTTAGATTTCATCATGTTTCTTTATTCATGCTGCAAAGAATGATGAAAAATCATGGATGGTAGAAAGAAAAAAAAATCTCTGTTCAAGTAATTAGTCATCATAGAAAACAGGCTTGCCTTTTGAAAATATTCTATTCAGTTTATGAAATGAAATAAAACTTTTTTATTGTAACATTTAATATAGTCTTTAAGTTAATATTAGTTATTTATAATTATTTATTAATATTTTATTAGTTTTAAGACAAATATTTTAGAATTTTTGGTATAAAAAGAGAATAGAGAGGTTTTGTTTATTATAATTCTATAATGTCAAGAAGTTATCTGAACTAGCAGATCATCAGTAATAGTCATAAGAATATTATGATTAAGGTAACTTTAATATTGTTTAGTATAAAATATTGGTATTTCCATTATTCAAACCAAAATGTAGATAAAATAAATATGTATAATATTTATTATGTTTTTATTCATATAATGGTAAACTACAGAAGTGTGAATATAGTAATTATAATCTGAATATGATTATAAAATGTATGAATAATTGATCTCTGAACAAGTTAAGATAATTAACATAGTATACTTATGATAAGTGGTTTATCATTAACCATTTGTTTTTATTTTAATCTTTTTAGTGTCCATGATATGACATGTTAAGAAGTTTGGATATTATTTAAAGAAAAAATGTATAGTATTTATCTACAATGTTTTTTTAGGATTTATACAGTGTTATGATAGACAGCAGTTCTGGAAAGTAGTTTAATAGGAAATCCTGTAGTGATAGGGATGTATTTAATATTAAGTAGAATACAGTTAAAGCAAGTCAGTATGTTTGGGATACATGGATAGTAGCATTTTTTGTAAATCTGTAAGAGCTTAAAAGAGAAGCCAATGTAGACACAAGAAAAATGTGGCCTTAAGTCATATGTCCATTATATGATTTCTTAAAGTTTTAGATGTCCCTCATTCATAACTATTAATATCACAATGGTACCTACATTGTAATAGAAAATTGTACAGTTGAGCAAAGAATAATAACTGGATTCTCAATTGATAACATGATCATTTATTTAATGCAAGAAGAGTTAAATATGGAATAAATAAAATATTAAAAAAGGGTACAAATAAAGATTTTATGAATCATTTTTCATATTCAAATTTTTAAAGATCAAATTATAGAATGAATGTTTGAATGATACGAGATGTGATGATGGAAATAAAACCTGATTGTGATTTATATTATTATAAATGATATAATAGAATACCATATATTACTTAATATTTAAATAATTATATGGTTACTTTATAATTAAGTCTAAACATTTGAACATATAACAATTTATAGAGTTATAATTAGGTTATTTAAAAGTAAATAAATAATGATAGAACTATTTTTGAAAAATGTAGAATATGATAATGTATAAATTGTCTACATTATTGATATGTTTTAGTATGGAATTATTACAGAGTAACTTAATAGATACAAAGTTCAGCATGACAGATACTATCTTATAATCATAAACAATTTAAAGCAAAGTGCAAATTATTTACTTCTCTTATAAATAATTTTTTAATGTTAATTTTTAAATTTTGTATTAATATTGTAACAAACTATTAATATTGTTTTATAATTAACAAAGTGTCTATAGTCTTTTTTCTTGTTATTTCCAAGTCATTATGTATCATTCTAATCACACATGCATTATAATAAGTAAATAGCATTATAATAATTAAATATATTTGGATATTATTGCACACAATCTGAATGAAATAATGAATAATAAATATGTTGTGATTGCCAAAAATATTTTATAGTGAATCTAAAAATTAAGTAATATACATTTTTCTTTATCTGACTCAATGATTATAGTAAAGATTGATATCTAAAATGCCATATTAAAAATAAAATGATTACATTGTAATACTTAGTAATAAAATATTATGTTGAATTTATTTATAATAATAAATATTAGTAGTTCATAATTTTAACGTAGTTTTAGCCTAGTTTACAAGTAAATTAGTTAATGATTATAAAATGGAAGAATTAGAAAGTATATTTGTTTCTTGATTATTATTATTTTTATAAAGCTAGATGTATGTAAAATCCCTCATTACATTTAGTTATATCAGTTAATTTTTTTTTTAAAAAAATAATAATAATTACCTGTGATTTTAATTGAATTATAAAATATTAATCAAAGAGAGATATAATTATTTTATTAGAATAGTGTTATAGTTAAACTTAATCTAGGAGATTTTAATATTAAATATAATTTATTTTTTAAATGTGAGTTATGGGAGTATTATTAATATTTTAATGAATTAGTGTATATTGATATTCCTATGCCATTGAGGATATACTTTTTGGTATATTCTTAATGGTAAAAAGGAGGATATCTTACTGGATGATTTAAATATTATTTTTCATGATTTGTAATGATAAACTATTAAACAATTGATTAGGATGTAATTTATATTAAATATGCATTGCTAGAATTTTTCATGTAGTAAGATGGCTGAGCTAAAGTGGAAAAGTTAGTCATGAGTCAGTCATCCACCAGGATAGAGCACAATGCATATATAATTTTCTCTCTCTCTCTCTCTCTCCCTCCCTCTCTCTCCCTCTCTCTCTCTCTCTCTCCTCTCTCTCTCTTTCTCTCTCTCTCTCTCTACTCTTTTTTTTTAAATCCTTTTGAAGTTTTCTCATTTTTACCTAATGTTTTTAAAAATAAAGTAGTTGAATTGCAAATGTGCAGTCTTTTATATATAAAGCATATAATTAATTTATGTATTTTATAATTTTTCTCATAATACATTAAATCTTTTATTTGTACTGCTGTTGTTAAATCCTATTTTTATAACTTAAAAGTTGTAACTGATTTATATTTTCTTTATGATAATGTTTCTTTTTGCAACAAACATCCATTATTGTCAGATGGTGCAAACTCATTTCATAAATTAGGAAAAGTAGTCAACTAGAATGAAAAATTTTGGCATTAAATCTATTTTTCTACATGGTGCTTCAGGAATTAAATATAAAAAATTTTGTTGTGGTTGTTGTTTGTTTAGGAATTTTTTGTGTGTATATATATATATAAAGTGCAATTATATTTTTTTCAATTTGTAATCATAAAAATACTTTTCTCACAATATCATTTTCAAAATACTATTTCACAATTATATTGAGAAGAATAGCAAAATAGTTTTATATAAGTTATAAAAATATTTACTGACAATTTTTTTTAATTCTATTCAAAAATTGGAGAATGGAATGCAAGTAATATATTGCATAGTTACAAACCTTAAATATTAATTGTCATATAATATCCATAAATGAATATTTAATAACATTAAAGTATAATATTATATTATGTTAATGTGACATATTTGATTGTTAATGATTTCTTGTTTGAAATTCTATCATAACTGTTTGTGTTCAAATATCATAATGATTTCTTGAGCAATAATCCATTCAGTTGTCCTATGCAGTTTAGCACAAGTAAAATGATGGATTTAAAGAATAATAATTTTTTTAGGTGGAAGCTTAATATGTCACTTTTGATTTCAGATGTCACATGATTTGCTAAAAAACAAAATGTTTAATTATTATTTTACTATTTCAAAATGTGCTTCTTATTAGAATTTCATTGCACTTTACATTTTAATTAGTTTTGATTTATTTATGAGTGAGTATATTAAAATAAATTTAAATTAATTTATTCATTTATAAACAAATTATTTCTTTTGATATATGTTTCCTATTTAAAATTAGATCTTTGAGTCATTTTTATTATAATTGCATTTAATTTACTATTGAATCAATTTTCTTTTTTTTATAGAATGTTTTCAAAGAAATGTAGTTGTTAGCATATCTGTTGCTGGAAACATGAATTGAAAATATAATGTTGTTGAATATTAGTGAATTATAATTAAATTTGGATTTTTATTAATTAATAATTTCTAAAGTTTCATTTTTTACACTTTTGAAAAATAATAACTTTTTATTATAAGTTTAGATGATTTTAATAAATGTTATGGATTTTAAATGAAATACTTAATCAGATTTATTTGGAAATTTAATTCAAATAAAAACAAGTATTGTTGTTTTGTTTAATTTACATCAAAATCTTTATTATAAACTTCAGTAGAAGATGAGAGAGATAAATAAATAATTGAAAATGATTACATTTAGCAATATATTTTACATACTCATTGTTTATAAGAAAATCATATTGGTATTGATTAATTTGATTAGCTATAAATGTCATCCCAAATATGGTCTTGCCTTTTTTTGTGAGATCAAACATCAACCTCTCAGTCAATAATCTTGAGGAAACAAACTCATTTATTGGAGTTAGAATTGATGCCACTTCTATGTTTGCTGTATAGAAGCCTTCAAACCTATCTTGGGGTGAATTTAAAATTTCCCTCTCCCATCAATTATAGTTGGAGACTTCAACTCACAACATACATCTTGAGGTTATTGTTTTTCTAAAGGTTTGTGATGGTACTGTTTTAGTTGTATTTTGGACTATTTCCATAATCTAATGTGAATAATGAATGTCTTTTTAAAAATTTTAACCTTATTTAAATATTCCAAATACATTCATCTGTTAGTAATAGCACTTCAAAGAAGTTAATATATGCACAATGTTTCAAGAAGTATTATTCTCCCCTTTACTTCAGGTATTGTTGTACTGATTGGTAACAGTATTAATATGAGATTTGAACCTGGACCCTTAGATTCTTGAATATTGAATTTTAAGGTAATTCTCTAACCAACTGAATCAATCTGCCAAAGATTTTAACCTTATTTAAATATTCCAAATACATTCATCTGTTAGTAATAGCACTTCAAAGAAGTTAATATATGCACAATGTTTCAAGAAGTATTATTCTCCCCTTTACTTCAGGTATTGTTGTACTGATTGGTAACAGTATTAGTATGAGATTTGAACCTGGACCCTTAGATTCTTGAATATTGAATTTTAAGGTAATTCTCTAACCAACTGAATCAATCTGCCAAAGATTTTAACCTTATTTAAATATTCCAAATACATTCATCTGTTAGTAATAGCACTTCAAAGAAGTTAATATATGCACAATGTTTCAAGAAGTATTATTCTCCCCTCTACTTCAGGTATTGTTGTACTGATTGGTAACAGTACTAGTATGAGATTTGAACCTGGACCCTTAGATTCTTGAATATTGAATTTTAAGGTAATTCTCTAACCAACTGAATCAATCTGCCAAAGAACAGTCAGTAGAAATTTTATTTATTTATCTATGAAGTTCCTCCTGATTTTTCCATTTTTCCTAAGAGCCCATTATGTATAGTCACATTTGGTTGGCTTATGGGATTGTTTATCATTGTCATGTGAGCAGTTTCTTTAAATTTTCTTCATTGTACTATTTATTCTCTATCCAATAATTTTGCATTTACCCAATTTAACATGTTCATTGGCACATACATGGTCTGCTACCTTAGACTTATCTGTTTTCTCTATTCTAATCACCAGTTTGTGTTATTGCAAGTTCTTTTCAATGGTAAGACTGGTCTCACCAATATATATTCCACATTCACATGGTATTTTATAGATGCAGTTTTTACTTTTCAGCATTTTAAGTTTATGCTTTGTAGATGTTAAAATTCCTCATAGTGTGGTATGGCTGTGGAAAGCTGTTCTGAGGTATTATACTGATTGCAGATTTTCCCTAATTTGTCTTTTATTTTTGGAAAGTATGGGTACACTACAGTACCAAAAATTGTTTTTTTCTTTCAATGATTTTTGTTGTTGTCTATTTAAGGTTTTTTTAAATAATTGCTGATGGATAACCATTTTTCATAAGAGTTTGTTTTATATAAATCTTTTTCCAAATCACTGATTTCTGAACAAAATTCTTTTGCTTTGTTCCATAGTGATAATATAACTCCATATTTTATGTTTCAGATGTAATTGAATGTATAAGCTAGGTATTTTCTTGTATGTGTGGGTTTTCAGTAAACTGTAGTTTTGATTTTCCATGAGGGAGTCTTGTCACAAGAATATCTAAGAATGCCAATTTTTGTTCTTGTTCTGATTCTATTGTGAATTTTATTGAAGGGGATATGTTGTTGATGTGTTTCCAGAAAGTTTGTAGCAGTGCTTCACCACATGGACATTCAACAAATATATCACTTACATAGCAAAGCCAAACTTTAGGTGGATATGATGAAAATAGTCCAATATAAAAATACAAATTTGAGGTTATGACTCTACTTCCAAATCTGGTGATGATTTGATTGAATGGTAACAGACTAAGTCTTAACTTTGTTTATAATACAAAATAGTCAGTTCAATCATCCAGGTAGAACATATCCTACAACCCAGATCCAACTTTTATAACTAAACTACAATAGTGATCCACTTCCAATAATTAGGAAAATCCTCCACAGGCTCTCCAAAACCCAACTTTCAATAGACATTACTTGCTTTGGTCTTATAGTTCTTTTGATTCATTGCAATCTCATTATTCATTGAAATCTAAATTACACAAACTGGTATATTTTTACTACTCACATGGAAAACAACATAAATAGAATTCCTACTTATGCCACCTTCATTTGAAGATTTAATGCTGTTATTAAGTCAGCTGCCAAGAAATCCACTTCCTATTTTTCATAAATCTTACACCCCTTGTTGTGATTCAAAATATGAAGATATGTAAGCCACTGGAAATCCAGCAGTGGCAGATTTTGATAGTTACTTGATAAATCTAGAAAATCAAGATGGATCAGTACTGTTAACAATATCAACTTCACCTACTCAAGTAGAAAGTCTTGGAACCTTCTTTGCAAATTGAGTGCTAATGAAAACCTGTTACACACAACATATGAAATTTTACCTGATGACACTGCAAAGCACATTAAACAGATACATCAGGTTAGACACAAGATTTCCAAGGTTGTGAAAGTGCAATCCCTTTTCAGGGAAATGCAATCAACAATGGCATAATCAATCTCAGTTAGTGTAGAAGTTACCTCTGAAGAAGTGGTTAATGCCCTTAAGTTGACCAAAGCTGAAGGATTGGAAATGTGGATATTTTACCTGACTTTCTGAAACACCTTGAAACTAGAGCAATTAAATGGATTGCCATTCTTCATAGAAACATTTTACAAAGTGGGTTATATATCTGACAGTTGGAAATTAGTAAAAATTATTGCCATTCCTAATTCAGGGAAGTCATCAAATTCTGTTAAGAACTTTCATCCTATTTCTTTTCTCAGCTGCTCTTACAAACTTTTTGAACAAATTCTTCTGGCAAGACTATCATGACCACTTGAACCTGCTTTATGTATAAAACATGGTGGTTCCAGACAAGACCATATCTGTTCTGATCAGGTTCTCTTGCTTAATACACTTATTGAGGAAGGCTTTCAACTTTGTTTCAACTTCAGTTTGTTCTGTGCTTAATACTGTTTGGAGGAAGAGACTGATCTGCAAACTAAGGAAGATAATCAAATGCAAATATACCTTTACCCTGTTGTCAGAATGGGAAATTTGGGGTTACCCTTGACTCTAGCACCAGCAAAGCTTAATCAACTCAAAATAATCTACCTCAGTGATTAATTCTCTACTGAATCCCTTTTCAATTGGTATATTCATAAGCTATCTAATGCAGCTTCAAAAAAGTTTATCTATGTTGATGACATTACCCTTGCTGTCAAAGAATTCACTTTTCAGTTAAATTGAAATAATAATAAATTCTGAATTAAAAGTACAGAATTATTTTAGTTTTTGACATCTTAAGCCTAATCCAGAGAAACTAGTTTCCATTTGTCTCTACCTCAATCTCTTAATGTTAATTTCTATAATTACAAATCAATCATATTCAAAGTACTTGAGAAATTAAATTGGATCAAACTCTTTCCTTTAAATCATATCTTACAGACATAAGGAAAAAATGCCATGGAAATATATCTTTTCCACCTTTGCAGGTATCTCATGTTGACATTTTTATAACTTCTGGTCTACCACTTGTTTACTCTGTGGCTAAGTATTGCTGTTCATTGTGGTGCAGCAGTGAACAATTTAATCTTTCGATACTTATAATGAAACCTTGTGCATTATTTCTAGCACTCTTAAATTAACACTCATAAAATGATTACAATTTCAAATAGCCCTCCCACTAACCTCAGGGGCAGGTTGGCAACTATCAATAAATACAACAATCTTGTTAAGCTAGCAAGTCATCAACCAATCTCAGTCCACCAACCTCAAGCTAAAATCAAGACAGATATTTGGCATACCAGTATGTTAACAGCATGTTGATCTGTTACTGGAATAACTTCAACATAAATAATCTCATTCTAATAGCTGACCTTACCATCTGAGTACGTGGTTTTTTCATTCTGAGAAAACTCTGATCAAAGATTAAGAGCAGGTCAGAGTAGATGTTGTTATAAGTTGCACTTTTCAAACTGTGAGTGTGGAAGACCACAAATAATATATATATATATTTTATATATATATATATATATATATATATATATATATATATATATATATATATATATATATATATATATATATATTTCCAAGAAGTATCTAATTTATCAGCCCGACCTCATGGTTCTACATAACTTGCTGGATGCAGCTCTTGATTGTTTAAGAACTGTTGATGTTAGATTTTGATGTGCCAATACTATAGGTTAAATAAATATTGGAAATTTGGTTAAAGCAAATGATTAAATCAAAATTGCTATGACCAAACATGCTTTAAGTTTTAAAAAGTAAAATAAATATATTTTAAAGATCAATATCTTTTCATTTGTCAAAAATGAACAAATGTAGATTTCTAATTTTTTAACTTTATGAACAAAGTCTATGTTTAATTAAAAATATAAAAATTAAATTGAAAAGAAGTAAAAAAGAGAGAAATGTTTTAGGATAATGGTGCTATTTGAAAAAGAATTATGGTAGATACCCTACGAATGAAGGAATTTTATACTTAGGTTGATATCAAAAAAAAATCCTAACTCATTTAGACAGAAGAAAAATTATCTAGATAATATATATATATATCTTAAAATAAAATAAAGACTATTTAAAATAATCAGATTAAAATATTTTCAAATAACAGTTAATTTGACTATATTATTTTATAATCAATGCAATGGGGGATGATTAAAATTTTTGTAAATCTATATAAGCATTAAAATACTATAATTATAAATACGTATATAAAATATTTCAATCAAAAAATTACTTTATTTAGATTTTATCAGCGTAATTAAAGTAAAAAAAGTAATATTATCGAGAGTTTAGAATGATTACTAATCTGTGAAAATAATAGCTACGATTATTTGTACTTATTGATAATTTGAAATTAATAAGGTTTTTTTTTATTTATTTATGTGATTCACAAATTGGGAAAGAAAATTAATTTCTATGCAAACTCTTATTGCTTTTAACAAGAACATTACTGTACTTGAAAAATGAAATTATTCATGTGAATCGAAGCTACATATTTTCTTTCCATATTATTTATCAAATTGACAGAAGCTGGTGAAGACAAAACAACTTTCTTGACTATTGAATTTTTACTTAATAAAAATGTTGCGAGTAAAACTAATCAAGAAAAATTGACCATATAAAACAGCATTTACTTATATGAATATATATCTACACCTATACATTGCACATTCTTATTTGCAAGCATTGATCAACATAATGAATAAAGACACTATTTCCAACACAATTATATACATATATTTGAAGCTGTTATTTAGTATGTAATATGCTTCCTTGATAAGAAATAAAAGGTCACTTTTCAAATACGGGTCAAAAAATCGGATTGGTTAGTAGGAGAGGTAATAGAGAGAGAAATATCTGGAAAAGAATCAAAAGGAAATGTCACTTCATTTTCGTAGATCAAATAAATATTAGTATAGTGCTCAGAATTATGATGTACTGTACCAGTCAAAATAGTATGCTCACTTAACAAGATTCAAATCCTAAGCAAAAGTACCTCGAATCCGATCATGCTCGAGATACACAGGTCTGGAGCAGTCCTGAATTCTAACCTATTTGCCTATTCTTCGATTCTCTGACCCAATGAACAACAATTTTGAGGACACAGTAATTTTTTTTTAATTCCGTGCCCAGAAGCAGAGCGGTAGAATATAAGATCAGGCTGATGATGATGATAGAGATTGGAGTAGCCCAGGAATTACATTTATTATAGTTCTTTCTTAATGCTAGGCTCTTAGCTAAAGAAAAATAGTTCTAAATATTAACTAGAAGATAATAATTCAAAACAAACCAGCTTTTACATGAAAGAGATATATTTAATAAATATTAAACGAATGCATATATATATATATGAAAAACAAAAACAAGTTAATCACTTAACCTGCTATCACTTGTTATTTATGTTCAAAAGATGGCGCTATACCAAAACCACCGAACAAGTGTAAGATTTGTTTACATAAACGAAAAAAGAGTCAGAAATTAACTACCTCTTTCATTTGCTCACCCCCAGATCAGCTGATTTCAAGCTGGTTTGCTCTCCTCAGTGGGGGATAGAGTATAGAAACTAGATCTAAACACTGACTCTCAAGTGTTTATGCAAAACGTTTCTATCAGATTGCAAGCGTGAATTTTTCAGACCTGTAAAGTCTTCAAACTCAGCCTAGCAAGCCAGATATTTATATGGGTCTGATCTCAGTTCAGAATCACCATATAATCAAAGTCTCTGCAATATATCATTGCAAGAAAACTTAAAGGTACATTTATGAAAAACAAAAACAAATTAATCACGTAACCTGCTATCACTTGTTATTTTGTTCAAAAGATGCCTATACCAAAACCATCGAACAAGTGTAAGATTTGTTTACATAAACGAAAAAGAGCAGAAATTAACTACCTCTTTCATTTGCTCACCCCCAGATCAGCTGATTTCAACTGGTTTGCTCTCCTCAGTGGGGGATAGAGTATAGAAACTAGATCTAAACACTGACTCTCAAGTGTTTATGCAAAACGTTTCTATCAGATTGCAAGCGTGAATTTTTCAGACCGGTAAAGTCTTCAAACTCAGCCTAGCAAGCCAGATATTTATATGGGTCTGATCTCAGTTCAGAATCACCATATAATCAAAGTCTCTGCAATATATATCATTGCAAGAAAACTTTAAAGGTACATTTATGAAAAACAAAAACAAATTAATCACGTAACCTGCTATCACTTGTTATTTATGTTCAAAAGATGGCGCTATACCAAAACCATCGAACAAGTGTAAGATTTGTTTACATAAACGAAAAAAGAGTCAGAAATTAACTACCTCTTTCATTTGCTCACCCCCAGATCAGCTGATTTCAACTGGTTTCTCTCCTCAGTGGGGGATAGAATAGAAACTAGATCTAAACACTGACTCTCAAGGTTTATGCAAAACGTTTCTATCGATGCAAGCGGAATTTTCGCCGAAAGTCTTCAAACTCAGCCTAGCAAGCCAGATATTTATTGGGCGACTCAGTTCAGAACACCATATAATCAAAGCTCTGCAATATATATCATTGCAAGAAAACTTTAAAGGACATTTATGAAAACAAAACAAATTAACCGTAACCTGCTATCCTTGTTATTTTGTTCAAAAGAGCTATACCAAAACCACGAACAAGTGTGATTTGTTTCAAAACGAAAAAAGAGCAGAAATTAACTCCTCTTTCATTTGCCACCCCCAGACACTGATCTTGCTCTCCTCAGGGGAGAGATAGAAACTAGACTAAACACTGACTCTCAGTTTTATCAAATTCTATCGATGCCAGAATTTTTCAGACCGGAAAGCTTCAAACTCGCCTAGCAAGCCGAATTATTGGCTGACTCGTTCAGAATCACCATAATCAAGCCTGCAATATATATCATTGCAAGAAAACTTTAAAGGTACTTAGAAAAACAAAAACAAGAACACGAACCTGCTACACTTGTTATTTTGTTCAAAAGAGCGCTATACCAAAACCACCGAACAAGTGTAAGATTTATTTACATAAACAAAAAAGAGCAGAAATAACTACCTCTTTCTTTGCTCACCCCCGACACTGATTTCGTTTGCCTCCCGGGGGAGAGAAGAAATGACTAAACCTGACCTCTTTCAATTCGGTGATTTTCGGGAAAGCTCAAACAGCCTACAGTGAATTATTGCGACGTCGAACACCATATAACAAGCTCTGCAAATATACATTGCTAGAAAACTTTAAAGGACTTTATGAAAAACAAAAAAGTAACACGTAATCTACCTTTTTTTTGTCAAGACATACCAAACACCGAAAGGTAAGATTTGTTTACATAAACGAAAAAGAGCAGAAATAACTCCTCTTTCTTCCACCCCCGACGCTGATTCGTTGCTCTCCTCAGTGGGGATAGAGATAGAAACTAGACTAACCACCCTTTACATTTATCGATGCACGGATTTTCGAAGCTCAAACAGCCTAGCAAGCCGATATTTATATGGGTCTGATCTCAGTTCAGAATCACCATATAATCAAAGTCTCTGCAATATATATCATTGCAAGAAAACTTTAAAGGTACATTTATGAAAAACAAAAACAAGTTAATCACGTAACCTGCTATCACTTGTTATTTATGTTCAAAAGATGGCGCTATACCAAAACCACCGAACAAGTGTAAGATTTGTTTACATAAATATCTGGCTTGCTAGGCTGGTTTGAAGACTTTACCGGCTGAAAATCACGCTTGCAACTGATAGAAACGTTTTGCAAAACACTGAGCGGTTAGATCGTTTCAACTCTATCCCCCCGAGGGCAAACCGCTGAAATCAGCGACTGGGGCAAGAAAGAGGATTCACTCTTTCGTGAAACAAACTACACTTGTTCGTGGTTTTAATTGAAATAAATATATATATTACAAAAGATTAAGGAAATGTATGTATATTTTACCAACTAGTTTCACGCTTGGGACAATATTGTTTATTTACAAGACTTGGGAATTTGTTGTATAAAATCCCCTCTATCACTCATTTAATAAATATAATTTTACAGATACAATTTTATAGTGTTTTATAACTTGTGTGGAGTTAATAAGCTAATACAAGAAAACGTTTGCTATGGAACATTGTGGATGCCGAAAATAAATATAAAAGATCGTGACAGTTTTAACTGTAAATGATTTATTTGATAACGGGCAAAATATATGATTTCAATCATGCATTTCTTAGGAGAACCATTATTTATACTTTTATTCGTGTTGTTTGGCAAAGACGTCTTTTAGAAATAGGAAACAAACAATGTGTTTCATTTACTAGAGTAAGTTATGCAATCATTAATATAAATTAGATTTACGTCTATGGGAATCGATAACGGTTTTTAAAAGAAAGCAGCTTACCTCAATGAACTAAATGTATTTTTATGAAATGAATCATTATCTTTAACACATCATTGCGACTTACTAAAGTTAGGTGGACGGTGATCAAATTAAAGAGCAGAGTAACGGTACTAGCATACAATAACGAAATAAGGCCTCATGGCGATTGTGGATATTTTATCATTTTAAAAGAATACTTTGAAAGGAACTTAGGTTGGATATGTCCACACATTCTGGCAGAGCAATATCAAAGGAGAGGCTGGGTTGGAGAGCCCAGATCTGGATATGCTGTCATTCACAGCACATAAACCTCATAAACTTTACGTTCCACAGGGAGTAGTGTCTCTGATTATGAATGATTTTGAAAAGTAGGATGGGAGCTTTAGATGTTCCCAATGACTAAACAATCAAGAAATGGAGAAGATAAAATATCAGAATAAAGGAAAATGTATGCCAGCAATGTTATTGGACATGAATATAATTTTATAACATAATTTTCATATAATATTGTTTTAAAACTTGGAAATTGTCTAACCTCTTGCGCAATAATCTGTTTTTAATCCCGAGTCATTTAACAAATAGTAATGAATAATAACTCTATATCATTAAACTGATAAAATTTACATTTATGTTCGATTCCCATATACATATTAATTAAAGAATTAGCCCTCCAGGCAATGGTAAGAAAAGGTAGCATTTTATATTATATTAAGTGTCGGCGATCTTTTATAATGGCAACTAACAACAAAGTAAAATAAGCATCCACAGTAAAATACTTTTAGATATACAACCAACCTAGCAAACGATTTCTATTTTAAATAAACAAATGAATATAATTTTACTAATGAATTTAATTAAAGTTGTGAGGTTGACTGATACCAACATATTAGAGAAAATAATATATATATTAAACAAAATAAGTTGTATATATTTAATTGAGCTGCATAAAGTTATATAAACATAAATTAAGCGTGAAAGCAACATATATTTAGAATTACATAAGTATTAATAAGGGATTATAGAGAGAGAGTTTACGAGCAAAAACTAGAAAAACATCATAAATGGATCTATGACTTAATTTAGCTAAAAAATATGTCACCTGTGAATATTCATATTAAGGCAGCTCTAAATTACATGATTTTACCTAAGATATCAGCATAGCAGCAGGCAGGCAGGTTGGCAATTCTATGTCATCTTTTATGGCTGGTCAGATGGAACATGGCAGTTGCAGGCAGACAGTTCTTCGAGAGAAGAAGAAAAAGGTGAAAAGATTCCTCTACTCACGCTTCATCACACAGAACTTGTGTTGGCTTCTTAAAAGTAATTAAACTCAACTGACTAAAAACTCCTCTGAACTCAACTAATAACTGAAAGTAACTAAAACAAACTTCCTTTGTTCTGTGGCTCTTTTTATAACATTTTAATATTGCCCAGAATGCAATTTCATATACCAATCCTATCTCTGTAATCCCTTTAAAAACAACATTTAATTAGCAAAATATTTTCAATAGATAAGGCTTGAAATACCATTTTAGCTGTTTTGAAAGATTTGAAAACAACTGATAAACGATTTGTTTTCGATTTTAATTAAGATTTATAAATTTTAATTATAGACAATGATCTGACTAGAGATAAAGATAATTTCAGTATTTCAAACCTTCCCCATTTTTATTTGTTGTTACATTCCAATAGTTTAATTAAATACTTTAAATCAAAATACATATAGATATAACAAAAAAAATTTACAATTATATTAAAAAAATGTTTAGTTGTCAGCAATAAACACTAATAACATTATTGCTTCATTCATATACGCATCACACAACCTGCTGTTTTACTTTACTAAATAGTTTTAATTTTATTAATTTCTCTAATGATTTGGCATACAGTGTGTGAATGAATAGCATATATTTATAGCAAGGTCTGAATTGCGGACCCTTAGGAGGTTAGTATAGATGGTGAAACATGAAGCTCAATGATGATTAGACATCGATTGGTTCATTATTGCCCACTTAAAATGAAAAACAAAAAAAAATCAATAAAAAAAAAGTACCTTAGTTGAAGTCTGCTATCATTTTGGTGAGAAAAACAACCCTTTTAAATATGGAAATGAAAATCTTTCATTCGTTCATTTTCTTTACTTTATCGGGGCTGATTATTATTTTTTTATTCACTGAAATCATTGGTGTAGGTATTCAAACGTGAGAATGTCCATTTGCAATTTTTTTTTTTTTTTTTGACTTTGTTTCTCTCTGGCTGCTGCTGTTTTTTTTTTTTTTAAAAAATAATATTTTCCTGGATCTGGAGGTATATAAGGGTCATAGGTATGTCTTTCTAGATCTCTTACTAAAATATCAAAAGAGGTCACAATATTGTGCTTTGGTATATTATATTGTTCTTTATTAAAAATATATTGCTTTAAAATGATTTCTCTAATTTTCTGTGATCTAATGGCATCCATTATAACATATTCACTTTGGGAGTTGAGATGTTTTTCTCCATATTTTATGAAACCATTTTTTTCAACATATATCCATGCTTTAAATCAAAGTTTATCCTTTCTATTTAATGAGTTCAGCTCCTCATCAATTTTGTTCTGATCATATTTCATAAATTAATAATTATGGGATTTGTTAAAATGGGCAGTATTGCACACAACTAAAGATCTGTCCACTTTCTTCATTTTCATATCAGGAGGCTATTCAGCATCATTTCTAAACTTTAACTTTGATGTCTTCATTAATCCTTTATCATCACTTTTCCACAGAACATCTTTATAATTATTATGAAAAGATAACTCAGAATTATTAATTATGATTTCAGAAGATTCATCCAAAACAGTATGTATTGTTCTATTGATATTTTTTATCATCGATACAGCCACTCCATTAGAGGGTGGTAAACTGGTATCATCACTTTGAGATGGACTGGCTTGCAGTAGATTTGAAACCACCATTTCCTCAGTACTTTCTTCATCCTTAGCTAAATCTGCTGGAGTAAAACTTTGACTATGAGTAATCTCTGTCAAATCTACTTCTTTACATTTTTGTTGAGTAGAGTTGGTATTTGTATTCACTAACATAATCTCATGAGGTTCCAACCATATTTTAGTTGGTTGAGGTTCTGTGCCCTCTGCTCCACTGTCTTTTAAAAGTGCTTCCATGAAAACTGTCTTATCTTTGGTTTCAGCATCAATATCCTTTGATCCGAAGGTAGAACCATCTTCAAATCTTTCCAGGTTTCTTGTTTGGTTCATCAGATTTTCTATTTGGTTAGCATTCTGCTTCTTTGCAGTATCTTCAATTTCATTCACTACTTTTTAATATCTATTCATTAAATGGCTAAGTGCTTTCAAGGTTCAAGCCCTCATAATCATAGCCATATTACAAAATATAATAAATTGACTTGGAGTGATGCAAATTTATGCAAATGAAATAATTATGCATTCCATTTCTTGGATATTTTGTAGCAAGAGTCTTTTCTATTGATGGCATCGCCATCTCTAGATATAAAGAAAGTTTCTTTTATTTTTCTTTTTAGATCATGTCGCTCTCTTCATACCACCACTGGATTTAAAGAAAGTTTCTTTTATCTTTTTAGATCATGCCGCTCTCTGCATACCACCACTGGATTTCCCGGTTGACAATCATGCCCAGCTGAAGCACAGTGCTGCACAAAAAACTGAACTATGAGCAGTGCCCAACAAAGCTTTATTATAAGAATAAGTGTGTTGCGATAGCCTAGTGGAGAGAGAGGCCCTAGTCTCACCATAATATGATGATCTACAAAATTTTTCAGGGCAGGCAATATTATAGACCACTTGAGGTGTCAGCGAGGGTGGAAGGCAGTCTTTGGTATTATTAATTAATTTGTTAGAGTTAGGAGGTATGTGAAAACATAACTGGTATTTATTATTGAAAATATTATAAAAACATTTATGCATACTAGGCAGGTAAGGGAGTAGTAGTCTTTGCTTGTCAATGTTAGGGACTTTTATCATTTATTTTAGCAAAAAAACTGTTTTATCCTTCTGTTAATTACATTCACATCAAAACCAACTTTTATTAGGTCATCCCTATATGATGTGAGGTTAGCTTTTTTATCTGCCTCAAATTTACATAGGTGCATATTTATGCCCATAAACAAGTTAAATACCTGGACCTACATATGCAGCGAGAACACACACATATTAATTATAAAATGCTAATCAAACCCCTTGATGTTAGAGGACACTCCCACCCTCTTTCCAATTCACCAACTAACCACAAACTCTCTGGCTTAACCTCGTTTTTGTTTAGAAATATGCACCTATGTAAATTTGAGGCAGATAAAAAAGCTAACCTCACATCATATAGGGATGACCTAATAAAAGTTGGTTTTGATGTGAATGTAATTGACAGGAGGACAAAACAGTTTTTTGCTAAAATAAATGATAAAGTCCCTAACATTGACAAGCAAAGACTCCTACTCCCTTACCTGCCTAGTATGCATAAATGTTTTTATAATATTTTCAATAATAAATACCAGTTTTCACACACCTCCTAACTCTAACAAATTAATTAATAATACCAAAGACCGCCTCCCACCCTCGCTGACACCTCAAGTGGTCTATAATATTGCCTGCCTGAAAAATTTTGTAGATCATCATATTATGGTGAGACTAGGGCCTCTCTCTCCACTAGGCTATCGCAACACACTTATTCTTATAATAAAGCTTTGTTGGACACTGCTCATAGTTCAGTTTTTGTGCAGCACTGTGCTTCAGCTGGGCATGATTGTCAACCGAGAAATCCAGTGGTGGTATGCAGAGAGCGGCATGATCTAAAGAAAGATAAAAGAAGCTTTCTTTATATCTAGAGATGGTGATGCCATCAATAGAAAAGACTCTTGCTACAAAATATCCAAGAAATGAAATGCCTAATTATTTCATTTGCATAAATTTGCATCACTCCAAGTCATTTTATTATATTTTGTAATACGGCTATGATTATGAGGGCTTGAACCTTGAAAGCGCTTAGCCATTTAATGAATAGATATTAAAATAATATATATTTGCTTTATTTGTTTTTAGCTTTGTGTGCTTGTGTGTGTTAGTGCATTTTATATATTTTGATTCATGATTAGCCACAAAGTATAAACTATTTGCTTATTTCACTACTTTTATGTCTTCCATTACTATGTTTTCCAAAATTGTTTCTTCACAGACTATCTTGTATTTGGTTAGATCAATAAACTCCCTTTGCTTGGGAATAGATACATCTTTGAAACCATCAGCTTGTGGGTCCTGAGTGATAGTAAGATCAATATTTGATTTTAGTCTTTTTAATTCATCAAGATCTCTTCTAAACTCCTTCATCATTTCCATAAATTCTGCATCTCTTTCTGCTTGGTCTCTTTTGTGTTTCATCATTTGTTCTGCTCGGTCTTGACTTTGTTTCATAATTTCTTGCATGAGTTGCAAGATCTGCTTTTCTTCCTCTGGCATCATTGCTCCTATGGTTTCTTCACAATTTCACTTTTCTTTCTTCTTTTGAAAGATAGTCAATATCAAAGTTATCTTTGAAATATATTATATTTTGATTTGAACTTTTTATTTTATGTTTAACGAATTGTCCATTATAATTGTTTGTGAAATAAGGCTTGTTTCTTTTTTCTTTTATTTTGCTTTAAACGTATTGTCACTTATGATTATTTGAAAATAAGGCTTGTTTCTTTCTTCTTTTATTTTGCTTTAAACATATTGTCACTTCTAATTATTTGAAAAATAAGGCTTGTTTCTTTCTTCTTTTATTTTATTCAGGATATACACCTCTCTCCCTCCTCTCTTCAACTGTCTTCATTTTGCCATTTTTTTTGTTGCTGCTGACTGCCACTGATAACAGGAAAAAAATATTTGATCATAACATGATCTATTGGACTTCAACTGCCTTGCTGCTTGACTTTTGGTTGTTTTTCTGCACCTATAATAGACTCTTACAAAAAAAATTGATTAGTGATTTGTTTCTACAATATAATGTTCTGCTCATGACAATTATACATAGAAAAACAGTGGAAATATAATTTAACTCTCTCTCAACCCCTAACATCCTGGTTTGAACTCATTTTGACACATAGTTTATTATATTACTGTTGGTACATTTATATGGCGCCAGCCAACAGGATATAACAAAAACAATTCCAAATAGATCTGGGATACTCAACTAGTAAATATAAATAAGTATTTGTTACACATTATAAACTCTATTACATATATAATGTACAGAAAATGAATGAAACATGAAGTGCACCTTGTTACAATTTCAAGGTTTATAACTTATGGCTGAAGTACATGGGTTTTATTTGTAAAACATTTTTATTTTTACATATATAATATAAAAAACACATTTTATATGGTTATAAAACCAGATACAGAAAAAAAATCACTTATGGGTGAAATACATGGGTTTTATTTGCAAAACATTTTTATTTTTGTGTATATAACATAAGAAACACATTTTAGATGTTTATAAAACCAGATACAAAAAAAAGTCACTTATGGTTGTAACACATGGGTATCAAAATTCTTTTCATTTTTAAAAAACAAGATTTTTACATTTGTAGCTCTAAACATGGAAAAACAATATTTCTATATAGTTGCACAACCAGATACAACAAAAACCATTTACATTTATGGTTGCAATACATGGACATTGGTTTTAATACAAAATTTTCACATTTTATATATATAAAATCGGAAAACAAACTCGGGTAGGAAGGAAATATACATATCTATCATCAATGATCTCTTACAACCTTTTTTTAAAACATACATATAAACAGAATTCAGTACTCAGGGTATGTGGGTGTTTATATCAAAGCCTTGCATTGGGAAGCCAAGCCCAGAAAAAAAATCCACTGTACCGGTCAAAATAGTATGCTCACTTAACAAGATTCAAATCCTAAGCAAAGTACCCCGATACCGATCATGCTCGAGATACACAGGCCTGGAGCAGTTCTGAATTCTAACCTATTTGCCTATTCTTCGAATCTCTGACCCAATGAACAACAATTCTGAGGACACAGTAAAATTATTTTAATTCCTTGCCCAGAAGCAGAGCGGTAGAGCATAAGATCAGGCTGATGATGATGATCGAGATTGGAGTAGCCCAGGAATTACATTTATTATAGTTATTTCTTAATGCTAGGCTCTTAACTAAAGAAAAATAGTTCTAAATATTAACTAGAAGATAATAATTCAAACAAACCAGGATTTACATGAAATAGATATATTTAATAAATATTAAACGAACGCATATATATATATATATATATATACAAAAGATTAAGGAAACGTATGTATATTTTACCAACTAGTTTCAGGCTTGGGACAATATTGTTTATTTACAAGACTTGGGAATTTGTTGTATAAAATCCCCTCTATCACTCATTTAATAAATATAATTTTACAGATACAATTTTATAGTGTTTTATAACTTGTGCGGAGTTAATGAGCCATGAAAGCAGAATTAGAAAGATAATTAATATTGATATCAAAAAAGAAATTATTTTTAAGAGGCTAAATCATTGAAGGAAAGAAATGCTATGATAAATGTCACTGGATGACAGTACATAAGTGGACAAAGCTTTTCAGAGTTTTTCACTTTTTTGGTTAAAGTGGCAGAGATCTATATCAAATTTATGTACTCAATTTAGTTCATAAATATGTTTAAATATATTTTTAGTAATGAAATTGCTTTGCATATTTTTTAAATTATTTTATGTGTAGTTTTTTTAAAAATAAAACATTGATTAGCTTTCACTAGGTAATATTTAATTAACCTTCCAAATTTATGATTAAAATTAGAATGAGAATGCTTATATTAAATTACTAGCTGTCAAATAAAGAATGCACCCAACTTTGCAATGGGAGATTCCATCACTTAGATTCATCTACATTGAGTATGATTAATTTTGCTTTTTATATTTATAAGATTTTTCACAATTTTATTATGGAAAGTTTGATTACAAGTGACTTATGCTTTTCCAATTTATATATGCATTACATAATATAAAACTTAAATAAATTCATTTTATATTATTTTTACATTTATTTTGTCCCATATTTTTTCTGTTAAATACTTGATGGATTACTCTAACCTGTATGACTGAAATGGATTACCCTTAAAAATATATTTCAAAATATGCTGGAATGACTAAATTCTATGCTTCTGGAACCAATTATTCTATTATATAGGATGTATATTGTTAAAATTTATATTAGATGTAATATTACATGCTGAATTTTTAAATTAAGAATAAAATTAGCTTTTTCATTTTTTTTAATACTTGGAGTCACTATTAGACTCCAGATACACAAAATATATTTGTATTTAAAATATTTTATATATCATATTATTTAACTATATTTTAATCATTTGTCATCTCATTCATTTTTGAAATTATTGTCTTTTATTATTATTATTAAAAATGATTCTGATATTTTAATATATTCTTGATAATGATTTTGAAGTAGTATGCGGACTAAATATTTCTACATTTGTTGGAGAAAAGAGTGACTTTTCAATTAAAACATTTGATTGATTTTGCTAATGAATCTGATAATATTGGCTAAAAGAACAATTTATGTAATACATTTGTTAATCACTATATGATACAATAGTTAGAGCAAATTACCCATTAATAAATATAATACTGAAAAAAAAATTGTTATAAATATTAAATATAATAATTTTCAGAAAGGTAATAAAAAAATAAAATAAATAAAATATCTTTATTGAAACTATAGGCACTTTTATGCTTTAACCGAATTTAGTGTAAAACCATTAAGACAGCAGTATATAAACTGGATTCACATTATGTCATTGTTTTTTCCAGATTGATGATAAAACAAAGAGTCATAAGATTGTTGCTGGATGCAATGGATCCAAAAGGTCCAGGTGCATTACTTCTAAATATAAAGCTTCCCACTTATTAAAGTTATAAGCTAGAAAATAGTATGGGACACTAGACAGAGATTTACTAAGCATTACCACCTGGCATTTATTGATTACTAAGGTTTACATTAAATAGCATAACAGTGGTGAGAGAAAAGGAGTTAGGACACTTTTCTGGCAATTGTTAACATTAATCATGAAATATGCGTTCTAACAAGTCAAAATGATACTAATTAATAAAATTTTATTAGCTATCATATCATTTTTTTAGAATTTCATCTCATTAGGAATTCTCTTTTTAAACCTTTTGCAAAACTAAATATATATTGGAAGTGTAATTTTTCAGTGAGTGTGTAAGGTAAAGATAACTATTGCTCAAAATTTATAGAAATATGTCATCTTTTTTTTCATTGCTTTATATTAGTTACATTTTTTTACAGTCAGTATATGAACCATTATCTGACCACTATAGACTAATTTAAGATTTTTATTTTCTCTCTTATAATATTTATATATCCACTTACTAACCAATAACTACATGACTATACAGGTTGATTATAGATTTTCTACCTGGGGAAAAAATCCTACTTATGCATGGTATCCAAATAAATTTCCAGTTTCCTGCCTGAACACTAATTCTAGCTTATAAGCATAGTAAGAAAACACACTAATTTTATGATACAAAGTCTTTTTAGAAAGTAAAGATAAGATTTAGGCTTCTAATATGGTATCTTCTCCACCAATAATGAAGGTTATTAAAATTGTAGTTTTTTTTTATCTTTTCAGATAATGCATCATCATCCATGTGATCAGTCTTCATTAATATGAGTCCCTCTAATAATAATTAGCTATCTATTTATAAATCAACAACTAGATAGCTAAATTCCATATGAATTGGTCAATTGATAAAAAATCTCTATATTGGTTTTAAAAGATTTTAGGCCAGACTTAAACAAAAGTTCATAAATATTGGAGGATGAGTTAACCATTGAGGTACAATATTTTATTGAACAAACAAATAAAGCATTAACAATTAATATAATGAAAGTAATGGCTAATTTACACTTTCTTTGAATAATTAAAAAGACAATACTAATTACAAATAGTCCTATACATAAACATTTTTGGTTAAGTACTTTTTTAGTAATACAATTTCATTCAAAAAACACAGCACAAAAATAATGACCCACTTATAAAAGTATTGAATATATCATCCCTGTATTATGTATTGTAATGGTAGAAAAATGAGAGCAATGAATGTGCCCAAATTTGAATCCCAAATCTGTACTGGAATAAAAATGAACAAAAGAAAGATTATATTTATATGCCCTATCTCTGAATGACAAATCTGAATCGATATAAAAATGAGAACATGAGAATTCCTTTTGTTAATATTACAAGTCTTTGAATAAACTAAATACATGAATATAAAATAAGGAAATATTTAATTTATCTTTTACCATAATAAAATACTACCATATATGAATATTAAAATCTATAACATAATAAATGCATGTAGGACTGTTTACTTTTATATACCCTATGAATTGTATAAAGTTAAAATCTATAATACTATTAATTGTACAATATCAAATCTGTAACAATGTAAATAAATAGAGTAACTAAAATTAATAGTGTTGTATAAGTTAAGTAAACCAAATCTGTAATGGAATAAAATGAACATAGATTAAGCAAGCTCTATTAATAAAATAATCCAAAATCTCATTTGGAATAATGTTTTAAAATTTATCAATAATATTTACATACTAGATAAACATTAACCTAATTGGAAATCAATATTGTCTACACAATATAAAATAACGTATTTGAAAATTATGACATATATTAATAAATAGTTTATAATGATATTCATTCATAAATAACTTTTTTATTACTATGCTGTAAGTTTATAGTATATTCAAGAATAAATAAAGTTATTAAGCTTGAAGATTGTATAAAATTTATTATAATAATTTATTAATTAGCTCTTATACCAATGCATGTTTATAAAAATATTAGATTCAGTTTTAATAATTACTGAATTCTAGGATGATAATAAAATTTATATTATTTTATAATCAAATTTTATATGTTTACAGTTCCAATGAGACTCTAAATTATGATTACTATATCAAATATACTTGAATTTAATAAATATTAATAATTTTATTCACAAAAAGTAATAATAAGCCAATTAATGTTTAAATTAAGGTATCATAGACTATTATATTTGTTTAAACTGTAAGGTGGTGCAAGACATTAAACATTTTTTTTCAAACCACAAGAAAATAATCATTTATTTATTGTCTGTTGAGCATTATTACACTTATTATTTAAGTTATACTTTGTAGTCTTATTATTAATTATTCAGAACAGTTATATTTATCTGTTTAAAGTCTGTTTAGACTTCTTTGTATCAATAATTTTAATCTCTGTGGTCAAGTTGCAATCTTTAGTGTTTATGTAAATATATTACCATAAATAAAGATGAAATTCCACTTTTATTGTTAAAAGGAGGTTGGCTTGACAACAGTTTGAGATTGTTATTATTAATATTGGGATAGTATAAGTGTTGACTGGTTTTAATAATTAGTAGGCAATATGTATATATAAATCTTACAAAAAATATTAATTTACTGCAGTTGGCCTATTAAATAAAATCTATTATGATGATTTAAATGTACAGTTAAATTTATCTATTAAAATTTTCTTTGATTAATTTATATGTTCACTCTCATAACTATATAGGCTAAATGACTTTTAAAACCACCACAATAACAGTATGAATAATAATTATAAATAAACTGTACAACCTGTTTTTTCAAATGGTAAGATACCAATCAATGTCTATACACAAAAGTTCCATGACTTTTAAGTAGCAATTTCCAAATAGAGTATTTCTTTTTAAAAGTATTTGTAATTTATTTAGCAAAATAATTCTTAATGAATCATGGCAAGATTTTACTTTGTAATTGATGTTAATTAATAAGTATTATTCCTTTTAAAATGATAGTTATCTCATTTGAAGTCTTTAGCGAGTTATTTATTGCTTTCTTGACATCAAACACATACATATACATTAACACATAGTAAATTAAAATTTATCAGTATTTTGTAACTTTTAATTATTCTATTTATTAAACAATTATTATTTTATTCTGGGTCAATTATTGATTTGTTTGTTAGTACCGATATATAGATGCACTGTATATATATAAAATACATATTTTGCGGGTTCATCCGTGTTAAAAACTTTTAATATTAATATACTGACATTTCGACTTGGTCACACAAGTCATCCACAGAGTTATAAAAGGTAGAAAGACGGTTGTAGAGGCGCTACAATCACTGATTTGAATAAAACGTTAAAATTCCACCAATAGCAAAAATGTTAAATTTAGGAATGTTTTTTAAAAAAATCTTTCCAAATAGGAGGAAGTTTGCATGTATCATCTCGCTTATTGATACAATCTGGCCTTTTAAGTATCTCAATGGCTTCTCTAATTTTGCACTGGTAGAGATTATCACATCTGGATATGATCCTGGTACTAGAAAAATCAATTTTATGACCTGAATCTATAGTATGGAGTGAGAATGCTGATGATGATGAGTGTTGTTTAACTGCATTAGCATGCTCATGTCTCCTAACACTGATGTGATGATTACTCATACCTATGTAAGAAGCTTTAGAATTTTTACATGAGATTTGATAGACACCATGAGATTCAAGAGGGATTGAATCCTTAGGCTTGGTTATTATATTGCTGATCTTTTTTATGTCCAATACTGTCTGTAGTTCCTTTTACATATGGAACACAAATCCTAATAGCTGATTTATCATCTGTTTGTTTCCTATTTTGTCTATTTTGGGCTTGAAATAAGGCTTTTTTTTATAAATTTGTAATTATAACTATTTGCTAATAAAACACTATTAATATGATTTATTTCTTCTTTCAGATGTGTCTCATCTGAAAGCTTAATTGCTCTATTTAAAAGAGTTTTGGCTACAGAAACTATCTGAGTTGGGTGATGATGAGAATGGAAATGTAAATATCTGTCTATGTGTGTATCCTTTCTGTAAATAGAAAAAGATAAACTATTTGGTGAATACATCAAGAAAAGGGAGTTTTCCATCAGACTCTGTCTCCATTGTAAATTTAATATGAGGATGCATATTATTTAAATGTAAGAAAAAATCATCTAATTTATTTTTTTCATGTTGCCATATGACAAAAGTGTCATCTATGTATCTGAGCCAAATGAGAGGTTTTAAAGATGATGATTCTAAAGGACGAGTTTTTATATATTCCATGAATAAATCAGCTATTACTCCTGAGATAGGTGAGCCCATAGGAGTACCAAAAACTTGTCTGTAATGCTGTCCATTGTATACAAAATATGTATTTAAAAGACAATGTTTAATCAAAGCAATAATATGGTCTGATAAATTCAATGTTGTGAGATTATATTTAAAGCTTCATCAATTGGAATGTTTGAAAACAAAGACACGACATCAAAACTGATCAGAATGTCATTAGCATTAATTTTTAAACTTTTTAAAACAGAAATAAAATGAAGAGAGTTTTTAATATATGATTTAACACTTTAATAGATCACTTTCGTTATTGGTCCAGCGAAGTAAAACTCTGAAACTTTTAATTGGTCAAGTGACAAACTTTTTGATACAAATATTTTCATTTTTTAATGTATATTAATTTTAGTTTCGTTTTCAAAAAGTATATTAATTATTTGTAATATTAGGAAAATAAACAAAAGTTATTTCAAAAATATATTTTTATTTGTACTTTATAGAAATATTCAAAAGCGGAAAAACCAAAGAAAACATTACGAGCGAATTAGAAGCGTTGTAAATGTCATTTAGATCCCTCTCAGATTTCACGTTACGAATTTTTTAAGAATTTTTTAGGAAAAATCTTAATGTCTTTCTCAAAATAATTATACTTTCAGCATATTATTAAAAAAATACACCAAAAATACATTATAATGCCAGAAAAATATTCTAAATCATTAATCTTTGTTTGAAAATCAAATAAACAGCTTGGAGCAATCTAACCTCTTGACAAGATGTCAAAAATTGCTGCTACAGCTGGTTTCTTTTTCAATTTACAATCATGTAAAGTATACATTTTTTTATTAAAACCTTACTACTTTTGTAAAATAACTATATTTTTATTAGAAATATTAGATTTTATGAAAATTATTTATAATATGTATGAAACATAATAAAAAAAACACTCCAAAATATATATTTTTATTTTAGCGGTGAAAAAATATTTAACGGAATTATCAGCCAATAAGAATTGGGAATAGATTATCCAACCAATCAAAACTGACCTTCTTCTTTTGTTCAACTTAAAACCCTCCTAATTTTGATTTTTTTACTTGTAAAATAATTCAAAAGAGGGCAGCATCTTATAGGCCTTGCTCTAAGCTTTAATTTGGGTATTTTTTCATCAATATAACTAAAAAATTGGCTGAGTTAGAGCAATCTAAAGGTGACAACCGTGATGTCGCGTTTCAGGCTATTAAAGTGTTAATAGGTGGGATTGTAGGTTTAATGAAATCCGATAAGTATCTAGCTAAAATATGAGTTGGAGAACCTATTGCATTTACTATTGGACAAAGGGAGGTATCTGGTTTGTGAATTTTTGGAAGTCCATAAAGTTTTGGACAGACACAAGATTTTTCACGAGGGATTATTTCAATTTTTATCTCTGTTTCAATAGGTGATTTATTAATAATAGCTTTTGTTGTTTTTTCCAAATAAGTAGTATGATCTCTTTTTGATAGTTTATAAGTTTTATCATTAAGCAGATCTAAAATTTTATTATGGTAAATGTCATAATCCATTACGACTGTGGCATTACCTTTATCAGCTGGAAATATAACAATTGATTTGTCCGATTTTATATTATTTAATGCTTGTCTTTCTTTCTTTGAAATATTATTTTTAGGAAGCTTAGCTTTTTTTAAAATATTACAAATCTCAGCTCTAGCCAAATCAGCCGATGGAGAATCAATTTTATTGAGAGCTGATTTAACATTACAAACAATTTTCTCAAAAGGTATCCGGGAAGGTGTTAAAGCAAAATTGAAACCTTTTTCTAAAACCAAAATTTCATCTGTAGAGAGGGCTTTCTTAGATAAATTGTAAACGGTTTTTTGATTTGGATACATAATGTTTAGGGATTGTGTTTTAAATAGCATTTGCATTTTTTTCTTTTGCTTTGCTGTTACAAATTCCGAATCTTTAAACGATCTAAAACTTTCAATACGATCAAAACTAGTCCACAGTAAAGGATGTATTTTATTACTAAGGAATAAATGTAAATGTAGCAATACTTTATCAATTTTGTCTAAATTTTTCTGAGTTTCTTTAATAAAAGAGTTTAAAATAATATTGCTTATTTTCCTTAGAATTTTACTAACATTATAATTGTTCTTGTGAAACACAATTTTACAGCAAGTGGGTATAACATTGTGATTTTTGCACGCTAATAGAAAAGATAAATTACAAAGTAACCTACATTTCTTAATCCATGTTCTTTCAAATATATGAAGCTGTTTAAAAATTTCCTCCCCGTAGAGGTTAATAATGTTAAAACAAAGATTTGCATGGGTTAAATATATAAAATACATTTTTTTTGGGTTCATCCTTGTTAAAAACTTTTAATATTAATATACTAACAGCATTACAGACAAGTTTTTGGTACTCCTATGGGCTCACCTATTTCAGGAGTAATCACTGATTTATTCATGGAATATATAGAAACTCGTGCTTTAGAATCATCATCTTTAAAACCTCTCATTTGGCTCAGATACATAGATGACACTTTTGTCATATGGCAACATGGAAAAAATAAATTAGATGATTTTTCTTACATTTAAATAATATGCATTCTCATATTAAATTTATAATGGAGACAGAGTCTGATGGAAAACTCCCTTTTCTTGATGTTCTAGTCATTAGAATGCCAAATAGTTTATCTTTTTCTATTTACAGAAAGGATACACACAGAGACAGATATTTACATTTCCATTCTCATCATCACCCAACTCAGATAGTTTCTGTAGCCAAAACTCTTTTAAATAGAGCAATTAAGCTTTCAGATGAGACACATTTGAAAGAAGAAATAAATCATATTAATAGTGTTTTATTAGCAAATAGTTATAATTACAAATTTATAAAAAAAAAGCCTTATTTCAAGCCCAAAATAGACAAAATAGGAAACAAACAGATGATAAATCAGCTATTAGGATTTGTGTTCCATATGTAAAAGGAACTACAGACAGTATTGGACATATATTAAAATGCTATAATATAGATACAGCATTTTCTGCTCATCAAAAGATCAGCAATATAATAACCAAGCCTAAGGATTCAATCCCTCTTGAATCTCATGGTGTCTATCAAATCTCATGTAAAAATTCTAAAGCTTCTTACATAGGTATGAGTAATCATCACATCAGTGTTAGGAGACATGAGCATGCTAATGCAGTTAAACAACACTCATCATCATCAGCACTCTCACTCCATACTATAGATTCAGGTCATAAAATTGATTTTTCTAGTACCAGGATCATATCCAGATGTGATAATCTCTACCAGTGCAAAATTAGAGAAGCCATTGAGATACTTAAAAGGCCAGATTGTATCAATAAGCAAGATGATACATGCAAACTTCCTCCTATTTGGAAAGATTTTTTTAAAAAACATTCCTAAATTTAACATTTTTGCTATTGGTGGAATTTTAATGTTTTATTCAAATCAGTGATTGTAGTGCCTCTACAACCATCTTTCTACCTTTTATAACTCTGTGGATGACTTGTGTGACCAAGTTGAAATGTCAGTATATTAATATTAAAAGTTTTTAACACAGATGAACCCGCAAAATATGTATTTTATATATTTAACCCATGCAAATCTTCGTTTTAACATATATTTATATATATATATATATTAACTCAGATGTTTTAAATAAACATTTTAACAATTTTTTTTTCCAGAATGCTTGAAAAAACAAATTTCATTTTAGTTATTTCAGGTTCCTCTCAATAAGTTGTCTTTGAAGAAAATTTCAATTTTTCTGTCTAGGTTTCTATTATATTATAGTTCAGATAAGACATTTTAAAATATATAAATTACTTTTTTTTTAAAATATTTAATGTTTAATACATTATTTTAATTGAACTGATAGAGATATATCATATATAGAGAGAGAGACAAATAAGTAAGAGTGTCTCAACTTAAAATCATGGGTTTATATATCCTTTGTTTGTTTATGTATTAATGAGGTTATTAACATAGATAATTTCATTAATATGTAACTCAAAGTTTACTCCTTTTATTCAAAAAATAAATATTGCATATTAATTAGAGTTTATTTGAATAAAACTTGTATTTGACATATCTTTTTTTTTTTTTAATTTTAAAATAAAATAATAACAATGACTTTTAATTTCTTTTTTAAAAATAAAATACACCCATTTGTTTCAAAAGATCATTACAAACAATATATTTTTAAATAACCAATATTATTTTGTATTTACACAATAACCTAAACATGCAAACATATATTATTTATATATACACTTGAGAATGTAAGTTGTTATTTACCTAAACCTATTGTTTTTTAAAATGTGCAAAATAAACAAAACATTCTTATTTTTGATTAAAACATATGTGTCTTTAAATTTAGAAGTAGTTTTATAATAATATCGTAAGTTTAATGCTAATTATTTTTTTGAATATAAGAAGAAAAAAGAAATCATGAATTACTTTTAAAAAGATAGAAATAAAAACAAATCACAAATTGTTAGTCCATATTTTGGTGGCTATAATAACTCCAAAATTTAAGATAAAACATTACTTGATAATTTCAAATATCTATTAATATACAAAATCATGACAATAATTTTTTAATATGATAATGCCTATCTTAATTCTAATGCAGGATGGTGCAGTATCAAAGAACATTATATCATTAGTTTGTGTGCAATCTGTTTTTAAAAAACTTATAAAATTGTCAGGAACTCTGCAGAACTTACTAACATGCAGTAAGGATTAGCATCTATGTGAACATAAATAATAGTTTTTCTTCTTGTTAGTGTTTCTCAATGATATAATCTTGAATTTTTTTATTTCTGAAGATTCATATATGTTAAGAAATGAATATTGCATATTTGAAGATGTGTATTCATTCAGTAGAGTTATTTTCTTCTAATTCATCATATTCATGCGTTTTTTGTATTATACTGAAAATATGCTAATATGTGTGTTTATGTGACTGAATATTATTAAATATAAGATAATATTAGTCCAATAAGAATTCATTATGAATTTTTAAAATTTGAATAAGCAGATTTATTTATCCATTAACATTATTTAACCATCAATTATTATCATAATGTATTTAGGTATTCTCAGACTTGAGTGCCCATTTAGAACCTCATGCTATAATATTTAGCATAGTCAGATGCCATTCTCACAACCTAAATAAAACTTGAGGAAATTTTTCAATTTCCAATCACAAAAAATGATTTTTTTTTTTAGGTAGCTAGTCATAGCTGATTCATCTAACAATCTTATCAAATAGAAAATTGATAGTGTAACTATTTTTAGCTAGAAGGTAAAACAATAATTAAGATTGTTCAAACTTTTATCACATGTCAGTTGCATTTCTGATGAATAATATCTTTTTCTAGTAAGGTTTTTAACTACACTATATTTAAACTGCATTATAGTGGTTGATATAATTTTTTTATGACATAAAACTTCTAATTATATAATAATCTTTAATAAATAGTTATATATATATATGTTCATACACATACATATATTCGTATAAGAGAAAGAAGATAAGTTGGCTGATGAAAAATTAACTAATATTTTTTACATGACGTTTTATACATATACAAATCTTTATTAAACAATAGTCTAAGAAATTTGGTCAAATTATTCATAAATTAAAAAAAAAGCAGTTTTACCATTAGAAAATAATTTAAGTGTCATGTTTTCTAATGAGTTCTCTTTAGACTAGACATAATGAACCATCTCTATGAAGAGATTTATAGATGCAAGTCGTAATTGTCTCTTAATGTTTTATGTACAAGTTTATTATTATTATTATTATTCTAAGTTCTCAACCATGCATATTTGGCCCCAAAAAGTCTAATTTAACCATGATTGCCTCTCTGATTTCTGTCAAAAAGTGGAAAAATTATAAAACCTAATAAAAAGGCAGATTGGATAAAAGTGTCATAATGATAATCTAAATGGCTTGTAATTAATTGTTTAATAATGCTGGAATCTTGTATGTTTTTTAAAATGTCTTTCTATAGGATTTACTTACAAATGATTCAAACACTTGTAATTTATAGATCACCAACAAATAAAAAGAAAATCTTATAAAATCTGTTGATTAATGAAGTTAGCTGTCATAAATATCAGAAACTAAAATACATTTATTGTTAAAACAAAAAAAAATCTATAAAATATCATGGATAATAAATTTAGATTTATGATTAATGCATTGTTAATGTGTCTAGCTTTTTTATTTATTTAATAAATTCAATTATTAGGATTTATTTATTTTATTTTAGTAATAAGCATTAATAATATTGATTTATTTAAAATCAATGACCATTTTAAAAAATATAGATTTTTATTTTACAAGTGAATACATTAAAATAAATGTTAAGACCTGTATATTATAACTATTTGGATGTGTGGGTTCTTTTTGATATAATTGATTATTTTTGTTTTATATTTTTTCCCAGCTATTATAAAGGCAAAACAAGATTTGACTCCTCCCCTATCAGTGGTGAAAGTTTTATCATATTATTATTTGTTTTACATTAATTGGCTATGTGCCAGTTGTATGAAAGAAAATCCTGGTCTGCTTATGATATAAAAAATTTTTCCCAAGTTTCCCAATTCAGATTCAAAAGTGAGAACATATGCATGGCAAGAATATGCATCAACTATTATGCTGTGAGACTCATAATTACTGAGTTTTCAGCAATTAAGTCAGTAAAATACTATTACCAAATCTTTAATAAAATTGTCACTCTTTTAACACATAGTATTATTATAAATTAATATATAATTCGATGTTATACTATATTTTTAATTTTAGCTTCATTTTCATATAAACAGTTCTCTTGATACTAGGTTCATTTAGGATACATAATACTCTGGAGTTGATATCTATTATAAAAAAACACATCACAGAAAAGATGGAAGTTAATTATATATTTTTTATTATTTCTTAACAATAGTAGCTGGGTATTTGTTAACTCTGTTACTTATGTCACAAACATCTTAGGAATGTCTCTATTCACAAAATAGTCTATTTGTTTGTTATGTGCTTTATAATTACTTTATGAGTTTTATGAAATGTAGTTGTACTTTTGTTTGCCATCCATGAATTCAAATCTAAATTGTGTTTAGGGGTGTTTCAGATAGTTGAAATTTCTTTTCCCTCAAGAAAATTAAAACTTTTTTTAAATACTTACCATCCAGATTACATACATCTAGACCATTGATAAGATTACTATCAATGCATTGACCATAAAACAAAAGTGTATTGATAAAATAATAAAACATCTATATTACAAATAATTATGACTGCATAAACAGTTTGAAGTTGGATCCAATAGTTGTATTGATACAGAAATTGTGAATATAATAAGTATTCACTGGTTTAAATTTCTGTTTTATTGTGATATATGTGTCAACTCCATATTTGGCTATCTTCTCCAAAATAAAAACCTCATTAATTCTGTTTTGAATTTTTGGACAAGATGTGAAAATTACCATAAAGGTACTTGGATGCATCTATGATCAAAACAATGGCATATAAAAGCCTATATTATAGTCAGGAATCAGAATACAAAAGAAGTTTGTTACAATAATATTTATAAATATAGTTTATTGGATTGATCAAACTGATAGTTTCAGTGAAAGATAGATCTTATTCCAATCACATTCATAACAAATTTGATTTTAATGTCTTGAAAGCAACTATTGTTAATGCAAAATTTCAAAAACTATTAAATAGTAAAATTGCTAATTTGGGTTTTCAGAATTATCATGTTAGTGAGGCATGAAATTCTCTTAAAGCAAATGTTATGGACTAAAATAAATCTGTAAGTGAATTCTTTAAAAAGAATGGTAACTAGTTCTATCACAGTGATCTTATTATTATTAGAGGCTTGATTAAAAAGAAATGCACCATTTTCTGCTTGACAGTTTAGTAAATTAAACACAGAACTTTATAATCAATACAGTGATTTCTGCCTTTAAATTAATTGTTGAACTGAGATTTTTTTTTCCCGTTCAATAGTTGAGATGGCTTTAAAATGATTGTAAGGTTAAAACTGCAACCTGCCATAAAAGTTGCCAACAGTCTACAAAGCTTGAGTGATTTATTTAAAGTTTAATTATTATAGAGTTAAGTATAATTCCATTGTTTATTATTATATAAATATGTAATTACTTATTGTGCAATATATTTAAAATAACTATTAGGTTACATGAAACAATCTTATATAAGAAATAGCATGGTAAAGTCTCAAAAATATTAATCAAATTATTGTTTATTACAATAAAATGTATCTCTTTTGTTAGCCATTAGATGTTGAATATAGTAACAAATTCAAACTTCAACAATTTGTAAGAATGAAATTGATTGTGTTTCAGATATTCACAATAATAGTATAATTTCTAGCATTACTTTATTTTCCAAGACGGAATTAATATGTTGTTTTATGTAGATTGGATAAAAAAAATTTTTGAAAAATTAATAAACTATTTCTTTGTAATTTGTTTCTATGAATACAAAGTGAATGTTTTATTTTTTACATTATCATATTAATGTAGTAATTGAATAAGGATTACTGTTGGTTTATATAGCATCACAATAATGAGAATAGCTAAACATTTCTGATGAAAGAAAAATATATATCATATTTTGGCCTATTAAAGAGATCATATTTTGGCCTATTAAAGAGAGTTTTTTTTTTTTTAATATTCAGTCTTTCACTTTGATTCTCAAGAAATTGGATTTTCTAAGTAATTGACCATATGAATATATATATATAACAGTACTGCTTGTTAAACATATAATATCTTCATTTTTCTAAAGCTAAAATTTCAAATAAACTCTTTTCGGTTCCGATTTATTATATCACCTCAGTTTGAGAGTATCATATTAGGCAGGAACATTATTCTAACATTGATAACTTCCTATTCTAGCTAATAACTGTAACTTGCATATTGTTTTAGGTATAAGAAAGCTATATTGCTTGATTTTTTATGCTTAGCATTGAAGAAATATATACAATCATATATGATGCCATTTCTAGGAATACATTTATTTCATTTATTGGTTATATCCATTCTGTAATGAAAAACATTCTGATTGAATTCTTCATCTTTTACAATACCTTTTCTTCTATTTTATGTGGATTTTTTTTATTTGTCTTAATGTTTTAATATTAATATTATAATACATAGCAGTGATGTATTATGGTTTTAGCAACTATCACAGACATATCAACAGAAAAATTAATTTCATTCTGTGAAAGAGAAAGCAAGCATAAACTACTACTGTATGTTATGAATATGTTATATATATATATATATGATCGCATGGAGGCCATGTTGATTTGATTGCTCTTGCATTTACTAAGTTATGTAGTATTTTCCTAATGTTTATCACATAAAAAGGAATAAATGAAATGATATATACTACCCTGTCAAGTGATAGAGTCGAGAGGATTAAACTTTCTGTGTGAAAGTCCGTATATGACTATTAAACAATTAAATTATTCATTTGTTTTATTTATATTATTTTTCAATAGTTTATCATTGAAAACCTTCTTGCATATAATTTATTTTTAAATAAAATATCCCAATTCTAAAAACTATAAAATCTCATATTTTTCAACAAAGTATAAGCATAAAATGATTTCATTAATTGTATTAATAAGATTGATAAGGCATGAGGTATTTGAACACATTAATGCTTTAGTCTAGCTTCAACGTGTATTATAACAATTAAGAAATGAGGAATTTTGGGTATTATGTAAATGTCTGTATGATCACTTATTGTATTCCATATGTATATACTAAAAAAAAAAAAAATACACAGAAATTCTTATTAAATAGCACATATTAATAGAAAAAGATAAACTGGATACTAGAGAACTTTTTTGTTTTTTGTTATTTTTGAAAAATATATATAAACTATATCAGGGATGCCCAACCCGTAGCTCGCGAGTCACATGTGGCTCGAATTGCACTCTTCAAAAAAATTGATAAAATATTTTATGTTCCTTGATGGCACATGCACACATTAAAAAATAAACATTTTTACAATACAAACAATAACGATATGCAGTGTCAGGTTTCACATTAAATAAAATATATTTTTCCTGTAATTGTAATTTATATGTATGTTACCAAATTTTTAATAAATAAAATGTATTTACATTTTTTTTTCTTTCATATTACACCATTTTTTTTTTTTTTGCTGTACATGTTTGGTTTGGTGCTATATATATATATATTGTGTTTAGTGCTCTTGTATATATTGTTGTTTTTATCGAGAAAGATCATTGTAGACGTTTGGTTTGGTGCTGTATATATATTGTGTTTAGTGCTGGAAATAGTTTTTATCGAGATAGATCCATGTACACGTATATATTTTGCTGTATATATCGATGTTTAGTGCTGTAAACAGTTGTTTTTATCCGTGTACACGTATATATTTTGCTGTATATATATATTGATGTTTAGTGCTGTAAATAGTTGTTTTTATCGAGATAGATTCGTGTACACATATATATTTTGCTGTATATATTGATGTTTTCATCGAGAAAGATCCGTGTACACGTTATTTTGGCCACATTAGAAACGGCGGATTGATACCAATGTGAATAGGCCATCCCCCCCCCCACCTATCTCCCTACATTGCAGGTTTAGTACCCAAGTACCATGTTTATAAATGTAATATGAAAAATGTAATATATAATTGTGGCTCCCCAAATTTTTTTAAATTCTCAACTGGCTCGCGTCAAGTTAAAGGTTGGGCACCACTGAACTATATGATTGATCACATATTGCAAATTATCGGCATGCGTTTAAAATTTATTTTGTTAGTCTTACTCATATAAATAGTGCTTATTGTTTCTAACCTTTGTATGGAAAATATCAGTTTCTAGCCTCTGGGACATGTCTTTACTTATGAAAGTTACTAAGATTGAATGATAAAAAAAAAAAAAAATCTTTGTCTTGAAAGCTTTTTTTTTTAAGCTTCCATCTACTTCTTTAACAATGACAATATAACTAATAAATGAAGTACAGCCAAGTCAAAAAAAAAAGTACAGCCAAGTCTAGAAAAACAAATACATAATATTGTTCTTTATATATATATATGTTGTTTATATGTTTCATCTTCCTCCTCATGTAATTTTTTTATGTTGAAAATCTGCATCTCGTTTTTTTTGTTTTACATTTTGATGGGTGTTTTTTTTTATTTATAACAAACAGATATATGCAGTTTAATCATACATATGTCATATTTATAATTTTCTAAGTCCACAAACACATTTATATGTACAGCGCTATGTTAATAAAATATCAATCTCTTTTATGTTCAAATTTAATATAAACGATGATAAATATATAATAAGAAGATAGCGTAATATTTTTTTATCTATCGATTTTATCTCTCAACTTACATTGCATTTTACTATACCCAGTTTGGTCGGATATTTGCTTATCAGTATATCGTTGAAAAACGATGAGAGAGTTTGTACTTCTTGATAATGAAGGGTAAGCCTTCGAAAACGTTTGAAGATTTAATAAAATTGTTATTATTTATAGAATTGATCAATATAATTGTTCAATGTATCATATTCGAATTATATAATGTGTGCATTTAATACTAACACTTATTAAAGTTTTACATATCATTTCTTTAACTATTCTTTATTACTAGAGTTGTTGTTTTTTTTCATCGACTTTCTTCTATTTGTATTACTTTACATATTTCTTTGTTTAGCTTTCTTGAAATCTTGTTAATATTCATTTCTCATCAGATGAAAGAAAAGTGAGAAAGTTGACTGGTTCCTGTGAAAGCGAAAGGGAATTTGTAATCCCATCAATGGAAGAAGTAAATAAATAACATATCATTTGCTTCCATGATCTATAACAACTGGCAATAGTAATCTTTGATATGACTTTTTTAGAGAAATGGATTCAAAAAGCATTTATTCTCTATGTTAGGAAGTGAACTATGTTTTAAGAATCTCCCATGTTAAATTAGATCATTTAGATAAGTGTTTATATAATGACCATAAAAAATATAAAACATAAATGAAATGTAATGCAAATTTCAGAAAGGATTTTATATCCATTTATATATAATCTGAGAAAAACATCTATGTACTCAAACAAATATATTTCAGTTGATAAATCAATTACTGAAAGAAACAAACTTCTAATATTTAATCGTATGATATCATAGTATTTTTGTAATGATAGTTCTTAATGGACACCTATAAACTAGATTTAACTTGAAATAAGTGGGAAAATACAAATGTAATAACATTGAGATTTTCTGAACTAATTTTGGAAAGCTAAATGATTTTGAGGTTCATGTCAAATAGTACAAATTTATGAAATAAAATAGATTCACAATAATTTTTTATTCTTTATAACAATTCTCATAAATATATTGTTAAATGATAATAAATTATTGATAAATATATTTTTGGAGTAATAAATATTCTTTAGAATATGATTTGCAATTCCAATCTTAAAGCATGATGAAATTCTTTTAGAATTTGCTTTAGTATATGATTAATTAAATTTGTTTAGTCATCATATCATCATCGAATACCCTTATTATTATGGCAAAATTGGTCAATGAGAAAAGACATTTAATTGGATAATCATTACAATATTATTTTTAAGCAGCCAATCAGAGATTGAACAAATCATTGCTGTTCAAGTCTAATTGATATTGTTTTTAGTTTAGAAAAAGGGAAAAAAGTTTAAAGTATTAATTTATACTGACAATAGCTTAATGTATAGCTGAAGAACTAACAGAACTATTATTTGGACATGCTAAAAGGCATAGATTGAAAGTAAAATATGTTTAGACAAGGATAGATGGAGATCACAACAAGTATGTTATTATAAATAATAAGTTGATCAGCATTACTACTACAATAACATATTTTTCAGGAAGGAGGCTTCAATTTGTATCACAGGTAATAATTTTAAACATCAAGTTGAAATTTATCAAATTCAATGAAACTATTTTTCAGAAATGAAAAGTCTAAATGTGATAATGGAGACAGACAAACCATGGAAAAATGAAAAATTTGAACAAGAAAAAAAATTGATTCTATAGTCAGAAATTTCAATAAGAATGTGAAGTAAAGTAATATCAAAGTTATACCAAAGAAAGAAGAGATATGAAAGGTTGGGTCATGCAAAAAAAATGAAACTAGTGCAAGAAAAGAGAATATAAAACCAGAAAGAATAAAATTCAAAGTTGCAGAATAATAGAGTAAGGTGAAATGCAACAAATTAAAACTGTCAAAAAGGATAAACAAAAATGGAAATTCAGTGTAAAAACATCAAATAAAAGTATGGTAAATATAAATTAAAAATCAAAAGGAAATCATAATAAACTTCAATATAAAATAATAACTAAAACAGATCATAATAAAAGTTAAAAAATTGAAAAATGCTCATTAACAAGAATTAAATTTTGAAATAGTAGTCAGAATACTGTTCTTTCTATGAAAAACTTACTGTAATTGTTGCATCATCATTATAATAGTGAAGATATTTTATTGGAAGTTAAAAGAGCCATGATTAAAGTGAAGAAGAATGGAAATTCTGGAAATGATGGAATAGCTGAGAAATGTTTAATCTGTGTGATATTCATGCAAAAATGGGTAGCAGCTAAACATATATTAGATAACAAGGGAAACAAAATGTTATATGAAAATTAAATAATCATGGACTGATAAGCATTTTAATTTTGGATGAAGTCCATGATGAATATCTTAATGAAAAATTAAAAGCCCAGATGAAAAATCACTTGATATATTAATAAACTGAATTAAATAAAACTGGGGTACTAAATATATCCCTCCTTTTTATTGCATAGAAATCCAAAAGAAAAAAAATGATATTTGTATTTTGTTGATTTTCAGAAGGTCCTTGATAGCATTAACAGAAGCTGTTCTGGATATTATTTAAATCTAAATTAATATACTACAGAATGTTAATGATAATTCAAAACAGCCATGAAAATATTTAGAGTAATTGGGAGACAATTTGAAATTGTAAAAAATAGAAGTAAACCCCAATTTTATTAAGCAACTCATCATTCACTTACTTGAAAAGTATTATATAAAATAAAATAAAAAAAGTGCAAACAACACCAAACCATGGAAAAATAATTTAATGTATGTAGATTACATAGTAGTCACGTAAGATATAGATGATACAGTAGTCATTAAAGATGATGAAGAGCAGTTAAATCAACATTAAGTATGCTAAATAAAGAAGAAAATAATATGAATGGCACAATAACAATGGTACTTGGAAAAAAATATGAAAAAAATGAATATTTGTTGAATATCTTGGAAGTAGAATCTGTATTGATCTAAACTGCCAAAAATAAAAATTAAAAATAAGCATACAAGAATATGTTTAGAAGAATTAGAAAAGCAAAAATATCAGATTATAAATAATATTAAATATACTGTAACATATAAATATTTATTAGTGTATTATTATATAATTGTAAAAGTTTATAAAAGAAAAAATGTGGAATTTGAAAAAAACATGCTATAATAAATTATTGGAAGTGATGGATACAAACACTTTAAATAAAGAATTACACACAAAAAAATAATTTAATAAAGATATAAAGAGAATGTTATAAGTTTTAGCTATTTTAGTTAAATAAATGATAATAAAAAACTATAATTTTTGGTATTACAAAAGGGCAATAAAATGTGAAGATTTCATAAAACATAGATAGTAACTGAAATACAGGCTTATTATATACCTATATCTACATATGTAATATATAGGATGTTATTTATCTTTTCAATGTATATGTGTTAAAGTGTATCAGTGATATGAGATAGAGTTGTGAGTGGTGGGTTATATGAAAATCTGTGCTCATAAAACATAGATAGATGAAGGAAAAGTATAATGTTAAACTGAAATTTCTTCGAGATTTTTCTTAGAGATTGTAAAAATTTATGGGGAAAGCATCATTCATACTTATGAGCCTGTGGCATTTGATAATGATTGTATTAATCTGGCACTTCTTATTTTTTAGCCTTTCCTGATGATTAAGCGTACAACTAATAATAATTTAATAATTCACCTTTTATTTTCATATTATAAATTTTTCAAGTTTTTAAATTATAATTCCATAGTGTATTTTTTGTATTATTTTTTTTTTATGTTAATATAATGTTACTATTCAATAATAAGTAAATAAAAAATAAACATTTTCTTAATGGTCTTGAATTTATTTAATATAAATAAATAGCAATACTGTGACTATAATTTTTTAATGCTTTGTTTAAAACTTTTTTACATTAATGCAAATTGTCAATAATAATAAGAAAGATTTATTGATTCATTTTATTCATTTTTCTCTTCCTTATTTAAAATAAAAATGAACTTATTTAGCAATTTGTTTTGTTATTATTATATTGATAATGTGTGAAATTTAGCAATTAAAATTCATGTAAAATTATAGAATACACCTGTGTCTTGTTTTATACGGTAGATAGATTATACAGAAAACCTGTATTAAAAAAAATCGCACAAAAATAGACTTATCTTAAAAAATGGAGGATAGATTCTGTAATTTTCAGAATTTGCATAAAAGCAAAGCAACAAGGAAAAATTTCTTTAAAATTCGCATTAAAAAAATAAAGAAATAAAGTATGACTAATAAAAAATATCAAATATTTGAAAAAAAAATAGATACAAGACAAACTTTTTTACTTTTTTTTATTAACTACAGTATTTAATTTTACATTTTTTTCATATGTATTTTAATCATTACCGCTATTTGATGATAGGCAGTTCGTTTGTAAACTGGTAAGAAATCAGATTCATCACAAGTGGAAGTACAACTAGTGCTGCTTTCAGTCTTGTGCTATGTTAATGGTTTTCTGTTGACAATGTAATCAGTGATTAAACTTTCAGATGATGATTTTACTAATTGTTTATAAAGCTCATGGTATCCAGACATATAACTAATTTAGCTCTTATTAGAATTTTAAGAGGTTGTTCATTGCAGCAAACTCTCTCAAAGTTCAGCATTTTCTGATGTTTTTCTTTGTTTCACACATCAACATAAAATCTATGATTAAGTGATTAATACTTATTGGAAAATAATAAATATGTCTTCATTTGATAGATATTTCTGTTTACTACTGAAATAAATTTTAAATGTTCACATTTTGTTTCTATATTAAAGAAATGAGATCACAATCAAAACAAAAGGATTATACATTATCGGTAGAAAGATTATTTTCACTTTACAAAACTTCTTTATTTTAAAAATCTAAAAAAACATTTGTTTCTGTTATATCTAACAAAATATGCTTTAAAAGTTTAAAATTTTTGAATGTTTATTGCAATATTTTATACTAGTAAGTATAAATCTTTTATTATTATTTACTCATAAGTATAAGTAAATTATTTACATATAAACTAAGATTCTAAATATAGCTTCAAGCCATATTCACGTTAGCTGCAAATATAATGTTATACTTTTGAGAAAAAAAAGTATTTCAAGTCAAAGTAAGTTATTAATAATTTAAATTTCTTGATATCTAATAAATATAGTGAAATATGAACTTCTTTATCACATAAAAGAAAACCCACATAAAAAAATATTAAGAAGAAACATGAGTCGCATAAAAAAAAATCTGCATAAAACGAGACCCAGGTGTATTAAAAAAAAGTTAGCAATTCATTAATTTATGATTATATTGTATAAAATTTAATGATTGAAGTTAGTCTTTTTTAAAAAAAAAGAAATCTTTTTTTTAAAAAAAAAACTGCAATTCAAACTTCTTTTTATAAAATTGATTTTTTTTTTTTTTTTAAAAAAAAAAAGAAAGAAAGAAAGAAAGAAAGCTATAAGAAATTCAACATAGAAATATAGTTCTCATGTCAGATTTATTCAGTTTTAGGCTGTTTTTTTTTTGTTTTTTTGAAATGTTGATTTATTTACTGCTCTGTGTTTATTTTTTAGTATATGTATCTTTACAGATAAATAACAAATAATAAAATTATAATTCTTGCTATAATAATATAATCTGGCAGTTGTGAAAACTTTTAGTAACCAGATTATTGATGTTATATATAAATTTGGGATTACATTTATAATGTTGCATGAAAAAGCACAAAGAAAGTTTTTAAAAATTTATAGTTTATATATTATAATGAATGTATGCAGCTTTTAAATCAAAATATAAAATTGAGATATTTTTTTATGTTTGGGTTATTTATCTTAAAATGCTTTTGATTATAATTATTCATTTCATTTGCTTAAAGAAGACAATTAAAATTAATTTATTCCTATAAATTGCAACACAATTTTAAATTCCATTCCAATATTTGTAGAAAATTGCTTAAGGAAAAAGTTATTTTGATCAAATTTATTTTCAATCATTATTTTATTCATTGACAGCCCACTAAAATGCAAAACTTTTCAACATCTATCTCTTTATGTTGGTAGGCTATAAAGCTTTTTTTATATATAATTATTAATTAAACTTTTTTATTTCATCACTGTATCTCAGACTAGATGTTTTCTGAAAATTTTTATCACTAGATATTCTCTTAAAAACTGCCCTAGTCTATAAATTATATCTTTTTGCTTTTACCATAATATCATTCTGAAATCAAATGTATTTGTTTTTTTATTCATGTTTATTTTAATTCAAATGTCTCTTATTTCTTCCTTTCAGCTTTTGTTTTATATTAAAATTCATAGACTAGGTTTCATTGTCACTATAAAATTCATATTGTGTACCTACCTAATCTCTACCCTCAACTTTATTTTAATATTAATGTAGAAGACTTTATCTAATATCAATTTACCTATTTATGTTGTTAATGTACTTGTTTTCATTACATGTTATATTGGTGAAGTGTATTAGATGAGTATCTTCAAAAGATTGTGTCTGAACTAAATAATCATTATTATTCTGTTTGTTAGATATACTTACCATTCTCTTGTTTACTATGTCATCATTTGAGATATTTGTTAATTCATCATCATCTGTATTCAAGATAAGTTTTGTTTTGATGAAGTATCTTCATTTTTACTGGTGTCTTGTCATGTATTTTACTTCTTTATTCCACATTTCCTTCTGGGTCATTAACTTTTTTGTTGTTGGAATTACTATTTGTTTTTGTTGAATCTTGTGGCATACATGGAGGTAGAATGTCATTAATCTCTGTTTATATTTTATTTATTATAGTCAACTTTGTTGAATTAGTTGAGATGTAATCTTCATATTGTTTTTTTTTTTGTGTGTGTGATTAACCTCATATTGTTTTTCTTTATAAACATCTTCATATTGTTTTTTTTTCTGATTATTATTGTGTTCCATGCAATGTTGAATTTTAATTATTTTTAGACTATTTTTTTTCTAGAGAGACTAAGGCAATCTTATTTACATCCATCCACCTGAGATTTATTTTTGGGATATTGATGTGTGAGTGTGTTAATCATGTTATAGTGATTATTATGAGATCCAGCCCATTTAATTTATTTAAAAGTACTATACATTTAACATTTTATATTACTTAAACAGATTTTAAGTGTAAATTTAATCTTTGTATTATATCCCTGAAAACCATTAACAATCATTAGAATAATTCAAAATTCATTATTTACAATTTTTATTTTCCTTATAGAAATTCTAACATAACAAATAGTTATATTAATATTTCACTAGTGAGAAGTAAGGAGTTTCTACCAAAAATGTAGCTCATTTAATAACAGTGGACACTCATCACTTATTGAAGCAGTCGGATCTAATTTTGATCCAAACTTCATGAGATCCCACCTTTAACCTAGTTCAAACCCTGTTACTAACAGTGAATATTTTCGAATATAATAGACTTTATGCTATCTTCAATATGCATTAGTTTTAATTAAAACTGAAGCTATTATTTAAAACTTTATTGAGGCTAATTATCTTATGTTTAAATTTGTTAATGTTATTAATTGCCTCATGATAAAAATTCATAAAAAATATATATTTTAATTATATGAATTGCATGTATATATTTGTAGAAAGTTAAATATATATTCATTATAAAGTTTTCTTACATCGGAATGTTTTATTTCATATTTTACTATTTTGTTCAAATTTATATGATTAAAAGTTACATTCTTTCGATAAGCTTTCAGATCGTTCTTTCCCAAAGACAATAGGGAATATTTTATTAATTAGTTTAAAATGATAATTTAAAACTGTAAGGACAGTTCTTAATTAAAATAGTTTGTTCAGATTTTACAAATTCATTTTCTAAATAGTAAATTAATTCAAAGTTAATGGATTTGAAAGTCTTATTGGAGGAATGGACCGGAAATCAATTAGAGAAAATTTTGGTTTGTAATCATGTAAAAGCTTTAGCCTGAAGGCATCAAAATCAGAATGGGTGGGAAACCGTAGGAAAGAGTATAAAAACCTGGAAAAGTTTCCACAATGAACCATTACTATTAAATTCAAAAGAGTTGCCACCAGAAGCTATCTCAGTTTTAATTATGATTTTAATAGTATTTTCAGCATGGTATGCAGCTAACTTTGGGGATCTGATTGCTGGACCCCAAAGTCCTTCCTAAATCTTCAAAATGTTACTGCTGAACAGAACTTTTCAATACCATTTATAAGCTGCCCAAATAAAGAAGGAAACTAATCCACAAAATGAAATTCACATGAATCAAGTGTGCATCTATGTTGTCTCCTAAACCCAACTGGATTCTGTCATTATAAATCTATGAGTGAGTCATGGAAGAATTGATAAGTGTTTTTTTTTACTTTATAAACCACAAACTTCTGCTCTATTCATGAACTCTATCTCAAATCATAATTTAAGTTAACTACTGACTAAAATTTTCTATTCAATTTATAATGCATTACAATCTGTTATAGTAATTCTCTATTCTATTATCTCTAGTTAATATCTTGTTAACTTTCTTTCTACTACTATGGCAGTTCATTTTAACTAATTTTAATTATATTTATTTGAATGAATATTAATATTATTTATTTGCGATAATATGCCAATAATACTTTCAACTCAATAATCTCTTTCATTTAAACTCACCCTAAGAAAATAGTATTGTATTAAATTTTATAGTTTAATTATTGCCCATTAGAACTAAATTAATACTGTTCTATTAATTATCGAATTGAAGGATTTATTTAATGTTTGATATGATTTACCAATGGCTGAGAAGTATTATTTGCTCAGTTTATAACCTATGCTCCTGGCTATTTTATTTAAGTTATATAAAAATATTTATTTATATTGATCATATTTATTAATGTGTTACTAAAGGTTAATAAGGAAAATAAAATAAATATATTCTAATTTAAATCTCGTATTTTATACTATTATTCAGGGAAGGCATGATATAAAGGGTATTACTATTATAATTATATATTTGCATTTAAGCACATTTGCTCCGTGTAAGTTTGATTTTAATCTGATATGATCAGGTTATTATGTTAGGCATCTATTATATAATTTTAGCTTTATTAATCAAATATGATGATCATTGTATCATCACCATTCTGAACGTTGCTAATGCGAGCAACTTTTTTGCTTCTTAGGTTTGTCATTTTGGTGATATTATTGATATTTTAAATATATAGGAAGAAATCACTTTCTCCCTCGTTCATCACTAAATTGGAACACCAAAGGTTCATGGCTGTGTCCCGACCTGGCTTTGCCATGTTCCATGGATAATTTGTAGGGCAGAAAGGACTTGTTAAATACAAGCCGCCCTTCATACTTCTCAAATCACCGACAAACTATTTTATTTCATATTTGTTTTGCTGCTTGCAATGCGTTAGTACCATTTTATTTCTTAGTTCAAATAAAGTCCCGCTCTTCTGCTTCATAAATATTAATGAATTGATTTCATTAAAATTAAACAAGTTTATCTTTATCGATAATTTTAAATAATTTTCTTTGTTAAGTATTGAAGTTATACCCTACGTATTTATCATGCTTTTCATGAACTGATTTATTGACGTGTAGAAAATGAATCTCACATCTTTCTTACATAAAATTAGAATTATATTTTCTTTTCCAAAGAAAATAACAGACAATAAATAATATATATAATTTGTTTGGCACAAATGCCGTAAATACCTTTATTTACCCTTGTCTACTTTGTCGGGCATAGACAAATATATTTCTTAAATACTTATGTATTAATTATTGGCATATGAGGACAACTGCCATTATTTATTATACATTGTAATCCATGCTCCAAAGACTAGAGATAATTTATAATACTCATCATAAATATTTGAACAAATATTTGCCTATTATTAACTATTTTATATACATATTTGGTTTGATTGTTTATCATTTATTAATTAGTTTTAAATATTCGTTCTCACTGTCTGTATTGGCAGCCCAAATATACATATATGAATTTATTCAGAAATATCCGTAGTCATCATACGTTAGTTAGAGTCAGACAAGGGGTCTCAGTAATCATCATATTTATTGAGCTACTTCTATGGTGCATAGTCATGTGCCATCAATGTGAATTATCCATTAGGTTTTGATCTGAGCTCGTGAATTGGGTTTGAATTCAGTTTGGTCTTTGATATAATTTTTTGGTTTAACTGGATTTGAAGTCCGGTTTCGGAGGTTCAGGTCATTTTGGGTGGAAAATGTATTTGACCGGTACATTGTAGACCTAGTTTCTGATTCACTATTACTACACCACTCCCTTAAAATCTGCTTTATTTTCAGACAACTCAGCAATAATACCCTTTATCAAAATTATATTTACTATTAATTCAATATATTAAAATTAATAAGACTATTTTTACTTACAAGAACTATAGAATTCCTATTTTCACAAATTTATGTTCTTGCAAATTCTGCACAGAAATGGATATCATTCACATATCCCATATCACTAGATCCACAGTATCTCCTAAAAAAATTTTAGTTTTGACTGATGAGCTACACAAAAGAATTATACAATGTATATTCACAACAGATAACAGTCAATTTATAATAAAACTTACAAATCCATACATGACATATTGAAAAAATATATTACAAACCAAAAAAAAATGTTACTCAATCACATAGTCAAGAAAATTTATTCAATGGGTTCTATGTCAACTATCTATATCAAGGTTTTCCATAGCATTAGAAATTGGGAACACAGTTTTTTAAGGTGTTGATTTGCTTATTTCAGTCCATATGTACTTTAAGGTTATTATAAAAAAGAAGTAACACTCAAACACTTTTATAATTATTCCAAAGCTGTAGACGAACAGATAACATTCAACTGAAAGTTTTTTATGAAGTTTAGAGAATATGCCAGTCATACCGAAGTTTATATTTACTTGCCTAGTCAGTTTACATCTTTATGTCAAATATAGGATTTGTATTCAGTAGCAATTGTCCTATTCATGAAGCAACATATCATCCAAAACCCATAGGATTTAAACCAAAAAGTGCAATGGAGTCACACCTTTCAATATTGTTGTTTCAGTCATAATTTGCTAAAAAAAAGGGGGGGCTTATTAGTAGGACAAGTTTACAATGGCAGTACAATTTGCCATAAAAACAGCTTTGACTCAGTTTCAATTGATATTTTTATACAAACAATGGAAAAACTACAATACTTAAATGTATTTTATACAATTTTTAAATTTATTTATAAAGAGGGAAATATGTATTATCTTAATTGAAAAAGTGGTTCTTCATTTAAGTCATATCAATCAATACCACAAAGAGTACTGCTTCATGCTTTGTCATTTATGGATTATATAAACCACTTAATAGCATTGAAAAACATTTTTCAAGGATCTACATATCCACACTGAGTCATTGTATTGCTGCCTGATGGCATACATGGACAATGTCATAGTTTTCTAACAATAAACAATAAATTTATACAATAATTAATTCAAGCTAAATAAATTATAGTTAATATATATACTCAAGTAAAACAAACAAATACATTCTAGGGCAAACCAATGACATACTTAAGATTTCATCTGAACAATATGACTAGATGAAGACAAATATAATGTTGTATGCAACAGAACATAGCATATCATCATTCTCAAAAGCATACTTCTCATTATATTCAAATAAGTTCTCATAAACATATTTATTATCATAACAATCACAAACCATTTACCAATCACAATTTTCACTTAGGAAATCATAATTTTTCACTTAGGAAATTATAATTTAATGTGTTTGAAAAATGACTTAGGTTGGCATTCAATTTATACATACATATTGAATTAAATGTTTGTATGGATTGTTGTTATAATAATTAATTGAAATGAGGAGGTAATTTCTATTATATATATATATATATTGTACCCTTACTTCTCGATATATAATATAATTTGAGATACGACTAGCTCAATTAAATTATAATTCTTAATTAAAATTTGCATATCTATCTTTAATTTACTTTTATACTATCATATTTTAATTAAATTTATTATCAATTATCAAAATCAATATAGTTCTATAGTATGTACTAATTAAATAAGTATTTATCAAAATCATGAGACTGTGAAGTAAAGTTACAAAGCAATAAGTAGATTTACATTGAGTCAATATCTCCCAAGACATTGTCTCAATGGCATAAGAATACTATTACCTCCTTATTAACTTATTACTACATCTACAGCATTCTTATGGCTTTTAAATAAAATAAGTTATCTTTAAAAGTAATAAATAAATAAATCTTAACTTTTATTAAGAAAATATAATTAAATAATCTCAGGCTCTTCTAATAATTTCAAGGTAATAATAATTCATGTAAATAAGTATGATAAGGGATTTTATATCCAACCTAAATACACCTAACTTATTCTAATAATAATATACAATACTAGTCTTAGAGTATAACTTAATTTTATCTATTTCTATTATATCATCAATTACTAAATAAATAATCATATGTATATCTTTTATTTTCATATAGTATCTTAATTTTAGAATAGATCAAAATCTTATAATTTAATAATCTGTGGCAATAAATAATATTGTACTTTTCTATTGTGCATTATAATTACCTCATGACCATTATAATATTATAATATTAATGTCAATTCAATTCTTATAAAATAATATCAAGAAAATATTGTGTTTATTTCTAAATAATAATAATAATTTCATATTGTGCAAATATTATGTTTATTCAAATTATCTGTTGTCAAATGCTGTAGTGTAAAATAATGAACTCGACACACTTTTAAAACGAATTAAACAAATTTATTTACATTAACTTCAACTAAGAATTTATTTACAATATTTACAGTTCAAAATTAGGAAAACAAAGAAAATAAAATAAGAAAATAATAATACAATATGTTTACACTGTTATTAATTCATACTCCTAATAAGTAATTATACATTCTTTAAAATGCTGTACTAATAACATTGAAGTATGTTTTCAAAACTTAGACTTTAAATAAATATTAGTGAACTTCAATTATTACACAGAAAAATTTATGTAAACAATGTTTATATAGCATATGTAAACAATTAAACTTTACTAATTAAATTGCTACATCACTTAAATATTACTGTTACTTATTTCATCATATACTAGTATGTGTTCACTTTACTATTAGCATTACTTGAATAGCATAATATAGAAACTAATGTATCCTTATAATGTAATAACAAAGAATTGATTATAATTTTATATTTCACTTATTGCAATTCATGCTACATGTTTTTGTTAAATATGCATTACATATATGTACTGTTAAAATAATAATATTTAAATTATTCATCAATTTCAAATTCATAAAGCACTATATTAGATAAATTTTATGATTCTTTTCTGTGTGAAATTATTACTTTACTTTATGTGTTATTCTACTCCTTCTTAATAAACTTTTATCTACAAAAACATCCTCTAAAACTTATTTAAAATTCCGGGAAAATAACCTTCAACTTTAAATAAATACTAACTATCCAAACTATTTATACTACGTCATCTATATTCAGTAACCTTTAATTCAAACATAAACTTCTACATAAAACTTAACTTAATTTATCCAATAAAATAAAAATAAAATATAGACTTTGAGATCTCTTCCTAACTTGAAATAAAATAATTACTTGTATGAATAATAAATATAATTCTAATACTCCAACATAATAATAATAAAAATAAAAATCAAAATTTATTTACGAAAGAATCATATAATTATTTCTAAGCTTCTTATGTAATGTTATATCATATTTATATCATAAATTCAAATTATGCATATTTAAATAAAACTGTTACTGCCAATATAATGTGTGTGTATTTTTAAAATATTCATACATCCATTCAACAATAACATATCATTTGGTTGATCTAAAGAAAACATATTAAATACATCAAAATTATTATTATTATACAATTTTTACCATCAATAATGATTTAATGTACAGTCCATCTTCCAATATTCTTCGGAATTACAGCTTCATAAAAATAATTCACATTTACACTCACGATCATTCTTTAAAATATTATGTGTTGTATTAAATATAAAATAAACTTATGCAATTAATCATTATATTATTTTTAGTTATTATTTAAAGAAATGTACCTATCTTATTTTAATAGATTAATAATATTTAAATTTTATGTTAAATAAATAAACAGAATTCATATTACATAACTCCAGCGATGTCTCCCTTTCACCATAAAGTTCTTTAATCCTAGGCACACATTCACTAGAACACCATTTCCTGTTTCCGGTCCATCACGTGTTTTTTAAAAGTTTATGAAAATGAAAACGTTCTTTTAAAATAAAATAAAAGTTAATTCTTCCATAAGAAATAAAATAAAATTAAAATAGTTTATAGGATCCTGATTTAGTTATTTTTAAAATATTATTCAAAAGTTATTATTTTAGCTTAGTCTTTAGTTTTATGAAAAATTATCATTTAATTATTTTAAATTAACTGGGACGTCCACGTATTACTTGCGCATTTCTTAACAAAATATCCAGGTAAGAATAAGCTTCTTCATCTAAAACGACCAGCGTTTAAATTATTTCAATATAATAATTTTATTATATTAAGATTTTTAGCTAATTATATTTCAATTGATTTGCCTTTAAAATCATCAACATTCAGTCTTTTAAACATAAAGACTTAACAAGGCAAGTATTTATAAAACTACTTTTATTTCTAATATCTTTACTCAAGATATACATTTAAATTTATAGCTTGCAAAAATACTTTCTTTATACAAAAGTATTTATTCTTTAAAATATCTATTTTCTAATAGGCAACAGTAATTAGCTTTTAAAATTATATACTGTCCAAAATACTACTTTTCTCCATCTCGTAATTTTCCGAACTAATCCAGCGTTTGTCATACTTCTAGTATAAAGTTTCCGATATATTTTCACTATATATGATGTTCCCATGACCATTTGCATGTAAATTGAGCTCAATAGAGACGACCGATAGGGAAAAAATTAAATTAACACTGCATGTCTATCATTTAAAACTTTTATAACTTATTTACAAGACACTCTTATAATTTTGAAAAATGATTTTAAAAGCGTCTACAAAATTTACGTAGCTATTTTTAATAACACAATTAACTTGAAAAATCAATCACAGAGTCCCCTCCTAACAATTGAACTAAGCTTTTATACCGGAAGAAACTTCTCATTTGATTGGTACATTTAAACAATCAACTTGCTGGCTTATTTACATATTTACCAACAACACAAAATTAAAAATAAATAATGACTTATTTAATATTTAATATTTATTACATTATCAAATTTTAAAATAATCCTTATCGTTTATTTAAATCCACTAAATATTTTTTAAAATATTCTTATTTACTTGATTTTAATTTTAACTTTTATAAGATTATTTAAAATACACTAAGTCTTTTTTTTTATACGTTATATTTTTAAAACAATATTTTAAAATCAGATTTAATATTTCACATTGAATATCTTTATTTTATCTCGTGATAGCTCACGTATTATTTATAAATTTTATAACATGATCTTAAAATAGTCTTGCAACTTTACTAAATAACTTCCAAGCATGTGTGTGTATATTTAACTAACATCTGTTTTTTTTTTACAATAAAAGAAACGCTTGTCATAATCTAAAAATAACTAACAATTGCATTTTTAAAATAAATATTTTTTTTTAAAATAAATAAGATATTATAACAGATTTTAAAATAATTATCCAATATTATTAAAATCAAATATTAGTCTTTTATTTAAGTACTTACAATAATTAAAATATTTATATTCTTTTATAATATTATTTTATCAACAATAAACATATGTATTTAATCTTACTTGTCTTTTAAACACTTTTAGCTTTAAACACCTATTTATTAAATATATTAATGCAGTATTGATTATGGCCATTTTTCCAACTATATATTATAATCATCATCATTTAAAATGTCTCTCTCAATATCAGCACAATTTTACATATCAAATACTCATAGATTGCTTTAATTAAACTTTTTGAAATATTACCATAAGCAAAATTAACATCACATATTCAAATATATCTTAAATTTAAAATTTTTAATAGATTAGCACAAAAATTAAATGGTGACCCATACAAAAGGGCACAATATATATATATTCTGTGAAAATATTAAAAAATATATATATTTACCTGTTTAAGGAGGTTTATTTAAACTTCTTTGTATCAATAATTTTAATCTCTTTGGTCAAGTTGCAATCTTCATTATCTATATAAATATATTGGACCATTAATAAAGATTGGATTTCACCTTCATTGTTAAGAGGAGGTTGCCTTGACAACAGATTGAGATTATTGATTGGTTTTGATTTTGGGATTGAAAAGTGTTGACTGGTTTAAATGATATATATATATATAAATTTTAATTGTTTATTTCAAAGAGGAAAATTTGAACACATTCTTTTTTTTCTAATCTTAGTTAATATTAGAAATAATTTTAAAATAGCTGAAATCTCTTAAAGCATCATAAAACTTTAAATCTTCTAGTGCTATTTTTAAAGCTTTATTTTTCTTAAAAATATTTTTGAAACAGCTATATATGATCAAAATATCTCTTATTTTGTGGGAATTATCTTGAGAGATAGAGACAAATTTAGCAGTGCCTGCATCTATTTTGCTAGCATAAGGACTCAATTCATAGCAATATTTGATAATTTGTCTTTGCTGTCAAAAACCAGTTTGGAAATATAGTAGTATTACTTTTTACCAAGCTTAACAAATTGTGGAAGAACTGCTATTAATTGTCTTTTTAAAGAAATATTAACTACTAATCAGTGTATACACATTGAAATTTGAACATATTTTATAAAGATTAGGATATCTAAAGACATATCTTAGAGTGAAATAAACTTTGTATGTATGAGAAAGTATAAAAAATAATAAATATTTTTAAGTATAAAATTAAAGGTAGGCAGTATAAAATGGAGTTTTTGGTATATTCAATGCAAATAGTAGATCTTATCTATAACATCTATGAACAGCATTTGTCTTCACAATATTGTTCAAATTTAGTGGCTGTCACAAGTTACATTTTTTGATCAAAGAATTAAAGATATTTAATCATTTTAATTTGTTCTAAGACTTTAAAAGCTCTGTAATATATTATTTACTGATGATGTAGAATTAAAAAAATATTTTAAAATTAAAAATATTTATTACAGCAATTCAAACTAAAGAAAGAATGGAGAAAACGTGTTAAATAAGTAAAACTGATTTATTTAAATATTGAAAATAGCATTTACCATTTTCTTGCACACTTTAATGCTATAAGGAGTTTCATTATTTATAATGTAGCAGTATATTTGAAAAACTAAAATTAATAGTGTTATGGAGATGAAAAGTGGTGGCAGTCTATGAATGATAATGATTGATTGTTATTTTCATATTCTTAATTATCTACTTACCACATATATATGTAAATCAATTAATTTCAAACAATATCTTTTTATATGAACATTAATAACAACTGATTAATCAGGTAAGAATATTTTAAAGAAAATAGCAAAATTATATATAAGATACGTGTGCCCAATATGTTAAATTCAAAAGCAGGTTAAGTAAATAAGTAATGGAATAAATATTACAACCAAACAAAAATACTTGATTAATGGTCATAGTTTGCTTGCCATTCCTTTGACATTCTTTATTCTAGAATTTTAATATTTAGGATTATATCATTAGTCTCAATAACCTCTTTGCATCATTAAAATTCATGGCATCTGATAGATAATACTGCAGAGTATAAACATATTAAGTAAAGTAAATTTTTTTTAAAAAAACCTTAAAACTATTTAATTTAATTTATACTTCACATTTAATTTATATACTTTTGGTTTATTCATATACAGATTTCCTTATTTGCCTCCTCCCTCCCCATTAATAATTATTAAAACAAATTAATAAATTTTAGAATCTGCATAGATGTGAGATATTTTTTTGTATGCATATGTTTGTGCATCCATTACAATGTATTCATAAATTTAAAAAAAGATGCAGGAAAAAAACATTAAATAATAATTATCTTGTAGAAGGAAAAAAGGTTGCACAGTTGGAAGACATTACTAATGATGTGTCATTCCTTGTAGAATAATGAAATTTAGAAAAAATGATTTAAAATGAAACAAGTATAGAAGACTAAAACTATCCTACTGAATAATAAGACTGAAAAGCCAAATATAATGATAGGAAATGAATAATATGACAGATTAAAAGTGTGCATATTTGCATCTCAATACAACAGATTAATGCATTAAAATATTCAGGAAATTATAAAGGTAAATAAAGAAATACAATATTATTTTTTCAATAACCAGGTTTAAATCTTTATGTTGTTAGAAAAAAATGAAAATAATAAAGGTTGTATTAAAATACAACGCATTGAAAATAATTGGGGGGGGGGGATTATTGACAAAAAAAAAATAGAAAATGAAAAAAAAATACAGTAGCCATGTTTTTTGAGACAAATAGAAAATCATTTAGAATTTTTTTTTAAAAAAGAGTTAGGTTGCCTCAAAGATGAAGATCATTATTTTATTTAAACGAGAATTAGAGATAAGAAGGCATCTTAAAAAGAACTTTAAGGAATGTATTGATTTATTCAGAAGCTATAACTATTTAGCATTAGATACTTCTGTAATATTTTGTAATCAATGGACAATATATTGGAAAGAAGAGAAAATATTGCAATAAAAATATTGGTGTGAAGATGTTTTAAAGGAGAATTTTAGAAGTTTTAAAGTCATATGATAGAATTGGTTTGTGTGTGGGAGGGTGGGGGTATTGCTCCACGGTTATTTTTTTATCAATTTTATTAAACATTACTTTTTTATTAGCCAGGAGTTGATTATAGGTGAAATTTAGTTTCTAAGAGGTATTATTTATTTTGCAAACAAAAGGCATGAATTACACGAACTTTGTTAATTCATACCGTGTGTATAATTTTCATGTATTACTCTACGCTTTAATAAATCTTGTTTTTTTATGATATAAATGTTTGAATACTTGCTTATGAATTATTATATACTGTATTGTCTATATTGTACTGTAAATTTAAATTCATATACCTAAATGTTCTTTGTAACAAACATTTAGTTAGAAAAAATAAAAGCTATTTGTAAGTTGCTTTACAGTTATATTAATTAATCTGTTATATATGTAGTTAGTTGATCTATTTTTAGCTTTGCATTATGGTTTTTGTTTGTAGTGATTAGTGTTAATTTTTAAAAGATTTGTAAAATGACAAAGTCGAGTCTAAAGTGATTTTAATCAGTGAAAGCTTCAGCATTGAATTCAAATGGTAGGAGCATAAAACAAATCAAGTGATTTGTTTTTTGCTGCTAGCAGTTCTCTTACTTGTATTCATAATTTAACAGAATAATTATGCAAATCCTCTCAATAAATCCATCACAAGTCGTTTATCACAGCTTATTATTTTGACTTGATCTCTTTCACAAGCTGTAAAAAAAAAAAATCAAATTATCTGCAATAGACTGCCTCTTCAGCTACAATGCTTTTTGTTGCGCCTTCTTTTTACAAAGGTGAGAGCAGTTATTTATGAGAAGAAAAAACATTTTTGCCCTCTCGTATGACCTTTTAAGGTCAAAGGTTAAGATGGAAGGCTGTTCAGCTGAGGTTTAATGTAGGGTTTTAAACGTCAGGGTCAGGAGCTCTAATCGGTGGAGTGTGAGAGTGCGTCTTCCAAATACACAGCTAAACATGATTTTCCTTTTATTTGTCTGGATGGTAGAGTGAGTAAGAAGCATAGGACAGTCTGCCTAACAGAAGGAGCAGCCGGGCAGGTGCAAGCACCTAGGGAGGAAAAGAAAGTAGCAATATGGCCATTTCTCAGATGAAATAAAACCATATGCAAGTTTAAAAAAAGAGATGGAGGAGGAGCGATGTTAGTATTATGTTTAATCAATACTTTAGTTGAGTTCAGGAAAAAAAAATATGTTTTTATTCAGTGCAGTATACTAGAAGTATTGTTGTATAACTAATTTTTATGTCAGATTTGAAAACCATTTGTTCGTACATATGTTTATGCACATATACGTGTTAATTGTAAGCATTTTTTATATTTATTTATAATCGTATATATATGTATATTTATCGACAAGTACATTCTCAAATATATTTTCCCTTTTAAAGTTATTTAATATGTACACATTTATTATTTGAATTTCATTAATATTTCCGCAGCCCTCTGTATAGATGTTTATTGTTTCTTTAATTTGTAACTCTATCTATTCTCCTGGACACATGAAAGAAAATATATTTTATATATATAAAAAAACCATTGGAGTTCATATTAACATTTGCTTTTTTCGCAAACAGAAAGGCTATGGAATCACTATTTTAACTAAAACTGAATATTGTTAATAAAAAAATAATTTATTATTATTATTATTTTGCTCTTTAGTTGAATCCTTGAAGAGACGTAATTTGGATATACACTATTCTAAAATGTAATGTATATAAATTCTTTGACCGCAGACAGATGGAGTAACTAGGCAATAAGATTCTACGGCCAAGTAATAATAAAATTATCGTTGCTTGCCGGCGCCTTTTCTTGTTTTTGTATTTGCAATATTACTGATTGTATAAAAATAACAAACTATTTTGTAAACAGTTTTAACTGAATATAACACAATAAATTTAGATACTATTAAAAGCGCTGATGTTCTCTGTTGTTTTGTAACATTTATCATTCCGAAACAGAATTTAGTATTTTATATAACAATTTAGGAATGTCAAAGAAATTAGAAAATCTTTATTATTATTTTTAATTTTATAACTGTTTAAAATTTGAAATTATTTAATTTTTTCTTCAGTCCGCACTCTTAATAATGGGATGTGTACATTTCATATTATATTGAAATCTCGATCACTTTATATGAATAACTATTTTTTATTATGTAAACTACCTTATAATTCAAAAGTGTATTTGTTAATATTATTTCAAATTTATCTTTCTTTTTACTCCCACTTAATTGTTAAGATGAAAATAGTGTATTTTATTATTTTAAACATTAATTGGTGTATCTTTTATTTAATTGTTGTATCTCTTATTTTCTATGTTTTCAAAAATATATTTGAGTTCTAAAAAATGATGTAAAACTTTGGTTACTTAATAATATGCAGATTACCATTAAAATAAAAACTCCAAATTGGCATTCACGAATGCTGTGATGTAAAATGGCTTCCTGAAAAAGTTCCTATGCTTAACCCATATTCCCAGAAAACCTGTTAGCCATGTTAAGCATTCCCCTCTGTGAAGTCAATATATGTCACACTGCTAGTATAAGCTTGAGTAATTATTCTTCATCATTCATACTTTTCTTTGTCCTCTTCCTTTTCTAGGCATCCAAAGATCCTGTCTTTGCACCACCTGATAATAAACTTACCTTAACATTATTATCTATTTTCATACTCTATATATTTTGTATGCTTATATAACTATAAACTACTATTTTATTAGCCATAACTCTTCTTTTTTTTCTAACAATCTATTTACTCTCTTGTTCCAATCTTTACAATCAGATATTCACAAGTTACATGTGAGAGATTCTGAATAAAATTAACTATTAGATTTTTAAAACAAATAACTATTTTTAACAAATTAATTGACATGCCAGTTAAAGTTGGCTAGTGGATGATTATGGAATGTAAGTTACAGCAGTTTTGTTATGACTATTGCCTGTTAAAATTGTCCTAGTTGAATGATCCTAATTGAATGTGAAAGTTATGCTACCATTGTTGTGACTACTTCCAGTTAAAGTTGACCTAGTTGGATAATCCTAATGGAATGTAAAAGTTACATCAGACTTGTTACGATTATTGAACTGCAGAAAATATAATGGGAAAAAAACTAATATATATATAATGAAAATAAAACTAAGAATATTTTTTATTCTTCGTGGCAAGGGATCCAGTGCTTGGAGGCAGAAATGGAACAAAAGAATATTATGTTGAATATCCTAACTTAGGCAATTGACTTCCATGGGTAATGAACTGCATAGGGTCTTAACAAGTTACAATAACCTTATTGTTTTTAGTAAGACTCCTTATGCTGTTTTAAATTATATCTATATCAAAATAAATTGAGACTCTTTCAAATTTAGCTGTTGTACTGTGCATTTATTTAACTTTATTTGTTTCACTAGCTTCTAATGAAATGAGTTTTCCAAATTAAAAATTATTTACAATCTTCAAGGACGAAGAATGCCTAATTGCTTTATCACATCTATTAAAAATAATATTCTAAATAACATAAGTATTGGCAATTTAAAAATTTTCTAGTTGCCAAAGCAAGGAGAATGTATAAATAAAAAGGTGATTATGCACTGTATATAATGAATTTATAATTTTTTAATATTCTACTATTTTTTTATTTTGTTAAATAAAACTTTATTGATTTTTGTTTTATTTCATAAGACTGAGAATTTATAATTGTTTAATGATCTATCATTTCTGTATCTTTTGTTAGATAAAACTTTACAGAATTCACTTTATTTTAATTTACAAATTTTATTTCATGGAATGGGGGGGGGGGAGACGACTAAAATTTTTCTTTTGCAAAGATGCCCACTGTATGTAGTTTGCATCCTCTTCTTAAAAATCATATAAAGAACTAAAAGCTATTTCAAAATACTGAAGAAGTTAACACAGAATACAGAAATGTCCTTTTGTAACAAGGGTGAACAACAGTCAGCCTGCAGGCCACATCTGGACCATGATGATGTTGAATCCAACTCACCCCATAAATGCCTAAATATAGAAAATTTATACCAGACTACACTTGCTGTAAACCACAATCTCTATTACTAAAATGTTCATTTAATGTCGACTTTATCATAATGTCATGAAAAAATATAAAATACTAATTATAAAAATTAAATATTTTATCATAACTTGCATAAATTTAATCATAACTTCTAAAATACCAATTTTTTATTACAAAATATAAAAATATGAGAGGAATCACATTGCAAACAATATTAATTTTTATTTTTAAAGAATACTTTATATTCTACGCAGCATCAGAGTATTGTTTCCTAATTATTATTGTAGCATCAATTGAACGAAGTTCCTTTGGGTTTAACTTTTTATTGAAAAAAATAATATTGGCGCATAATATTTTATAAGTAAGTGTATGCCTTTTCTAATTATTACAATTTTTAATTTAATATAATTTATAGCCTATAAAATGATTCAATTAAAAAAAGAAAAACTGATGTCGAATGCTGCATTTTCAATGATAGTTGGACATTCAGATACTTATTTGCAAATATAGTGATAAAGCTGTTTGTTTGGTTTGTAATGAACTATTTCCATTTTTAAAGAATATAATCTAAAAAGTAATTTTTCAACAAAACATTTTGTAAAATATAAACTATTTCCACCAGAACAAATGAAATTTGAAGCAGAAAAATTAAAATGTGGTTTGCATAAGCAACAAAATAAAAATGTTCCAAATTGTAGTTCTTATCTGTACCTCTCTGTAATTGATTCCTATTGAAATCATTAAATATTGTATTTATTTTTTTAAATACATTGATAATTTGATAATTCAGGTAATATAACATTTTTTAGGTTCTGATTTTTTTTTGTTAAATCGTTCAATCTATTCCGGACTGTGTTATCATACAAAAATTTTATTCAGACCACTGATGAAAAAAGTTTCCCATCCCTGTTTTATAATATTAAGTTTTATTTTAAGAAAATAAAACATTATTCAGTAAAATTTATAAATTTGTGAGAAGGATATTTATTAAAAACAAATTTTATACTATTAGCATTAAAGTTAAGAGTTTACTTAACAGTCTTTTGAAGTTTTTGCTGAAGAAATTTCACAAAAGCAAGCAATAGATATTAACTTATTTTTTTAAATAGATATTTTATATAAATAGTGTAAAGTTGGAGCTATTTTTATTATTTTAACAGTAGGAAAATGCATTTTCTGTTAGCAGATATGAAATAAGTTCTTTTAGACATACATTTTTCAAGCAGTAAATAACATTCAAATATCAGCCTTTCAAGCTAATTGTGCATATGCTTTTGCGAGTGTTAATAATAATAAATGAATACTTTCCTCTCCAATACAAGATATAGTATTTATGCAGGAATAAAATGAATCAACTTATTCCTACAACTCAAATGCTTATATATGAGCAAATCTGAAGTAATAAGAAAAATGTTATTATGTGCATCAAATTTTTTTCTTCATTTAATCAATTGATTTATTTAAAATCAATATTCTAGGTGGTAAAAAAAACTTCAATATTTAGAAGAAAAAAATTTCTTAAATGTGTAATTGTTCAAAGGTATATCAGATTTGAAATAGAAGTGATACTTTAGTGAGAATTATAAGTTAAATTTTATTACAGGCAAATTGAGAATTTATGAAAGTTCAGCATTAATTTGACATAGTTATTATTCATGATATTAGACAATTCAGTTAAGATTTAAAGTAGACTTGATAAATTTCACATGAGATTATATTTATTTAATATTAAAATATTATTTATCATTACACACACACACACATATATATATATATATGTTATAATGGGATGGATATCATAAAAGTGAACCTGAGGTGATGGCAAAACATCATCACCAAATAATGAAATTTAATATATAATTTAAAATATCAAAAATATAAGTAATTTTATATATTAGAAGAGCATGAGATCTCATGAGAGATCAATTCAGTTAATTCTTTAGAGCAACTATAAATATAATTACAAATCCACCAGCTTTAAAATAAGTATAAATCATTCATCATCATGAATAATCAACAATAAAATTAAATCAACAGTCAATCTTATGACTGGATTTGAAATAGGTCTACTGTAGATCATGCTACCTATTGAGCCTATTCCAGCTTGGATCAATTATTTAAACATAATTTGGATGCACCAACTTAAGTGCTTACCCATCTGTATACTTAATAATAAAAACAATGTTGGAATATTAAAACATGCTGATCATCAATGCTCTGGCCATTAGTACCATTAATTAATGGGCCAATTATAAACTTAATTTCTAGTAAGACTAAACTAAAATAAAATGTAGTGCATCAGCTATGAAGAATGTAATCCTCATGTCAGATCAGGACAATGTCATACTGGAATGCCTCTGCATTGAAATACACCCCCAATTAATATATCAGACTTATGCATGGATCTAGCTCATAAAGCATAAGCTCTATAACTTATTGTGATCAAGAGATGATTGACATATATTCTAAAACTGGATAATCAAGTCCCCTTGAATAATTTTAACATTTGAAATACAAGTTTATTAATAAAAATAAAAAATGATATTAAGGTCCTTAGAATATGGCTATCCTCATATAATCCTGATTTTGATTAATATACAAAATAAGCATGCCATTGTGATTTACATAATTGATATACAAATTTCAAATTACTACATTGTAATTTACATATATGTTTTAATAGGTTTACATAAAACCCATTCAGCACATAGTCATTTAGTTTAATTATTTCTGAACATATTTGAAGTGACATTTAATAATAATAAAAATTAAAATTTACATATAAGTGTCTCTGACACTTCTTAGTATTTGCACATAGATATGCAGTACAATTGATAACTATATTTTAATCATTATATAAAATACAATAAATAATTAAAATTTCAGTTAAATGATATAAATACCTCATACTACGTTTACTTAAAACATATTTATAATCTGCACACGTATGTGTGATACAATAATTGATTAATGTATAAATGAAGTTCATCTTCTGTCCTATTTGAAATTATGAAAATAATAAAATTATTAAAAATATCTTTCATAATTAATTCCATTTGAAAACTATATATAAAATTCACATATACATGTGTATATAAAAAGTATGAATAATAGTCAATTTTTTGACAGGTAATTTTGTTGATTAACATTTTTTTCTTTTAAAATATCATTGTCAATGAATTGATTCTTGACTTTTTGATTTTTAATCCAAGCAAAGTTATTTACTTGCATTATTATTATTTTTCAAAATATAGATTTTAAATGATTTAAAATTATTATATCTGTATGTATCACTATAACAGGTTTCTTTTAATTATAACTCTTTAAATTAACCTATTTTTAGACAGCCACAGTTAAAAACATGATGGACTTTGACAGACTTTCCATCATTGAAATCCTGGCAATTTTTGAGCTATGATAGAGATTTCCCTGTCATTCGAGAGATTATAAAAAGTTCCGTAAGATGTTGCTCTCTTGTGAATTATTTTACAAGTAAAAAATCAATAAAACTGTCAATTAAGATCAAACAAAGACAGAAGGCGGAGTTATCTTAGCTCTTACTGGCTGTTAAATTTTGACAACAAAGAAAAACTGTTGTCAATAAAAAATCTCTATGATTTCTTTTGTATCATTTTGAAAGCGATAAACAAATGTTTTAGACCATTATAATAAGTATTTTTTGACATATTATAAATTATTTTGATAAAAATAAAATTATTATAGAAAAATATATAAGATTTTAATAAAAATTATTTATTTTTCGGGAACGTAAAACTGAGAAAGATAATCAATTATGTCAGCAACTCTTTTTCATTGGTTACTAATTTTCATTTTTAAAATTGCTGCTATCGAAAAATTCTATAATAAGTAAATAGAAATTTATTTTTGAAAAAACTTTCATTTATTTTGATAACCTGACAAATTATTAATATACTTTTTACAAATGAAACTAAAGTGAATATAATATTAAAAGATGGATATGTTTTGACAATTGAGTTTGTGAATTGGCCAATTAAAAGTTTATACTTTTTTCTCACTCGGCCAATAAACAAATCAGCCATTAATGAGTTAATCTAAAAAGAATTCAAAAAGTATCTTTAAATGAATTATTTAAAAAACTCACTTTATAGAAATATAACAAAATACTTATCTGTGGTTCTTTGTATCCAAATACATCATATGTATAGTTTAATTCTTCAAGCTTTCTCTTGATGAGACAGTTATAGTCCTGGATTGTCATCATTTGGCAAGGTATAATCAGGTAATTTTTTCACATTGATTGTTTTTCTTCTGTTAGGGTTGGCAGACTTCAGGCAAGCAAACTGTCTAGAATTCGACTTCAGGTAAGTTAGCTCTTTCCTAGAACACCTTTGTAGCTATGAAACACAAAGAAGTTGGACCATTTTTTCCATGTGAATTCAAAATCTAACATCATGAATTGTAGAGCAGTTTTTGCCCTTTCCATCCTTGTATTCTTACATCTTCCTAGTAGTTTTCTGTCCTGCTCTGGACTGACAACTGCTACAAACTATTATTAGTGAACTCTTGCAAAAAATTATCAGCCAACTAAACTATTCTTTCTATCAATTGTTTTATATAGTCAGCTGAGGTAACAGAAACTATAGTTAGCTGAAGTGACAAAACACTCAATTAAAAACTGTTTTTTTTTCTTGGTAATCCTTTCATATCCATTTTGAAATTTTATCAAAAGTCTGACCACAAAAATTTCTACATAGATAGAGAAATGTATACAAGCATTTATTAAAAAATTTCAAAGTTAGATAATATGATTAAGTCAAATATTTTTTTTACTTTTGGGAAATATATATATTCTAGCATGTGTGCATATGTGGCACTACTGTTTCCAAAAGCTATAAAATGTTATAAAATAGATAACTAAAAACAAATGAGCTGAGTGATTTCAAAGAATCTTGCCTTCATAATCATTTTATAACACTTTATAGCTTTTGGAAACAGTTGTGCTGCACACGCACACATACTAGAATAAAGATAGATAATAAAAATGTTTATGATTATCAGTTCTCTTTTATCATAAAACATGCTTGTTTTTACTTTCAAAATCAGAATAAAATATTAATATTTATTTAGACCTTTTAAACTATTTATTTTATAATGAAATTTTTATTTTAAATTCAGAATTATTTAATCCCTGATTATTATTGCAGAAATATAAAAAATATCTACAAAATTTCTGTTTATTTCTACTTTTCCTTTCAACACACTATGTTATTGGGTGCTATGTAATACAAGTGTTACAATATATATAAATAATAAACATGAAATCAGTTGATAAATTAATGTTTAGATAATCTATAAAGTCATTATATAATCTATAAAGTCATTATGACAAATTTCAAAAGTGCTTAGCACCAGCAATATCTAGAAAGTTATATCATGAATTTTGAGAATGATGTCTGTTGCTTTAAGATACCATATTTTAGAATAACAATATATGAAAAATTTTGTGATGCAGCAGAGGTCAACTAAATATAGGTTATCATAATAATTGAACAAGAATGAAATGTTTAACTCCATATGCAATTTTTGGAAATTTGATTGATCTTGTTAGTTATAGTAATGAGCATGTTAAGTCAAAGAGCAGATTGTTAAAAATTAATTGATGTGTTGATATAAACAAAATATAGAGAAGATATTAATTTAATTCTATACTTTATTTTTTAGTAATTTTTGCATAGTGTGATTTGTTTTGTTTTCAATGTATTTATGGGGAACAACAATTAAATTTTGAGTTGTACACACCACAAACAATAGTGTTCTTAATAATGAAATAGTGGGTTGGAATAATCAAGTTTTATATTTTTATTATAATCAAAAGCTTTCTGATTGTTATTTATTCTTTTATAGGTGATAGAAGAAAGGCAGAATTTAAAATAATTATAACTAAAAAGAAAAAATATATATGTATTCTGCCTCCAGAAATGCTAAGTAATCTCTTAATAGATGTTTTACATCTCTGAGATATATTCTAGCATTTGTATTAAACAATATGGAAACCACAGTTGAAATAAGAACATTCACTGTTAATTATGATGAGAAATATTCTTACACAAATAACTTTGACCCTATGCTAAAAATTTGATTAAGAAAAATATAAATAATATCTTTTATCATGTTAGATTTTTATAATCTAGCATATGACAACATATCAAGAAGATGATTATTTAAAAATAACTTGCTTTATAGCAATATGCAATTATGAAGCATTTCTCATGGTCTCAGGAGATAAAAGAAATATGTTTCAAAAAAAAATTCAATGTTGCAGAGGTAATATTGATTAAAACATTAAATAAAATATGACTTTATGAATAAATAACCATTAATATCCTACATCAATGTTATAATAAAATATTTGTTTTTGAAATGTTCATTAAATTTATGGGGAAATTTATTGGCTATAATTATCATATTTATAAAGTAAAAATTATGTTATTTAAACATATACTGATCTTTCAAAAAGAAAATGATAAAAAGATACATTACATATACTGACTACAACATAAGGGCACACAGGAAGATTTTGAGGTGTTGTGAATAAATTAATATCTTTGCAATAAAAAAAGATCTGAATTGAGTTCAAGAAAAAAGATCAGGATTAAGATTATTAATGTAAAAGGACCTTAATGGTTAGATAAAAGTTTGGAATTTTATACTAGTGATTAATAATAACAATAATAAATACATTTTAAAACTATCATCATTTTACTATTTTATTGCACGAATTTAAGGCTTGCAAATGAATATATGTAAAATATATATGAGAATGCAGTCAATATTTTAACAGCTATAGCTATAAGTATGGTGCAAATGGATATGCATATTACATGCTATCTTTGTAAAATAGAAAAAAAAAAATCTTTTTATATATGACAGATCAGTTTTTTTTTCTAATATTCAGAATTTCAGTGGTTAAGATCTTATATACCCTCTCATTTGTTAAATTAATATTTCATACAGATGACATGAAGGGAGTCAGTCTTTGCTGCTCTTGTAGCCAGATTTCTGTGTTTGGTGCATGCTTTACTTTCTAATAAATGGCACACATTTGAATTAGAAGTTTATGGATTCTGATTAGCAAATACTATGACATACTTTCTCTTAAACAAAGATATTATGTATGGTCTCAAGGTTTATCCTACCTGTGGCAACTTGTATGAAGAATTTTTTTTAAAAAGATAGATAATCATCGATGTGTGGATACCTGATATAATTTTTGAAATGTGATATATTTGAAACATGCAGATACTTAGCAGTTGACTTTCTATATTCTATTGCCAAACATAACTTTATATAGTGCACAGTGTTTCGCTTCTACAATTTAACAGAACAAAGCAAAGTAGTTTCACACATTACTCATGAACCATTTCTCCAATTTAGAAAGTACTGGGTTCTAATATCAGAGTACTTATTTAACTAAATTAAATAAAATATATTTAATTATAATTTTTTGTGTAATAGTTAAGCACCAGAACTGCATGCAGAATATTTTATTGTTTTTCATTTTCAGAGAGTTAAAATATATATTTTATAAATTATTGAAGGGGGTTTTTGGATCTATTTTTGTACACATATCTTTCATATAGTTGAATAATTTTTTTTAAACATAAAAATTAGTTAACATTATGGAAAGAGCAGAAATGGAGGATTAAATTATAAAACTATTATGATTCTCTAAAGAAAACTATATTATTATTAAGATTTGTTTAGTTTTGAATATATATGTATATATGACATATTTTGCAGGTTCATCCATGTAAGATTCTAATTAAAATCTTACATGGATGTACCCACAAAATATAGCTTTATATCTGCAGCCTGTGAAAACATTCATATGAACATATATATTATAACATGATAGAAATCTGCATGGTCATCTTTGGGATGATGGAAAATCAACATTATCACTCCCCCAAGGAAACAAAATATCAAATAATATGATTTAATATAAATTTAAGATATATAAGATATAATAGATATTAAAGTAATGTTTAGTAATATTAAAGTATTAAATTAATGATAAAGTCATGTTTAAACATGAAAAAATATATATTAGTAATGTTATTTATTCAAAAGCATGAGCAATTTGAAGATCACTCTGAGAGATCAGCCAGTTAATTCCTTAGAATAACTAAAAGCATAATTTCCCATATATCAACAAGCATTATCAATAAGTATAAGTAATATTCAAAATAAAAATTATTCATTATATCATGAATGATCAACAATGAAATAAATCAACATAAATCTTGTGATTGTATTTGAAATGGGTCTCCTAAAGACCAGACTAACTATTTAGCCATTTCTAGCTTGGGAAATTATTTACACATTAATTTGGATGCAGCAACTATAAATGCTCATTCATCTGGATATATAATAATAAAATCAATAATGCTGGGATATTAAAACATGCTTGGTCATCATCAATGCTATGGCCATTTAGTACCTTAATGTACTGGCCAACTATAAACTTAAATTTTAATAGACTAAACTAAATAAAATATAGTGCAAAAGCTTTGAAGAATATAATCCTCATGCTAAACCAGGGCAATGTCATCTTGGAATGCGCCTGCACTAAAATATACATTCCTGTTTATATATCACAACATAAGCTATATTACTGTTATTGACATCAAGAAATGATGTAAATATAATATTCTAAAAAACATTTAGAATTACATTCACTAGAATAATTTTAACAATTGAATACAAGTTTATTAATGACAATAAAAAATGATATTAAGGGCTTTTGATTTGGCTATATGTATCTAAGCCTTCTTATTTTGATTAATATACATAAATAAAATTCACATTTGTGATTTACAAAATTACTACAAAATTCAAGTTATTACATTGATTTACAATTCTTTTTAATGGATTTACATACAACACATATATAGATATGTGCACAGATGGGCATTTTATAATATACAATGAGTACATTTCAGTTGAAAATTAAAAAAATGATTTAATTTTACATTTGTGTTGATTAACATACAAACAAAATTCAATTTATTGCATTGTGGTTTACTAAGTTCTAATAGGTTTATCTTAAAACACATATATATTCACACGGACGTGCATTATAATTTAAAAAATGAACATATTTAAATTGTCATAAAATAATTATAAAAATTTTAAGTTATTTAAAAATACAATAAATGATTAACTTTTACATATATGTGTTGATTAATATAAAATCAAAATTTGATTTATTACATTATGATTTACATATATGTTCCAATAGGTTTACATAAAATACCTATACATATCATTGCATTGATGTGCGGTATTATTTATTAATATAACATATTTGAATTTATCAAAATAATAAAATTATTAATTTTTATATTACATAATTAATATATCTGTTTATGCACATAGAAATGTGTGTGCACACTGACATTTATATGTCATATATTTTAACTTGTCAAAATAAAATTATTAAAAATTATTTTTGCAATTACTCCATAACATATATAAAAATTAGTAAGTTTTTTTCTTTATTGATTAGTTTTCTTTTTTTTAAAAAAAAGTACTATCAACTTTTTTTGACGGTTTAAGATTAATTAAATAAATGTCCTTTTTTTAATAAAATTGTCTATGAATTGGTTTTTGACTTTTTGATTTTTAATTCAAGCAAAGTTATTTACTTGGGTTACTCTTTTAAAATATCTTTTTTTTCTATTTAATAAAATTTAAAATATTGCTCTGTAGATATCACTATTGCAGGGTGCTCTTAATTATAACATTTTTAAATTTAAGAATAGAGATTTTAAACAATTTAAATAATATTCTTCTATATATGTTTATCACTTTTAAAATGTCATTTTTAAATTAATTATTTTAAAACAACTTATATAAATATGACAATGCATTTATCTGTGGTTCCTTGCATGTAGACACAACATACATATAACTAATTCATTAACTAATGGTTTCTTTTGACGGGGACCAGTCCAAGATTGTCATTATTGAGAAAGGTATAATCCAGGTATTTTCATCATCAGGAAAAGTATAATAAGTTAACTGTTGACCTTTACTTGGTTCCATTTTGTCTTCAGGTCAGCAGACAGAAATAGAGAAGTGGGTCTTCCTTCTATGTGCATTTATACTCATACATAGTGAACTAGCAGCATTTGACTCCTGTCTTGACTTTATCTATTTCTGGTCCATGGCAGTTATCTGTATAAATCTGGAAACTAACTCTGCTACTTGTCTCAAAATAAAACTTACTATCCAAACTACTGTAATCTTTTTATCAAGCCTCTTTATATTAGTCAGATGGGATGACCAAAAACACATTCATTAAAAACTGTTTTTCTTATTTCTCTTGATTGGAAAAAGTTGATTTCAATTCCCTTTAATTCTTTGGAATTTTATCAAAGTAAGGTTTACCAAGTTTTCAAAATATATAGTAGACAGTATACAAGCATTAATTAAAAGATTTCAAAGATAGATAATATAAATTTTTACAATTATCAGAAACATGCTTGTTTTTAATTTCAAAATCAGAATACAATATTAATATTTATTTAGACCTTTTTAAATGTTTAATTTATAATAAAATTTAATTTTAAATCCAAAATTATTTAATATTTTATTATGATTATTATTTTTCAGGAAATGTAGAAAAATATCTACAATTTTTTTTTCTGTCTTCATTTCTACTTTTCCTTTCAACTTTATATATATATATAAATGCACACACACTGTGTTATTGTGTGTCATGTAACATAAGTGTTACAATATATGTGAAAATGTTTGAAATCAATTTAATTCTGAAATGAAATATTGCATATATTCGAAACTAACTTTGAAATAAAACAAAACTTTCATAGTTTTTTTTTACAAATTTTTTAATAGAAAAAGTTATAGTTTGTCTAAGTTATATTTATTAATACTCTTTCTGGAATTGATAATAAAATATTAATATTAGAATAATTGATTGATTATGATATGGCATTAATTAAATTTAAACAATCCAAGTATTCAATTGTATATATATTCAGAAAGAACAATATGGATACATTAACAAAATAAATTATTTTGGGGGGAAGGAAATGGAAAGACATTGTGTTAATGTTTGAGTAGGAGAGACACATTTACAACCTTACCCTGTCTTTTATAATCTGATAAAAATCAATTTTTGGATATGATTTTTTATTGACTTCAATTTATTGATGATTAGGTTTGGGTAACTTTGCAGTCATATATAAATGTGCCTCACTTACACTAGAAGGCAAGAAAAACAATAGAAACAACATTTTGAGAAAATTTAGCAACTAATAGTGAGATTGAATGAATTTGTGATGAAGTCACACCCATAATTTGTAATGCAGATCACAGATTTAATATGTAATCTTGTGGCAAGTCAAACATTTTAGATCAATTTGTAGCAAGGATTATTTATCTCAGAAAAACATTATTGGTAGTACATAAAAAATTCAGTTTATTTATAAAATTAAAATAAAAATATTTAGGTTGTAGTGACCAAAGTTTGGAATGACATATTAAATCTATATTACTGATCTCCAGTATATCTCATACTGCTGGAAATGACAATATAGAAAAAAATTACTTTGAGATTAATTTTATTTTGGTAAGAAATTTAATTAAGAAAGGAAAAATAGATAGGATTGTTTATACTGAAATGTATGATTCAATATTGGGCCTAGATCCAACTATTAAAGAAATTTTTCTCTGCTAAAAGAATGAGCAAATTTTAAATGGAAATGTACAATAGACATGAAATATATAACACAAGTTGCTAGAAGCATATTGAAAAGACAAGTTTTTGCGTATTTAGAAAGATATTATGATATGGAGCAGAAATTAAAGACTTAATAATCTTTAGAAGGTTTTGTTAAAATGCTAGAATACATCTGAGGGAATAAAAGCAACAGTAAGTAGGACTTGTAAAATTGAAGATAATAATTTCTACCAATTCAAATAACCACATCACAGAATAATCTTTATATCTATATTATATGGAAATATATATATAGGAAGATATCAAAGTGATAAATATATGCCATATGGGAATTGCTTGTTCTATAATCTGTATAAATATCCAAGGAGAAGCTGTTGAATTTGTGGTAAGAAGTTTATGTAAAAAGTAATGTACTCTGAGAAAACTTTTGTGGAATTTATTTATTTAGTCTAAATGATGGTGTCATTCTTTCATAAATGTGTCACAAGTATAGCCCTATTTAATAAATATTAGTTAATATGTATAGTAATCATATGGAATGGTAGTTTGAAGAAAACTCAGTAAACATTTAAAAGGGCTATGTGTCCATTATCAAACTAAATAGAAATAAAGCATGACTAGCAGAGGCACCCTCTAATAAAATGATAAGACCTCAGGTTTGTCATTCAAGATGAACTTCAGAATCTTTATGCCTAATGGACCCATGAGCATTCATCCAATGTTAAATATTGAGAGGATAGAATTATTATTTTTTAAATATAATCAGTGAAACTGATTATATATCTTAAATTATTATTAACCTGGTTGATAAAAAGAATGCTGTTCTACTAGCAGTGCATCATAAAAAAAAACCTTTGGTGTTTAAATACAAACAATGGGAAACCATATATACCAGAATATATAGATTTCATTATACTTTAACTTATTCCTTTGAATAGCACTTTTCTACTAATTTCTTGAGTAATTGTTTAGAATTTAGTTGATATATCAAAAAAAAAATTTTTTTCACAGTTTTATCTAGTTTGTGGTAATCATATCTTTTGCTAAATGCCAAACTAAAATAAATAAGTAAAATTATTAACAGCTGAAATTGTTGTTCTCTTCTTTTGCATATATATTTTTTGCTTCAAAATATCTCAAACCTCAGATGAAATCATAGATATAAATAAAATTTTGAATTATTAAACATTTCATTGTACCTGCTTAATATTATGAAGAATAAAATTAATAAAAAAATGAGGATTAATCTGGAAAATGTTGATATTGGTGTTCTATTTTCTATAGTTTAAAAATAGAATAATAATAACTCTTATTTGCTATCATTTGAGTAAAATTTGTTTATGTTCTTTTTACATTAACTATGGAAAATATGAATTACAAATCATTTTCTAAAAAACCTGTAGTGATTATAGTAAAAGTTTGAGATTAAATAATAAAGATCATTAATTGTATTTTTTCATATTTCCTATTTTTATTAAAACTATTTGGATTCAATTAAGAAATTTAATGATTATATTTTTTATACTTTTTATTTACAGTTAATTTATTTAATTATTTGATCAGAGTTATGTTAATACACTATGGTTATTTGGATTTAATTTACTTTAATAATCAATCATATTACTTATTGAACTATTTTTGTTACAGTTCTTAATTTAATATAATTATGTTGCTTAAGGATTTAAAGACAGAACAGCTCATTTATAGATTCTATGAAACTGAAGCTAAATAAGTGAGGCCTCGTATAACAAAGGCTTATAGACTGAATTAACAATACAACAAATGTTTTTTTCTCACTAAGATAAGATTTATATAACAAATGCATATTCCAGTAGCATAGTAGACATATATTTTTATGTTAACTTATTTTCATCAACAAATGGAAATTGATGAAATTCATTATGTGGTTTTTTCATATAAATTATAAAAAATAACAAAAAGTAGATATAATAGCTGTCTATATATATATATATTAATAATTATATGTAAAAATGCCTTTTTCAGCACATAGTTTTATGCCCTTATCAAATATTAAACATCAACATTTGATAAGGACATAAACCCATTATGAATTTAATTAATTTACTTTTAATATCTAGCAGTGAAAATATTGTATATAAAGTTTTTAAAAGTATTTTTCTAAATGCATATACTATAATAACTTGCCATAGTCATAAATGCAGAAGTTGAAAGCTGATTAATGCTGATGTCAAATAAAAAAAAAATTTCGAAGTTAACTTATGATTTTTTAAAAAAATGGCATAAATCTAAAAGCTAAATTAGAAATCAGTAAATGTCCCATTTTGAAAATATTGTTAATATTTTTTATAAGTATTTTTCAAGGTGTATTTTGTGCAGTAATTTTAATCATGAACTGTAAATGCAAAATTCAAAAGATGATTAATGTTGATGTCAAAAAAAAAAAAAGAAATTCAAAGTAAATTTACATTTCAAAATGGCAAAAATCTAAGAACTAAACTTAAAATTGTTAAATCTTTAGTAGTGAAGATATTGGACATATTTTTTAAAGTATTCTCTTTGGTGAGTATATTTCAATAATTTTAGTTATGTAGCATAAATGTAGAATTTAAAAGCTGATTAATGTTGATTCATAAAAATAATTTTGAAGCTAACTTACACTAATAAAAGGTGAGAATATACGTATTAAATGTACAGTCATTAAATCATTGAATAGCACTGGCAGAAATATTCAATATTAGAATGATTGCAATTATGTGTGTAAGACTTTTTGAAGTGTTTCAGCTTTGAGTAAAGCATCAAACATCATTGTCATACTTTTTTGAATTCACTATCATTAAGTTTTTCTTCTGCAATTTATTCATCTAATTTTTAATTCTTTTTATATACATAAAAGTATTAATTTTAAAACAAAGAACTGATCAGTATTAGATAGTAAAAAAAAAAAGAAAGATAATTTCTAAAGTAGAAATCTGTCAAACGATCAATAATTTCAGTTTTACAATATGATAGCTAAATCAATAGTTTTTCACCTTTTTAAAAAAAGTGCACAAATACCAGAGAGATTCCATATTGACCAGTTTATGTGTTGTAACATCACAAACAAATGGAAACTTTTTTTGTTAATGAGTGATAGTATCAATGAGGTGATCATTTGTAAAATATTAAGCAATTATTTGAAGAAATTTTTATTAAGTATTTTACTATGAATGCAATGCTTGTAAAAAAGTTTATTATCAGCAATGTATGGTTTACCAGATTTAAAAAAAGAATTGGATTGTGTGATGTTATAATATTTTCTTGGTAAGATTGATAACACAAATAGTATTGTTGTTCAATATCATTTAACAGTACAGTATGTACAGAAATTAACATCATATATAATTTTATATTTTTGATTCTGTTCCTTTTTTTTTTGGTTGTTTTGAATTTAACTTTGCTTTAGACTTTGATCTGAAGTGGATTAAACCTTAATACAACTATTTCAGTGTAAGCTAGTTACAGTAAATATGTGATGTAATAAATTATTTTTCTGGAACCAATTAATTCATTATACCAAACTACAGGGTGTATTGTTATTGTTGATATATAAAATTTTGTTAATGCATAATGTAATATAATGAATAGTTACAATAAGTACTATAGTGTAGCATTTTTATTAATCATTTTCTAGTAACTAATAAAAAGACAATCTTGTGGTTTTACTAGTTTATTAATGAAAGTTGATTCACAGACAAAACTTTAGTCTAGGCAGTTCCATATTTTGCTCACAGTAGTGGAGTCAAACATTCATCAATAAGTTATCAATATACATTTTTAAATAGACCAAAAGAATAATAAAAGCTTCTGAATGGGCTATTATAATTTGATAATTGGCCATGAAAGTTATTTCTATGGTTACAATATCCCATTATTACTCATAGTATTTACAAAATTCTCATTAAGTAAATTATATTAGCATTTTTCTGAAGGTTTGTGATGATGGTATTCTAGTTGTATTTTTATATTGGACTATTTCCATCATCTAATATGTGTATTAAATGTCTTTAGAAAAATTTAACTTTATTTAAATATTCCAAATACATTCAACTGTTAGTAATAGCACATCAAATAGGTTAGCACAACATTTTGAGAGGTATTACTCTCCCCTCTTCTTCAGGTGTTGCTGGTCTGATCAGTGACAGTACTAGCATGGGATTTGAATCTGGATCCTTAGATTCTTGATTAGTGAATTTTAAGGTAATGCTCTAACCACCTGAGCCATCCTTCCAAAGGCAAACAGTCAATAGAGAGCAAGGTTGATTAGTGGTTTTTATATATTATATACAGTCACATTAGGTTGGCTTATGGGATTTTTTGCCATTGTCATGTGAGCAGCTTCTTTAAATTTTCTTCTTTGTACCTTTTCTTCTCTATCCAATATTTTTGTATTTTGCCAATTGAACATGTATGTACCAATGAACATATGTCTAATTGGGAAAATCCAAAAATATTGGATAGAGAAGAAAAGGTACAAAGAAGAAAATTTAAAGAAGCTGCTCAGATAACAATGTCAAAAAATCTTATAAACCAACCTAGTGTGACTGTACATAATGTAAGGAAATAGGAAAAAATGGCAAAATCAGGAAAAATCTCACAGGTAAGTATATGAAATTTCTACTGACTGTTTGCATTTGGCAGGATGGCTCAGTTGATTAGAGAGTTGCCTTAAAATTCAATAATCAAGAATATACGGACCAGGTTCGAATTCCACGCTCTCGAAACGTTATGTATATAATAACCTGTTTGATGTGCTATCACTAACAGTTGAATGTATTTGGAATATTTTAAAGTTAAATTTTTCTAAAGACATTCTATACACATATTAAATGATGGAAATAATCCAATATAAAAATACAACTAAATTATATTAATCAAAACATTTTGACGTAAAATGTTGATTTTTTTTTTCTTTTTTGATCATTTCATTAATATTTAAACAATAAGAAATATAATCTTATTGGAAAGTGGAGATCATCAAAAAGTTAAAAATAAATAAATACTGTTTAATTATACATTTATGAAACGCACATTGATTACGTAAGTAATATTTACTGAGGCTATAATCTCGATAATGTAATTATTTTTCAATTTGTTTTTACCAGTTAAATATATTTAATTGATGTATGTATGTTAAGTTTTCCGATGAATGCAAGTTGGGTAATTAAACTTTTTAGGATAATATTACTAAATAATGATGCTTGATTATTTTTGTTAGTAAATTTCTATTTCTTGCCACATCATAATTTATTATATTGTAAAATTAAGGATGTTTATTTTACTATTGAAATTTATTATTGTAAAAAAAAAAAAAAATTAACAAATTATGAAAAATTTTAAAAAAAATTAATTCCTAAATAGACCTATGCCCATCTTTGTAACTATTCATTTAATGTTTTGTTTGTTTTTTAATTTATTTTCAATAGAACTTTATATCTAGATCTATTACAGCCAAGGCAACATATGTAACTTTATGAACCAGGTTTTTATATGTCAGAATCATAAAAAACATAGGTCATCACTATACAAAGGATTTGTTAAAATTTGTGATGTACAATGGCTCTAAAATTGAGATGCTGTAATAAATGATGTTAAAGAGGTAGGTGAAACAATCCACGACAAACTACAATGATGAAAAGTATGCTAGTGTTTTATCATCTAGTTGTTCAATCTACCTTTAATTAGAGAATTAAACATATAATTGTAAATATATAGATTTAAACTTTAATAATTTATAATTAGTAATAAAAATTTCCCGTTTATTGTACATAGATTTAATTCCATTTTCTATTTAAGTAATTTTAGTTTAAAAAAAAAAAAAACTGATAAATATTCTCACAGTAAATATTATTTAATATTGAACGTTATAGTTATAATTTAAAGAAACTTTTTAGTACATTTAACTTTTATTAAATAAATAAAATATTTTAAATCAGACTGGTTATAACATGAATATTCTCTCCCTGAGTCAATTATTGTTCTTCAAGTAGGCGAACATTATTTTCACTTGGGATTTTACTATTATTATTTCATTGTATTGTAAATGGATGCTGCAGGGACAGTTTTAATAAAAATAAGTTTATTTTCTTTTAAACTGTGAAAATATCATTTAATTCAGATTTAACAATAAGATCATTTCCTACTATATACTACAATAGTAAAGTCAGATGTTTCCAGATCTGTTTATTTTTAGTTAACCAATATTAAATTTGAATGTTGCATTTAATAAGTTTAAAATATAGAATATACTATGTGTTATATATACATACACATCAAGAATGAATATTACTAATAAAACGTCCATTTCTTTTATTGATATCAACTATCAACAAAAATATACTGTGTTACATATGTATACACATCAAGGATGAATATTGCTAATACAACACCCCTTTCTTTTATTGGTATCAACAATTAGCTATCTATACGTAAGAGTATAATCTCTCGCCATGAGTGATAAAGGCAGCATTACAAATCTTGTTTTTTTCTCAGTCAGCATATCTAATCAATCCAGATTATGCTGGCAGTTTTATTCATTGACGAATAATAGCTAAATATTCATTTCATAATTAATACTAGATAATTAATTGAGTTGGCTAATTATCTGGAAAAAAAATTTCTTAAGTCTGGTTGTGAACTGAACAAATATTCCAAGATTTGCTTAGCAAGACTCAAGATAGGTATCCCTGGGCTAATTGCTCAAACCATTATATCACGAAGTCTTTTAATTGAGATTATATATATTCATGTATTTATTGCTTGCTATACATACACGCACATCATCTATATATAGTCAATTTTATTTTCGTTCAGCAATGGAGTTCATCATCTCATTATTGATCATATCTTTTTTTTCGCACAATCTATCTTTGTTTTCTCTAATAAATTATATTTTTTAGAATTTGACAAGAATAAGATAATTTCAATCCATATTTCAAATGAAAGTGCCATACAATCTGACTGAGTATCCATTTTTATTTGTTCGTTTTTCAAATGTCTTTGTTATTATTATAATTAACATGGTTTTTTAAGAATACAGTTTTCACTATACAATTATCATTATTTAAACAAGACATTTATTTTATATAGCGCAGCGATGTTTTTATAAACTGTAATACCAATAAGCCAATAAGCTAATGCACATGCGCTTTCTAGTTGTCACTATATAAATGAATATTCCCACTTTTTCAAACACAAGATAAAGTCTTTGGGAAAAGATAGAATGAATCCATCTATCTTTTCTACCCAAACGTATATGTATGGGCAAATCTTAAGTGTTTGAAAATAAGAGTGTGAAGTTGTTAATTGATCACTTTAAATTACTTTTTTACTATGTGAATGAATGATGCCTGTGAAATTTCTAGAATTTACAATACGTCATTCTTATTAAATTAAACATATGTAAACAAGACATTTATTTTATATAGCATGATGTTTTTATAAACTGTAATACCAATAAGCCAATAAGCTAATGCACATGCGCTTTCTAGTTGTCACTATATAAATGAATACTCTCACTTTTTCAAACACAAGATAAAGTCTTTGAGAAAAGATAGAATGAATCCATCTATCTTTTCGACCCAAACGTATATGTATGGGCAAATCTTAAGTGTTTGAAAATGAGAGTGTGAAGTTGTTAATTGATCACTTATTATATAGGGAGTTATACATAAACAAAAAATTATAGATTTAATAATTCTAATCATTTTGAAATATATGTTTTTACATGTATTTATTTTTTCTGTTTTTTTATTGCAATGGATCTTTTGATTCCTGGATTACCTGTTTCTGATGTGTGATATAAAAAGTAAATGCTGTGATTTCTATTTGTTTCCACTTTTGGTTATAGGTCATTATCAGCATTTTTAAGGCTGTTTTTCCCAACAATTCTGAATCCACAATACTTTTTCTAATCTGATTATCCTCATCAAATGTAGCAATAACATTGCTCATTATCTTTACTTGGTAATGATTATGTTTTTTTTTTATTTAATTTATATATTTCTGATTCTAGTTTTCTTATTTTGTATTATATTAATAAAAAATATAGTTTTTGAATTTACAAAAACTAACTACTCAATCACTTTTTATTCAAATTTGTGATTCTATATTCATTATTATTGAATGATATTTTCTTTTTTTCTCATTACCAGCTTTGAAATTCCATTCAATAATTTTTAAAAATACATTTAGTCTATATTTTTATCATTTTTAAATCTTAATATAATAAATATTTTTATTTACTTGTTTGAGAAATTAGAACATAGGCTTGCATGGAGGTAATATTGAATGGGCAACCATAATATTAAATTGATGTTCATCAATTATGAGTTTCTATCCAATAGCCAGATCACAGTATTTTTTCTTTGTATTATTAATGAAAATTTTTTTAAATGCTAAATCCTATTCCACTAACTCATAAAATATCAATGTGTGTTATATTTTCGTTACATCAACCATTTATTGGCTTATACTCTATACATTTTAGGTTGTGTAATGATTTTCTTTTTAAATTTTCAATTTTTTCCTTCAATAATGATATCAGCATCATGATCTCCAAAATCTTTCATGTTTTATTGGTCAGTATTAATAGAAAATCTTTTTGGCAGTTTAAATACTGCATTCAGTGTCATTGATTTAAAGAACCCTTTAGTATCATGTTTTTTTAAATATTTATAAAGTTTTTACTATAATATATTTAAATGAATAATGTATTATTCATTTTCAGTATTAGACATGTGGTTTTCCACATGGTGAGAGATTTAAAATAAATAAATCTAAAACTCTTTTGTTAAATAATGTATTGCAAATAACACAATGAGATAAGAGATTTTAAAAAAATTCAGGCAATTAACATGTTATGCATATTAATCAATTTAAATTTATAAAAAACTGGAATGGACTTTTCAAGACTGAAAAAAGTAAAACATATATAAAATCAATTTATATTATTGCATTCATCATGGATTCTCACTTTATTAAAATGCTGTCAGGACCAATTACGTTAGTGAGTAAAAGGAGGAAAAATTACCAACTGCTAACCTAATCTGGACTACTGAAAAGCTTAATATGTTATTTATGAGAAAATCTGGTTAAAATGAAGATTAATAGTATTCTATTTGTATAACAAAGAAGGTAAAATAGAAATGATCTGTTAAAGATTTTTAAAATGTTCAGATCTTTTATATGAAGGTAAGGATATGCTCCTACAGATTTTACTATAAAGTGAAAAATTTAATCATGCACAGATGATTACTTATTATGCATCTTAAGCAGTGTTGCTCAACCTTTTTAACATAACAGTATTTTTGATCGTGCTCTCAATATCTTGTGGTACCCTTGAGAAAAACACCTATTTTTTGAATGCTTTTATTGAAGTTGAAAAGTCAGTTTGTTTATTTGTTCAGTTGTTGACTTTGGATTTTTTTCAAGTTAGAATGAAATTTTAAAATTGAGTTTTAATATATTTAAATTCAATGGAATTGCTTGAAATCTGGTAAATAATTAAGTAATACCAGCATAATACCTATGGGAACTTATCTTTTCAGTAAGTCACCTAGTTTTTTAAATATGAAACAGAGAGTGGGAAAATATTAAAAATATCCAATAATTCCATGTATCGCAATTAAAAATTATTCTTAGAACTCTCATTTGTTTTAAATAAGGCTCATGAGAGAGAGGTATAAAGATTTTTTTCTTTATATTTAATATTTTAAAATCAATAATTTAAGTTCAAGATAATTTGTTGAAATTTTGTACATTTTTTTTAAAAAAATCTATGAAAGTGATAGGACCCATTAATATATTAAATTGGTGACTTATATATGCCAACAATTTAAACAGAAAAGTTACCTATTTCTTATACATATATACTTACGTACACATATTAAATATTTCTTATACATATATACTTATGTACACATATTAAATATGATTTATACATAAAGTGTATACATATTAATGCAGAAACATCTAATGATATATATATACACTACGTGTGGAATTGATTTGAAGTAAAATTATATGTATTAAATAATGTTCATTAACAATATAGTTTTGGTAAGCATTTTTTTAAACAATAAAAAATGTCCAATCAAAATAAAAATGTTAAACACTTTTCACTTAAAATAATATTTAATACTTTTAATCATTTATATATACATACTAAATAGGATAAATACATAAGGGGTATATATTTTAACTTAAAGCAGAAATATCAACCATAAGTGTTCAGTTAATATTAAATATTATAGTTTTACATTTTCATTTACTATGTCAATACTAAAAACTTGAAAATAATAGAGATGAAATTTTTTTAATATTAAATGCCTTTACTGAATGTTTTCTAAAAAGAAAAAAAATCATTTGTTCAACTACAATTGGGATTTTTAGATTTAACTTGAAATAAAAGCATGGGGGTTCAGAAATTAATTAAGTCAATCCCTATTTTTATAACAAGGGATTGGTGTAATTAATTTCTTCATTCCCCCTTCACATGCTTTTATGTAAAGTTAAATCTAAAAACCCCAATTGTGATTGAATAAACAATTTTTTTTTTCTTTTTGCAGTCAATAAAAGCATTTAATATTTAAAAAATTATCTCTTATTTTAAAGTGATTTACTTTTTAATTATTAGTTATGTGAGAGTCATAATAGTTTATTGCTGTTAAGTTTCTAAACATCTTCCAAATTACAACACAAAAATCTCACTTGCAATCTATTCATTTAATGATATTGTTATAAATGCTGTCCAGCAAGGAGCAAAATCTTTCTTTTTTTGAAAGTCAATCCATATGTTGAACAAAAATTTAATAACAACAAACCATTTGAATTTATAGTACCAAAACCATTACTTCAAACAACTTTTGGCCAAAGTCTGCTATTTGTATACTAAATGTTCCCAGAAGAAAAATTTGACTGTTTAATGATATTGTTACTAATGCTTTCCAAGAAAGAAGAGCTTTTTTTCTCTGAATTTTCTGATTCTAAAGTTGGAGCATAAACACTAATTCAATAAGCAGTAGTAACATTGTGTATGGCAAGTTTTAATCACAATTAATCTTTCATTGATACAATGAGGAATTCTGATTTTACAACACCCTCAACTTGAAGCATTCTACTTTCACTGACTGATCTGCTTGTCCAAAAAAACTTGTAGCCATTCAGTTGTTGTATTTAATTTCTTTCCTTTGGAAGATGAGCTTCACTAAGTGCAACTATATTGACTTAAATCTTGTCAGCTCATTAGTCACCAATGCAATTCATTCTGGTTTTAAAGCAGTTGTATCAATTAAAGTTTTTCCATTTCATGTATATCTATTTAGGAAAAATTATATTTATACTACTTAGCTTTAGTACTGTTACTGCATTCTGCTTTATCACTATTATTGATATTATTCTTTTTGCATGACCTTCTAGTCAGGCTGCTTGTGAGACAGGTCATTTTAGCTCACACTTTCTAAGCCCCTTAGATTTTCATGGTAATTGGGGGGATCCTTACACAGGCTATCTAATAAATATTTCTCATCTGGAACTCCTGTCTCAAATTCAGTTCCAAAAAGACTTTCATTGTATTGTCTTGAGCAAAGATCACAACCGCAGACTGCCAGTGTCCTTAATAGGTCCACCTAATATAAAAAAAATTATGAAGGAAATTGGTGCCAGAAATGTTGTGCAAATAGTTAAAGGATGAAAGTATGATTGCAAAAATATACAATTCCCTTTTCACATTTAGTATAAGGAGATGACTGATGATATGAATTCTACACTAACTTATATGACTGAAGAAGGAAAATCTATGAGACAGATAAGACTGTATCAGAAATAGTATCTACACTTTGATGAATTAGGAAGTACTTGTGGATAGGCACTATTTTTTGTTCTTTCCAATTAACACTTCATATCTAAAGATTTATCTGCCATGTCTGAGAACACTTGATATTATCTTTTAAACTAGAAATTAATTTCAGTTAGTGAGATTATCATTTAGATTACAACTGTTATGCTAGTATAATGTTTGTACAAATGTTTAAATATATAAAGGTAAAGTAAGATCATCTTTTATCTCAAAACTGCATTATAGAAATAAATACTGCATGAATATGTAAGAATAATAATTTTAAAATTCTCAAAATAATTCTAAGCCCTAGTAAATAGTTATACAAGGAATAATATTTTATTCTTGCTATTTGGTATTTTAACTTTCTGCTGCATAACAGTGATGATGATGAATACTCTCCATCCATTTACTTAAATGCAACATGGTACTATTAATTCATATACACATCTTTATTTTTATTAACATTAAGATATCATTTCTTTTTGCAGGATAATAATAATTAGAATATTGAATAAATGGTATTTTAAAAATCTGATTTTACTTTAACTTTCTCTATATTTGTAGGAAAACAGTTTTCTATTTATGAGCAGAATAATTAAAATATATTAGTGTTTTTGCTCTTCATTTTTCTGTTTTGATGGAATTGTATCTATGATGACATTAATCATTATATGCTTTTTTATATTCTTCTTGATTGATGTATATAGCAATAAAATATTTTACTATTTTGCAATAAGTGAAAAATTTGAATTGGAATTGAAACAGATCTTTTTTAAACTTGCTGAGTGCTGAAAATATATATTTTTTAATGAATTTGGTTGAAAATGCAATTTTTATAATATCTACTTAACATATTAGAAATAGTATAAAATATTAAATATTCTACATAATTAACATATAAAATAATAAAACTAAGAAAATACAGTAATCATAAAAATTAAAGAAAAGAAAAAAAAATTTCAACATTTTAAAAGTTATTAATTTTAAAATTAGAGTATTTTTTAATGATTTAAAATTATTAGGTATAAAATTTTCAATAAAATTCTAGACTATGCTATTTATTGGTCATTATTAATAACAATTTATTGGGTTTTTTTTAATAAAAATAAGCATGTTTGATTTTTCTATGCAGCTCTCAATCCTAGATAGACGACATCCATACAGGAAGTTTTTCTTCCTTAACAAAATAAATATTAGATTATATATTAATTTGTTTTCAAATATCTATTTAATAATGGCATTGATGAAGATAGAAAACAAAAATAAATCATTACTGAATATAATCACTTTGTATATACATACACACATGTATCACAAAATCATATATATGTAATAACAATATTAATATTAATTAATGGACATTTTATTTGCATATATTGTAATGGTCAGAAAGTTTTTTTTCTACATCATGTATATTTTTTATTTTATATATATATATATTGAACCGTTTATGGCTCTATACTTACTTTCATGATCCTAATAGCTTCCATTAAATATAATATTTAATTGTTTTAATGGATTTGCTTAACAGATTTAGACTTGCATATTTATTAATTTGAAACTGTTTCAATAACCCATTGGCCATGCACTCAAACAGAGAAGTAGAATATTACTGATAGATTAACTATCCATTATACCTATAATTAGACCATGAATGCATGAATGTGCAAGTTTCAATCATTTTTCCTGATCTCATAATTGCTGGGAATATGCCACTCCTCCAAAGGCAATTTTTTTTTAGATAAACCTCAAGTGCCTTCTGGCCATATAAAATTTATATAACTGGAATGCCCCATACAAACAGCATAGCAGAACTCTGCACTTGGAAAATAACCCAGACTAGCCCCGATACTATGAGACAGGGAACACAGCACATACATTAAGAACACATATGAAATTTGCTTAATTTTTAATCATGGAGAAGTAGGTAAAAGAAAGAGAACCGACCAAGTAATCTTAAGCAAGTACTTTTTATTCCTATACACATGTACACAAGTGTATCAATATTTTTATTACACATATATTTACCCCCCCCAATAATGAACCTATAATAGTAATAATTAATAAACAAATAAATATGGTTTTGTAAGATCTAATTTATTGTATACTTCTTCAATTATGTCATTCTAACATTGATAATGTCAATAATTCTTCCTTCATATTAGTTCATTTATACCTAAGTGTCTAGACATTTATCGATAAAGTTTAATATATATACTTAGGTTTTAACTTCGATGTGATGTTATATCTATTTGTTACCATTTTGGATAGTCATCCCTTCATAGTCCATGGGCTTCTAAGTTCATGATGCTCCTTTCACTCTTTTCCAGATCTTCAGAATGTCAATAGGAGATAATATAAGTGGCAGAGTCCTACATTCCAAATGAGATATTTACTGCAGGAGAGAGAGAGAGAGAGATTGATGCTGATGGAGACTGGGGAATGAAGCCCAGACAGAAACTCCTGTGGTTTTCTTAGCAGAGCATGATGTTATTTAGTAAATTATTAATTTTATAGTTCATTACATAGTTTCTTAATAAGCTGCAGTCTTCTTCTTGGTCTCCTCTCAGATTATCTATGGTGATCTTAATAATAACTCTCCTAAACTCCAACTCTGGACAAACTACAAGACACATTCAAGCAATTGTCCCCAGCAGATTAATGGATTTTACTCCATCTTAATTTGAACACAAAAAGATTTAACTAATCACTAAATAATCATGTTTGCCATTTTTTGTAGACCCCCTTCCTCCTAATCTTTACTTTTATTCATTTCCATTTTTAGTTTTTTTTTTAATTAGATGATAAATCTTATCTCTTTTTTGGGGATTAATCTACTATCTTATTGGCCAGGAATTTTCCAAAACTTAATTGCATTTTGGGCAATGAGATAATTTACAAAGATTACTTATCATTAATTAATTTCATTCTCTATTTTCAATTTGAATTACATTTTATTTCTATTTGCTTCAATCATCATTATTTCAATTTACATTATGTTTTGACATTATATCCTATTTCTTTTTCCTTCTACAATATTAATTCTTTTTTAGAATTCTATTATTAAGGTAAAAAAGAGAGTGGATTCTAAATCTTAATTTAAAATTTAAATCTGATTCCCCCCCCCTCTTACAATTCAATTAATAAAACTACTAATTTTTCCCCCTTGTTCTTATCTTATCGATCTACTTGCTACTTTAGCTTACATTACTATAAATCTGACTTACATTTTATTTCTTAAATTCTTCTCTTTCATTTATTCACCTTTTTTTTTTTCAGTGAACTATAAACATGTACATATAATGCATATATGTATGTATGGGAGTGTTATACTATATATATATATATATATATATGAGAGAGCACTGCAATATATATATATATATTGTAAATATTATTACATGGCTAATTTCTTTTACAAACTAATAATAAAAATGTAATTGATATTTTATGATAATTTGTTATTATATAATTAAAAGTAATTTTACAATTAGATTTATTTTCATTTAACATAAAAATATAATGATTAAAATTTATATTTTTGGAAGTGTGAATGTTTTCTGCTTTTTTTTTTTTTTAAAAAAAAAAAGGAGAAAAATTGAATTTTATGTAAAAAAAATCACACACAAAAAAATTAACTCATATTTCCATTTTGAAAATACCATAGAACAGAAAAATGAAAGATCTATAACATGGCATATCATACTCATTCATAGCCTGCATATATTTTTTTAATTATTTCTCAAAGATAACTAACACTAGCTTTTGCCTTCCAAATACAGATGAAGTGCAGTGTGCTAACAAAAAGTTAAAATGGAATTTAAAATATTTTTTTTTGGAAATTGATTACTTAGATTTTTTCTCTCTTTGTTTTAAATAGAAATATAATTTTAATGTATGGGTATTGACATAGAAATGATAGGTTGCTCAGAAAATTTTGTAATATTAATTTTCAGAAGTGAACAAACTGAACTTCAATTTAAGAATCTACTGCTCTTAATTCCTCAGTCTATCGTTCTTTAAACTGACCTGGGCAGGGGTAAAGTAGTTGACTTTAGGGATCAAGATTCATGATCATTGCTTTGGTCCTGCCATTTCTAGTGTGCAAACAACTTATGAACTTGTGAGCAATAAACCATATGATTATCATCTCACTAAAATGTGCAGGGCATTAATTCAGTAATTACTTACTTATAAATAAATATTACGTTGTATTGTATAAGGAATTTTATGGTTTTAAAATTATTTTTGTTGCTTCTGTGCAGTTTTTCTAAAAAAAAGAAAATTAAAACTTGTTTTGAAGATATTAACTGAAATTGATATATATTGCAACAGAATAAATAAATAAAAATAATGTAATCAAGGTATGATTTCACGATTGTATATGTTCTAACTTGCAAACATTTATAATTTAATAATAATGATGATGAGCACCATGCAAGCTATATATTTATGGTACAACCAGGTAAATGCCATTGATTAATCTAGTTACAGAGAATTTATGGCCTGCAGTGTGTGCATGTACAAGATATGAATGCTTTAAAGTCTATTAGAATATTGAAATAAGAATAACACAACAAATAGATATAATAAACCCAAATGCAATATCTATCATTGACAGATTTTGAGCATAAATTCCAAAATAAAATAGAGAACTAAATAAATTAAGAGACCAAGGATGGCATAGTCAATGATGGTGGTGATGATGATGATGATAATAATAATAATAATAATTAATGAACAATCAATTAAAATTGGACCATGCACAATCACAGTGGTTTATAATTAGAATAAATTGCCTACTAGCATAAAGATAAAGAACTGTATTCTCGCTTAGATCTCTATGATCAGAAGAAATTCAAGAAATTGCACACTTACATAAAGAAGATGGAATATATTCTCACTTGAAATAGAACTCTTACATCTAAATGAACTAATTGATAATGGACAATGTTTTTTCTGTTCAAATATCCATTTGTGGAGCAACTTGATGTAATAATGCTAAATAATTCAATGTAACACAATGTAAAACATGCAATCAATCTAAAGTTTCTTTGAGTTAATAAAGTGCCTTTTGAAATATCATTATCATCATCATCATCATCATCATCATAATAATAATAATAATAATAATAATAATAATAATAATAATAATAATAATAATAATAATAATAATAATAATAATAATAATAATAATAATAATAATAATAATAATAATAATAATAATAATAATAATAATAATAATAATAATAATAATAATAATAATAATAATAATAATAATAATAATAATAATAATAATAATAATAATAATAATAATAATAATAATAATAATAATAATAATAATAATAATAATAATAATAATAATAATAAAAGTACATATCTGTACGGGTAATTTTACATGATTCTATCCACTTTATCAATGTTAATTAATCATATTATTGTCCAATAGGAGCATAATCAGGACCATGCTTTCTTTAATTCTTTTTTTTATAGCTTTGCTATTTGCCTGAGCAGGGACCAAGTAGCTGCATAAATATCCGGGCTGGTGATCTGCTTGTCTCTAACTTGAATTTTATTCAACTTATTTTCAAATGTGGCTGGATGCCTTCTGGGTTTATTACTTAATATGAATACACACCTAGTGCACCAAAGTGCATATAAAACAAACGTTGAGGCCCTTATGGCTGGTATAGACCTACCTTTGTAATTTGATATAATTTGCATCATTGTAGTATTTTTTTCCTGTATTTGGCCTGCAAAATGCATCTAGTCTGCTCCAAGGCCTTGCAGTTGAAAATTATATGCTGTAAAGTCTCCTCAGCCATATGGCAAAGGCCACAGAATGGATCAACTGACCTGTACATTCTTCTGTGATGTAAAAAATACTTGGTAGGTAAAGCGTTCAAATTCATCTTGATTATAAAATCTAGGAACTTAGGTTCTAGTTGCCATTTTTTGTATTGCTTGATCAGATATTTGTTTCCTATTTCTAGTATTGATGGGATCTCCTCATTATAATTATTTTGATGTATAAACTTATATATTTCCCAATATTTAAATTTTTGGTCTAATTGATCTGGAATTGTTCTTTCTCTCCTGCATTGGTAAACAGTGATTGCTAAAAAAAATGAATATTATAGACTTGAAATCGAACTAACAATAATAAGATTCAACATGTATCTTGCTATGCCATTATAATACTATGTAACTATTGGATCAATAAAGTTTACTATTGTTGAAACTTAATAATAATAATAATAATAATAATAATAATAATAATAATAATAATAATAATAATAATAATTTTATTTTACAAAATATAAATTATGATTATTGTAAGTAATACCTGAAATAAGAATAAGTAAATACAGTACTACAAATATAAATTCTTTATGTACTTTCAATAATAATTTTACAATTTTAACAAGTATATTTTACTTTAAACAATAAAATTGATGGAATATTATAGAATAGCATTTTAAAACCTTTTATTAGTATTTATTCTTATATGATAATTGAAATAATTTAACATAGTTATTATTTACAATTTGGATTGTGTTTTTGAGTTGGATATTATATTTTTGAAACAGAGCAGAAATATATCTCATTAAAAGTTAATAATATTTAATTTGCCGCATATGATAAAGATTCAAAATACATATAAATCTCTGCTCTGCTTCAAGTTATACATTTTTAAAGGATTGCAAAAGTTAATATCTATAATGCTGTTTATTATTTAAACATTTTTATATGTTTGTTCAATAATAATAAAAATAAATAATTTAACTTAAACAATCATCTTTATATTGATTTGCATATACATATTATGCATTAATTCATATTTTTTATTATTTATATTTACTAAACATAAGTATTATTAAAATTGCTTTACAAAGAATGCATCAGGGAAAATGTTTTTTATAGATTAAAAATAATAGCATTACCATTTTTATATTTGCTCTAGATAGAGTGATACTGAGTAAAAATTAATTGTTCTCGTGTATTTGTCTTTTTGGGCCTACACTAATCCCTGGAAATTGATATAATAATAATTGAATGGATTAATTATTAGTAAACGTTAGCTCTAAATATCTGACTTAATTTTTTAATAATATTTTTTATCCTTTTGATTTTTATTGATCAAAAATATTCTAAATTATGATATATCACTTAATTTTGAAGTGAGAAATGTATATTACACAATACTTAATCCACATTAGGTTTTTAATTTTGTAGAGAGAGAGATACTTTATATAATTTCTATTTCACTAAGCCCCTCCATTAATTTTTTAAAAAGGCTGATTTGTTGTACAATTTAATTATTTCATAATAATTCCTTCATCCAATCTCCTGGGAAATGTTATGGAAATGTGGAGGAAATCCCTTTCTTTTAACTTATTCATTTAGCAATCCATGGGTTTTTTCCTTGATCATTTCAAAATGTATGATTATTATTATAGTTCAGTTTTAAAACAGGAGATTTGAAAATATTTTATTCAGTTCAATGTATTCTTCTTACTCAATTTTTATACAAAACCATGCTCTTTTAACCTAATTATTGATTGACATAAATTATTTCATCTTTTGACCAATTTTCCCCCTAGTGAATTTTTTCAAAATATTACACATTAAAATGTGTTTAAAATATCATATTTTATTATAATAAATTTTTTACCAAAAATTTTGCACTTAAAGATGGGAAATTCAAAATTTCCACTCTTACAATAGACATGAGCCTTACCCTGACATATTCAGTCATTGTCTGTTGCCAAAGCTGTAAAATATTCAGTATTTTATTAGATTGTCATTTTCAATGACCCAAAAACATGTTTATTTGCAAATTTATTATGGTTTTAGATAATTTCTTTAAAATAATTTACACTATATTTGTTAGATATCAAGAAATATAAATTGTTAATAAATTATTTTGTCTTGAAATACTTTATTTTCAAAAATATAATGTTATATTAGCAGCTAATGTAAATATGACCTGAAGCAATTTACAGGACTAGCTTTGACTTAAACAATCTATTTTATATTTATGAGTAAGAAAATATCACAATTTTGCAATAAATATTCAAAAAATTTAAACTTTTAAAGCATAATTCATTACATATAAGCGAAATAAAATTATTCATTGGTATGTTTAAAAATAATAAGAATTAAAAAAGGTTTTGTTGATTTTCTGAACTGAAAATAATCTTTCTAGAAACAATAACATCTAAACTCTTTGTTTTGTTCATGACTTCATTTTTTTAATATTTACAGAAACAAAATGTAAACATTTAAAATTTATTTTAGTAGTAGACAAAAATATCTATCAAATGAAGTCAATTTTGTTATTTTCAGAGAAGTAATAATCATTTTATCATATATTTTATGTTGATTTGTGAGACAAAGAAAAATGTCAGAAAATGCTAAAATGTGAGTGCATGTTGGAAAGGTTAACAAGCAGGCAATAATTTTATTAAACTTTATTAGTTTTGCTGCCTTATGTCTACCATTTTTTATAAATCAACTAATTTATATAAATAATACAAAGAAAAAGTATTTTTTTATAAATTGTAATAATAAATAAATAATAATCTACAATAACAAATATATTTTTACTTATTCTAGATAGCAAACAACAATATTAATTTTATAAAAGATTAAAATGTTAATGTGTATATTTTTTATAATTATCCATTTATTATAACAGGCACATATATCACATATTTACCACATTACCTATCCATAGCCAATATGCATTATCATTCTTTATTAACTATAGAAATAAATGAATTTTTTAAAGAGTAACAATATAGCTTTTTTTTCTTTTTTTAACTTTAAACACTTTACAACTCTCATATAAACATGATAGATTCAATGTATACATTATAACCTTTAGCTTTGGCAGAAGATTAAATGTTAAGTCAAATTGTGTGCCAAGACATCTAAAAAACATTATATAGTTTAATTTAGTCATGAATAAATTGTTATTAGTACTTTATAATGCTATAATTTTTAATATAAAAATTATTATATCAGTATTATATAGATTGTACAGCTGTAAAATAATTTTACATAGCTTAAATTATAATAGTTTTAAGGTTAAATAAGGGTTTAACATGCTAAAATCTAAGTTTTTAAATAGCTGATAATTTATATGATAAATAATGCAATTTTAAGTTAATAATGCTAATTTAGTCCTAATTTAACAGTTAAAATGTTTCAAAAAGCTTGTATTAATTTAAAGATTAAGAAACCAGGTTCAAACAATATATTTTGGTTTGCTAATATGTAAATTAAAGCTATAATATTTTAATTTCTTTTAATTTTAAGACATAATATTCTAGTTAAATATTTAAAATTTATTTACTTAGAAAGAATTAATATGCCTAATAATAAAAGATAGAAGTTTTAAATTAATAGGTAGATGAATATCTGAATAACTGAGTGAATAAGTTTTAAATTTTAAAATTTTTTATTTCAAAATATTATTCAATGACTAAATTTAAAGGACAGTTTAACTCCTCTATTCTCAAACTTGTCTCAATTAAACAATAACAAATAAATGTATTAAATATTATTTGTAATATTTGTTTTATTAAAGATATAATGTAAATTTTAATTATGTAATATTTTTTGTTTTATCCTGGTGTCTGTAATTTTTATGCAATTATTTTATTTGCAACAAGGAACTGTTTTAATTAATTTCTAATTATCTAGACAAAGGTAGATTTATTTTAAAAATTGAATATTAATTAGGGAAATTTTACTTAATAATCTTCTCTAATTATAAATAAGTCAAGGATTTAAACTAATCAGGTAAGAGTTTGTAGGTTAAAAGATTTATCACAAGTTTTGTAAAATGTTCACATGACTAATAGTATAAATAGGTGAGATTGTCATCTGTTCAAGGTTCTCATTCAGTTTAAATTTTATTTTTGTTTGTAGCAGTTACTTTTTAAAACTCCAGTTAAATTTTAAAAGTGTAATTTTATTTAAACATTATTATTTTTAGCTTAAGTATGATAGGGTAATTTAAAAACTATCTTGTCACAATTATCTAAACTAAAATATCAAGGGAACTATAGTTTCTGTACCTTCCGGCTTTAATACCAATCCCATTTAATTATTACAATGTTTAGAATGTTATCTTTTAAATTTTCTGCATTGTAAAATGGCAAAAGTTATTATTATTGCCATTATAATGATGTGAAAATATGTCTGATTTAAATTTGCCACAATATATTTAAAATTCTTAGTGGCAAATAATGACACTAGAAGTGTAAATAATTTCCTGATATTTTATGTAAAACACTTATTTCATATTAAATATTGTCCAGAAATTGTTTATCTTGAGTAAAAAACTTATAATTCAGAATAAAAACTCTATTTTGATATAAAGAGTGTATCTTATTAGATGTTTTTTAAAAAAAATTTTTATTTAAGACTACAAAAGAAACATTTAAAATAATAATAATTTTATACTTTAATAAAAAATGTATTTGTGCCACACTCTAATAAAAGACATATTATTATCTGGAAAATGGCATTAAATAATTTATTTATTATGATTGTTTGTTTGATTCCCCTGAAAAAAATAAATCTTTTTTTCCTGGGAGGGATAATAAAAAATCAACTTGCAACAAATTGTTTGATAAATATTATAGAGAATTTAAAAGTTTTTTTTTTTTTTATAAATGGAAATAAAATATACCTGCCAAAATGACATTATGTTTAAATGAGCTTAAATAACTTTTCTGCAATTAAATATGTTATACACACCTGCAATAATGTTTTAGATTATGAGAGCTATTTTGTTTTCCCAAGCATTATTTTGGAAATTGCAGTGGTTAGAAATATGATATTTAGAAATAAGTGTTTTTCTCATGCTAAATACTTTTGGGATTTTTGGTAAATATGATTTAGAAAAGCATTTTCCTGCAAAATAATTTTTTTATTATAACAAATTAAGATAATTCTTTTGATGGATTTAATTTTCTGAAAACCTGCATTTAAATGTTAAGGAGATATTTATTTCAAAATAACAAACATATGTAATCATAATTTAAATCCATGGATATATTTAATGAACAACCATAAATTTATTTTATTACTTTCTAGTATAATCATCTGAAGTTTCCATTAAGGATATCCATAAAGTATTTATCTTCTAGATTTTAATATTATAGTTATATTGTATTATATGATGGATGTGTTTTCTGTCCATAAGATTTTGTTGTCAACATTCTTATTCATGTCACAGTGTAAAGGTTATGGAAAGAATAAAGCAGAAGGATTTTACTGTATTTTATTATTTATTGATGGTAAAAAATTGAATTTTATTTGTATTTATGATTTTTGCATATCATGCTTCATTTCAGTTACATATTATTTTCATTTTATATGATATATTTTGAAATGTTTTAACTTTAATTTCTCAGAATAGCAATTTATCATATATACATATTTTTAAATAGTATGTACTTCCCTTTTTGCATATGAATTATAAAGGTATGTTGTTATGCTATAAGCTGAATAAGTACATGTATGCTTCTATTATTTATTTTATGTTTATTGATTGCCTAAATGTTAATGGAGCTATATTTGACATTAGTTATTATTTATTATATTTTACATTTGTTAGCTATAGTATTTTTGTTAGATATAGATTTAATCTCATTCTATTTTAGGAATGCCTATGCATGCCAGTATATTAGAGATGGTAGTGTTAGTCTCTTTCATTATTTTTCTAGCTTATTTTTGGAAGAGATGTAGAATTAGTTGCTCTCTTATTATTTGTCTTGCTACCATTTGTATGTTCATAGCTTAGATTTTGGAGATAGAGGTATAGTCTCTCTATTTTAAGGGGCAATTCCTATTTAATATTTTGGTCCCTGGTGTGCATTCTTATTATTTTCCTAACTAGTGATGAAGTCCTAGATTCTTTAATAACCTTCAAAAGTAGTTGCATTTATATGAGTTATGCCATCTTATTTTTACTTTGCCTTACTTAATTAATTAAAGAATGATTTTGTTTGTAGTATGTTTAGTAAAGCATGTATAATATTTTATCATGGCTTTACCTGGCATTTTTAATGGTTTTTATCAAGATATTGAGGAATTCTACCTTATTTCTATAGTATTCTTGGTTGACTTAAATGTGAATAATTTATTGTAAATATGTTTTTTATTTGAGCTTTGCTAATAATGAGGACAAAATATGATAAATAAAAGTGTATTTAGACATAAATAGACAATACACATCTATATTATTACTCCTTCATTGCTGGATTGATAAGCTATTATTATTGAGTATGTTGAATATTCATAAAAGGGACACTATTTATATGAAGGTTCATACCATTATATGAAATGATTGATAAGTGATAAATTTTTGATAATTAAACAATAGAAAGTTTATTTTAATCTGCTGGACTATTTTTGTTTAATCCAATTGAATTTATTTTTATAAAACATGATGTAAATTTTTAAATTCTTCTGTAATTTTGAAGAAGTAAAGTTGTGAAAGCCTTTGGCTATATAGACTCCAATATGGAATATTTGTAATTTTGTATTTGTTTTCTTGTAGAATAAATATTTGTTGTTGTTATTTAAGAAATTTCTCATAGTCCTTTGTTCACATGGATTCCACTTATCAACCAGAAATCATTCTGTTGGATAAAAATTTTAATGCTTATAAAACATTATAAATTATTAATATATATTTATATGCTCTGTGCACAGATAATGAAGCTATTAAACGTAAATAAAATTATTAAAAGTTGCCGCCAAGCAAGTCCCATATTCAAGGTGACTTGTATTTGTTAAGAACTGTAATGTTAATGCAAATTTATGCAAATTCATATGAAGATGCTATATAGACCATTTTTGAGATAGAGAAAAGCAGGCCTCTCTTCTATTGATTGCTGCTGGATCGCTTACAATGTAGTGAGCTTCCCTAACTTTGCATTTAATATCATTCATTTCAGAGCAAATGACTTTGGCTGTGGTAGATAGAAAAGCATGGCCAGTTTTAAGTGTATTTGCTAAAAGAGTACATGAACAGTAAAGCTAATAAGAGTCACTTTTGCTGTGTTATTAGTAGAACATTTAAGAAAGTTGTATTTTGCTTCATTACTTTGGATCATTGTAACTAATTCAATTTGTTTAGTTCAAATCCAGGTGGGTATTTATTTTAAAATCATTTTTATATTCAAAGATCATATTTATTATTTTATGATAAAAGTAATTTTATAAGAATCTAATTTATATTTATAAAATTTTTAAGTAGATTCATTCTAAGGTATTTCAAATGGATATTAATTTCCTTATCTATTCTTAATACCTGAGTACAACCCTAGATTGTTCATTATCTTATACTAAAATTACTAGATCATGTTTTATTTATTTTATTAACTAGAATTTCATTCAATGTAGAATAAATCTGAAGAATTTAAAAGAATTTCTTTTTATAATTTAAAGGAGATCATATTAAGGTGAGATAACTTGTTTTAATTTAACAAATCATATTATTTTGATAATAAAAAAAGTACATTCAAAGATGGATTTTAAGTGGCATAGATTTTAAAAAACATTTTAAATTTTATAAGAGTTAAGTAATGTTTTTATCTGATCAGAATGAGATGCTTAAAAGATATTGAAGAGATGGATTAGGTGGTAGTTGTAGTATATATTTATGGAAGAAATTTAACTGAAACCTCAATGGCATAAGAGTTCTTTATATGTGTTAGAGTGAATTGAGATTTCTCCTCCTCTTGATTTATTAAATAATATTGCTTCATATTTATATAATATTTTATTGTAAATGCTTTCCTTATATATCTTCTTATTGTATCATATAGCATTTGTTTTATAAACATACTGAGTTTAGCTTTGCACATTTCTAGGTTACAATTTGACTTGACCAATATGTTAGATTGATCATTGAGGGTGTGAAATTGTTATGGCCTTTTGTTGCTCATCATGATCTCTTTCTATTCATATTTTATAGGTTACAATATATATTAATATTGTAATAAAGTAAATTTTTGCTTAATAAAGAATTATAATTTAATTTATCACTTTGGATCACTTTAACTAATTCAATTTGTTTATTTCAAATTCATGTGTATATTTATTTTAAAATCAATTTCATATTTGAAGTTCATATTTATTATTTTTTGATAAAATTAATTTTACAAAAATCTAATTTATATTTATATAATGTTTAAGTAGATTTATTCTAGGGTATTTAAAATGGATTGTAATAAAATAAATTTTGTAAATGTGTCAATGATTAATTTTCATTTACACAGTGAAAATTTTTCTAAAGTAAATGAAAATTGAGCAGTTGCAATTTTTATATCTCCACACTAGACTATTGCAATTCTATTCAAAAAAATTCAGTGAAATTTCATGTTTCCCCAAAGATGAAACTGGGGTTTATAATAATTTTTGCTCCAAAAAATAGTTTATGGCTTATTTTCAGGGGATGGCTTATTTTTTCACAAACAAGAATATACATTTATTCAAGAATAAAAATCTACATTTATTCAAATACAAAAATCTACATTTATTCAATATTAATAATTTTAACTGCATGTAAATAACTTTTTTTTACTGCTTGGAAATGTAATGGTTATTATTATAATCTTATCACAGAATCTCTTGTTCAGTACAAGAATATTAAAAAGTGATTTATGTTCTGTTAAATTAATAATATTTAATTTAAAATAATATATTAACCATTAATTAATTTGTTAATAATAAGTTTCAGCCATTTCAGATATCACTATACTTTTGATTTATTTACAATATATACAGTTGATAATCAGATAAAAGTGGAATTCTTAGATCAATCTGAATGAATGGGCATTGATAAATGAAAAGTAAAATTTTATTTGCAAAATTAATAAAGTGATTGGTTATGTATTTGCCTGCAAAATAATTTTGAGTATCATTTATTCAAGTACAAAAATCTACCTTTATCTTATTTATACATTCATTGTTTTATAATTCTTTATGTCCATGTGTTTTAATAAGCTGACAATCTTAACTAGGGTTTTTGTTTGGGATAGAGGTTATATTATCAGCATCCTGAAAAATCATGCTAAGTCTTATTTACTGATTAATGTTGCAGGAAAATGTGGTAAAAATTAGTCATAGGTATTAATAATATTTTAACTGTAGTAAAATGTTTAAATCATATTCCACCAGAATGTATGGACAATTAATAAGTAATGTGGGAATAAACTTCAAAATATTGCTAAGCCTGGTTTAATAAATTTTAAGTTTTATTACCATATTATTTATTAACTTTCCTTACATTCTTGTGAAATATAATTCTTTATCATAGGAATATATTTGTACTTTTTTTATGCCCATTAATTACAATTTTGGGATAAATTTTTTATAGTTCATTGCAGATTGAAAATGGGAATGCAAAGCTACATATGTATGTATACACATTTGCAATTATTTTCTAATAGAAAAAGTCTGAAAAATTGGTCATAAATATGATTTCAAACAATTTGCAGTTGTTCTTTTTTTATTTTAAAATAAAATTTTTATTGTGAAAAAAAAACCTAGTAATACAATAGGATCATATTAATCAACATTGAAAAAACAAGCATAAAAAAAAAGACATTTACAGACATTGATAATGAGTTATGAACATTTGAGCTATGATATTGCTTTATCCACTCTTGATTAGTCTAAATTGGGAATGACGAAAAGGGACCAAGTGTCTTCAAATAATTTCTTGGAGGAGTGGTCATCTTTTGTTTTGATTTTATATATTGATCCTGAGAAAGATGAGCTCCTCTTCTTGTTCTGATACCCCAAAGACCAATTTACAGCAAACATCCCACATTGCATATACTATAAATATTGAAATTCTAACCCTTGAGCCAGTCGTGGAGTCTTGATGGAGATGATTGTGTGTAAACCAATTTTTGAGTGATCGCTGATTATTTTCCTTATTTTTATTAGTCTGATGCAATCATTAATTATATGATCTATAATTTTTTTACTATGTTTACACAATTGGCAAGTAGGTTCAAGCTTAGTGAACTCTCTCTTAATACTAGAAATCATTTTGTGAGCCTTGTATCCATGTTATATTTGATAGTAAAGTCCAGATATTTGGGTTTAATTTGCCATGAATAATTTTTAATTTTGGGTTAATTAAGTGCTTCCCATACTTTGAGTTTTTGACCAAATAATAATTTAGTCAGATGTGTCAGCTTTCTCAGGGAAGTTGGCAGAGGACGATCTTGGGATTTCATCATAATCATAGTGCCAAACTGTGAATAAAGTTATGTGCCCTCTGGACATAGAAAGCTGATAATGACTGAAGGGCCATGTCATTAAGCTTGTGAGGCCACTGCATCTTTTTTAAGCTTATGACAATGACCTTCCTACCCCAAAGAAGCTTTCAGTAGATAGAACTTATATTTTCAAATGATTTGGTTAATTTTATCACGGGAAGGAATTGTTATTTTGGTGAAAATTTTTCATATTCAACAAGGCTAATTTTTCCCTGAAGTGAAAGGTAGACTTTGGATAATGATTTGGTGCTTCTCTTTGTGGATTCTAGAATTGAGTCTTGGATTTGTTTAAACATGGCTGTTGGCAATCTGTAAATAGGGAACCCCAGAAATTTCTGAGGTTTGGCAGTAAATTTTTCTGGAATTTATTGCCAGTGGCAATGTTCCAGATGATGGACTTCAGAATGTTGATCTCTAAACTGTATTTCGATGTATAATTATCTAAAATGATTCCAAGTAGGTTCAAGTACTTGGTCGATGGCAATACCACCATTATATCATCAATATAGGCCCAACACAACTTCCTTCCTGATACAATGGATGTAGATGCCAGGGATCTTCCTTTCTATATCTATCAAGAGGGGGTTGATGTAGGCTATAAAACACAAGAGTGCTCAGGGGGATCCCTGAGTTATGGAACAGGAAGATTTGAAAGCAGTTGTTAATCTATCATCCAATGTGACAAATATCTCGTGATTCCTTAGTAGGTTGCCTATTATCTGAATGAGTGTTTTTGAGATATAATACTCAGCCAGAACTTTTAAAAGGACATCAGTTTGGACCATATTGAAGGCTGTAGAGATGTCCAGCTGTACAGTGATAGATCTCTGCATTTTATCTGGGTCCTTATAAGGTCTACAAACGTTTTAACTTGTCCTTTGGCATTGATAGCTGATGACCCTATTTTGGCATATTATGATTGGGATATTGAGGGTAGAATTTTAACTTGAATATTATTTTTGATTACTGATTCTATGATTTTAATTAATAAAGGAGTCATCGAAATAGTCCTCAGACTTGAAAATTCCATAGGTGGCTTGTGCTTCTTTAGAAAAGGTACAAGAGCAATGGGATATAAATCTGGAATCTCTGCATTCATCTGCCTGGTTGTTTCCCATATTGAATATAATTGGAATGGCAAATTGAGTCGGAAGCATGATGAGAAACTGGGGAATTTCATGAATCCCTGGATGTATCCAGTCAGAGAGAAATGTGAACTTGCTTTTTAGTATCTTCTCTGCAATCCCATGATCCACCTGGTTTCCATGAACATTCCACACAGCATTTATATCTGCATCACCTTTCTGCAAGTTCCTTTTAAAGTGTTCCAAGATTTTGTCTAGCATAGCCAGCCCAATGAAGGTTTTCCCATCACTTTTTTTTTGCTCTGAGCACCCATCTAAGGCACCTCTTGATCCAGCAGTTCAGTGATGTTACGGAGACCTTCAATCTCTTGATAGATATTCTGCCAATGATTTTTGTATGTTCTAAAGGACATTTTCTACTTAATTATAAAACCCTATTTTGGCAAGAAAAAAGTTATTGATTTGTAATCTTTGTTATTTTTGTAAACACTTTTCTTTAAGGTTGGGTTAAGCAAACATTCAAGAGTTTTATCAATGAAGGAATTTTTAAGAATATCAAACCATTAGCCATTTACTATTATATTATACTTGACTATGATATATACTTAATAAAGAAGTGATCTTTTTAGAAACACCATCATTAATATAGGCTTATAAAATTTGGCGTTTTTTTTTTTTTTAAATGAAAAGAAGTGACTGTAATAGATATATCTTTTCAGTAGGATTTTAATGCAAGAAATACATCTCAACAGGACATTTTATGACCACTTACATTGATATTTATCTATCAAAATGAAAATACAAAAAAGTTTTTACCCTAAACATAGACATATATGCACATAGGTATTTATATAAATGATTTTTCAAGTTTTAATATAATAGAAGCTACAAGCAAATATGAAAATGGAGATCAGAACAATAATCAAAGGTGTAGTTTATTATGAATAGTAACTAACTATTCATTTTGATAATTTTTTTAATTAGATTTAAGCATGTAAGATATGTGAATGATAAATATGAGGATTTATTATGAATAACAAATAAAAAATATCCAATCAAGAATATCTCTTGAAGAATAAAATATTGATTTACCAAAGATTAACTACTACTTCTGAAACAAGCAATTTTTTTTGGCTTATATGTATGCACTATTTCTATTTTCTTTGTTTTTTTTTTTATATTTTATTATTTTAAGTCACTTAAATTAGTATTGCCCCAGTTATCATGAGCTTGTCAAAAGATTAGCTATTACTTCTAAAACAAGCAATCTTTTCTGTCTTATCTGTATGCACTATTTTTATTTTCTTTGGGTTTTTTTTTATATTTTATTATCTTAAGTCACTTAAATTAGTATTGCCCCAGTTATCATGAGCTTGTCAAAAGATTAGCTATTACTTCTAAAACAAGCAATCTTTTCTGTCTTATCTGTATGCACTATTTTTATTTTCTTTGGTTTTTTTTTTATATTTTATTATCTTAAGTCACTTAAATTAGTATAGCCCCAGTTGTCATGAGCTTGTCACAATGGGGATTCATTTTCATTCTTTTAATATACAAATGTAAATCCTAATTACAAATTTCTTTTTTTGTCAAAAGTTCCTGGCATTGAAGAATCAATACTTGAGAACAAGTTTGACAGATTGAAAATGCTTTGATATATTGCAAGACTGTGTAATAAGTAAATTTGTTATAGTGTTTTTACCCCCCCAAATTAGATTGACCATACTTATTATGAATGATTGCTAATGATAAAAAAGTATAAAATTTTGAATATTTAGGTAAAATGATAAAATAATAAATGCAAATATAAGATGCATTATAAAATTACATCTAATGTTATTGTGCAGTGAATTGTATTAATGCAGGCATTGCTTAATATTATCAGATTTTATCAATAGTCTTCATTGCAATATGTACTTAACTTTAAGTATCATTTGTTTGATACTTTACTGACTATAGAAATGTTTATTTCTCAGCTTCAGTTGTGACATCATGAACGTAATTTGGTGTCCAATTAATTTTTTTTTTTTATATATGTAATAAAACTCTGTACTTTTTATTTTGCTTTTATATATATATATAATGTTGTTTATTATTGTTATTGTTTTTTAAAGTTTTAAATATCTAATAATATTTTTCGTAATTATAATTGACAAAAATATATTAATAGGAACCTTCTGAATATTTCACTTCTGCATTTCTTATCAATAATTCGCATTAATATATGAAATAGCAGCGATTTTTAATAAGTATTTTTTTAAACATCAACATGTATTTTTGAATACTCTGCATATTGCATACAAAAATTAAATATATATATTTTTTTAATTATAAAAATATTATTTTGTGTTAGTCTTTTAATTTAAAATTAGTATATGATTTTTTATATTATATATACTCTATACTTTATAATTTAAGGGATAAAGATATTAAACAATTCTATGTGGTAATTCAATTTTCACTTATTAATTTTTGTTCTTATTTTTATTGAATAAATTGTATTATGAATAATGGAAAACATATGATAAAAAAGCAAGACATTTGACAAGTCTACTACTTTTTGTAAATTTAAATTCTTGCCTTAGAATTTAAATAGGTTTTTATTGTTACTCAATTTTTACTAATTTTTCAATATAAAAAATTATAATAACAAGAAAATTTTTAAAAAAAGACTGTTTTGTATGTTTGGGGATGAAATTAAAATCTTATTACTACTTCTTTATTATATTTTTATTTATAACGTTTGCAAACTTCTGTCAAATCTTGGTTATTTTTTATTTAAAAAATATGTCATATAAAAAGAGAGTAATTCTAGACTTGTTTTGTATCTACACACATTTGAAATATTTTTGGTATTTTGATCTACAGTACAAAATTAAATAGTCATTCTTTGTTTCTAAAAAGATATAAATTATCTACATTTACAATATTTTTTCGTAATACACATATTTGAATTTTTTTAAACATATAGTCAGTTCTTAACTTACATGTGTCAGCAGGCACTCCACTACATTAGTGTTTTACTCATCAACAAAATTTCTTATACTTAAAAATAAATATTAAATTAGGCATATGTACAAAAATAAATCATATATATACATCACTGTATTAAATAATTAAGCATAATCAACTTTAGAATCTTTTGAAATTAATTTTGTTCTATGTCATCTTTGTGTATTATTTTCAGCTTCATTTCTGCTCACTTATGAGATGTATTTTCTTTTCAAACACAAAAATATGTTTCCCTTATTATTGCTAATATAGTTCATAAATGTTACATAAAAATTAAAATATAAAATGTTTGTAAAAATATTTTCCAGAAAGATACAGTAGCACTTATCTTCTCAGCAGCAAACATAAAAGCATGGACTGATTTGAGTTGTCAGTCAATTTCACACTTCTTTTAATCCATATTATTCTATGATCCATTCCTTAGTATTCTATACATTTTTTGAAGGTCAAGAAATAATTATATATGATCTACATGTATAGGAAATTATTTATATGTATAATAATTTTTTTCCCTTTGTCAATTTAACTTTAATTAGAATTATTTTTAGGGCAAATTTTAATCAAAATCACTTTTCAAAAATCATGTTAAATTATATTTTTAAAATAATTATTAATCTTTAAAAAAACGAATAAAAAATGTGCAGTTTATAGATTTGTTTTTATTTCTTTTGAATTTTGCAGTCAGATGAAAAGAAACAACATCATAAATGAAATTGAAAAACTTCTTTATAATTACAAACTTTAGAGTATATTAAAGACTGAAGTAATACTTTTTTGTTTTTATTAGAATTAACTTTAATTTTTTTTTTAAAAAAAAATAGTAATATAAAGTAAAAATTGATTTCTTAAGATTACAAAAAAAAATTTGGAATAAATATTTATAATCTTATTATAATATTTAAATAATTCAAAGAATACGAATAAATTAAGGAATAAAAACTGAATGGAACTGTAAAATTGAAATCAAGATCCAATTAACACAATGAACTACATATAATATGCTGAATAACTAATTCTTATTTTTTTGATCCTGTGCACTTTAACATAGTGGCAGAACAATGGATTAAGAACGGAAGAATTTTAGATTGGAACAAACCTGTTTCTAGTGCTTGAATTTTGCATTATGTCTCAATAAATTAATCTCTTAAATTTTTTTTATGAAATAAAAATGAAAAGACCTGAACAAATCATTATAAGATGAAGCCTTTAAAATAACCTGCTTTTTGAGTTTCAATTACATATTTATTAATAACTTGTAAAAAGTTATGTTTTAATTCAGTGTAGAGTCAATTCTTTCAATTCAAAATATTTTATCAATAGTAGCAGCATTTAAAAATTATACTTTTGGTAAATATTAAAATCAATAATATTCATGAAAAACAACAGAATATATTGTACCGGTCAAAACATGTTGATCCATCTAACATGAGCTGGAACTCACAAAATGTACTTCAAACCCAGTCAAGCCCAAGATTTAGATCAGGGACCAGCCTGGATTTGAACCCACTCTCTAAGCCCCAGATCAAATACCTAATGGATAACATAACAATGATGGCACATGAGAATTAATATTAAATCCAGCCCACTAGCAGAATGGAGAAGACAGTGAGACATCTATTAACTATGACTTAACTAAAATATATTTATGCATGGCTGTACGTTTGGAAGTGGAGAAAAAGGAATTCGAACTACTCAGATAATTTAGACAATAAAAATATAGTTTAATATAATGACAAATTATTATACATACATTTATAAATTAATTGCTTATATTAGTATGTGCATGAATGAGCATGTGGTCTACCAAATGATAGATAATTATATATTGTCATTCACGCTATATTTTTCATATGCTCTTTTATTGACTAAATAATATATTACAAATAAACACACATCTTTGGTGGGTCCAATATTAAGATGCCAATCGATTATTAGAAAGAATTTACATAAAATTGCTATTAACGCTCTTATATACGGTTCTGAAACATGGTGACCAGCATTATTTCGGGGAGTGTTCCAAGATTCATTACAGATATAATACAAACTATTTTCACACCATTACGGTTGTGAAAATAAATAAAATACATTTGAAAGCATATTTGATTATATGACAAAATACTTAATGAAACTTCTTTTAATTAGCGCTGCTAAGAAGAACGCTTTATTTTTTCCAAGGCATATAGATACTCTTAAATACAGAAATAAGTTGTGATGGTGGGATTGTATAAGACTGAAATAAATCTAATTAATAAAACTAGAAGTAGTTGGCATTTATATATATTTTAAGCAGAGCACAATTTTAATATTAGAACATTAAAACTGGGTCATGAAGCAAAAGAAATAATAATACAAAGAAGTTTGCAGTACTGAATTAATAACCAAAAAATAACAGGAAAAGTGCTTATAGACAAAAGACAAAGTCTAAGATCCCCTTCTTGGATTGTGCTTAGAGAAAAGTGGTTATGCATGCCATGGATGTCACTGACGTGCAGGCCTTTTGTACAAAGAAAGTGGATAGGCATAGTGTGTTCCAGACTTAGGGAATCATGGCCAGAGGCCTTTTTATATGAAATAAATGGTCCCTCAGGACAAGGCTTGAGAAGAAATCCATGGGTCTGAATTTGTCACAACCCCCAGATTAAGAAGCACATATATATAAACAAGAAGATTAGGCTAAATGTCAGTAACACAGTACCGATAAATGTCACTAATACATTACCGATAAATGTCACTAATGACATTAAATAAGATTTACTGCTTTAAAAATAAATGACCCTTGTTTGAATACTATAATTTAGACAAATAAGATGCTATGCAGTTATATATATATGGAGAGACAAGATTTTACTTAACTAAAATAGTAAAATATATATTAACATTTACCCCCTTCCCCATTTTTTATTTAAAATGATTCAATGCCACCTTCGTATATTTTATAACAACTGAGAATATTCAAGCATATATTTTAAGAGTATGGAAAAAAAATAACTAGCAGTTATATATAGAAAACAATTAATCAGTCACCCTTTCAGAATTGAATAATAACATTTATAAAAGAAATAAGGTTTCAGAGTGTTGATTAGCTTGAGTTCTGGATTCACTTCGGGTAGAGAATCCAGAGTTAAACAAATAAATCTTTTTATACTAAAACATAAATAAACCCTTGACTCATAAAACAATCTGGTGAACATATTAATTTATCAAATTTATACTTTATGGGGATGTTAATGTCTTAGTTCATGGAGTATACTTAAAAGAAAGAAAAGATTTGAGAAATTCAACTTGTCAGATTGTTTGAGATTGGCATATTAATAAGAAAAGCATATATATATATATATATATATATATATATATATATATATATATATATATATATATATATATATATATATATATATATATATATATATATATATATATATATAAAATCAAGTAATAAATAAATGACTGTGCCAAGATTAAAGAAAGTTAGAGCATATGAGAGAGATTTAAATTTATAGAAATTATTTGAGATCAATTTACATATTAGAAAAGTTACAAAATTAAATTATAATAACATGAAAGCTAAACACTTTCAAAATTAAATTATGCATTAGGAAAAATTGATAGTAGAGTTTGACACTAGTTATGCAAGCTAGATTTGGTTTCAATGGTGGTGGTTGAAATAATTTACCTTGCACCATTTTAAGAGTCCATATTAAAAAGTCCAGCTCATGCATAGCAGTTCTTTTGTGACAGCAAGCTTTTATTTAGCATTCCAAAGTTTTTCTTTAGTCTTTCCTTCATTTCACACAGCAGTTAGATGGTACATTAGTGGGAAAGATGGTGGGTTTACTACTACATCATTTTAAGTTTCAAGCGATGTGTAATATGTTAACAATACAGTTTTCTCAATAGTAGCTAATCTATCTCTCATTAGTAGCTGATCTCTTGGTGATTTAAAATCCGGCCATTTTATATTCTGCCCAGGTATTTCTGGAGTGCTTTTAATTACTTAGTTTTAACCTTTAAATCTAATCTCTGATCTAATACAAATTTTACTTTCTTTGTCCATTGTTTTTGAAAGATGGAATGTTAGATAATGTCCAAAAATAAATTCAAATCTATTTCCACATTAGAAATCGATTTGACAAAAATGTTTATAACAAAAGAAAATCTTTAATCTTAATCCCCATTTTATTTTAAGTAAAAATTTTAATTAAAAATACCTTCCCCAGATGAAAACAATAGTGTTTCCAACCCTTTAATTATTTTTAGACAATTAATGGTTGCATCTTCCATCTTGGATTTTATAAAATACAGTTTTATAGGGAAAAAAATACTTTAAAAAGAAAAAGTTGTATAAATGACATATAATAAAATATTTTAAAAAATCAATATTTTGTTAGTATTTTGCTCATATATATATATATATATATATATTTGAGCTGCACCTATGTACATTAATAAAAAAGAACTAATAATTAATAAAAAAGAATTAGTAATAATTTTAAAAAATGTTATTGAAATGCTAAAATTTTATAACTTAGGCATGCATCTCAAATATATACATGAAATATATATACATGACAAAAGGAGTGTGATGTGAAATAGGGTTTGAATACAGGTTAGTATATGGAACTATGAAGCTCAATCTTTAAGCTAAGATTGACTGCTTCAATATCAACCCACATTTTTTTAATAATATGTAGAATCACTATATTTAACTCTATTGACATCTGAATTATTATTAAATTCTAAATATACAAATGTTCATCTGTATATTTTCATTTACACAATAATTTATTTTTATATAACTTTTTTTAAGTAAAATTTGTGTGTGTAGGTTTTTAACTAAAAATATTTTTTAAAGTATCATTAATATTTTTTTTTTCCATAAAAGAAATGTGTAGCTAAATGCAGGTCTGAAGGGAAAAAATATTCTGTTGAATTCTGCTTTTACCATGTCAATCAACTGGTTTTTAGTTGTAGCTTTAATTACATGAATCCAATAAACATCTATTTGACAATAACATTAGGCTATTACCATTTTCTCCTTTATGTTTATATTACAATTTAAAAAGCCATTATTAGAAATTTACTCATGTAACTATAGTATTTTGAAAACTACCATGTTGTAACAGGAATTAAAACTGCTTAATAACACCTTTTAAAACTTTTTTCAACTTTACAACTCAAACTTGTAATTTAAAAAAAAAAACATTCTAATTATTTATTTTAATTTTATGAAATCATATTATTTTGCAAAATATCTTTTTAAAAACCCGTTACTCAAGCAGGAAAGTAAATAGGATTAATACTTACATATCAATCATACCCCCGGTCAGACTGCAATTTAATAAAATCTTAAACCGACAGTCATTTTTCCAGACTGAAGTAGCTCTCTGGCTGCCTGAAACGTGAAACATCCCATCGGGAATTTATAATGGGTTTAAAACCCAGAGTGCCATCCAATGTGAAGATTGGAACCCATGAGATGTCAACATGTTTCAAGCGCTTGACCCATGGCTGGCTCTTCACATGAGACTGGCTGCACATTTGATTGTGAATGGAGAGAGAGAGAGAGAAAGACGGAAAAAATGACATTAATAATTTTAAACAAAATTTATTTAAAAAAACAATGATAATAATTATAAATGCAAGAATAAGATATAATTAAAATGTAAACACATAAAAAATATTACATATTTAATAAATTTTGCATGCTCATTTTAATGAGTGAGATTTAAAAGTTTTATCCTGATTTTAATATTTACCTAGGATTTATAGCGCTGCTTTTGGACTTTGTCATTTTAACCTTGTCTTTGTAGCGATTCTATTAGTCTTTATTTTCCATAGTAGGTATCATAGTTCCTAGATTCTTTTGTAGTTGGGTTGCAGTTTGTAGTTGGATGATCACCCCTTTTGTCCTCGGATCTGGTTAGTTTCTTGGTGTTTGGCAGTGGTATTTTTAACTGAAAGGTAGCTTCTTGTGGTCTCTTGTTCAGATGGGTTGGTTTACCTAATTTTTATTTAATTTAGTAGGGTGGGTTGAAACTTCGACAGAAGGCGAGTCAGAGTAATATGTTATGGCATTTTGCTAACTGGCATATGGGAGAATAGCGGAGAAAATGACCAAACACAATGTTCGGTTCTAGCCAATCATTCTTTTCAGGCTTGAAAATGAACTTAATTCAAACTTAACAACTCTGGCTGAACTCAAAATTTAACCACTGAATTCAAAACTCTATCTCAACTCTCTCTAAACAACAGAGAATATGTGCCTTTTATATTACTCTGACCCCACCCCCCTGCTCTAGCTTCAACACATTTTATCTTACAAAATTTAATTATAATTTACATTTCTGTTTCAAATTTTAATTACAGAGATTAGAAATTGTTCAACTAATCAGTCTGGAATTTTAATCCCCAGCCTGATTATTTTTGTACATACTATTTTAATTAATCACAAACCTTTTATTTTTTAAATTAAAAAAAACACTTGTTGTTTCTTAAAGAATATTTTTATCAGATAATATTGTATAAAAGAAAGACCAGTTATAATTATTAGTTTTTAACTTATCTCTAAATTTCCCTGTATTTTAATTTTTATATTTTCAAGTATTGATTCTGATATATTTTTTTAAATTATCTATATTTTTTAATAAATAAAAACACGTGAACTATGTAACTTGTATACACACACCTGTGCAACGTGTGTATATACATTATGTTACATTACACCCCTCCCAATTGAGAATTTTAAGTGCGTTGATCACTTTTCCTAAGTATTGACCACTTTAAATTCTTATTTTTAATAACTTTATTTTTCTAGAGTGCATTTTTAGTTTTTATTTTCATCATTAGGTAATAAATGTAATAGTAAGAGAAGTAGGCAGCAAAGTATAAGGCAATTCAACACACAGATAGATTTTGTGCTGATTTAAACCAACTTTTAATTTTTTGCAGAAGTCGTGACTACAGCATGGGCAACTGTTGTGCACAATGGATCCTGTAAAAGGACTTTAAGATTGCAAATGGCAGGACTATCTCTACTGCACATTTGACTTACTAAAATATTTATTTTATTTGGTTACTGGGAATTTTTCCTCCAGATTTATTAATTTTTATATGCCAGGACTTTTCTACAGGCACATCATCATCAGTATTATTTATTCTTCACACTACCCATCTGTAGAACAAAGTCATCACAAGAAAAGGCTTAATCCAACAAAAGTCAGGCCTGAAACTTATATCTTTGCCCAAATACTCGCACACACCTCAATCATAATTTAATACACTTTTTTTTTAATTTTATTTGATAATGTTTTATTTTCATTAATACTTTCATTATACACTTATTTATTTCATTTTTATTTTTAAAGCGTTATTTTTACTCTCCCTTTTTTTAAAAAAAGAAACATTTTCATTTTGCTTGTCTATTTTGATTTTACACATTTATTTCATTTGCGACACACTCCGATATGTTCTAGACTTATGAGCTCGGATATCAATATAATCGATAAGACATAATTGAGGATTTTGACATAAATTGTTTTATAGTTGCTTTGACATTTTAAAAACTCTAAGATTGTTATTTTATTTTACTAAAACTAACTTTAATCATTTTTCATTATTCAAACTTACTTTGATACTCGTTTTTACATTTTGTTTAAAAAAAACTATAGGTTATTTTTATTTCATTAAATTTTATTAAACATTTTCCATTATTCCAAGTCCATGGTCATTAATGACTAGGTCAAACCAGCAAATCTGTCAGATTACATATTTTTATTTTTTGTCAGGCAGTTCTTTATTATATTTTTTTCTGCATATAGCCACTTGTGTTGGGGGATTGAGAATCACTCCTGGGCCTTTCCTTAAATCTAGTATGAGAGATGTCAGGATCGCTGTCGGTTCTTCAAAAGATTTTTGTTTTCTCTCAGGACTATTAGTATAACATCTCCTCTGGGGACTCCCCAAATTCGACCTATGTCTATATCTTATGGCATTTACAGCTGGTTCTTTAAGTTGGGCTTTGAATCCCCTATCTCTCATATCAAAAGTATGTCTAGTGCTGTCGAAAGCGCTCAACAATTCTGCCATTTGTTCCACTGTTTTCCTCTCAGTTCCTATGAGCATTTGCTCGATGTTATGAGGAAAACTATGTCGGACTATCCTGACAATTTGTTGTTCAGATAGTGGGTCTGCTGTTAAAGAGCGTAATTTCGTCACTTGCCTTCTAAAAAAAGAAACGAATGGTTCACCAGGTTGCCATTTATCTTGCGACATCTGGTGACGAAGGTTTTCCTGATAATCTTCACTCCAATAACTAGCTAAAACAGCAATTTTATATTCGGCAAAAGTGACAGCTTTTTTATATAAAAAGTCCCACCAAGATTGAGAACCCCCTTGTAAATGGCTACACGCTATTGCGATCATAGCTTCCTCACTTAATTGATTCAGAGTGAAATAGTGCTCCAAATCATTCAAATGTTCCATAGGAGTTTCACTTTGATGGCCAGAAAATATCCATATTTTCAAAAACTGGTTCACAATTGCCAGATTGTGTATAATGTGTGTGTTTGCACTCAAGTGGTCATATTGTTTTATTTCCGTTTGCGAACTATTTTTACTATTCTTTTGATTTACTTTCCAAGCTAAGTCCATCATTTCGACTTTTATCTCTTCAATTACTCTTCTATCTTATTTTTTTCTATTACTTGGTAAGTGGTCTCTATTTGATTTTCTATTTGTATTTTAATCTCTTCTATTTCTTCCCTAATTTCTTCTTTTATTTTATTCTCGCCCATTTCGATCTGGTCCTTTAACTTTTCAAGCATTTCAGCTTGCCCTTCCAATTTACTCTTCATTTCATTATTTTGGTTTTTAAGCTCTTCAGCTATTTTTTTATATTCTTCAGCTGTTTTTTTTTGTTTTTGAAACATGCAAGTTAATAAAGCTATGATTTCCTTATTCTCTTTTTTTTGCTCAACTTTTTGTCTTTTTGTTTCTCACTAGAAACATTCTCTACTTCTTTTGCTTGAGTTTCCATTTTTATTCACTGGGGACCTTTTCTATTTTACTAGTTTTGGTTTTATTTTGTTCCTCGCTAGGAACATTTTCTGTTTTTTTTTTACCTTGAGTCTCCATTCTGGGTTTATTTCTTATCATATTTATAATTTTAAACTTTACTTTTTTATATTATTTATCTTTAATATTATATTTTATTCATGCTCATAAGTTTACTAATTTCTATTTTATTTAATTTATAATCAAACACGAGTGTTCGGTGAACTTTTCTCCCACTACATTCCCCTTAATACCACTTGCATGCCAATTCCTATCCTAATGCCAATCAATGCCTACCTGCACCTATCTTTCTATATCTATAATGTATATATATTTTGTTCTCTCTTTTTTTTTATTTTATACCAACTATATTATTTCATTTATACAACTATATTATTTCATTAACTAAATTCACTTATCTTTCTTTTATAACATAGAATTATTATCAGTGCCATTTATTCTCTTTCATCTCTCATAAAATATTTCAATTTAATTTTACATTTTTATTTATGTGAGCCTAATTTTTTTTTTAATATATTTTTTTATTCCATATTTTTTATATGAATGGATGTTCGTGGTCCCATGATGGGCACCATTTGTAACAGGAATTAAAACTGCTTAATTACACCTTTTTAAAACTTTTTTCAACTTTACAACTCGAACTTGTAATTTTAAAAAAAACTTTTTAATTATTTATTTTAATTTTATGAAATCATATTATTTTGCAAAATATCTTTTTAAAAACCCATTACTCAAGTAGGAGAGTAAATAGGATTAATACTTACATATCAATCATACTTCCAGTCAGACTGCAATTTAATAAAATCTTAAACTGACAGTCATTTCTCCAGACCAAAGTAGCTCTCCAGCTGCCTGAAACATGAAACATCCCATGGGGAATTTATAATAGGTTTAAAACCCAGGGTGCCATCCAATATGGAGATTGGAACCCATGAGATGTCAACAACACATTTTAAGTGCTTGACCCATGGCCAGCTCTTCACATGAGACCAGCTGCACATTTGATTGTGAATGGAGAAAGAGAGAGAGAAAGATGGAAAAAACGACATTAATAATTTTAAACAAAATTTATTTAAAAAAAACAAAAAAAAACAATGATAATAATTATAAATGCAAGAATAAGATATAATTAAAATGTAAACACATGAAAAATATTACATATTTAATAAATTTTGCATGCTCATTTTAATGAGTGATATTTAAAAGTTTTATCCTGATATTAATATTTACCTAGGATTTATAGTGCGGCTTTTGGACTTTGTCATTTTAACATTGTCTTTGTAGCGATTCTATTAGTCTTTATTTTCCATAGTAGGTATCATAGTTCCTAGATTCTTTTGTAGTTGGGTTGTAGTTTGTAGTTGGGTGATCACCCCTTTTGTCCTCGGATCCGGTTAGTTTCTTAGTTTTTGATGTTGGTATTTTTAACTGAAAGGTAGCTTCTTGTAGTCTCTTGTTCAGGTGGCTTGGTTTACTTAATTTTCATTTAATTTAGTAGGGTGGGTTGAAACTTCGGCAAAAGGCGAGTCAGAGTAATATGTTACGGCATTTTGCTAACTGGTACATGGGAGAATAGTGGAGAAAATGACCAAATACAATGTTCGGTTCTAGCCAATCATTCTTTTCTGGCTTGAAAATGAACTCAATTCAAACTTAACAACTCTGGCTGAACTCAAAATTTAACCACTGAATTCAAAACTATCTCAACTCTCTCTAAAACAATAGAGAGTGTGTGCCTTTTATATTACTCGGACCCCACCCCCCTGCTTTAGCTTCAACACATTTTATCTCACAAAATTTAATTATAATTTACATTTCTTTATTTCCGTTTCAAATTTTAATTACAGAGATTAGAAATTGTTCAACTAATCAGTCTGGAATTTTAATTCCCAGCCTGATTTTTTTTGTACATACTATTTTAATTAATCACAAACCTTTTATTTTTTAAATTAAAAAACACTTTTTTTTCTTAAAGAATATTTTTATCAGATAATATTGTATAAAAGAAAGACCAGTTATAATTATTAGTTTCTAACTTATCTCTAAATTTCCCTGTATTTTAATTTCTATATTTTCAAGTATTGATTCTGATATATTTTTTTAAATTATATATATTTTTTAATAAATAAAAACACATGAACTATGTAACTCATATATACACACACCTGTGCAACACGTGTATATACATACTGTTACAATGATTTTACAAAAAATTGGCTTAATCCATTCCTTACTTAAATGCAATGATTTAAAAAAAATTTTTTTTTTAATATCTTTGTATGCAGTTTTCTTTTATGCAATAAAAATTATTAGATCAGAAGGCAAGCTCCAATAATGCGCTATTACTTTAAATATTATAAATTTCGTGCACTTACATGTCATATTTGAAATAATAGCGCATTATCAGAGTTCAACCTCCATCTAATAATTTCATTATTTTCAGCACTTTATAATAGTACTGTAATAGACTTTATGTAATAAAGAAGTTCATAATTTACGTAAAATCAGGATTTTTCCATTTTAGATACACACATTAAATTTTACAAGATTATAATGTAAATCTGTTCAAATCTTATAGATGCCTATACTATGCATGTTGTTGTTTTTGCATTTTAAATCACATTCTATTTTTACTTTTTAAAAAAAGTGTACACAATCAGTTAATCATTTAGTGTCTGCAAGTAATAAATTGTACAAGATTATAATGTAAATCTGTTCAAACGTTATACATGCTTATACTATGCATGTTGTTTTTTTTGCATTTTAAATCACTTTTTATTTTTGCTTTTTAAAAAAAGTGTATATAATCAATTAATCATTTAGTGTCCACAAGTTTAATTTTAAAAGGTGAGTAACAGCGGTGGACACAATTAAATTTGACAATTAAAAATTAAAATCTGATTTTTAATTGTTATTAACTATTTAAAAATTACGTAACATGAACTGAAATTAATGTGATGTGAAACAATGAAATTTGATTTTTAAACAGAATTGAAAATTGAAGACAAAAGTAATAATTTAATTTTTAATTGTTAGTTTTAATCAAATTTTGCTCAACAGAAATGAGTAGATGTCTTTTTATTATCATAAGTCTAAGTTCTTATTTTTACTTTAAACTTTTAGTTTCCCCTAATGGAGAGAAAAAAGCACTCAAGAAATTGAATTTTTTTAGAAACAAAAATTTCAATTTTAGATCGCTTAGCGAAATGGGAGATCAGTGATTTGAAAACATTTTAGTTAGGGTGAGTGTACTATAAGAGCAATTTAAAAAAATGAAATTGGCACTAGTTGTATTTCCTCTTATGATGAATCTGGTGTCTTACCAGTTCACAAACGAATTTGCATATCATCAAATAGTGATAATGATTAAAATACTATACTTGTATGGAAAAATATAAAATTACTGTAAATTACGCATAAAAATATATTGTTTTGAATAAAATTAAATACTGTAGTTAAAAAAAAGTCAAAAAAGTTTGTCTTGTATCAATTTTTTTTTAAATTTAAAAGTTTTTATTAGTCATATTTTATTTCCTTATTTTTTTTTATGAGAATTTCAAAGTAATTTTACATTGTTGACTTGCTTTTATGTGATTTTTGAAAATTACGGTATGTATCCCCCATTTTTCAAGATAAGTTAAGTCTACTTTTGTGCGATTTTTTTTGTGCGCATTTTCTGAGGAACCTATCTACCACATAAAACGAGACCCAGGTATAATAAAGTTTAAAGCATAAAAGCGTATATCATCATGAGCTTCAAAATTCATTCAAGCAGTTGGCGAAAAACCCAAGGTTTTAGCTGCTGAAATTCATGTTGTGACTTCTGTAGTCTCATTGAATTGTTTATAAAAAACACATACCTTATATATACATGTTTTATGATTTCATTTGTTTTTTCTTATCACCTTAGAAACCCCATAATTACATCAAATTAAAATTTTTACCATATATTTATCTTTTAAACTAATTGGCATGTTTTTGAATTATAAACTATTTAATTACTATTCCATTGTCTTCCAAGAATGTTATTATATATATATATATATATATATATATATATATATTAACCTTGGGTCATGTTAAATTTTTAATGGTACACGAATTTGCACCAAGAAATAAAAACAAATATCTGATAGCAGAATTTTTTTTTACTTTTTAAGAAAATATTAGTATTAATAAAAAAAATTAGTAAGTAATACTATCAATGCTTTGTGTAGTTTTCTCAAATTCTATTGTAAATCTGAACTTAAATAATCATAATGTTAAATTTTACAATTATTTTCAAAATGTAATTGTTCAAAAATTTTTTTACAGTAACTTCAAACTATACTGAAATTGAACTGATACATCAAAGTTGACTATTTTTTAAATTTTTTATATGTAACTTAAATAAAATTTTGTATAATTTATTTTTGTAATTGTTGCTTCTATTTCCTATATATAAATAAAAACTTATTTGAGAAAAAAACACTTTTTTTTTTGATAATTAACAAAATGTGTTAAGATTTTCAATTAAAATATGTGGTTTAATTTTAACTCAACTTTTAACTTACAAATTATTTTTTCATTATAAATATCAAATTGATCCGAATATATACACATATATACAGTACCATGCTGATGTAATATCTCTTATTTTATATGATAATTTATGTAACAAACTTTTGGGTCACAGAACTATTTTAATGAAGTCTATTGGGTCGTACAGCAAAAAGGTTGAGAAATGTTAGTCTAAATGAACCAATAACAGCAAAATCACCACTAGGGTGACAAAGAGACTTTTAAAACTAGATTATTAACTATATGACTTCCCTATGGCAAATGACAGTTAATTCAATATATATATAAGATACAACCCTTTACTTGTATTAAAATTACAAACAAATAAATAAAAGAATGACTACCGCTTAATTTGGTTGCTAGACTTATAAGATAGTGGAATTACCTTAATTGATGATTATATATGTCAAAGTTTCAACATGTAACAGATAAATAAATAAGAAAGAGAGACTCTTTCCCGATCTGCCATACCAGGGCACCACTAGGCTTTTGGAACCTAGAAAATTTATATAGTAGGCAGATACATATGGGTAAGATTCAACTTTTACTGACTGATAGCCCTAGCCACTAGCTCATGGAGGAGCGAGAATTTTATAATGTCATTTCAAACTTATTTTTAATTATTTATTTCATAGTATTATTAATAAATATAAAATAATAAGTCATTGCCATTACTAATAAGACAAACATTTATTGAACAGATTTGAGGATTCGATTTTTTATTTTAACATTATTAGATTTAAATCCTGATATTTATCTTAATATGCACAAACAGATGAAATTTTTATATAATTTAATATTTTTATATTGTGTTAAAGTGTACAGACTACTCAAATTAAAGACTCTCAAATACCTCAGGCCAAAATTTTGCAGCTAAACCAATGCTAATTTACTGATATACTGACATGATCAATGCAAAATGAAGATGTTAGCATAAAAATCATGCTGCCAGGAATGTGCATCTGTAGCATGATATTATTTTAAAAGTGATCCTCATCCAGTACAGGAATGTGTTTCTGTCTGTGAAGGAATCATATATAAACAAATTGAGAAAAAAATGCTCATATGGAGGGAGAGTGGTCATTGCCATCTTATTCCAATTCATAGAGCATAAGAAATCAAATGGTGTAGGAGATACCTCTACCATATATAACAATGTGATGGCTTTTTGGGGGGGTCATGCATTTAGGTGAATATTATGCCCTGTATGCTAACAAACCACAAGGAAACAAGTATCCAAGGTGCCTACCCAGATTACATTGACATAAACATCCGTACATGTCTCCACCAGCATTCATTTAACTACAAAACAATTAACCCCACATAGTCAAACCTAAACTTAATGAATCTATGTAACCACATACACTTAAAATTAAATTGAGTAATTTAGTTAACAAAGAATGATTTGTAGCAAATGTTATACACAAAAAAGAAATATTAATAAATAATTTAAAGTTCTTTTGCTTGTCAGATAAGAGATTATTTAGAAATTATGCTTAGGTTACTAATTGAAAGTTTGTTTAAGATTCAAAAGTTCCTATTGCATTTAAAAGTTTTACAATGCCCATGGTATATCTTGATGAATCATCCAGATTGAGGCAGGTGTATTGAAGTCCATCCAAGCTATGAGATTTTCATATATTGTTTTCCTTGGAGACAAAACCATTGCTTGCCATTTATTAAGGAACCATCATTTGAGAGGCCACCTCAGTCAGTGCAAATAAGGGAAATGAAATCTAATGCAAGGCTCCTACATCATGAAGTCTTCAATACAGCTGCAAAATATTTTTAACCGGTCATCACCACTCAATCAATTAATAATAATATCTCTTATATTTTTTCTTCCTTTCTTTTTATAATATTATGCCTCCCTTATCATCATATTTTTGGAACAATCACTCCTGATATTGCTCCAATCTTATTGACCATGGTTGTTTTTTTATCTGGACTGTATGTTTGTTGGTAACTTCGTTGGCTAGTTTGTTCCAAAGAGGGAAACACCATAATCATTTCATTTTTATCTCTTATCTGACTTTCAATCATCTAAGTGCATCAAGGGCTTGTTTGCTTTACATTAGTACATTTTAATACAAAAATCATTTCCATCCTACTAATTTAAAAATAACTTCAAAATACATTAACAGCTTTTATTATTCTTTTTACTTAAAATCCAATCTTTTGTTATTTTGGAGTTTTAATTTTTCTTATCACATTTTTTTAACTTTAAATATTTTAATCGGACTATCATCTCTGCATTTTATATCTCTATTATTTGAGTTTTAATTCTTATTTTATATATCAGTTTTATTTATTGATCTTTTTTTTATATTTTCATTTTAAAATTATGTAATGGCATATATGTATACTGTTATATACAACTGAACTTCTTCAAAAACAAAAACAATAAAAAAAAACCATTTTACTTAGTGTTAGTAAGCCTATGTTACAGAAATTAGTTATAAGCTAAAATTTTAATGACTTTTTTGGTTAGTAATTACACACAAAAAATAGATGTTTTTGTCTAGTCTTCCCTTCTTTTTATTTATTAATCAGTCTTTCTATAATCAATAAGGCAAGTCAAAACAAATTAATTATTATTTTATATTTATTAATATTACTTTTAAATATATAATTAAAAATAAGTTTGAAATGATAGATTATAAAACTCAGCTTCTTCATGAGCTAGTGGGTAGGGCTATTGGTCAATGAAAGTTGAACCTTACCCATATGTATCTGCCTACTATATATTTTTTTAGGTTCTAAAAGCCTAGTGATACTCTGGTATGGTAGTTAGGGAAAGAGACTTTGCATAACTGTGATAATTGGCACCCAACATGGGGGACCATACTTATAAAAATATGTGTGTAATGATCTAAGTGAGCCAATAATAGCAAAATCACCACTAGGGTGACTTTCCAACCCACATACTATTTTATTTTATTTAGGCTCAGTGATCATGAAGAGATAAACAAGACACCCAATGCAATGTATATATAAGACAACATTTTATTAGTATTACAATTACAATCAAATAAATAAAAAAAAATAGTACTGATTAATTTGGTTGCTAGACTTATACAATAGTGGAATTACATTAATTGATGATTATATATGTCAAACTTTCCAATGTGTAACAGATATAAAAATAAGAGGCTCAGATGATGAACACATTTGTTCTGTGGGGCAGATATACCTCAAGCAGGTACATGGTAATAAATAAGGCAAGATAATTAACTAGAAAATATGGTTAAATAGATAAATGCATAACTCTCATGATTATGACCAATGAATGTTGAAATCAGGTTTTAATATACACAAAGTATAAGGAAGGTAATATTCAGTTGGTAAAGAGTAAACAATTAAATAACAATGTATACTGGAGTATGACCACCTCCACAATGTCATGTACAAATCTTATAATAAGGTAACAACAGGAATATATTTGCTTTTGCAAAGTTAGATCCAAATTTCATAAAATAAAAGGATCCTGGAATGAAGGAATATCTTCATATAACCTTTAATAACTCTCATTAACAGTCAGGAATGATCCACTGCACTGATAATAAATAATGAGACCCTCTGGGTCTGAAAAATGACAGAAATGTTCCTACATTTATGTGGAACTTATTTAGAATAAACCCATCAAATTAAAGTTTCTGAAGCAGCGATGTATGCCTGCTGAAGAATGCAATGAAATAAACATGAAATTAGACAACCCACTAATGCTATATTTTATATGAAATAATAAATATAAATGTAAATGGTCATGCCATAACTTTATAATATATACACATTTATAATATATGCTAGATCAGTCTATGCAATTATTAAAATATTTCTGATAAAATTTATTCCCTGCTTAATTAGATATCCATCCTATAGGTCTTTTATATATAAGGAATTATTGAGATGACAGTCTACAATGATAATATGTTATATTAAATTAAAAGTTTTAAAGAATAAACTACCATATCGTTCAGTATACATACATATATATATATATTGTAGATATATGACTCATTTCACATACATACATATTATTTAATTAAATAAAAAAAATTTCTTTTATATATATATATATAGATTTATGTGTGCGTATATTATATGTGTAATATATAGTTGATAAATTAATAAGTGGTGAATGAATATAATGTTGTAAGAAATGATATTTTAATATGTTATTTTTCTTATTAAATAATTAATATATTCAGTTATTTAGTTTTATTTTTGTAAAATAAAACATTAAGAAAGAAAGTGTAAAAAAGGCAATCAGATTAGTAGATTAGGAGATAAAAAGAAATGTGAACGTGCAAAAGAGTGTGAAAGAATAAGAACGTCTGTATAAACACAAAAACGCTTTTACACCTATTTGTAATGACTATAGATTGCCAGCTTTATTGTTTGTTATCTGTGTCTAAGATTATTTTTATAAAAGGGGTGCTTTGATGTAATGAAATGTGATTATTAATTTTCTTGGAGAATCACAATAGAACATCAAACTTGTGAAGCTTTGATTTTTATTTCAAGATAAGATTTCCAGGTGGTTCATTTTCTTTGACCAAGATTTGCAATAAAAATGAATGTAACAATATTTAGTGATCAGTCAGTTTTTTCAATTTTTTGGAGAGCAGTTCAAGTTTTGTTTGGAGGAGAGTGATCTAACAATATGTAGTTTTAAAAGAAAGTCAATCATTAATATTACTATGGTCAGTTTTTTTTTAATGTTATTAGAGAAGAGCTGTGGCAGTCAATTTTTTTTTAATGTTATGAAAAGAGAGTGAGTGATTTGATTTTTTTTTCACTCTTAAAAAAAAAAAATTGAGGAAGAAAAAAAAAGACTTGTTTTAAATTCAGTATAGATTAAGATGTGTGTGTGTATATATATATAAGTAATTCCCAGCAAGATTAAGATAAAGAAGGAAAAATGGAACAAAATTGAATTTATTGGAAGAAGTTATTAACAATTCTATGAAATGATATTAATATATTTTGCTGTGTATAATATAATGAATTTGCATTGCTAAAACCATTCTTCTGCTTCCTGAAATCCCCATCATGAGTTAGCTCACTGATCTGTCTATGGACTCATATACCAATCGAATAGTAGCCAACAAAATGATCAAGTTTAAAGCCAACCACACAAGCTATTTGAAATGCTTCTTTTTTGGCTCCTGGTCCATTATAGGTTCATTACCTTTGGATGGAGGGAGAAGGGGAAAGAAGAGGAAAAGAAAATGTGTAAAGACCTTTTAGCTAGGTTTGATTAAGCTATCAACCAAATTTTTGTCAAAATTTTCTTCATATTCATCTAGATTATCTACAACAATTTTTTTTAAATGGGAGAGACAAGCAAATCCACCAGTTCATACTTATCTAAAAGTATTTGAAATAACTCTTTTTTGAAATGGTAGAAGCAAGCCAGTCAACGAATTCAGCGTTATCAAAAGTATCAACAATAAATAATTTTAAAATTGAAGAAATAAGCAAGTCAATCAATTCATGTTTATCTTAAAAGTATCTGCAAGAACTTTTCTTTTTTTTTATGGAGCAAAGACAAGCAGTCTGAAAATTCAAACTTAGGACATTTATAAGAAGTGAAAGTAATCGGGTAACTATGAACTTTCCTTAACAGATCTTTTATTATTGCTTATTAAAAGTAAACCTTAATTTATTGGTCAAAGCATTATTTTTTTTCTTTTGATACAGAAACATTAAAGGCTTGTTTATCGATAGTTATTCTCAATATCACATAACATAACACAAACACAGTTTAAATCTTTAAACTTAAATTTTCATTATTTTTTTATTATTATTTTTTATATTATATATTGTAATATTGAAATGTTTTTTTTTATTGTTCTTCATTTGTTATGATAATGAGCAACCTATAAATATATGCATTTATAATATTTTTTGTTTTTTTTAATCTTGTTGCATATTGAAATTGATATAATGTATTTTCTTTTCTTTTGCTAAAAGGTTGCAAGAATATTTTTATATATGTAATTTATGTATTAATCTTTAATATAGGGGTATACATTTTGGACATATATGTTAACATTACTGAATGTGTGCATGTGTAACTGCTTATACAAACACGTCAAAAGAATAGGTTATACATAATTAGTTTAAATATGGTAAATTAGAAAAGCAAGGCTTACATATGAATGGAAGTGAAATAAAACACAGGTTACATATGAAATTTATTTTTATGATATAATAAGTTAGGAAAGTCTTAAGTAAGCATTCCATGAAATATTTTTTTTAAATGTCATTTTAAGCCAGCTTATTTTAAAATTATCCAAAATGACAAACTTGTATATAAAATTTTGTATTGTTTCTATATTGAATTAATGTAATAATAAGCCATTTATCTACTTAGTAAATTTGATTTTAAAGAAAGAAAGAGTAATAGTATTAATAAAATATAATTATATATCTTAATTGGTTCCGAGTTCTTATTAAAATATTGTTGTATTTTTCTTGTCTTAATTTTATTGTTTTAAATGATCAGCATTATCATCGCTCGCAGATATTAAGAATCATCTTTCATAACTATTGAGCAATCACTTGCAAATATAAAGCACTCACAAAATGTTAAGTAAACTAGAATGTTGATTTACATTTAGGTATTTAGGGATTATGCTTGATAATAAGCAAATTTTAATAATTATAGTTCAACCATAGAAAGCTAAAATTATGTTGTGTCCATGAGTTTTGATCATCCTCATCAAAGATGGATATATTATTGATTAAAACAATGTTTCAAATAATACTATACAGGAGTTAAGATCGCCATCATCATTGATTAAATAAAGTATAATCATTAAATCTAATGTTTAACATAATTAATATATTTAGTAAATAAGGATTTGTGGAAAGTTGAATATCATGCATAGAGATTCATGATGATCAGTCATCATCATTAGTATTATTGAATCCTGGTTTTAACTATCAAAGTATTTTAGTAAATAAACATAAACTTATATAAATGCTAGTGAATGTAATAATTAAATCCCAGTTTGACACGGGACGATTTTAAGAAGTGCTTATGAGTTTATAAAGATAAATTTATTGTTGTGAGTTCATTATAAAGCTATGGCTGGTATCATCACCACTATTATTATCATTATTATTATGATATTATTACCATCATCATCATTATTATCATCATCATTATTACCTTTATATTGTGATAAATAATCTAGTTAAATGGCCATCAATATCAATAATGGTCTTCACGATGCTTGTTTAGAAGCCATTAATAAGATTATACTTGTCTGTTCATCAATATACGTAAAATGAGCTAGCAATGTCTATAAGAGTCTTTGATCTATAATATAAATTTTGGTAATATTGGGATCTTGTAATTTTATTGATATAGATAAAATATAAGAGTGTCATTTTTTTTTATTAGTCATCCAAGTCATGTGTGATAAAAATGTACCGGAATGAGTTTGAACTCAGTACACTATAAACAGATATTTATCTAGATTTAAAACAATCTAGTGGCGCTCGTGGGAAAACACGTGTACTTAGCTAAACTGAATAAAGAGTGATTTAATCTTTTTCCAACTTAATGATATTAAGTTTATATGATAATTTTATACGTTGTTATAAATAGCACCAGTGTGTGCGTGTGACCGTGAATGGTCGTATATACATGGAAAGAGGAATGAGAAGGATTCTTTGTTAAAAGAACCTAGTATGGGAGATAAGCATAATGCACTCCAGGAATCTCAAAGTGGGTAATTTTATTCAGTTGCTATATTTAATATTATTTTATTTGATGACAATGGCCAGTATGTTTTATTGTTCAAATGACTTTCCCAATATTTAAATATCATTAAATATTTAATGATGATAGTTTTAAATTTCACTGTTGTTATTTTAAGTATTAAGAAATGAGATTATTTATTTATTTCATTACTAATGTGACAGAATTAATGTTTAGGATAGTTGCACTCGGGCTATAAAGTTATATTTAGTTATTGAATTATAGCAACTATCATTTTATCATTCGTCAACATATAGATTGTAATCAGTTATAAAGTAACAGCCTTTTATCAACCTTTTTATCAATTCATCTTTATTTATTCATACTGTTACAAAGGACAGATTACAAATGTATATTTTAATAATTAATAATTTCGTCTATCATCTATCAATATAATTTTAATTCTGTTACAATATATATATATATTTATTAAAAATAGAAACAAAGTTTTAACTATTAATTTTGAACATTAACTTTTATTTGAAAACTGAAAGTTTGTTTATAAATCACATGTATGCAATATACATATATACTTGTCTTTTCTAAAAGAAAATTAAGTTTGCTTTTAACATCTTAACACTTGATCTTCATTTTTTTAATTTTGAAAATTTTATATAGACCATTGTAATTGCATTAATGACTGTCATTTTGACAGAACTGATTTTAAATAATAATAATAATAATAATAATAATAATAATAATAATAATAATAATAATAATAATAATAATAATAATAATAATAATAATAATAATAATAATAATAATAATAATAATAATAATAAATAAAAATAAATTAGAATGAGGAGGGATTTAAATGTCTTGATTTGACCAAATTACTGGATTCAAATATTTTAGTCATTGAAATATTTTACTAAATTTCCCTCTGTCTGATTCTTAAATAATAATAAGTCTAGCAAATTTAAGAAAGATTGGGTATATATGGCAATAGTTGATTTTCCTTACTATGTAAATTAATTAAGCATGCATTATAACAGCAATAAGAAAATATTTAAATAATGCAATAAAATATCTAAATAATATGGTAAGACACATATTTTACAGAATGATTAATATATAATTACTTAAGCAAGAAAAGAGAATAATAAAGAGACTTTTATCATTTACCGGTAACTTTCAATGGTTTGTGGCATTATATACTGATAGCAAGGTAGGTTCTATGTCAGCAATTTTGGATTGTCAATTGTAGGCAGGGGCTTTAATAGCATCACATGCTGTAGTACCAGGGGAGTCCATACTCATCTTTATGGAACTGGGCAGAGAAATTATGGTGATCTACTCAATGGTCATAGTTGATACAACTTTAACAGCTTTAAAAAAACTGTACAAGAAGTTTACAAAAACTAAAACTTTCTTTTTTTGCCCCTATATATATATATATACCTCTCAAAAATAACAAAGCCATCCAGTTCTTTCCAAATTGATTAATTAATTTCCAAAAGAAAAAAAATATTTTCTTTACTATCTAAAAAAAATCTTAATGATTGTAATCTTAATGCAATTTAATTTAAAAATTTTACTAATTGCATTTTTTAAATTAAATTCTGAATGCCTTTGATTTTATCTGATCCTAAAGTATTACATATTTTGACACTCTTTGTACTAAATAATTATAAAATTAGAATTTAATTTGTACATTCTGTTATCATCAACTGATTTTAATTAATTAGTTACATTTTTTTGCTAACTTGAAACCCTTTTTATAACATTAAATTTCATATCACAATTAAATTTCGTACTACATTTTTTTAAAATGCCTTCGAATCACAATTTATTGTCAACAATATATACACATGAAGCACATATAAGGTATATTTATGACCGCTTCAATATCTATATACATTTCCATACTCTATCATTCTATATCTTAATATAAAAATTTTAATATAATTATACTGAGTTGTATGTGAAGAGAGAAATGACCACCAACACTAAATAAAAGATGTGGGTTCATTACACAGAATGAATATGTAATAAACCAAAAAAGTAATAGTATTTAAATCAGCAAAAAATTATTGTTCTCAGCAGACTGAGCATGAATATGACTTGAACACATTGAAAGTATACTCAGTACTATTATATTATTAAAATTTTATATTTAAATTCTGTATAAATATTATTTTACATTATATATATATATATATATCACAGATGGAGCTTTACCAATAGCTCACTCAAGCTTGTTTACAAAAAATGCCGAAAGAGAATCGAAAATTCAATATCTCTTTCAAATTGTCTCCAATCTTTAAACCATGGTTTCAAGCTAATTGGCTATCATCAGTAAAGGGTAGGAGGACTAGAAACTAGATCTAAATCCCAACTCTACTGAACAGCATTTATGCAAACTGTTCCTATCAGCTTGAAAGCACGAATATATATATATATCCCAAAAATAATTGGAACTTTGTAATAAAACTTGTTTTTTTTTTTTTTGGTGTTGCAAATTGAATCATTTTCAAATATAGTCTCTTTAATGCAATGCACTGGTTTAAATCTATTTTACATTCTTCAAAGTAGTTCAGAGACACATTCAAAGTGATGTGTTTTAATGCCTCTGTCATTTGTTTTTTCACCATTTCTAAGTCCACATGCAAAAAAGATCATTTTCATTCAAGAGATTAAAAAGAAGTCGCACAGAGTGAGATTGAGTGAATGTGGCTGATGAATTATCTGGCCCTAACTGAATTTAATTAAAATCTGCTTACACTCGAGCATGCACTCTTTACTTTGCCACAGAACAAGTTCCTCTACATTTTCCCACTTTATGCAAAAGTTTCAGAACTTGTACATTTTAAATGCCTGATCATTATAAATGAAATGTGAGTGAACAGTCACCATTTGCATCCAAAAAAAGTCAGCAGCATCTTGACATTTAACTTCTCTCATCATGCTTTTTTGGGGCATGGTAAATTTAACACTCCTATTAAACCTCATCTAAATTTGTGTTTTTTTTTTCAGAGCAACTTGCTAATAAACACTTTCAAGCATTAGAACTGTTTTACCTGCCATTTTTCCTAATAGAAAACAGAATGTTCACATTGTTCCAATTGTTTGGCCTGTACAAAAATTAACAAATACGTAAAATTTACTTTACAAAAAATGTGCTATCACACAATCCTGTCAGTTGGAAGATTAATGTAGAAGGATCGTCACAAAAGATATCTAGTAGCAGACGCATGTACTACAATAGATATGACTACCAGAGAATTATTCCTGTTATTTTGGGTCTCTCTCATATATGTAAGGTAGCACTCTAGGAAGACAATAGAGTATATATGTATAATACAATCTTAATCTTTTTTTTCTTTCTTTTGAAAACCAAAGTGTAAATGCTTTAATTATCTTGATTTTTTTTAAAGCTTTACTTTCCAATTAATCTGCCTAATTTAATTATGTTTTTTTTTCCTAATTAATCTACATAGTGTTCTTATGTTGTTTTTGAAACAATATAATATTTAATCATTCATTCCACCATATATTTCTTTGATTATATATTTAAGTATATTTGTTTTTAACCTTAAATCTTTCAGTTACTGATAACAAAAATTTAATTTACTATAGTATCTTTTTCTATATATTATATATAAAAAAAAATTTCTTTTTTTATTTTAAAACATTCTGATATTTATTGATAACAAACTCCTAATTATTTCTTTTAATTTAATATGTTTTAAAAGTATTTCATAACTACTTTTCTCATTGTAACCAACCTGTCATGCATGAGAGTGGATCATAAAAGAGATGATATTTATTTCAATAAATACATATTAATGCCAATAATACCTTTCATTAACAAATGGTATTTAATTAATCTAAAACTAATATTTTTAAAAAAAAAATTCAACACATAATTCACATTTTGCGATCTTTGACTATCTAACAGCTTGCTGCCCGTTTTTGTGTTTATGGAAAATAATTATTTGTTCATTTACAGACATACTTAGGTTATTTGTAAATCTCCAACTATTTTTTAATACTATCGAAAAAAAATAAAAACCTTAATTTTATCTCTTATTTCAATAGATTTATAAAGACAATTACTAAGGAAAAGGTTTCTTTTTTTTATTATTATTATTTTTTCTTTTTTAAATTTAATAATAGATCAAGATTCGAATCTCGTATATATAATTAGTTGAATAATCAAAGCTTATAATTGATTGATATATCACTAGTATTCAGAGTAGATACATCATTTTTGCTTTTTAGTGAAAAGAGAGATCTCAGATAATTTACTATATAAACTTTAACGTAGTCTTATCAGATTTTAAAAACTAAAATTTTATAAGATAAAAGATACTTTAAGGTTTATATCAGATTTTATTAGGTATCAAAAATAGAGATTCTAAAAATAAAAGTTATACTATTTTATTAATAGTACCAGTAATATTTGAAATGAAGTGCTAAATTAAAAAAAAAAAAAACTTAGAAAGAAGTAATACCTTTCATGGGAAAACGAGTTTATCATTATTTTTTCTCAAAAGAATATGCCTATAAACATTGTAAAAGCAGTCTTATGAAAAAAGGAAGTCTATACAAACAGCAAATAAGTGCACAATGGGATAAAGAATACTACAATCATTTAAGGAAAAGAAAGAATGCCAATGAAATTCATTTAATTTATTATTGGATTTATTTTAAAGAAAAGATATGTCAGTCTCTCATGCTTCTAATAAAATGCTTAGACCAGCTGTATAACAGGCTTGTATTAAAATAAATATATTTCAAGTATGCATACATTGGAAAAAATTAAAATGAATAAAAGTAATGGAAATGTAAAGAAATTTCCAATGAAAATTTAAAAGGAAATAAATACTTCAGCCTAAAAATTATAGTAATAAAACTGGAAAAGCATTTTTTTTAAAAGGATTTTTTCAGTCATAATTATCTATATTTAAAATTTTAAAGAAAGTTTAATATATTTTTTGTATAATGCTTTTGTAAAATAATTATGTAATTTTATACACTGTTTGCATTGTTATAGAAAATAATAACATGCATTGGGAAAAATATTATTGATATTTTGTTTTATTATTGATATTTTTCATAAAGAATGAAAACTGAGTACAAGAGTCAAATAGTGGAATGTTTTTTGTATATACACAGTATATGAAATTTGAATATTAACATGTTTCTTTAGATATTAATAACTTATTTATGTACATTTAGTTATTTATTTATCCCAAGGCAAGAAAAATTATTTCTGTCAAATTATAATTATTATTGGCATTCGTTTTTGTGAGTTAAAGTTTAAATAACTTTGTTATCTGAATTCCATTTATGGATATTACAGTTGTGGAATTATTCTAATTGCATATATAATATTTATTATTATTTTAATCAAATGAATTAATTACTTATTAAAATATTTTATGTTTGAAAATAAATTATATTTGGTGTATCTTTTTTTATTATGTGCTTGTGTTATGAAAATATTTTCTGAATTTCATTATTCAAACATTTGATTTGCAGCTAAACTATATTTAATTAATAATATTAGTTGATATGACTGAATGTGTCAAGGGTAAATTATAATTAGGAAAGATTTAGAGTCATTATTATTTATGTAATTTTGTTTTCTGACACCTGGACAGAAGTAACATAATTATTACTATTTATATGATTTAGAATTAAATATTTTTGCAAGTAAAATTTATGGCACTAGACCACTGATGTTTATATTTAATCATTCAGACTATCAAATATTTTTGATTTGATTTATTAAGGAAAGAAATGGTTTTGTACTTAATAGTCACGTTTGGGGATATTAAACTTCATTGAAGGGAATGTATATGATCTTTATCTTGGAGAAATCTGCATTGTCCATGATTAGCCACCTAAGGGGGCATTCTGTCTTTTTTTTTAATTTGTTTATTATACTCACATATGATTATACGGTTATTATTTATTGATCTAAAAGGACTTATAAAATGTATCTGATATTATGAAATAGTTATGAGCTTAGTTTGACCATATGATTAAGATCATTTATCTTAATGCTCTGATTAAAGATATTGCATGTATAGAATAATGTATAGAATACTGTTCTCATCCAGTCTTTCAATAAGATATGTGCACATCTGTAATTAGTATACTTTGAGATAATTCTTTTTAGTGGCAGTACCACAATACAGTTGATGGTGAAGCAAAGTATCATTTTATCTGTATTGTAATTTAATGATAATCAAACTAGCTAAATCTAAACAATTCTATTACATATTTATTTGATTTTTCAAAAAGCAACATGATTATCTGCCATTGGAATAGGAAAGCAAATAAACTTTTCTGCCATTAAAATATATCCGAATAAACCAAATTTAGCATAAAAATACTATTAAGACTATTAGTTTTAAGACAATATCAGTCAAGTAATGAAAAGATACATGTATTTGATATGAACACACTCAAAACTAAAAGCTCACATTTGATCTTAACTACATTAATCAAAAAATAATAATAGTTTTGTTCTCCATAGAATTTTATTAATATGGAATACTTATTTTTATAATTAGGCATTTTTCTGGCAATGTAGAGAAAACAGTGCCCTCTACACATGTGTATTACATCATCTTGCAGATAATTAATGTAATTTTTAATAAAATATCAAACATAGCAACTTTTAGTTTTTAAGTATTTTAAAAATTCATTTTTTTAGAAAGAAACAAAATGCTGACACACTTTAATTAGTATAGATTGATTATTAAATTTGAACAACATTGAATATTATATTTTTACATTATATAAAAATGTATTATTTTGATGCAAAACTATCTTTAATAATAAAAAAAGAAAGCTAATTATCACTATAATTGGTTTGAAAAGAAAATTGGCCAAAGAATTACACAAACAATATATATATATGAAAACATTTTAATATATGGATCTAGTAGATAGCATACAAACTTCAGCAGTGTACATGTTATAATCTTACACTGGGATAAAGAAATTGAATATGCTATGAAATTTGTTTTTGATGATAAAGTAAGAATAGTAAATTGCCTGAATCTCTATCCTCATTAATCTATTTTAGTTATTAATTAATCAAATGGTGCTGTCATAATTTAGATGCCTATCTGTGAAGAAATTCATACACCATAAGCATTAATAGGTATTTATGAATCAATATCCACTTAAAATGATGCAATGTTTTTGTATTCCAGATTCTAATTTTTTTATAGTAGCAAAAAATCTAATATTTTACATTCAAAGGTAATGCAGTAAATCAAGAAACTGTGATAGGAATTTTAACATTATGAGGAATGACAAATGTTTTTCTGATAAGACCTATTTATTTACTTAACCAGTGATTATATGTCTTTTTTTTTTTATATAAGAACACTATATTTTATTTTAGTAATTGGGAGAATCTCACTGGTTATTAAAATCCAGGAATATATCTTTACAATCATTTTGAAGGACTATTTAAAATCATCAAAGCATATGACAATAATTCATGTATAATTAGATACAGTAGGGAAATAAAAAGAGCCAAAAATACCAGTTTAAACTTTGTCACAAATAGAATTTGAACAAACACAAAAGTAATAAAAGGAAAGTTAATAGCAGTTCCTGAATAAATCCATGAAAATAAAGATACTTTTTTTTCATTTCTTTTTTTTTTATTTGTGAAAAGTGGAGATGATAAAACATGCATTTTCAATTTCTATCACATGTCATTTATTTTTCATTAAAGGAAATAAAAAGAATATATTCAAATATAGATAAGGGTTCTAAAATATACACAATATATATATATAGTTATACTACCACTTTTTTAAACTAATAACTGCTTAACTAAAACAAAGATTATTTCCTAATACTGTATGTAGCTCACATTTCATTATCTTTGGCTATATAACTGTATGGACACCCTTTCTTTGGTTGGGTATTGATTGGGGGGGGGGGGGGATAGAAGAATTATTTATGCAAACATATACATATTCAGCTGATTATTTATAAATATCCAATTATTTCTTAACACTATAAGAAGAAATTACATTAATTTTATCCTTCTTAATTCAATAATCTTATATAAATTTTTTTTAAAGTTTTTTATTATTATTAAATATCCTCTTCTCCTCCTCTTTTTTTAAAATGTAATAAAAGATCAAGCTACCAAATCATGTATACATACTAAAAAGATGAATCAAGAATTATAATTGTTTGGTGTATCAGTAAGTAGTATTTTGTAATATATATATATATATGGTGAAAAGAAAGATATCAGAAAATTCATTATAAACTTTAAAATAATCTTTGCTCTTAAAATCTTTGTTTTGTAAACCAAATAAATTATATTATTTGGTACTTGTGACTTTTGACCCATGTGGCCACCAGAGGCACTGGTCAGGGTCAACCACAGAAATACTTAGAATAGGGGCCCCAAATGCAGCATTGCAAATTCCAGCCGAAAGGTGGTACTGTTCACAATGCATAAGCACAGGAACATTCCACCAGCCGGCTGGCAGCAAAGCTGCCCGCTTGGTGGCGCTGGTCACAGTGCATAAGCCCATTTAGCTTACATCATCTGCTACCAGCAGATACCAAGAACCTAGGTGGCGCTGATTGCCATAAACATATCTAGCTTCTGTGTCGTCTGCTAACAGCGACTACCAAGATTCTAGACCACTATGAGGCACTGTTTCTCCATGGTTACACACGGAAAAACTATGCACTGATAGAGTTTATGTACATACTACTTAAAATATGAATGGCATATAATGTACAGGTGTGATTAATTAAGAAGCTACAACTATTTAAATATTCTTTCAAACTTAATAGTATCACATGCTATTTCACAGTTTTATAAATGGATGTATTTTTAAATTTTTTTTTTTTTAAAAATCGATCTTTTTTTTTTAATTATTTACTCTATGTCAAAATGTTATATATAAGTCGAGCGGTGAAATTTTCTATCATGGCCACTTGAATGGCATCATAGATTTACATACAAAGTACGTTATAATTAGACAGGTTTGATAAAATTATCGCGTAGAAATCCTCATAATTATTCATAAAATATTTTATTAATCTATAAGTCAATTCTAAATTTAAAAATCGATCTTTTTTTTTAATTATTTACTCTAAAAATGGTTTTTTTAAAAAAATGTAATTTTTACGACAATCAGTTTTGTTGTTTTTTTTTGTTTTTTTAAAGCTAATTTTTCCCCCCTTTTTTCAAAACTAGAGACATTTCAAAGATAAAATCTAATATATTTAATTAATAGGGGCTTTACTAATGAATAGCTATGGTCAATTAGTCAATTGGATTGATTTAATGAGACAGAAACTGATATATGATGAATTATATTTATTGACAATTTCATATATACTTGATATAACCCATTACTTAGCATTGGATAATGCATGCAGGCATTTCATTTACTAAACAACATTACTCTAGGCCATTTAGCAAAATAAATTTGTGGCTATTATTTAATTGCACTAATTTTATGCTATATAATAAGTCACTATATTCCACTTATTAGTTACGCCCTTTCATCATCAGTTCGAGTGGCTATTATACATGTAATCAAACCAAGTCTGGAGTGAAGTTTAATAATACATCTGATTATGATAAATTTATATATTAAATATGGGCATATAAAGCCTCACAGATAGCTTTAGATTGAACAGGTTTTCAAGAATGCTTCTGTTCAATGCCGAAGATTGCATATTATGGAGGTAGAGTTGGCTATAAAAATTTTACTAATATGCTATGCACAAGTAAAATATAATAATAAAGTGGCTCCATCTTTTATATATATAAAAAAAACAGTGCAACAATAAAATGTTGATAAATTTCACCTCTGTCAAGCCGAAGTATATTATCAATTAAATACCATACATTAAAAATGAACATTAGTTTTGTCAGCTTGATTAAAAGATCCAACTCTTCTGAAGCATGAGAAATACATATATGCTACTGACGGAAATATATATATATATATATATATATACACAAACTTTACTTTATCCTGTTCAATCTTTTAGTAATGTATAATTAATAAACTTTTAAAGGGAGAAAGTATATTTAAGGGACTTACGAATACTTTAATAAGAAAACTATATTTATGATTACACTCCAGGCTAGTTTAATCTTTAGTAACATAATAATTAAAGGTTGAAAGTTTGGATTTATAAGCCACATTTTATATTTACATTAATTATTTACTAAATGACAAAATAGTAATGAGCACAAAGGGTCACCATTATTTATAAATTAGGGGTTCGAAACAGAGCGCTTAATGATGCTATAATTAATACAATATGAAGATTTTAAATAATATCTTCAAAAAGTATATATTTCGTAACTAAATGTCCACAGTTTCGAGACAGGCATAATTAATAATAACTAAAATAAGCAAGAAAGAAAGAAATATAACTGCACTGATTAAGTTATATAGCAAAACAAGAAGTTAATAAAGGAAATTAACAAAAGTATGTCATTTATAGAATTGAAATATTATTGATAAGACAATTTAGAAAGAGTTTACAATATAGTTAGCTAACCTGATTTTGAAGCAATAGTGATTATTTTGAATTTTACACAGAGCTCTGCGATTTTAATAATTTTAAAACAGATACTCGAGCTGGAACGAAGGTGAGTTTTTTGGTGGATTATGGCATCTTCTCTTTAGTTGGAAGATGATTTAAGATGGTATTTCTATAGCTGGAGTTGGGGTAGTTGAATTTGAACAAAGGTGAGTTCTTTTAACGGCTTATGGCATCTTCTATTTATTATAAGCTTGTTAAGGCAACGTTGGTTGTTGCTCTGGCCTTAGATGGGTCAAATTTTGACATTCCATCATGGCAAAGGCAACAAATTCTTGCCTGACTAGCAGGCCATAGATAAATTAACAATATTTCAGCTTCTCGTAGTAACAGCTCTTCAAAAGCAAGATGGAGTATCTTTTCCGCTAGCCTATTTATATATTTCCACCAAATCTTAACACTTTTTTGGAATTTCATTTGCCTCAGGACCAACCGACTTTTAATTAAACAAAATCATGTAATCTAATTTCTACTACTGATAAAGTCTCCGAGGTGTTATTTTTAATTTACTTAAAAAAATTATTAAAATATATAAATTATATAATTTTGATTCCGATTTCATTAATTAAATTTCTTTTTAGGTGTTATAAAATGTTATGGCTTAGCAGATAGTAACGGTATTATGATTTAATTATAACATCTTTTGTTGAAACAAATTCAATCAGTAAACTAGATTTTACTTTTACCCCAGGTGCGGTCACTAATTGATTTCTTGTTTACACAAAATTCCCATTTTTAATTATAAACCGATGACTTTTATTTTAACTAGATATAAATAACTTTTAACATATTTTCTTTATATTGTTTATTTTAAAAAAAGCAAATTTGACAGATCTTATAAAAAAATACTTTAGTTTCAGTTATATCTATTAAACTTTAAATCAGAAAACCGTAAATATATTATAAAGAAAACGTTTTAGGATTATTTTTATTTAATCTTAAATATTATATGTACAAATCATTATGCCATAATTTCATGATTTAAATTATCCATCCACATACGAATATAATACAAATGTAAAATTTAAATTATCCATCCACATACGAATATAATACAAATATAAAATTTAGAATTGACTAGTCAATTCTAAATTAATTCTAAATTTTATATTTGTATTATATTCGTATGTGGATGGATAATTTAAACCATGAAATTATGGCATAATGATTTGTACATATAATATTTAAGATTAAATAAAAATAATGTAAAATGTTTTCTTTATAATATATTTAAGGTTTTCTGATTTAAAGTTTAATAGATATAACTGAAAATAAAGTATTTTTTTATAATATCTGTCAAATTTGCTTTTTTTAAAATAAACAATATAAAGAAAATATGTTAAAAGTTATTTATATCTAGTTAAATTAAGAGTTATCGGTTTATAATTAAAAATGGGAATTTTGTGTAAACAAGAAATCAATTAGTGACCGCACCTGGGGTAAAAGTAAAATCTAGTTTACTGATTGAATTTGTTTCAACAAAAGATGTTATCATTAAATCATAATACCATTACTATCTGCTAAGCCACAACATTTTATAACACCTAAAAAGAAATTTAATTAATGAAATCAGAATCAAAATTATATAATTTATATATTTTAATAATTTTTTTAAGTAAATCAAAAATAACACCTCAGAGACTTTATCAGTAGTAGAAATTACATTACATGATTTTGTTTAATTAAAAGTCGATTGGGCCTGAGGCAAACGAAATTCCAAAAAGGTGTTAAGGCTTGGTGGAAATATATAAATAGGCTAGCGGAAAAGATACTCCATCTTGCTTTTGAAGAGCTGTTACTATGAGAAGCTGAAAATTTATTAATTTATCTATGGCCTGCTAGTTAGGCAAGAATTTGTTGCCTTTGCCGTGATGGAACGTCCGAATTTAACCCATCCAAAGCTGGAGCAACAACCAACGTTGCCTTAACAAGCTTATAATAAATAGAAGATGCCATAAGCCATTAAAAGAACTCACCTTTGTTCAAATTCAACTACCCAACTCCAGCTATAGGAATACCATCTTAAATCGTCTTCCAAATAAAGAGAAGATGCCATAAGCCACCAAAGAACTCACCTTCATTCCAGCTTGAGAATCTGTTTTAAAATTATTAATATCGCAGAGGTCTGTGTAAAATTCAAAATAATCATTATTGCTTCAAAATCAGGTTAGCTAACTATATTGTAAACTCTTTGGCAGTGTTAGATTGGCAATTTATGTTAACTTTGTCATCTGGTTGGCACGGAATAAGGTAACTTTTGAAAAGGGTATTGATTACAATATTGAGGTATTATACTTCAAATTGTTAAATGACACCAAGGACCATGACAAGAGGACATGCCAGCCATGACTAACCGATCAGACTTGGAACCAGATCAAACTAGGGCCATGCCTTGCCTAGTGTAGTGCTTACCTTACATAATAAATAAATCGATATATTAGTAATTAGAAATTATAACAGCCCAAAGAGCACTAACATATCACGATGATAAATCCTAGGAAATGAAGGTAGTTAAGCCTGAACAAATTAATAAAAGATTAGGAATAGATAGAAGGGAAAGTGACTGCTCTACAAGTGGTATGCCATGCAAACCAAGAAATAAGCATATATACCTATAAAGCCATTTATAACAGAACTGGGAGAGCTTTAATGGTGAAATAGACTTGTACAATTGGACAATCCAAACACCTTCTCATTTATAACAGTACTGGGAATGCTCAAATGGTAAAATAGACTTGTACAATTAGACAATCAAAGGACAATATCCCCACTGCAACTGAAGCGGTTGCCTTGTTTCTTTCAAGCTATGGCCCCAAATAATAATGAGACACGAATAGAAGTGTTCTGAAAGTGTAACATTGCTGTTAATATAACAACATTTTTGTCTCCAAATAACTAATGGAGAAATGGACATGTATAATTGGACAGTTTTGTGAACAATAATTTCAGCATAAGAAGTTGGGTTTATGTATGTAAGTCTGGAAGGGCAGGTGAATTTTGTGTCACTGCACTTCTGGAACTATTAATATCCCACTCACCTATCCATACATTTATACTTGAATGTTCAAAATCATATGTATTGAATCAAGTGTATGGGTGCGGATGCGCTTGACACGCACCGACACATCCTAAATTTCTTTGTAATGATTCTTGTTGATTGCATTGTAAAACTTATGCCTCCTGAAACGTCTTGAGGCACAAATAAAGGCATTTGAAAGTAAACTCTTTCTAAATTGTCTTATCAATAATATTTCAATTCTATAAATGACATACTTTTGTTAATTTCCTTTATTAACTTCTTGTTTTGCTATATAACTTAATCACTGCAGTTATATTTATTTATTTCTTGCTTATTTTAGTTATTATTAATTATGCCTGTCTCGAAACAGCGCACATTTAGTTACGAAATATATACTTTTTGAAGATATTATTTAAAATCTTCATATTGTATTAATTATAGCATCATTTAGCGCTCTGTTTCGAACCCCTAATTTATAAATAATGGTGATCCTTTGTGCTCATTATTATTTTGTCATTTAGTAAATAATTAATGTAAATATAAAATGTGGCTTATAAATCCAAACTTTCAACCTTTAATTATTATGTTACTAAAGATTAAACTAGCCTGGAGTGTAATCATACGTATAGTTTTCTTATTAAAGTATTCGTAAGTCCCTTAAATATACTTTTTCCCTTTAAAAGTTTATTAATTATACATAACTAAGAGATTGAACAGGATAAAGTAAAGTTTGTATATATATATATATATTCCCATCAGTAGCATATATATATTTCTCATGCTACAGAAAAGTTGGCTCTTTTAATCAAGCTGACAAAACTAGCGTTCATTTAATGTATGGTATTTAATTTATAATATACTTCGGCTTGGCGGATGTGAAATTTATCAATTTTTTATCATTGTGCTGTTTTTTTATACATATATATAAGAAGGAGCCACTTTATTATTATATTTTACTTGTGTGTAGCATATTAGTAAAATCTTTATAGCCAACTCTACCTCCATAATATGCAATCTTCGGTGTTGAACAGAAGATTTCTTGAAAACCCGTTCGATCTAAAGCTATCTGTGAGGCTTTATATGCCCATATTTAATTTATAAATTTATCATAATCGGATGTATTATTAAACTTCACTCCAGACTTGGTTTGATTACATGTATAATAGCCACTCGAACTGATGATGAAAGGGCATAACTAATAAGTGGAATGTAGTGATTTATTATATAGCATAAAATTAGCGCAGTTAAATAATAGCCACAAATTTATTTTGCTAAATGGCCTAGAGTAATGTTGTTTAGTAAATAAAATGCCTGCGTGCATTATCCAATGCTGAGTAATGGGTTATATCAAGTATATATGAAATTGTCAATAAATATAATTCATCATATATCAGTTTCTGTCTCATTAAATCAATCCAATTCACTAATTGACCATAGCTATTCATTAGTAAAACCTTTATTAATTAAATATATTAGATTTTATCTTTGGAATGTCTCTAGTTTTGAAAGAAGGGAGAAAAAATTAGCTTTTTTTAAAAAAAAAAAACTGATTGTCGTAAAAATTACATTTTTTTTAATTTAAAAAAAAAAAAACACTTTTAGAGTAAATAATTAAAAAAAAAGATCGATTTTTAAATTTAGAATTGACTTATATATTAATAAAATATTTTATGAATAATTATGAGCATTTCTACACGATAATTTTATTAAACCTGTCTAATTATAGCGTACTTTGTATGTAAATCTATGATGCCATTCAAGCGGCCATGGTAGCAAATTTCACCGCTCGACTTATATATAACATTTTGACATAGAGTAAATAATTAAAAAAAAAAGATCGATTTTTAAAAATAAAAAAATTCAAAAATACATTCATTTATAAAACTGTGAAATAGCATGTGATACTATTAAGTTTGAAAGAATATTTAAATAGTTGTAGCTTGTTAATTAATCACACTTGTACATTATACGCCATTCATATTTTAAGCAGTATGTACATAAACTCTATCAGTGCATAGTTTTTCCGTGTGTAACCATGGAGAAATAGTGCCACATAGTGAGCTAGAATCTTGGTAGTCTCTGTTAACAGATGACACATAAGCTAGATGTGTTTACGGTAATCAGCACCACCTAGGTTCTTGGTATCTGCTAGTAGCAGATGATGTAAGCTAAATGGGCTTACGCACTGCGACCCGCACCACCAAGTGGGCAGCCTTTCTGCCAGCCAGTTGGTATAATGTTCCTGTGCTTACACATTGTGAACAGCACCACCTTTCAGCTGGAATTTGCAATGCTGCATTTGGGGCCCCTACTCTAAGTATTTCTGTGGTTGACCCCAACCAGCACCTCTGGTGGCCACATGGGTCAAAAGTCACAACTACCTATTATTTTATTAAAATATTAATAATAATTTAAAGAAAGTGATAATTTAGAAAAAGTCTCCCCCAAAAAAATCTGTTGGCATGGAAAAAAGGAGTCTATTATTTTTGTTCTTCTCTAAAGGATATTTCTATAAAAATTATTATCTGTGGACTGGATATCTTTCTTAAAAGATACTTTTTAAAAGGAAAGCTATATAAACAGCAGACCAATGCAAAATTGGATAATGAACTCCATTACAATCATATAAAGAAAAGTAGGAATACCAATAAAATTTATTTAACAAACTGTTGGGTTATATAAAAGAGAAGATATGTCAGTTTCTCTTATTTGAAATAAAAATGTTCAAACTAACTATATATTTGTCTTCATTAAAGTAAAAGTAATATTTTTTAAAAAGTATATACTCAATTACACTGGGAATAAATAAAAATATTGGAAATTTAAAAGAAATACTTCAGACTAAAAACTCTGAAAGTATTTTTTTTCTTAAATAGATTTCTTTAGTGATAGTTGCATATATTTAAACTCTTCATAATTAATGGATAATTTGTTGCAATGGTGGTATGTCAGACTTTGGAGTGTAAGTTTTCAGATTGTTTCCACTTCTAGCACTCAAATTTCTTTTGAACTCCTGAAAAATTAAGCCATTCAATTTTACACTGCATGATTTAGAGTAATGAAAGAGTAGTACATGCTAGAATGTAAGATTCTTGGATAAATTTTAGTTATGGCACTTTTGGTATTTGAACTTCTTAAGAACTCTCAAGCAATAAAGTCTTCAGTTATTTATTTTTTATTAAAGAAGCATTGAAAACAAAATTAATGTTACCTACTAACAATAAAGAACATTTAATTTTTGTATGTAATTTTTGTAAAATAATTTTGTAATCAATATATAATTGTATTTATGTTAGCATTGTTATAGACAATAAGAAAGCAATTAACTGTAGAAAATATTTTATTAGTTTTTATTATTGATATTTAACAAAAGCTGAATGTGGGCCTGTACTTTAGTCTACATAGTATATGAGATTTGAATACTAAATAATATCTCTTTGGACTATTAAGTCATATATGTATACAGGCTGTTTATTTATTTTTGGTTATTAATGATAGGGATTGGGATAATTTCTGATGGATTATAGTTATTATTGGCATTAGTTTCTATTAATTAAAATTTAAATTATCTAAACTCTGTTCATGAAAACTACTATTATGCAGTTATTTTTATCACATCTATAATTGCTACTTTTTAATCAAATAAATTAATTGTTCATTAAAATATTCTACATCTGAAAATAGTTTATGCCAAGGATTATTCTATTTATTATGTGGTTGTGTTTTAAAAATGCTTTTTACATTTTATAAACTTTAAATATTTAATTTATGTGTAAATGTTACCTTATCCATAATATTAACTGTTATGGCTCAATGATTAAATGCATCAAAGCTAAATTGTAATCAGGGAAGAGTTAAGCTCATCATTATTTTTAGCAATTTTATTTGTTGGCATCTGAGAAAAGTAACATTATTATTATTGTGCTTTAGAATTAAAAATTTTTGCATGTAGAATTTAAAAGCATTGTATTTCCAAGATTTACATTTAAGCATTCATATTATTAAATGGTTTTGAATCCATTTAATGAGGAAATAAATGAATTAAATAGTCAGTTGTGAGGGTGTTGAACCTCATCCAAGGTGAATGTAATCTTGAAAAAGTCTGCCTTACTTTCTCATCATTAGCCATCCAAAATGGCATTCTCTTTTTTTTTTCTTAATTTTATTTGTACATCCATTGACATCTTGTTATTACATATCGGTTCTAGAGTGCTTATGTAATGATATTATGAATTACACTATTATTTATTGGTTTTAAAGTTTGTTTGACCATATGATTAGTTTATTTGTTTTAAGATTTGTAGCATAGGTTTTGATTGTATGGTATATCGCATCATCTATGGTTGTTTCAATAATATTTTGGTGCATCTGTAGTTATTATATCCAGAATCATCTCTTTTAATACCTGTATGTTGTGTGAGAAAATGTTTTAGCTGAGCTTTCATTAAGTGATGAGCAATTGTGTACTCAATTGATTCCATATGGCATACTGATAAAGATCTATTTGTGGTCTATGTCATACTCTCCTTTTTAATGTTGATGTATAAAGATACATATTGATAGATATGAAAATAAAGTATTAGTTTTCTGATTTTAATTCAAGTATAAAAATTAATAACATATTTGGTAGTTTTTCTCATAGGCTAAATAGTCATTCAATATAAAAAATAAAGAGTTCTGCTAATTTTCTCTAACAAGCTTTATTGATAAATGCCAGCTAAACAAAGCATTTAAAAATATCTATCTTGAAACCACTCACTAATCTCAGACCAATAGTTTTGTGCTTTGGCACTCCTCGGTGAGGCACCAGAGTAGTTTCAGACACTAGATCTAAAAATACCAAGCAGCCAGCATTTTTTTAAAAGTTAACTATTAAGTAGAAAATCTGAAATTTTTAGACACCTAAATGTCTTCAAACTCAGCTATCTAACTTAAATAGCTATATGGGGCTGAGAGATCTTTAGCCAAACCACATATTAATAGCCTTAGAAATATAAGCTTGATTAAGACTTTAAAACAAATACTATAAATAGCAACAAAAATATGATTTTGTTTTTTATTGACTATTTATAGTCTTTGCTTTAAAGTCTTAAGCAATGTTATATTGCCAAGGCTGAAGATCTCTCAGCCCCATATAGCTATTTAAGTTAGATAACTGTGTTGGAAGATATTTAGATGTCTAAAAATTTTAGATTTTCTACTTAATAGTTAACTTTTAGATAAATGCTGGCTTTGGGTTGATATTTTTAGATCTAGTGTTTGAAATTATTCTAGCTCCTCATTGAGGAGTGCCAAAACATGAAACCATTGGTCTGAGGTTATGAAGTTATTTCAAGATAGAGATTTTTAAATGCTTTGTTAATCTGGCATTTATCAATAAAGCTTGTTAGAGCAAATTAGCAGAGCTTTTTATTTTTTATTTACTAACTTAAAAATTGAGTCATGTGATATATGACTTTATTTTTTGTTTTTTTAAGTCAGTTAATGTATTTTCATAAATCTAGTATATAAGAATTGATTTTCATTAAACAATATGTTTAGGCTCCTTATATATTATATATAAAATAATATAAAAAATAGAAGGAGAATTAAGAAATTTATGTTATACTTCTATATTTAAAGTGCAGTTTGTTCAAATACAAGTGCATATTAGCAAAAATAAACTAAAAAGAAATGCTCTGAACATTTTTATTTATTGTGATATATATTTTTACTATTATTGCTCTCTCTCTCTCTCTCTCTCTCTCTCTCTCTCTCTCTCTCTCTCTCTCTCTCTCTCTCTCTCTCTCTCTCTCCCCCCCCCCCCCCCCCCCCTCTCTCTCTCTCTCTCTCTCTCTCTCTCTCTCTCTCTCTCTCTCTCTCTCTCTCTCTCTCTCTCTCTCTCTCTCTCTCTCTCTCTCTCTCTCTCTCTCTCTCTCTCCCCCCCTCCCCCCCCCCCCCCCCCCCCCCCCCCCTCTCTTTTTTTATATATTTCTTTTAAATTTTCATTGATCTATTTATGCATACAAGCTTTCGTGTGTGTGTGTGTATATATATATATATCAAAATTGATGCAGACACGCTTTCATTTTCTTTTGTGTATATATATATATGTCAAAATTATGTTGTTATTATAATATTAATTTGCAAGTAATGGTGTTTATAATAAGTTTAAAACTGTGTCTAGAACATAAGTAGTTTTTCATTATTTCCCCATCTAAATATTGATTTATGCTAAAATGGAGGTAATAGATGTTTAAACTCAAATATTTGTTGTGTTTTTGAGAATATATATACATGCATTAACATTTAAATTTGATTTTTTAATTATTTAGCTATCAAATTTAATCTTTTAAATTAAATTTCAAATTCTTAAATATCTTATTATTATTAACTTATTTGATAACAATAAAATAATAAAATATCAAATTCACCAACAGTGACTTATTTTACGAATGATTCAGTTATTTTTCTCTTGTGCAGATTCAATTTTCTGAAGCCAAGATTCATTCATGAACGTTTCATTAAATGTTAGCAAATATTCATCTCTTGAGGCTATCTTTATTTTGAAGGTTCTCTTACGTATTTTCTTCAGAATGTTTTGTTTTTCTTGTAATATCTTTTTTTTTTTTTTAGATTAGATAAAGTAATTACAGTATTTGAATGCGATTAGTTTTTACCTGGTCAAAATTTAATTCATGTGAGAACTTACACAGTATGGCAGTCACCTGGAGTTTTTCACCTTAACAAGTATTTTTCTAGATCTATTAAATAATTCAGTATCAAAATTAATATAATAATATGGTTTTCTTACAGATGAAATTAAAGTGTTAAAATTTATTTTTGGCACCAATGTAAAATTATAAACTGACTAAAGACTCAGCATGAAATTAATTCTCAGGATTCTATTTGAAAAGTCCAACTGCAGTACCAGCTATGAAAGAGAATGAATTTCAAAAACCTGTATTCTAATATTTCAAATGTTTGGGTCATTTAATCTCAAATTTTTAAAAATTATACTTATATCCTATGCTTTTTATATATTTAAGAGAAAAAAAAAATCAACTTGTTTAATAAAATTTACAAAATAAAATAAAAGCATTTATTTACTCTTTCAAATAGCTCTAAAAAAAGAATTACAATTTTTTTTATTAAATAATTATTTTTCTAAAAAGCATTCACATTTTTCATATTGATATTTTAATAAATTAATTTATAAAGTATGTTTAACATATTAATCTTTTAAAAAAATAGTAATGGTACACTACTCGGGAAAGATTATGAATTTAATAAAATATTATTTCTAAGCATTGCTTTCAACCAGGTCGATCATATTCATAGAACTACTATAAGTTTATATAAGTTAATAATTTATATTTATATATATATATGTTAAAACGAAGATTTGCACGGGTTAAATATATAAAATACATATTTTGCGGGTTCATCCGTGTTAAAAAACTTTTAATATCAATTTACTGACGTTTCACTGATCACACAGCCATCCACGTGGATGGCTTGTGTGATCAAGTCAAACTCGTAAATGATATAAGTTTTTAACACATGATATCATATTATATATATATATATATATATATATATATATATATATATATACACACTATTTACAATGTACAAGTCTTTCATGTTTATTGCATTGTTGTTATTTGCAATAAACCATGTATCTTTATATTTATATATATGTTGTGCTTATCTTGTAGCACAATTGGCATGAGACTCACCATAATAAATTGCATTACGTGTTGGTTTACTTTATAAAATTAAATGTAATGAACCAACATGTAATGCAAATATATTATGCCGATTCTTGTGCTAACTGTGCTACAAGATTAGCACGTACAAATATATATATATAAACACATTAAAACAGATCCTAATATATTAAATCTATATTTTTAAAACTTAAAATGAAGTCTGGACACAATTTTGATCCTTTTAATATTGAAGTCATTTGCAATGATCAAAAAAGAAAATATAAAGAGACAGTGTTTATTGCAAATAATGTCAATGCAATAAACAAGAAAGACTTGTACATTGCAATATCATGTAAATGGTATATATAAATTATTAACTTATAAATTTTATTTATAGAAAATTTATAATAGTTCTATGAATATGACTGATCTGGTCAAAAGCAATGCTTAGAAATAATATTTTATTAAATTTATAATATTTCCAGAATAGTAGGCCTTTACAATTTTTATTATATTTTAATATTCTAATTAAGTAAAGAAGTATTTTATTAAGTTATATTAATCTCTTATTTAATTCTAAACATTATTCTACAGATATAAATATTTGTTTTATTCAATGTTTTAATAGTAGCAGCCTTTTTATAGATCCATAACTTGTTACAAACTGTTTTGTTTAATTTCAATATAATAGCATTCTATTGCACAAAAAGTATAGAGCCAAAAATGAAGGTTCTGTCTTTCGAAGCTAGGTTAATGATTATTTGATATGTAGGTCATAATGAGATAAATAGCTTAAAATAAAATATTAAATGGTATAATAACATGAGTTTGTTGTTTAAATAATGTGTTAACTTTTTTATATGTAATATTCCCTGGTCTGCATATTTATTTCATATATTAAATTATATTTCCATATAATTTTATATGCGTTTAATCTGGAGTATTTTTTTTTTGTAAATTTTTGATCACCTAAGGTGTAAGTTCAAATGTAGATATTATAAACACCATTTGTCTGAGATATATGAATGCCATTACCAGTCAAAATTTTTTCCATGTATATTGTAATTAAATCTATATATAAACAAACCTGGAGTTGTAGATAGAAAATAGCACTCAAATACTTATCATGCTTCAAGGGGATCCAAGGAATGCTGGAATCCAATTGGTGGATAAATAAATTGATAATAATGAGTTTATTGCATTTTAAAGAAAATATGTAAATAAAGAAATACAAAAGGAAAATGAAATGAATGAAAAAAGAATATGATATAGAGGAAAATGGAAATGAGATGAATGAAGAAGTTTAGAAGATGATTGCAGAAGAAAATTTATAAATAATTTGTGAAGGAAGTAGCATAATGAAAAAAGATGGTATGGATTACTGATTATATAGACAATGTTGATTCAGACAATCACATATATAAACAAATGGTGAAAAAACTGAAAAAGACCTAAAAAAATTTTAAAAAATATGTGGCAATGTCACTACAGGTAGATATAATGCAGATACTCAACATATTATTTAGAAAAGATGGAAAATATTCAAAAGCAGGTGGAATTTGAAGCAGAGGGGGAAATATCTCAAAGAAAAAATACAAATGGTCAAAGGCAAATGAATCACAATATATAAATTAGACAAATGTAGATAGAAAAGAAGAGAGAGCAAATGACTCAAAACATAGAAATTGTACAAAATCATATAGAATTGAAGATGGAAAATGAGCAAAACTGTTCGATTTTATGATGGGAAAACATTATCAAAAGATAGAAAAATTAAACCAAAATCTAGAGGAAGGATAGAAAGAAATCAAGCAATTCATCTTACACATTGATGGACAGATAGATCAATATCTTGAAGATGTATCAGCTCAATTAGATCAAAAGTTAAATGATCCAAAGCAAATAGAGGACAAGATAGAAAATAAGCAACTACCACTCAAAGAAAAAAAATGATGAATCAAATGATGGAGATTGAATAAGTTCAATTAGAACTAAAGTTAGATGATGAATGAAAAATATGGGAAGAAGTTGAAATTGAAAATGAACAAATAAAAATACAAGTCCAAATGTTTGAAGACAGATTTGATACATTGAAATATGATGAAGATGATAAACAAACTATTAAAATAAATAGAAAGTGAACAGGAACAGATAAAAATAAAAATTCATATAGCAGAAGATACATCTAATGATTTTAAATCAATTACATTGCATTATTAAAACTACTTTTCAAATTGCTACATATAAATTGAGGTAAAAAGAAAAGACAGTCTGGTCTTTTTGCATTATTAAAACTACTTTTCAAATTGCTACATATAAATTGAGGTAAAAAGAAAAGACAGTCTGGTCTTTTCTTTTAAAAAAGTTTTATCTTGCGCTTTGGTTTGAGAGTATTTCATTTATTTTATAGACCAATGTTGACATATTAATTTCATTATATGTATATATTTTATATAATTGATGAAGTAAACCACTCTTCTTATGTTATAATTAAAAAATATTCTGTTGACAAAAGATCCTATATAATTAAGACATTTTATTGGACTAGTAAATTAATATTTATACTAGAAAGGATTACTTGCAAGTTTTAAAATGTGTCAGGGGAGGGGGTCAGATTTGTAAAGGATGATTAGGATATGCTCATTTAAAAATTACTATTTTATAAATGTTATCAAATATTCTCAGCATCATACATCCGTTTACAACATTTTTGAAGTTAATAGAATCTAAATAATTCTAAAAAATTTGGAAAAAAGTAGCTAATCTCAAGAAATGACAAACAGAAGAAAAAACATGAAAAAATTTTAATGCACCAAAAAAGTAAAGAAAATAATTTATTGTTTAATTATGTGTTTCAGAATGCATTAAGTTTTAATTAATAAATAAATAATAAAATAATCGCAACTATTTAATTAAATTAAAAATAAGAATATTTGTTTGACAAAATAGATATTAATCATTAAACATCACATGATTACCATTTAACATAATAGATATCTGGAAAAGTTTTAAATATTATGGAAATGTTTTGGAAATAAATGACCCTATAATGTTGTGCAACTTGATATTATGAATGTTTCTAATGTTCCAATTTATAAAAATAAAAGGAATAGACAAGATAGCAGTAATTATTGTGTAATATTCTTTTTTCCAATGTAGCAAAATTATTTTCAAAAAATTTTATTAAATAGCTTGCTGCCATTCGTAAAAGAATAGTTGTGAGAGATTCAATCAAAATATTCTATAGACATGGTTTTTATTGCTAGGAAAATGTAAGAGAAATCTCAGAAAAAACTAATGTGTATTTATTGTTTTTATTGATTTGGTAAGGCGATGTCTAAAATTAATTGAATGTTCATCAAAGTTTATTCATACTATAGTTTTATATATAAAGAAATGAAAGAAAGTGTTATTATTACAAGTGGAAAATGTGAAGTATTTTAGATGACAACTGGTATTAAACAGAAATGGATAATAGTTACGAAGTTTATTTTCAATTTTTTTATTATTAATGATCTCCATAGAAATAAAAATATAATTCAGGTTTAATAGTAGAATTGTTTATTCATTTCCACTTACTATGATTTTTTTTTGTTATAAGTTAATTAATTTTTGTTAATGATTGTCAATCTCTGCTTCAATATTTTAGGTTAGTTTACTTGATTTTATTCTTTTAGGACTTTGACTTTTCCAAGCTATATAAATGGGATAAACTATCTACCAAACATCTCTTTCATTGCTTTGATTTTCATACAAATACTCAAGACTATATCTATCTTACTTTTTTTTTAAATCTTCAAATGTGAAGTAAAATTATTTTTTATATTCTATCTATTGTTTGTGTAATATTTTGTTTTATAAATTTTGATTTCTTTTATTTTTCTCAACAAAATAAATGCATTAATACACTATCTCTCATACTTCATCATTTATGGTATGTTCCATCATGATAATGGAAGATTGATATGTGAAGTATTTTTCCAAAAGATTGTCAAACTACAGAATAAGCAGAAACAACAATATGTGCTTTCCCAATAATTTTATAGTCTAGCAATTATGATCTGGGTTTCATGCCCAATACAAAGTGTAATATATTGGGACAGTTATATTTAACAAAAATGAGAATTTTAATCCAGCCAGACCATCTGTTAATATATATATGGAGATACCACCATTGAGAAAAAATCTTTCCACATCTATGAGAATGCATGATTTTTCCTGCACAATTTCTTCTAGTTTCCAGTAATAATGATATGTTTATTTTCTTTTTTTCTCTCTATGAATGTTAGATGTTCTCTTTGTGCTTTTTTTATCATACAATATAAATGTATTTTTTTAAAGCTTTGTACTGGTATCTTCTTTGAAACTTAGATGCTCTTCATGTTTTTGGCAGATTTACATAACCTAAATTTATACATTTTTATTTTGTATTATTATTATTCACAGCATTTTTTCTGCTATTTAGAAATCAGAACAATGATTTTAAATATGAAATTTATACATTTTAGCATTATATACAATTTTTTTTTGTATGGACAATTTGTCGACATCCTTTAGATTACAAATACAGTCAATTAAATCTGCATAACTTATTATTATTCTGATGGAGGATTTTCACTATATATAAAGTCTACTTAGGATATTTGAAACTTAGTATATCCTTTAATTTATTAAAACATTAATTTTTAATTACATTTTATTTTGCCTTCTTTATATAGTTGATATAACCATCTATGGATCTATTGATATTCTTTGTTATAATTTATTCTTGAAGAACATTAAAAGATTTTGGATGTGATATTGCTGGTATAGAGCAAGTTCACAACATTTAATGGACACAATATGGGATCACAAAGGTAATGTTCCCTTTATCTTCTTCTTTGCTCTTTTTTGATGAAAGGTTTAAAATGTGAACATTATGTTTCTTTTATCTTCCATTAAAAAATTCACTTTTTAAGGCTTTGCTGCACTAATATCTTCTTTGAATCTTAGATGATTTTTATTTTCTATGATATTATTTGACAGATTTACATAATCTGCATTCGTACAAGTTTATTTTTTAAATAGTAAAGCTAATAATTTTCAAGGCTAGATAGGTTTCTAAATATAACTTCATTTAAAGTAGTCAAGACTTATACCAGTGTCAATAACAATCAACAATCTCAATCTGTTCTACTAAAGATAATGGCTTGACTATGGAGAGTGAAATTATTAATAGAAAGAAGTCTAATAAACCTAATTAAGCATATAAATATAATCTTTTCTGAGTGTAGACTAACAAATAGTCAATTATAACATTCAAACTACAATTATAACTTACAAACTGCACCTCAAAAATGTATTACTTAAATAATAAAGTTTATAATGCTCAAGAGTAGATGGAATCGTAAATATAAATTCATGGAAAGCAGGCAACTCTTAGGCAATATCAAATATTGACTTTCAAAGAATTTAGATTTATAAATCTATCTAGCCTCAAGCATTATAGCTCTATTATTTAAGTGTTATAAATGAGTATTTGTTAGTATGCATCCTTCCAGCATTAGTTTGATTTTAAATATCATCTGTCATGTTTTTTTAGATAAAGATTATAAATGACCATAATAAATTCACTGTTGAAACAACATTATTTTAATCAATGACATCACACATTATATCTGTATTTAAACCAAAGGATGTTTCAATTTTTTTTATATATAATTCAAATCCAGGATTTTTTTTACAATGTAGTGCATTTTTCAATGATAAAGCTTTTGCATTAGAGTTATTGTTACTTTGATTACAGCTTAAACTTGCCTGTATACAGTGATTCACAAATAAAGTAGTTATCTCCTTAACAATTTTATATCAAATCAGTAAACACATAATGCCTTTTACTATTTTTCCATTACATTGCTATGCACTATCTTAGTTTTGCATCTCCCTTTAGATTTGGCTATTTTCACTTTTTTTTACTTATGGAACTATTTTTATTTTGACTGCGCAATGTTCTTTTTCTAAGACACAATATCAAGTGAAAAATGCACTCATTTTGAATTCTACAAACATATAAGCTTCTGCCTTTTTTTAAATACTTGTTATTAAAAATTAAGTATTGTTCTATAAAAAAGAATTCTTTTTTCCCCCTGAATTTTAATGTTTATATTTTCAGTGGTTATGCCTGGCTCCACTTTTAGAATAATGATTTTCTCATTCAACATTTTTCCAAATATTTGCCAAGTGTGCTTTTCTTTCTCTACCTTTTTTTAAATTCACAAACTCTTTGATCTGAAAAAAAATATGAATGATTGATTCTGCATGAAATAAATATATGTGAGGATCATGTTTCTTTTTTACATGTATATGGTCATGTGTGTCAGTTGCTTGAAATAGAGTGGAGGATGAATAGACTGAAAAATCTTGAGCTTAAATTCTCTATTTACATATTTTACTTAAGTAATTACATCATTGTTATAAATGAGCTGTCTTGACTTTATTTTCACTAGTTTTTGTATAACGTGTAGAATCCTCAACCAAAAATAACTCAGGTTGAGAGTTTTCTAACCGTATTTATAGGTTTAATAACTCTTCTGCTGTTTATCTTTTAGTTTCCTGTTCCATCTTTGTTTTAGATCTTGTGATTATTTATAGAAGTTGTAGTTAATTATTATTCTTACATTTGTCACTATTTTTTTCTACTCAAAATTTCTATTTTTTTTTTTTTTTTTTTTTTATTAAATTTAGATTATCATTTCCTTTTCTCCTTGCAACCCTTTCTTTTTATCTGTCATTCATGGCCTTTCTTTTTAAATTCTCTTTTTTAGCCTGTTATTTTAAATTGTTTAATTTACTCTGTTATTTTTAACTTTATTATATTCTGCTATTTCCTAATCACTGTCTGATACTTTCACTATAGTTTATAATTTACTTGCTATTTATTTTATTCTATTATTTTTTAAACCTTAATCAACATTATTTTTATTCTCAAGGGATTTTATTCATGATTAAATGTGATATAACCACTTTTATCTACCCGACAAAACAATAATAATCAAATATACTTACTTTAAATGTTTTTATATTAATTTCTCTATCTGTGTATGTTTCTGTCTGCATGTTCACATTTTAAAATTTTTAACAATGAAAAAAAATATTTCCATTTAGAAGTCAAACATACATTTTTACACTTCACAAGAAAACTTCATAACAACTGAGCCAATGGAAATATTATATTTGTAAAATAAAATTTTGTTAATATTGATTTAACTCATACTTAATTAAATAAATTAATCAAAAAGCCAATACCTAGTTTTATATAATAGATAGTCATGTGATATTAAAATTTAGAATTTGTTTGTTAGAGGGTGTATTTTTTATTTTCACATTTTATTAAATTATAATTTTTATCCGATTTTATTGTAGTTTTAACCATTTTTTAAAACCATATGTAAATATAACTAAAAAGTAAAAAAAATAATACGTAAAAAATTTATATATATATTGTGCCCTTTTGTATGGGTCTCCATAAATTCTTGTATCAATCTATTAAAAAAAATTTAAATTTAAGATATATTTAGCTATATGATGTTAATTTTATTTATGATAATCTTTTAAAAAGTGTAATTAAAGTAATTCATGAGTGTTTGATATGTGAAAATTGTGCTGATGTTGAGAGAGACATTTCAATGGGAATGATAATAGTATATGGTTGGGAAAACTGGCCATGATCAATACTGCATTAATAAATTTAATAAATGAATGTTTAAAGTTAAAGTTTTAAAAAAGACAAGTTAAAATTAAATGCATATATTTATTGTTGATAAAAATTAATATTTAATAAATGAATATAAATATTTTAATTATTAGTAGTACATGATAGAAGATTAATATTTGATTTTAATAATATCGAAGTATTATTTTAAAATTGTTATAAGATATTATTTATTTTAAAAATATTTATTTTTAAAAAATAATTTTGTTTATTTTTAGATTATTACAAGCGTTTGTAGCTTTTTGTAAAAACAGATGTTAATTAGACACATACACACATGCTTGGAGTTTTTTTTTAGTACAGTTCAAAACTATTTTAAAATTTTTATAAAATTTATAAGTATTATATTGGCTATCACGAGATAAAAATAAAAGATAATTAATGTGAAATATTAAGTCTATTTTAAAATACTGCTTAAAAACATAACGAATAAAAATAGACTTAATTTATTTATAAAAATAATCTTATAAAAGTTAAAAATGAAATTAAGTAAGAAAGTATATTTTAAAAAAATTTTAATGATTTAAATAAACATAAAATTAATTTAAGAATTTAATAATGGATAAATAATAAATATTAAATAATCATTATTTATTTTTAATTCTTCTTTTAAAATATGTAAATAACTAGAATGATTTTTAATTACCAATCAAGTGGGGGTTTTCTATAAAACCAAGGTTAATTGTTCGGAGGGGATTGTGTTGAAATTTTAAAGTAAAAGTGTGCTATTAGAAATAGCTAAGTAATTATGACCTCAAAATCGTTTTAAAATTATAGAGGTATTTTTAAAAATATTTATAAAGTTACCGATAAATAGCAGGCTAATTTTAATTATAATTTCCTATTGATCTTCTATTGAAGCTCAATTTACTATCAAATAGTCATGAAAACTTGAATAAGGATAAATGTATTGGAGACTTTATGCTAAAATTTAACAACTGGATTAACTAGGAGGTTACTATGCATAAAAGTAATATATTGGACTTTATATATTTAAAAGCTGAGGTAATTATTTTATAAAACAGATATTTAAAAGAATGAAATACTTCTTTATGAAGAAATATTTGTAAATTATAATCTAAGTATATAACTTAGTAAAGATGGTAAATAATAGATTATATAAATATTGCTGTTAGTCTTTAGGTTTAAAAGACTAAATTTGACATTTTAAAGGCAAATAATTGGAATTTAATGGGAAAGAAACCTATATAAAAAATTATTATATTAGTAAAGCTGAGTGGTACAGGACTCTAAAGTAATCTTACCTAAATATTTGTTAAGGAATCGAAATCAAATATACGTGGATATCCAAATCAATTAAAATAATTAAACAAGAACTTGTAAATTATAGACTAATTCTAAAAAAAAATAATAACTTTTAAATAATATTTTTTTTTTTCTCTTAAAAAGAAATAAATCCGGATCTTATAAACTATTTTAATTTTATTTTGTTTATGGTGGAACTGACTTTTCTTTATTTTTTAAAAAAGAACGTTTTCATTTATTTCATAAAAACTTTTAAAAAACACATGATGTACCGGAAAAGGAAGTAATGTTTGGTGAAAATTTGTGCCTAGGAAAAAGAACAATTATGATGAAAAGAAGACACCGTTGGATTTTATGTAATATGTTTTTATTTATTAACTAACATAAATATTTAATTAATTATTGATTTATTAAAGATAGGAAAGGTACATTTACATTTTTGAAAATAATAACTAAATATTAATATAACTTTTCATTGCATAAAGTTTATTTTATAACTATACAACACGTAATATTTTAAAGAATAATTGTTGAGTGTAAATGTGAAATTATTTTGTAAAATGTTATCCTGGAGGACATCGTGTAACGGACTGTACATTGAAGTATCATTTATGGTAAAAATTATGTGATAATAATAATTTGATGTATTTGCTATGTTTTCTTTAGATCAACCAAATGTTATTTGATTGTTGAATGAATGTATTAATATTTAAATAATATACGCAAAGATTAATATAGCATTTTATTTTAATAGCATACTTTAAATTGATGATAAATTTAGTACAACATAATATGAGAACCTAGAAATAATTATAGATTTTTCGGAATAATTAATGTTTCTGTTAAATATTAAGAATTAGATTTATTATATTATTGTAAGTTATTTATTTTTTTAAGTTAGTAAGAGATATAATAAAAATCTATATTATTTTTATTTTTATTAGATAAGTAAGTTAATTTTATGTAGAAATTTATATTTATTGAAGGTTTATCGATATAGATGATGAGGTATAAGAGTTTGGATGTTATTATTTTTTAAAATGGTATTTATTTTCTGAGTTAAATAAGGTTAAGATGACTTTTGTAGATAGATTTTTAGGAAGGAATAAGAATAACAAGTAAGAGGTAATATTTAAATATAAAAGACATAGAATCTTATTTAACATATACTTTATAAAATTTGAAATATTTAATATTTAATATTATTTTAAAAGAACATATAGTATGATATTTGGAAGACATGTAGTATGAAACACATCGGAATGACTAAATATTATAACAATAATTGTTATTATATTACAAAGTTATATCAGTTTATACATTAATTGATTTTGAGTAATATTAATAGTAAATATACTACATACTAGTACATTATAATATAATAGCAGTAAGACTTAAGTGAATAAATTTTATTATTAAAGTCTGTTTATTTACATATATGCTACATGAATGATATTTTACATAAAACCTTTTCTTGTATTAACTAAGGACAAATGATGTTTATTAAAATTTAAAGTCATAAACTTAATTAAATGTTATTGATAGAACATTTTAAGAAATGTATAAATTATTTATTTATGATTATGGAAATAGTAACAGTGTAAAAATCTGTATTATTATTTTATTTTTATTTTCTTTTTCCACTATAACTGTAAATAGTGTAAATAAGTTATGTGTTAAAGTTGATGTAAATAAATTTGTTTAAGTTGTTTAAAAGTGTGTAATTCATTATTTTACACCACAGCATTTGACAACAGATAATTTGAATAAACATAATATTTGCACAATATGAATTTATTATTATTATTATTTGAGAAATAAACACAATATTTTCTTAATATAATTTATAGTAATTGATTGACATTAACATATAATATTACAATGGTCACAAAGTAATTATAATGCACAATATAAGGATATAATATTATTTATTGCCACAAATTGTTAAATTATAAGACTTTAGTATATTTTAAAATTAAGATACTATATGGAAGTGTAAGACATGTATATGATTTACTTATTTTCTTAATGATTAATGGTACAATAAAATAGATAAGATTAAGCTATACACTAAAGATTATTATTATTATTATTGGAATAAGTTAGGTGTATTTAGGTTTGATATTAAATCCCTTATCATTCCTATCTACACGAATTATGATTACTCTAAGATAATTAGAAGAACCTGAGATCGTTTAATTATATTTCCTTAACAAAAGATTGAAATTTATTTATTTATTATTATTAAAGATAATTCATTTATAAAAGTCATAAGAGTGCTGTAGAGTTAGTAATGAGATAATAAAGAGGTAATAGTATTCTTATGCCATTGAGACAGTGTTTTGGAAAGACATTGGCTCAATGTAAATTCAATTACCAATTGTAACTTCACTTCACAGTCTCATGATTTTAGTAAATACTTATTTAATTAGTACATAATATTGAACTATATTAGTTTTGGATAAGTTATAATAAATCTGATAAGATATAGTATTATAAAAAATATATTAAAGATACTTATACATATTTTTAGCCGAGCATAATGATTTAATTGAGCTAGTCATATTTTAAATTATATCATATATCGAGAAGTGAGGGTACAATATATATATATATACAATGCTATGATTATGATATGTTTTAGTATTGAAAGCACTTAACTGAATAATATAAATATTTGTAACATGAAAAAAAATCTGTTTTGCTGTTAAATGTATAAACATTTACTATATCATTATAATACTTTTATGTAAATACAATTGAATAAAAAGTTGAAAAATAATAAAGTAATCCTTACCTCAGTTAATTTACCATTCTTGAATAAGATCAGAGATCTTAAGAATTTACACTTATTATAAAACAATTGAAAATTGCAGGAATATTGTCATTTCATAAAATTATTTGAGGCTCAAATAAATCATAAAAATAAAAAAGACCTCTAATGTTTTTATGAAATGACAATATTCCTGCAATTTTTAATTGTTTTATAACAAATCTATATTATTAAGATCTCTAATATTTTCCAAGAATGGAAAATTAATGGAGAATACTTTCCTATCATTTTATTTTTTAGTCAGCTATTTACATAAAAGCATTATTTAAAAAAAAATTTTTTTACACATTATTAAATACTGGAAATGTTCACTTATCAAAAAATTATTGGCTAATGATGCTTAACTCTTGCAATCATCTATTGACTTTCTAACCATTGGTATAAATTTATGAGACATGTCTCAGGAGAATATAATATAAATTATATGTTCACCTCTTACATGTTGGAATGCCAGTTTATTGATAGTATAAAGAGAAAATCAATTGTATATATTCATTTGATTGTGAGTCTACATATTGAAGTGCCAATTTATATAATAAGAACTTCATCTTTTGATTTCTAAATGTATAGTATATTGATGATTCTCTGTGCCAATTAAAAAATATGTAGCATGGACTTCATATTTTGACATCATATTAATGACTTCTGTTTAGTAATTAATATTTGGCTAATGATAGAAAAAAGGTTTTTAGCAATTTCTATTTGAGTGTTTATCAACTGCATTTAAATATATTGATATATTTTTTTATGTAAAAGACAGACTTAGATCTTGAGGTGGAACATGGATCTCCAGCTGCTACTTTTACCAATTTAAAAATAAGGTATTTTATCACATTTATATAATTACTGCAACTAAATTAGATGATTATAGAGATATTATTTTGCCCAATTTATTGTATGGAAGTATGACATGAACCTTTTACCTATACAATATGAACTTTTTACCTATACAATATAAAGGTATTTAAAAGATTTTAGTTGCTTATTCTCAATAAAATGTTATTACTAATTGAGATATTCTTCAGCTTTTGAATATGATTCTGTAGATAACATTTATTAAATTGGACACGTGAAGTGAGTGAATAATGATTGATTTTCTAAAAAAAAAAAAAACAATTTTGTACAGAACTTGAGCATTCTATATGGGACAGACAGATAGCTACAACTAATAAGGGTGTTAAAGTTTTTCAGGAAGACAGTGAAACAATGAGATATAGTTTTCTATGAGCAATTGATATTTTATACTCTTCATGAAAAAGACTGATGTGAAAGCAACAGCATATTTTTTAAAATCATCTCAGTATGTTTATCTAAATAATGTATTCTTAATATATATATATATAGCTACATATCTGGATTTTTTTTTTCAAAATATTAATCAACACTACTGATTCATTGAGAATACACATTTTAATATAAAACATTCACAATTTTTCACCATTTGGGGGGATATTTAGAAAATTATTGTAGCTCACCGACCTATTTAATTGAGTGTATTTCCATTCAATCACAATTTCTACTAAGATATTGGGAAGGATTTTAGATTATATCTGGAATTATTTAACTTCAAACATTTTTTTTATTTTTTCTGAACATGAATTATGATTTTTACTTTCGTTTATTTTTGCTTCCCTGCACCAGTGGATATTTTTAAAGCTACTTGGAATTTGATCTCATGTATATTATCACAATAATTCAGCTCCTTTTTAAAAAAAATATTATCCTATTAAAAACCTGTTAACATTTAAAATATAATTAAATAGTTTGATTAAATAAAGATACTTTAAACCCTAACACACAACCTTACATAATTCCACATTCTATGCAGCTGCATGTAAAAAAAGTGGAATAACCTCAAAAAATACGATTTTATTTTTTTTTTTAAATGATGTAAATCTTCTGGAATTTTGTTTTTGCATGTTTATCAAATATTTTTGTAGATGTGTATTTATTTTAGAAATGTAAAATATCTTCAGCTATTCTATCTTGCTACTTAAAAGCTAGTATTAAACCATTTGACCTTTTGTATGTGCTTGATTGACAATCATTTTAATGGTTCGCTTTAAGGATTTATATATTTACTTATTTTTAAAAATAAAATTGTAATTCAAACTGGCAGAAAAATCATTGCTGTTTATAATATTGATTACAGGCAAAGATTGTAATGATCATAAATAAACCAAGATATATTTTATATATACACATAGAATTTATAGATTAGTAGATTTATAAATTCTTTCTAATTGTTGTAATATTAACCTTTTTTAAAAATTGTTTATTCTAAAATTCAAAATTATTTGTATGTCATTCATTTTTCTTTGTTATTTAAAAGTACATCAATTAAATACACCTAATAAAATTTGTTTTGAGTTTTGTGATCTTATATGATAGGATTTATATGATTTCAAAAGAATTTACGTTTATACGATTATTTTATATGTTGTCCAACTAATGAATCATAAAAATATCCCATAAAAATACTAAGTTAATAATTATTTAAAAATTAGCTATTTTTGCACAAATTGTATAAATTTATATTTTATTCTGTGGTGTTTTTTTTTTATTATTATTTCTTGTTTTTTTTTTTTTGTAACTTTTAATTAATTTTATAAATTTTAATCTGATAAACTACTATTTCATTATTCACTGTCACAACTGTAAACTTTTTATTTTTCCTATTTTCAATTTTTAATCGTATTAATTCCTATTCTAAAGTTGAGTAAATTATTAGAAAATAACAGATTTATTTCACTATGTCAAAAAAATATGTAGTAAATCTGAGTTATTTGAAGATGATGTCTTAACTTTTATAATGGCAGATTTTTAAAAAATTAAAAAAAAAAGAAAGGTAGGATTTGGTTTGGTTTGTGATAGAATAAATTTCCTTGGTATGGAAAGAAAATTTAATAGATATGAAGTTAAATGTTTTACAGTAAATATTTGATTAACAAATAGATATTATTAGAATTCTTATTGAAAAAATAAAAAATAAGTATAAAGACATACATGATAAATTAAAAAAGGATAATTTTAAATGCTCATTATCATTACTTTTGATTATTATCAGTCAATTATAGAATAAATTTTCTCTCAGTTTAACCTAGTTTTTTACAACCACAAATGTCACTCCAGAAAACTTCATATCTCATCCATTCATCTCATTTTGTGGTATCTCTTCAGAGCTTTTACAGCATCATGTTTAGTCCAATCACATTTTTCATCTTTTTATTTTTTTAATTATTTAATAATACATGTTTTTTCTCTCATCTATATATTTCATTTTCAATCTCTCCTTATTATCTTTGACATTTTACTGTATGTTCTAAGTTTTTATATGGCTCTGCTATTAGGCATCCAAGTAACAGATTCATAAGAAAGAGCTAGAAAGAACATTTATTACAAGTTTTCCTTTTCAACTCATTAATATTATTTCTAATAGAAACACTTGATTTAAATAAACTATATTCAAAGTCCTAATAATTCTTTTGATTCATTATTATCAATTTTCATTTTATTTTATTTTTAAAAACCCTATTAACAATAGACATTTCAGTCTTTAACTTTAATCCTATTTTTAACTTTCATCTGATAGTTCTTATAATAATTTCCAAAGGTCTAGAGTATTGTTTATGCAGTCTATAATATTCTCTGTAAAATAAAAATGATTTAAATAATCTATTTATTTCCTTAGTCTTTCATTTTAATTCCCAAAATACTTCACCTAAAACTGTTGAGAAAAAATTTGGAGAAATGGAACTATCCTGCCATTCATTCTTATTAGTGTTAATCTTCTTTGTATAATTTAAAAAATCTAGTCACTGTTGGTAACTTTTGGTAAATATTTTTCAGAATTTGTTAACATCCTGGTTTTAAATATTGATATTTCACAACTTTAATCACTACTTTATGTTAATAGAATCAAAAGTCATTTCATAATCTACAAATTCAAAGCAACATGACAACTTAGACACATTTGTTTTTGTTTTTAATATTTGGATGGGATTTATTGTATTATCCAGCTTTTTTTATTATTGGTTTCAGTTCTGAGTTTTGTTTAGATGAATTGTAATGATCTTTATAAAGACTTTATATAAAATTGATAAAAAACTAACATCAGTAATTTTTAATATCTTTCTTAAATATCACTTCTGCATTTTGCCAATTATAGGGCATACATATATCTTTGTCATTTAGTTTTTATATTTATAATTTTGATATTTTTTCTAATTTTTTTTTATTTTTTATTTTTCTTTTAAAGTATCTGTGAATTTTAATTAATGTTGTTATAAATTGTTGAAACCATTTTGTTTATTGTACTACATAGTTTTTGAAGAATCGTTCTCCACACATTTCATGAAACTGTTCCTTTTTCATCTTTTTTTAATGCTAAAATATTTTTTTGTTCTCTTAAATAACTCTTTTTAATTCATGGTTATATTTCCTTATATTATTTTACAGAATTTCATGTATTTTCAATTCTTTTAAATGAGTTATTTTAAAGTATTTTTATATTTTTGTTTTATTTAACTATTGTTTTGTGTTAGCTGAAATTTTACAAGGAAATTGCCTCTGTTTTATAACATTTGTTCATCCATTTTATATTGTAACAGCATATTTATATATTGTTACAAAATGTAACGATATATAAATATGTTGTTACAATATATATATATTATAATAAAAAATAATAAATTTAATGGTTTACAAACTATTATAAACAATCCTTAAATCCACAGAAGTACTTTTGGTTAATTTCTTAAACCTGCCTCAACTGCCATTAAATTAAAAAAAAAAAAAAATTAATGGCAGTTAAGGCAGGTTTAAGAAATTAACCAAAAGTACTTCTGCAGATTTAAGGATTGTTTATAATAGTTTGTAAACGGTTAAATTTATTATTTCAATTATAATTACAATTTTGTTTTAATTAGTGGACATTTTATTTATTATATATATATATATATATATATATATATATATATATAGAGAGAGAGAGAGAGAGAGTGTGTGTATTTAGTTATATTTGATTCAACTGACCTTGTTCAAGTCTGAGCAAGTTTTCAAATGGTAAATTTTTTGTAGTTATTTAATTTCTGAAAGTTTAGGGTATCAACTATTGTTACTGGCTTTTTAAATAGCTTTTTGTCTCTAATTTTGTTTTAAAATTAAAGTTTGATCTTACTAAAATATATAACTTTATATGTTATATCTATTAAATACAGAATATATTTTAAGTTTGGGTTGCTTTTGTATTAATATTTTGATGTCTATTTCTATAAAATATACAGGCTTTCAAATTTCTCTAAATTCTATAAATCTATTTCTTCTTATATTTCTATACCATAAATAAATGTATCTCATAGCTTTTTTATTTTTTAATCATTTTCTAATTCTCCATTAAAATCTACCATGACAATTTTAAAATATTACTTGATCTAATCAAAAGAATTTTGCAGATCTATATAAAAATTATCTACTTTTTTATCACAATGAGCAATTTATTGCCATTTTATCTGATATTCCATCAGTTTTCATACAGTTGCTTTTTCATTTTTTAATTATATTGAAATTTTACTTTATTTTAGGCTTTCAATACTTTTTGTCTTTAAAATAAAGTACACTTTTAATTTTTCAAATCAATTGTTTTTTCATCTTTTTTTAAACTTCATAATATTTAATGATACCAAATTGGTACTGGATAGTTATTTCAAGTTATATATTCTTCATTTACTTGAAATTATTCTACAGATGTCGGTTGTGAAATGAAAATGTCATAATATCCAAGATACATAACCAAAGTATATTTAACATTTTTTTTAAAAAATCGTCCTAGAAAATTTTAATTGGCTGATTTTTTTTTGTGTGTATTGTAGAATAACAATTTTGGGACTATCTGTATGTAAACCTTTCACGAAATATGGTTTTTACATTAAAGAAATAATCAAATATAAGATTTTAAGCCATAATGTTATTTATTTTTTAATATACCCTTAACAAGAATGATCAATATTATAAGTGTAACAACCAAATAATCCTTGACTTATGCACCTCCCTAATTACAGCTTGGGAAAATTAATAAAGAAAGTTGTAGTTTTATATGTGATTCTGTGACATTAATTTTAGTTTGCTCTTTTTGCAGATTTATGTTTTAAAATAATATTCGTAATATAATATGTCCAAGGGACAAGAAATTGAAACCAATTGTATGACAATATAAAAACATTCTAACAAAGCAACCATCTCAGAACAATCAACAATCCCACAGTTGTTTTATCTTTCATTATTAAGTCTCATATTGCCTCTATAAAAAAGGCTGTTACTGCAAACTTGTAATATATATATATATGAAAAAACTAAAATAGAAGTGGAAATAATTAAATTAGAAGTCTTAACTAATGCATTGATAATTAATATGAATAACTTCAGTCTTATTTTTGACAAGGACTATATGTGTTTATTTGGGTTACTTAACATGATTTATGCAATATTATTTATTTTATATTGAAATAATTTTTAGCAGAAACTTCAAAAGGTTGCGTTTTTTTTTTTTTTAAATTTGATTTAAGTAAAATATAATTTAGTATTATCAGGTTACTGCACTTTTATGGCAGTGTTGTTATAATTGTTTTAGTTTGGGAATATTCTATTAATTATTTCAAATGCTGGCATTTTCTATTGTTAAACTTGCTATTACTTTTTGTCAATACTAGACTTTCATTTCTGTATAAAATTTTTATTTTATAGTAAAACTCAATAAATTGGAGTTGGTTTTTTAAAACTTAATTTTACAAATGAAAACCACTTTAAAAAAATTAACTTTACAAATTTTGAAAAAATGAAAGGGATATAAAACATCGTTCAATGAGTATTCAGAAAATCATTGGAATTTTTTATTTTAAATTTATTTTTAAAACATGAACAAATAAATGTTTATCTCTGATATATCTATTAAATTCTGCTTTGAAATCTTAAAATTGCTTTATAATTTGGTCATCTAACATTACATCAAATTTATTAACTTCTATTTTTAAAAAAAAACATATGAATAAAATCAAAGTGTATTCTCTTTTTGTTTTGTTTTTAGTGATCATTAAAGAATTATTGGGTAAAAATAATCAGAAATATTTAATAAACTAGCAAAAAAATCATAGTTTTTTAATTCCAAACATTTTCTCTAAATAATCTTGAAAATGCCACAGATTACAAAGAATTAAAACTGTCAGCATCTTGGAGGCTATGCTTTTTTTAATAAATAAAAGACTAAAATTCTCTAGAAGATACTGACCTCCTCAGATTTTTTTAAAATTAATAATCACTAGATTACAAATTTAATGTTTTTTTGTAAAAAAAAGAAAAAGCATAAGCTAATATCAGATATCATAACTATAAAAGAGTAATCTAAATTTGCATAATTATAGTGTTATTTCTGAAGTAAACAAGCTATATTAATTATGAGAAATGTAATATAAAAAGTTAATACATTTATGTTCAATCTACTCATTTTATCAAAACCATGTATTAATAGTAGACCTAAATTATTAATTAATTTTTGAAACATAAGAATAAAAATATTTGGAAAAAAAAGATCCTTAAGAAGCATGTCATGCTAAACCATCATTCTTTATTTGGTCTGGGTTACAATCTTTTAAACATATCATTTGTTGAATATTTATTAATATCAAATTTTTATATTTTGATTTACAAATGTCCAAACTTTTGGACATAACTTTGTCATCATCCATTTCAAACACATACATTAAAGATTATGTTGCTAACATGTTTCAAAAATGTGTGGTGAAGTGAAATTTTAATAAATTTATGTTCTGTTTGAACCTTAATTTTTTATATTTATAAAAGTTATTTATTAATAATTTATTCTTAATTCTCCTGCTCAGTTTTTTTATTTATTTTATCTATATGAGCATATGGCTCAGCTATAATTTCTCTTCATGCAAGTTTCAAAATTAGCTTCTATTTACAAATATGCTATGAATCTTTATTTCTGGATGTAGGTGAAGAAAAAATAGTCTTTGAATAACTTACTGCAGGGCAAATCTTTTTTCAAAAAGATTCTCCAATGGTAATAATAAAAGAAAAAGCATTATTCACCAAGCTTATCAATTACTGGGTGAAGAATGTTTCTGCTAAGGATTACAGGGTACTCATTTTTCTATCAATATTGAATGTTTATTAGACTTGGCTAAAGGTTATTTATCAAATAGAAAAAGCTAAAAATTATTTCAAATTTACTAGATTCTGATTTGAACATGGCAGAGCATCCTTTTTCTTTCAATAAACATACATCTTGGATTGCTGTAGAGTATGCAGGTTTTATTTACTCATATATATATAAAACAAAGAATTTCTAAACATTCTTAACTATTAATTACTTTTATTTTTTAATAATGCTTCTAGTTATTTACACATAAAATTGATTTCCATATAATTCATATTTTATCATTTATGGTATCAAATTATCATATCCAATTGACATTTCTGTAATAGGAAGATTTAAAATTGAGTTAGTAGAATAATTTGCTTTAATAGTGTACCAAGAAATGAAAAACTACTTCTTATTTAGGTAGTGGGATTTTTTTTGGCAGTTATTTCTAGACATTGTAAAGAAATCTATAGAGATTCAGAAGATAAATTCAATAGTTATTTTTTTAGTTATATCAATTAATTTCGTCATATATAAGAGAGGAATTAACTATATGGTTCATGATTTGTTGTTTGCCTCAACTATAAAAATAATAGGTTATTAAATTCCATTTCTGAAGCAAAACTTCCCAGTGCTGAAGATGATCAAAAGTTGTCACTTGGTTGTAGTACCACTATATTGCCTAATTTCCCTGTTTATAACAAAGGACATATATATACATTTAGAACCTTTTATTGTACTATAAATTACTTTAGGTAAGTGTTTTATAATGAATTTTATATGCTGTAATATTAACTAATGTATATATATTCATTAGTTTCGCTCATTAATTGACTGATTGATTTCAAAATCTAATAGCAATGATTACCATTTTTAAATAAAATCGGCTCATTAATAATTAGAAGATTGTAAAAAAAAAAAACTTAATGAACGTTATCTGTTATATTTAATTTTGGTGGAAATATTATCTCAAGTTTTGACTGAATGATTTAAAATAGGGCATTGCATTTACTGTTTGCATTTCTTTTCTCTCTTTGCTCCAAATATCTTTGGAGTGGTTTGGGAGGAAATTTTGATCTCTTCCAAGCATGGAAAGGAAATGTGCGAAAAGCTGCCTGGTTGAATGAATATTTCTTACTCATCTTTTTGCTTATAAGATAGTTTTAAATCATATGGACAAAGATATAACATTTGCTTTTTTTCTCTATGCAACTGACCTTGGACAGTCAAAAATAAATTACATCTACTATAGAAACTTTTACAATAATAAGTAAATTAAATTACATTGAAAGTTTGGAAGGTCTTGACTATGCATTAACATATATATATATATAAGGTGAAAGAAGGATAAAGTACTAGTAGCAGCTTTATATGTATCTTATAGATTATCTTTATTGTAATCACATACATATTCCTAATATATGCATCTATACTTATACATGATTGTGAGTGTAATAATGTATATAATGAAGAAAATATTATTGCTCTTATAATATTTCCCTCTGCAATCTTCCTAAGAATTCAGATATCAGTGAGGAAAAAAAAAGCAAATGAAATACTTAAAAAATAAACAAATTAGGAATTAATAAAAAAGATATATAAGTACATATGTATGCATATATATATATAAAGGTATTTGTGTTAAAATACATATTATAATACAGCTCGCTTTTGTCCATGATTTCTGCATTCATATCGTGGCTTATAATCAAATATCGCTGTTAATTAAGCGGAACTACTATAATGAAATCAGATTATGCAATATTACAGTTTGCCATCATAATTCAAAATTAGGCTTGCAACTCCTAAAATAATAAGCTAAATATAACATTGCGTAAATTTCAGACTTAGTTGACAGAAAAGAAAATTTTTAAAAAATATCAGTAAATTTATTTTGTACTAATATTATTAAAGAAAAATAAAAAAATTAAAGATAAAAAAGAATTCAACTTCAAAATGAAATAGGTGAAAATTAAGAAACATTCATAAACCGGTAGTTATAATATTTAATATTTTAAAATTACAATTGAGTCGAGGTGTCAGTGGGGGGAAAATGTTTTAAAAAAGTCTAATTAGCATGGACAAATTTCATATTTTGATGGAACTAGAATCAATTGAAGTTTAAAAATAATATTTTTTTTTTTCAATGTTTGAGAACTGTGTACTAAAATTAACATAACATACTTTTGTGTTTACATTATCACTTCAGTCCCACTCTAAATTAGTAGTTCTAGTCTCTTATATTAAATGCAATAACTATTTGTTTATATATCTGAACTGGTGCTTAAGTTTAATGAAGAATCACATTAATAATGAAATAAATTATCCAGGAAAGAGTAGTCTGTATTTTAATTATTCTGATGGAAAAAAATCTGTAATGTAAATTATACTGCTATATGTGACAAAAAGATTTTCAAATATAAAAAAAGTCAAATGAGTAATTGTTACTTTTAGCTTTCAAATGCAACATTTTATTACATTACTAAATTAAACAAAGAAACTATTACAATTATAAATATTTTAAGAACATGACTTGGCAAAAGTTTGTTTGACCCATAATACTGAAATATTAAAATGAATAGTAAAAAACACAATAGTGATTTTATGTTTAATGAGGAAATTTTAAAATATATTCATTTTTAAGATAAGAAAGGCAATAAGGCATTTTATGCTAAAAGGCTGGAAAATGTTCATCATTAATGATCAAGCTGTGTTATTTGAATGTTATCTAGTTACTTGAATCCTAGATCTTGATATGTAAACAACAGAAAAATTTTCATAAAATGATTATAAACTTCTACAACAATAAAAAAAACAAACACACAACTCTATTACATTTTATTTAGAAATAACCTCTACTATAGCACAATTTTTTTTTTGTCATCTATTACAGGTTATATCTAAAATAATTTTTAGCAGTGATCTCCAAATGAATCTTATTGGCACAACTAATATAGTAGTAAAATCAAATAACAGCCTCTTAATAATATCATATTCTATTGCTATTTGCTTTTGTTAAAAATAAAAATAAAAAGTTATCTTTTGAATGTGCAATTAATATTTGAGAAATATCATTTTCAAGACTATTTCTTTGTATTGGCTAGCAATCTTTTCACATTTTTCTTCATCAGAATAAATTGTCTCTGAAAATATGCAGATGATGCTTAAGTCTTGTCAATATGTTAAACATTACCTATAGATGCTTTGCTTATTTGCAATTTTTGAGTTATGTATTTGTGATCAAAGGCAAATTATGAAGTATATAGTTCATAGATATTTAATTTAAGAATGCAATGGAGATTGAAGGTCATAATAAAGCTATTAGTGAATCTATCTGCCGGTGGAATCGCTAAAGATTTTTTATGATTTGTATGATAATCCACATGCTAAATAAATTAATGTTATATAATTATGGATAAACATTTGTAATTATTAAAAAATATTTTTTAAATTTATTAAATACTTATATTTGACAAAAACTAATGTAGCAAAACTTTAAATAAACTTTGCTGTTTTAATTTTTTCATTTTTTTTTTTTGATTCCATGAGATAATTGTGTTATTTTATAATATATTTCAAAATTGAAAGTCTTTCGCTATTAAAAAACTTAACTCTAAATTAAATTCTTTTTAATTTAAGTAGTAAATATATTTACTACATTAAGAACTTTTTTTTTTTGCCCGAGTTGCTATTTCGTATCAGACATCCTCCAGCAATAATCAGAGTATTGTTAGAAGATAGCACTGAGCTGGATAACAATCCAAGCTAATTAAGAATGTGTTCATTCAACACAAACTAGTTCATTAAACTGTTAATGTGATTGACATCAATTTAATTATGACAATTACCTTTATGCAGTTGGTTGCAACTCTTAAAAAAATATGAAGCTGATTATTTTCTTTTTTGGTTATTATTAAAAATATATTTAAAAGAAAACATCTTTTATTCCAGAAGAGAAATCTTGTCTTTTAATGAAATTGTCACAACATGAGCTCTAAGGTCATTAAGATTTATTTTGTAGATCAGATCAATTTTTCGTTCATATACATATGCACGTGTACATGTATGACTTTAAACTGTTTAATTGATTTTTGAAATCCTATATTTATTTTTAAACTTAAAGCTTTATTCTCATTCAAATATTAGCTTGCTAGATTAAACTCACACAAAAATATTCAATATTCTTTAGAACTAAAGCTTTTCATTTTTTTATGCATTCATTCTTCTGTATTTGTACATATATCGCCCGGTGCAATTTAGCGCACAGATATAATGATAAATTCTAGATCTCAAGTATCCATTCCCAGCTGAGAAATATATATATATCTCAGTTCAGTCAATTAAATGGAAAGTGTGCTCAATCATAGCTTTAGTGCTCGAATATTACGTTAGCTTTCGAGCAATTGATTATACGATTTTATGTATATCATCTAAATATATAAAAATGTATTTATTTATTTAAATATAACTTTGCTTTATATACGGTTCATTATAGATATTGGAAAATATCATTAAACATTGATAGTAATATAATGTAATTTGAAAGGGAGGGTACCCTGAAAATAAAATAAAAAGTTTAAAAATATCCTTGCACGTGTTTATCTAATTGTATTACAAGTGTTAATTACTGCTTCAAGACACGGTGATGCAATCATTAATTTGGCAGCTGGTGAATTAGTATTGATTTACTTTTAAAATGAAAAAAGAGATAAACTCCTCAGTGTCCATGTAAATTGAGCTGGAATTCCAATATAACATTTAAAAAGTTTAATTTGCACTATCGTATTCCAGAATTAAAAAGATTTCATAATAATTTGTATTTTAATTATTTCAAAGAATTGTTTTTAAATCATATTTTTATATAATTTGCAGCATTTATGTTCCTTTTTAAAACAATAGTATCAGCTGAAAAGTAATTTTAAATAATGGCTGATTGATGCACAAAACATTTATATATATATGAGTAAAAAAGAAAAAGAGAAGACAGGAGAGAAAATTATTTAAGAAACAATAGGATTATACATACATTTACATGATGTCTTTATTCATATTAACATTGACTGGCCAAAATTAATTATTTTCATTTATCTTTTTTTTTTTTTTAGCATGTAGGCCAGAATTACTAACTTATGGTTTTTAATAATAAAAGTGCCTTAGAGAAATGTGCATGTATAGGAGATAGAAGTATATGTGTATATGCATTCATAATATTGAAACAAATATTTCCTAGTTCTCAAATATTCTTAACAGTCAATGGTTTCAGCCAGTATGTGATCCCACAAGAAATTTTCATATGCTTTAATTTTATAGAATTTTTTAAAATTGAATCATCTCATCATCTTCTTAGATATATCTGTATTTTGCAAAAATCAAATTAGTTTGAATTTTGTTCACATAGTGTAAATTTTATATCACTGTTTGGAGTTTGGTAGTATTTCATAGCACTTATGTCTGAACATAAATAATTTTTCTCCATGTTTGCAATCTATTGGTTTTTTTTCTGCTTTTTTTATACAACTATTATAATACATATTGCAAACAATGCTTACAATAATAAAAAAACAAATTTATTTTATTATAATAACTGATTGTACAAAAAGCAAGCATCTAATTTCAGTTAGAGCTATTCTAAATAAAAATAATTTTATTTCTTTATTTTTTGTGATTTTATAATTATATTTTTTATAAAAACATGAAAGTGGAGATTAATAATAAAATTGCTTCATTAGATATTAAAGAGGTCTCTGTACCACAAACTAAATCTATTGAAATTATAGATGAATTTTTGCAAAGTATTTAGGAACATTATTTGCAGTTTATTCTTCACTAAAATTAAAATACAATTATTCCAAAGTTTTTGTCTTTAAATACAAATATCCTGTATTTTAGTTTTGTTGATGACACACTAATCTGCTCAGCACAAAAACAAATTATAAGAATTCATCAAGAATTACAATAAGTATTACTTTTAACTTGAACCATAGAAAAGAAAGACAAAAATCAAGGAATTAAATTCTTGGATCTGTATGTTCAAAGGCATCTTAATTTTCTGTATTATCCAATAAACATAAGAGAAGCAATTCATACACACTATTCTTTAACATGTATACCACACAAATATGCTGAACTGAAAGGTTTTTTTTAAATACAGGATTTTAAAATTGTGTAAATTTGAGATGTGTATATCAAAGACTTACAAAATCTAGAATATAATCATAACAAAATTCTTAATACGATTAATAGATTTTACAATAAAATAAAATAAAAAACCCTACAACCTCAACTTATGGAAACCAAAAAAAGGAATAGCATTTTATATATCCTGAAAATTACTCAAAAATTAAAAAGAATATTTTCAGATAAATATAATGTAAGCTTTTGAACTCTCCAATCATTAAACAAACTACTTAACAATTCAAAGAATAAACTTCCTATGGAATCAGCTCATAAAATTGTCTCCAAAATCTAATGAAACCAACCTATGAGTAAGTTTGTATATTATGAGGAATCGAAGGCTAATCTTTCAACAAGTCTAACAACATAAATATCTTACAATAGAACACATGAGTGTGTTGAATGTGCTCCAATATTTATGATCACAATCAAAAATCTGGCCATATTTTGATTTGTCAAAAGCTGGAATTGTATGCACTGAGAGGAAAGAGAGAATGCAAAAGATTAAAGAGGTGTGGACAATAACTAAAGAATCATTCTCAATAAACAGGAAATACACAAATATCCTCTTCTCAAAAAAGTGAACTATTTAAATGGATTTAAATATTATATAAAACAAATTTAAATGTTGTTTAATATTAAAATATTTGTCAAGTGTACTTAAAAGTTCAGATCTTTAAAGAAGTAATAATGCTATGATTATATCTTACATATCAAAAACATGCTAAGCATTGATAAAAGCTAAGTTTAAATTATAAAGATTACCTTTTCTGTATGGATGCTCAGAACATTTAGTTAAATGTTATAAATATCCAGAAAATAGAAAAAAATCATTGGTTTTAATTATAATACTTATTGTACATAAAAAAATCAAATTTGAACTATAATTATATAAAACAAATGTTTTTCTTATGAGTAGTATGAGATACTGCTTGTAACATTTACCCTATAAAACTGCATTGTAGTCATTGAGAGTTAAAACTATAAAATAAAATATATATTGCAGCAATCTTCAAAGGTGCAATTCCAGTGTTCTAGGAAATCTCCTCAGGGATTCCATGAGTCATAGTAAAAAATTGAAAGTATTTATGAAGGAAAAAATTTCTGAAATGCTAAAAATTCAAAATAATTAATTTATAATAATTGCTTTTATTTTTATGAATACCTATTATTATATATTACTGTGCAGTAAAATTGTACTCCTGGGTACATGTTATGACACTTATCTCTCAAAAGTAAATAAAAAAATTTGGTCACATAAGATGGCTAATTTTAAAAATATGTGAGGATATGTATTTCCACTGAGCAATTAAAATAGATTTAAGAATTCCATGCTCTATGTTATAATAATGAGTGAATATTTTGTCATTTCTAACTAGTTCTAAAAAATGTTATTACAAGTTATTCATGGAAAGATACCAAAAATTGATATTAAGGATAATTTTATTTTCTTTTATAGAATTTTTTTGTGTAAAAAAAATCTGTAATTTACAATAATAATGAAATGTTCAAAGGGAAAAATATTATTGCTGATAATTTATGTTTATATTTTTCTTATAAAAAGGAAAGATTATGTATGCAAGAATTATAAGTATGCAAGAGGCTTTATTCATAACTAAAATAACGTCATTAAGCTATTAAGCCTTTCATTTTTTTTATCTATTGTGCTAAGAAAAACATAGGGTCATTGTTAATATTGCTGGCACAGAGTTTATTATTTGATTGTTAAATGTAATAGTGTTATATGATTCCTGCATCTAGAGGCTAAAACTATGTACTTATTTTCAGTGGGTTTTTTTGTTTTACTTAAAATTTAATTAATTACCTGTTAGAAGTGGATTTAAACTTGGTCTCTTATATTTTAACATGTATTTGTATCATAAGAGTTTTTCTAGAATTCTTGTGATGCAAATAACAAAATGGCATTTAGTTTTATTTGAAAACTAAATCTTGTATTTACCTTTATTTTTTTATTTCTTATCAGTTAACTGAATCATGATTAGATCACTAGATTATAAAATGGGGAAGCTTGAGATCATCATCATTTATGTATTTTTATTTATTGGTGAGAAAAAGTAATAAAATATTCTTTTTTTAAGTGTAATATTTAATATTCTGCAAGTAGAAATTATCAGAATCAAAACTACTAAGACATTTGTTTAAACATTCATGCCACTGAATGTTTTGATTTTTCTTATTAAAAAAGGGAATGTGTAAATGATTTATAACTGTGGAAGATTTCATTTAATGGAAAATGTATATGATTTGATCTTGATGGAATTTTTGTTATATCTTCATGATCACATCTTAAGAAGGCATTCTTTTCTCATCCCTCTCTTAATTGTATTTATTACAATTATATCTACTAGTGGCTGTGCATTTATTATTCATTATTTCCATAAAACTTATAAAATTAATTTGCTATCCTGAATATTTTCAGTCTTTGTTTGATATAATATTTAGGTTGGCCTTGTAGATTAGGTGGCATCTAGAACAAAGGTGTCATCAATTATGTAAACACTTTCTCATCTAACACCATAATAATAGTATATAGGTAGATCCATAACCTATATGTTCATATGTAATTTTTTTCACAAGTTATGTCATGATGATTCATTAATGGTGAAGAATAAAGAGCACTTCACATGCATAGAAAATGGTAAATGATTTTAGTCTTGTTTAATTATAGTATACACTATAATGGTTAAATAGAAGGGGATTAAACAATCCATACTTTATTTGCCAAACATAACCTCATTTATATTTAAATGAATCTGACCAAAACTGGTCAGCAAATTTAGCCAACTGGTTACATGCAACAAGATGGGAAATATAAACAATTTATAAAATTATCCTTTTAATAAGATCGGACACTAATTATACATAAATTTCATATATTGAAACAGTCAGCTTTAACAATCCTACTGTTTCATCTACTATATTTTATAGTAGTATTTCTATCTATATACATATCACCAAATCCTCATATATCATGTTAATATTATGTTAAAAACAGGCTAAATTTAAGCCTAAATATGTTAATCATGTATGTGTGTGTATATATTAAAATATAGTATGAAAATTGCATCTATATATGTAAACCTCCATAAATACGCACATATATATTTCTGGTAATAAATAAATGAAAAATGTTTTGTATGTGTAACATAAGACTACATATATGCAGGAATGAATAATGTTTACAGGATTAAAACATTAACATTTCTTTACTTAAAATATTAATTCTAAAAAGTAATATTTGAAATTATTATATAATTCTGCATATATCGTTAAATTAAATGGTCGAGTTACATATATAACAAAATGTTTTTCATCTTTTAGATTTGTTTTTCTAGAAAGGATGGCTCCATAAAAGTTAATCCTTCTCGCTGTAAAATGACTCAATTTTAATTTAGAAGTAAAATTTGATTTAAATTTAGAAATATGAATAAATTACTGTGAGTGACCAAGGTTAAAAGTGACCTAATAGAAAAACAATCACAGCAGGTTTCCGCGATTTTTTTAGAAGCAGCAAGAAAGCTGGAAAAGTGAATCTAAGGGGGATGAGCTAATATATAAACTGCTGCAGCCATCTTTGATATAGTCTATCATTATATTTTAACAAAGTACTTGCAGAATTGATGATGATGATGTCGAGGTAAAGGGCTAATTTCTTTGCCTTCCGATCGGTAAGAAGCTACCTGAAGCAGGAGATAGTGCAGTAACAGCCACCACCACCTAAAAGAAGTTCCTCAGTAATCAAACAGCCTGCCAGCAGAAAAGAAGAAAATGGTAATGAACTCCTTCAATTTTAAAGCCTTTCAACTAAAGTCAACTAATTCTGATAAGCTAGCAATCTAAATCTATGGCCATAATAATAATAATCTAAACTAAACTTATTTCTAAAATGTAATCTTATTTTATTTTAATTCTAAAATCTTGCCTGATTTACTCTTATAATTCGTAAACTGATTTATTATTCTTAATACCAGATTTACTGAAGTAGCTGCTTTATGATTTCTTACCTGAATTATTATTTGCGTTAACAACACATTTCATTTATTGATAAGATTTCTTTATGTATTGGTTTACTTGCTGAACTTATTTATGATTGATTTAGTTTTACATGTTCATCCTATTCCAAGTTCTTAAAAGCTATTTAGTTTTAATTTGCTTAAATCAATTGTTTTTAAATATTTTAGTATAACTTTTATTACGTATTATTCAAATAATCTATTTTAAAATAATAATTATGTTTCTAGGTTATTTTGTATATTTTAAGTTAATGATAATATTTGCCATCATTAATTTTATAAACAGTTCATAATTATTGAAACTGAATCAATCAAATCTCAGCTAATGTCATATAAATTCCATTTTAAACTATGCTAAAATAAAGCCAAATTTCAGATTTCACGTAACACTTATATGAAATCTTATTTTAAATCTTACATTTCTTTTAGTTAAATCTATGTCAAACCTTATTATTTTCAATTATGTGTTTGTTTATGCTATATTTATTCAAAACTTGGTTTTACTCTTAGTTAAATAATTAGTGAGAAGTCATTATATATTCTCACGTGTATATATGTAATTTCACGTATATTGATGCACAAACTGAAACCCTGTTTTGAAATGGATAAAATATCTTATTTAAGGTAGAATTACAATCTTACCACTACTTTAAAATAGATTTGCTTTAAATATAATATTTAAGTAATATTCAGTTGAAATGATATCATACAGCATAAATCTATAAGTCTATATCGTGATTTCCATAATATGCTGTAATCCTCCCTAGAATTATAAATGCCTATATAGATAGCTTTACAAATTAGATTCTTAAGCTTTCCTTAATAGCATGATTATAGATACTATCTAATGAACTGATACACGGTAATTTCATAAAGAAAACTATTGTTTAGCATCTTAATTTTTACTATATAATAATGTTGTCAGTGTTGTGTATTGTCCTTAAGAAATGCTATGGTGTACTCATTTGTTGCTGTATTCTTTAATGGTCATATGTGTTAGGGCTACACTGTTACTCTTAGTTTGGGTAACTACCTTCTCCAGATAGTGGACAGGTTCACACCTCCCCATTCTGCATCCCCAGAAATGGAGCATGAGACTCCACTTAAAATTAGTTGCTCGATCATCTGGACTAAATATCTCATATTTCAACAGCAATGAGTTCAGTAAAAGGGAACCAGTACTTGGTACGAATCCCATGAAAAAGGCACATATATGAGATGCAGGGACTCAGAATTGTATGTTTTCTATACACCCTAGTAGCTGAAGTCTGGCTGCCAATCATCAGTTCATTCCACCATTATAATTGTATTTTTCAGCTTTGATTTGAATTTGAATCTAGTTTCATAGGCATATTAGCTATATAGAGAATATATTAATTATTCATGCTTAATAAAATATTATGTTCTTTATGAATGTTTATAATCACTTCTACTAGCTCTAAAGCAAATCTAGATCCTGTTATATAGCATAAACGAAGCATAGATTGTCATGAGCAAATTCACTAAGTGTATAAAGTAATATTAAGGCTCATGAAAATGTAACTTCCAATCTATAATGTCTTCATCACCTGCAAATGATAAATATATATAGCTAAATAAATTATTTGTAACCTAAAATTACAATCACCGGCAAGTGATTAGAAATGCTATATATAAAGCAGAAGTGCTTATACCTTAAATCATCACCTGCAAGTGATATACATATATTTGATAAACTGAATAATTTGTAACTAGAAATTTAATATCACTTGTGAGTGATTTTACCCATCACATATATATGTAAACCAAGCTCTGTGTAACTCAACCGTAAAGAATTGTATTTGCAAAGCCATCACCTGTGTGTGAAATGTAAACTATCTCTTAATCACCTGTGAGTGAGGCAAAGCATATAGACATTGTATATGTATTATTTTATTTATTGCTTTAATATTTAACTACTGTGTCATGTCTCAATATTGCTCATCATTAACGCATCATTAAGTCATTATTTGTTATTTATTATTAGTTATTAAGAATCACTTCCTTATTTAATAATATATTCTAGCCACATGATATCTATATAGCTGTACTAGTTGTTATGTCAACTTTCTCCATAGTCTCTGCTTTACTGATGTTCTATTGCCGGCAGGAAGAAGGAGAATACTGCTGTGACCTCATATGTGTCATCCATAAGGTGGTAAATCTCTGAGCAATAGTAAAGGAACTAGGGCTATATCAGACCTGTGGTTTCACCACCGTATTCTGGTCGGCCTTGGGATGATTTACTAAAGTTCTAGATTTTGTTATGTGAATGTACATATTCGACCATTACAATATCATGACCACATTTCAAGACAATTATCCCTACTCTTATTTAAATAAAAGGGATTCCTCCATGAACATATACATTTATATTAGATTTATATCTAGGCACCACCCTGGACCAGGAATATTTATGGGGAGAATTTGAATACTCTTCAGTATAAACATGACTAGCTCTGTTCAGTAAAAATCACATCTTATTGGCTCTCATATTCTGATCCTTTTAAATAAATATTATATAAACAATATATTCATTCTATGATAAAAACTTTGTTAAATTGAATGGTGAGAAATTAAGGGGAAGGAGAATAAAGACCAGATTAGCAATCAACCAAATACTTATTATGCAATAATAAAATTCATTACTCAACTATAACTTTCTATAAACATTTAAAGTTATAAACATTTAACATGGTATTTAGTTAACTTATTTGCTTATTAAAATAAAATTTTTAAAATTACATTAATTATTTGACTTTAAATGGTAATGATATAAAATATGGGCAAGTAATTAAAACAAACTCTTTAGTGATCACCTCTTTGAAAGTTCTTTTTGTTGAAAGTATTTTGTTGAGCTCATCATTTGCTGGGTTTCTTTTAGTTTTCCAATTTGCTAATTTGGAATTATAAATTTTATTCATGTAGATTTAATTTTTCTTTTTTTAACTTCCTTTAACTTGCTTCACTTTATAGATGTAAATCTAGGTCAATATTTATCCATGTACATACAACACTCTTCTTAACAAGAGAATACTGCCATTTTCCAGATTTTTGCAAATAAAATATATAGCACATGCAGGTTTTTAACCTTTCAGGCTTTTGGTTTATTCTCTCTAGATAATTAATTGGGACCACATTGTGTCCTGATTACACTAAGGAGTTTATCAATTCATCTTTATTAAAATTTTACAACACATGATGCTATGCACTTTGGATATGAAACTAATAACTGTCAAAGCAGAATCTGGTTTTTCTGAGGTTGCAAGTTCATCAGAATATTTCTGACTATCTATGTGACTGAGTGAAGGGGAGAGACAAAGAAGATATAAAATAAAATGTTTAATGACTTTTTTATAAGTAAATCTGGTCATTGTCTAAGACTTATCTTAGTTTTTAAATTTTTCATTAGTATTATTAATTAAAGCACATACATTACCTAATCCATTAAAGTTTAAATCTATAAACAATCAAATCTGATTAAGTTTCCTTTGATAGCAATTTTGCACAAAATTTTTACTTGTTGCTTAATTATTTTCCAACAATTATATAATATTCAATAAAACTGGCAAAACTTAATTAAACCTTTTTTTTTCTTGTCAGAGAAAATATAAGTAATTATTATTTTAATTACTTTAAACAATAAAATATTACCTCTAGTTTTCTTGCTTTTTACAAATAAAAACTTTTTTAAAAAAGAAAAATATAATAGATTTTAATTGTTATCATTTTTTAAAATCTGTAAAATAAAAGTATTTCTTTTTCATACTTAATTTGTCTAAATTTTTTTTCTCTTTTTATTTTAAAACTGTATCTTTTAAAAAATAAAAATCTAATAACTAATCTAATAATAATTTAAATATATATATTGTTATAAACTAGCTAACTGCATTTAATCACTTTGTCTTTATTTTATTCATGTAGCTCATATTTTAGTGAAGGCTATACAATACATACTTTTGCAGCTAGACATCCAATTAAAAGATCAATAATTGGATTTTTAGCTTGGTTGATTATGGGCTCCCTATATGAAATAAAAAGTCGAAGTCTACTTAGAATTTGAAAAATTAACAAACTTTATCCAGTTCACATTTGAATCTTTGGTTATGTTCATGTTAGGTGGATGTGCTTATCACTACATGATAATGTTCTTATTATATTAATACATTTGTGAATGGTGCTAGAGTTACATTCTTTAATGCTTTTTATTGTTTATCTAAATTTTAACCAGGAAAAATAATTGTATATTTGTATATTCAGTTATTTGGGAGAGCACATATTGTTCTAACAGTCAAATGACAGATTAAGCACACCGTTTTGATTCAATTGACCATGTGATTTTTTTTACATACTTCAATTAGGAATCATTTTAGGGACTTTTAACTCAAGTCCACACTCAAAAATAACCTTGATATATAGCTCTAATTTTAAACATGGTATATACTTTAGTAGCCCATTTAACAAAATTTTAAAAGAAATGGAGAATAAGTGTTTTTAAAATTATAAATAATATTTCCAGTGTTTGTTGATTCACATATTTTTTTATAATATGCCCATGTCTTACAGTTTTTATACTGAAAACTTGTTTTAATAATTTTAAAATGGCTTTATGAAAAGAACACTTTCTACTAACTGGTTTTTTTTTTTCATTTCAATAATGTTAAAATTTTAATTAACTTTAGTAAGAATATGATAAATGTTTTAATATAAAGCTAACTAATAGAAATTAAGTGATTATCCTTCCTTAATACATATTTTTAAAAATGTATTATCAATAAAATATTTGTGAATATAAGCATACTCTGAATTTATTGTTATTCTTTAGCATATTCATTATAACTTTCACTAATGTGTAATCGAGTATATTATTCATTAATACATCTCATTAGGTCAAATATTACATTAATACAAAGATTAAATATAAAAAATTTTGATAACTTTTATAGTTGTGCATCTAATAAATATTTTAAGATACCATATTTTTTAACAATATATATTTTATAAATTAATTTGCTAACAAACTTATGTAGAGTATTGATTTTAAATTCATAGTCATTGGTGACTTGATATGCAGAAAGTTACAGTAAAGTTAACTGTATAGTATTCTATGATGCCTATAATGATACCTAGCCATTATTATCTACAGAGTAAATGTTTCAGATTAATCTATTTTGATCAGATGAATAGCAATGTCTTAACCATAAAACAAACAATGTGATTGTAATATAGTATAATTTTGAATATTAGAGGGATGATAGTATATTTTATGACTGTTGAGTTTGGGATTTTCTTTTATTATTATTATTATTAATATATTAACTAATATTTTTAATTCAAATTATTCATTTACATTTATATAATAATTTAATATTATTATAATATTTATTATAATCAAGACAGAATTACCTAATGATTTGGTTGTTTTTATAAATAGTACTTTAAAGTGAGTGGTCTATACTCACGCTTTCCTTGCCAGTACTTCAGATTTGCTCATATATAAGCATTTGAGTTGTAGGAATAAGTGGATTCATTTTATTCCTGCATAAATACTATATCTTGTATTGGAGGGGAAAGTATTCATTTATTATTAACACTCGCAAAGCGTGTGCACAATTAGCTTGAAAGGCTGATATTTGAATGTAATAGTGCTTCAGTAAATGTTACAAGAACTATCAATTGGAATTAAAAGACTAAAACCAAAACTAAATGCTAAAGAGATCAAAGTGATATTTGATAAATTTAACAAAATAATAAATAAAGATTAATAGAAGTGAACTATAAAATTCAATAATTATAAATAACTTTGTTAAATTATTGATGTAGATAAAAACGTGATGAATGAATTTATTCATAGAATTATACATAGATGGGACACTTTTTTTTTAGATATAATATTAAAAAGAAATATGCCTATGTGCTTGAAAATGAAAGATTTTAATAAATATATTTACCAATCTATTTGTTTATGGATCTGAGATTTTGGATGCTTTATGCAGATTTTGAAATATTATAGAAATATGCGTGTTGAAATTAACAAGAAGGAATTGAATTCAAAATATTTAGATGGAAAATAAACCAATACCATTGAGATCATTGAAAGAATTAAAGACAAATGAGAGATTTCAGACTACTCTATGAAGTATAAAGAGATGCCATGTTCAGACTAACAAGAATATATTAAAAATAAAAAAATTGATGAGTAAATAAATTAATACCACAGAGATCATTGGAAGAAATGAAGGTGGGTTGGAAGGAAGTCTTGTTGTTGGATTCCAAAAGATTTTGATGGATATATATAGAAAGTCATTATCTAAAATGGATGGGTAAGATGTGAAAATGCTCTGGTGATAGATAAACGAAAAGTTGGTATGAATAAAGTGAATTAAACTTGGAGAGATCTTCTACTTATTGTGGTATGATAATGGTTGAAAAACATGCTGATAATAGTGAATGCAAAATAGGTACATTAAAAAATATTTAAAAATTGTATAACTATAACTTCATATGAAGTCTTTTTAATAATACACTTAAGAATTATTTTATTAAAAAATTATCCTTAGAAACACATTTATAACTATACAGCATTTTTTTTAAGAAAATATTTATGTATCATTTTTAAACCTTAATTTATTAAAATATATTTGAATCTGAAATGATTAGTTCATTCATTTCGTCATGCTACATCTTGAAGTTCATGTTTGGTTTGATGAAAATATGTAAATAATTTTTATTTGTCAGTCATTCATTAGACTAGAGATTATCGACTTAATGAATAATATTTTTGTAATGTAATTTTCACTACACCACTCTCACATAAGGTAGGGACTGATTTCTATTCACTTTTAATATTTTGTGGAGGGGTGTAATCATAAACATCTGACTAAAGATATGTAAAATTAATTTCTGATCACAAGCAGGCTTGAAATTTCTTTTTCATAATAGCAGATTCATGGCCAACTTAGCTATTTATCTATCTATTATTAGAGATAGGGTAAATATACAAGATTATTCTGAGTTTATTAAACGAATATCATTGTGATGACTGTACAAACATATGATGCATCTTTCATTATATATATATATATGAAGATATCATATTCCTACAGATATCTTTCATTATATATATATATATGAAGATATCATATTCCTACAGATACTAAGATTAAGATTTACTTTGTCTTTTTATCTTTTGACAGATAAGTTAAAATATTCATATTTTAATGAATAATAAAATTTTAGTTTCTATTATTTTAAATTTAATAAAATTGTATTGCTTTTTAAACCGTTAATAGAAATTAATGTTCATGTTTTGTTTTTTGTTTTTTTCAGAAACATAATGATTCCAGCAGTGATGAGGTAGGAATATATTAGTATTAATTGCCATTAGACAGCTGTGACATCTTTATTAATTTTAGTAATCCATTTGTTTTTAGTTTATTTTTTTCCCCTAACTGTCGTTTTGTTATACAATTAATACAACATAAATGCAATCAAAAATACATCCATGATAACTATATTTTTTATACATATATATATATATATATATATATATAGTTTATATATATATATATATATATATATATACAGTTTATACATAAGATATTAAATAGTCTTAATATATCATCCAAACTGAGGGAATTTGGATCATAACTTTTTTCAATAATCGAATATGAAAAACAATTACTTACAGAAAGGTTCTTTTTATTTGACTATGTAATTTCTTAAATAGTTTTTCCCAAACTGATTTTGAAAGTTTTTTTTTCAATGCATACAGAATTTTATCTATGTATTTATACGTTTTTGTTTTTTTTTACATTGAATGGGAATATTTTACATCTGAACACTTATAGCATATATGTGTAGAGATGATAACCTGGACCAACTGATGATTGTTGGTTTAGCATGAAATACGTATACTGGTGATTATTTATCTTTTCAAAATATATGTGTTCAAGTTTATCTGTGTTATAAGATAGTGTGGAGAGTCGTGGATCGTGTGAAAGTCTGTGCTCATATACTCTATATATAGCATTTTTATATATTAATCATGATCTATATTCATTATCGATGATTCTGATATAAAACATTAAAATCTTAGTGTGTTGTGTTTTTGTTTTTTAATATAATTATGTTTATATTTTAAATATTATAAATTTAGTTTCAAAACGTTTTTTTTTAAAAAAAAAAAAAAACTCCATTGTGATATTATAAGTAGCCTATACTATAACATTGAAGAATATCATGTTGCATTCTGTACTGTCTGCTTGTCATGCTCATAACTTGATGTTCAAGCCTGAATTAATTAAATGTTGAAAACTTTTTAGTTTGAAAGCAGGCATAGAATTTCTTTTAGATAGACAGTTCATAACAACTCTAAATAACCATCTTTAATTATTTATTTCAAATTTCTAATTATTTCTCAAATATAAATATGTTTTCTTGTTTTTTTAGGTTTTATTAGAATATTGGACATACTTGGGGAATAAAATTATGTAATATTTAAATAGTGATTATCCTTACACTGTATAAATATAAGATATTTGATCATATTATGAAACCAAGTTGATCCTAATAGAGAAAACACTACCATCTTCCCGGTTGATACTGTTTCTAATCATATTAACCATACAGAAAATTATTGGTTCAAAAATAAGGACATAATGTCACACATCTGCCATACCTTTCTCAATCATCTGACACTATTTTTAAATCTTTGTGGATCAATCTTGAATAAGGAATATTAATTCATTTTTTTATGAAGAAAAAGCTTAACATCTCTGAAATATATCAATGACTGTAGAATATATACGATATTTTTCTCATGTTTCTCAGCCAATATTTTTGTTTTTTGGGGCTGTATGATTTAGGTCATTATTATTCTGGAAACTAATCTTGTTAGAACTTTCACAAAGATAAACGTAGTTCCTCCAAAATATTCAAATAGTCTTTATCAATGAAACATTTATGCAATTGGATCTTGCTTGGGAATTCATGAACTAATTTGATATCCCAAATTGTTTAAATAGCCAACAATAATGATGCATTTATGCACTATAAAGTCTAGATTAAAATAATATATGATTTTACAAAATATATCATTTTCATATCTGTGTTTAATATTATAGAGATTGCAATTTGCTGATATTCTTTTGCCAGTTGTAAGCATTTCCAGTTTGTCAGTTAATCGTTATATAGCTTTTATGCATGTAATTCTTTTTGTTTAACATGTCATACCATTCACATTAGAAATGCATTTGAAAGGATAGTTCGATCATTAATCTTTTGCTTATGAAACTTTGTATTGTTTTTGCAATTCATAAATATTTGAATATGTATTGACTTCATTATTGATTTGTTCAGCTATTTTTTTATCTTTGGCCCTCTTGGTAACATATTGATTTATAAAAGTAATTAATTTTATGCAACATTTATTTTTCTTTCTTTAATTAGAAGGTCTTGAATTCAGACTTTCAAGATCTCCACAGCTATCCATTCCATGTTATGAATCTGTACACATGACCATATATATGTGAAAAAAAAATATGAACTCCAATATATGTATTTCATGCTGAACCAGCACTCATCAGTTGCCCAGATCATCATCTCCCACACATATATACAATCATTGCTCAGTTTATATTAAGATAGCAAATATTCAAACTTTAATGGATAAGCTTTAATCTTCTTCACTCTCCAACTCTTCAGACATTCATATCATTGTTTAATAAATGCAGACAACATTTATGAGGCTGTCCTTGTTCAATCACCAACACTTTTACTTTTTTTTTATCTCAGGGTAATAACTTATCAGATACTTTTTACCATCTTATTCTATTCAAACAAAGAAAACATTACATCAGTATGTATTTTCATTCTGCATAACATAAAATATAATGTTAATATTTCAGTTGTTTTCATTATGTCCAACTAATGCATATGAACAGTCAATCTCATAGTAATACATTTTATATCTTTATATAAAATTGTACCAATAGATAAGTCTTTATAAATATGCAAATAACTCTATTTTAAAATAGTAAGTCTATAATATAGTCTGTTCCTAAAAAAATGTGGTTTTAAAAATGCAGTAAACCTCACTTTAAAAATACATATTTGTTAATTCACTGCCAGACAAATAAAAGAAATGAGTTACCAAATTTTTTAAAATATTTTCTTAAAAATTAAAATAATTTCATTAATATTTTTATTGTTTATATATATATATATATAGAGAGAGAGAGAGAATTACATATATTGTATACATTATTTTGCTTTCTTTTGAACGTTATAGATGGTTTAAATTTGTAAACTACTTAAAATCCCTTTTTTATTATTATTAAAACTATTTTCTCATTAGAATTCTTACATTTTAGCTGCAAAAAATAAATAAATAAACAAATTAAGTGCTGTTATTGAAGTAAAGAAAATCATTAAAATGAGTATACAAGCATACTTTTCAAAATAAAATAAAATCTGAACAAAGAAAGTTAAAAATCTTTTCTTTTTATTATGAATTAAATTTGTGTCTTAAATTGTATCAAATTACATAAATTTCATTGAGCAAAATAAATGTTTTTTCCTTTTTATCAGTCTATAAAACATTGACATCTTTCATTTTCCAATTTCATTCATCCTGTCCATCTATAAATTTTTCTTCAAATTTCTGTTTCTAATTTTTTTTATCCAGTCCCTTTTTCTATCTCCTTTTTGGACACTCTTTTTCTTTGTCCTGGTGATGACCAAATTAATATTTGTTTTGATATTTTTTCCTGACATATGTCCATAGCTTTGCTATTGTATTGTTCTGATATTATTAATATAATGTATTTAATATTCATTATTTTTTTAAAAAATTCTTTTATTGCTTATGTTCTAATCTTGACTTTTCTGCAGATCTTTCAAACTTCCAAATTTGACTTCCATTTGTAATGATATTTTTTATTTTTCTATTATATATATATATATATATATATATATATATATATATATATATGTGATCATTTACATATATATATATATATATATATATATATTGTTCATGGGTTTTTGATATATTCTGATTCCACAATTCCCTGTTTAATAATACTTTAGCCTTTTCTTCCCAGTACATTTGTTTCTATTATAGTTTATCTGTTATTCACTTATGTCTAGATACTTATATTCTTCACATTTTCTAATCTATTATCCATCTTTTAATATTATATCTTGTATTTTTCCAATACTTGTATTTTTGTTTGTTTTCACTTCCACTTTCTGTAATCTTCTATTAATTTTTTAACCATACACCTCAAATCATAATAATTTTGAGGCAAAACTATTTTATCATCAGCATATGACAATATATAAAGTGTTTTATTATGATGTAGAGGAATTGACATTTCCCTTTTTAGATTTTAAGGGTTGTTCTAGATCTAATTTAAATAATGTAAGTGAAAAGCAACATTCTTATTTGAATTATTTTTATATTTTTATATTATCTTAAATCAATTTTTCTATTTTTGCTTTTATGTAGATATTATTGTATAATTTCTTAATTGCTTTAGTAAGAATCATTCTTATATTGATTAATTCCAGAGCTTTCCAGTCTTTTAAGAGAGAGGTGCTATCATATGTCTTTTTAATGTCTATATATATATATATATGTATGTATCATATGTCTTTTTAATGTCTATATATATATATATATGTATGTATATATATTGATGTATCTCTTGATTTTTTGCCATTTTGTTTTTTATTATATAGGTTACACAAAATAGATAATTTATTGTGAATATTCCTTCCCTGAAACCTGCTTGTTTTTTTACATCTAAACTCTTATATTTAAGTTCAATTCTATGTTCAGAATTTTTTCATGTATCCAACTCAGGAATTAGTAATTTCTATACCTCTATAATTTTCACAATTGTCTTTTCTGCCATTGTTATAAATTGTTGTAATATGTAGGATTTCATCACTTTTAATATAATTTTATTAATTTTTTGAACAAATTTTTACTTCCATTTTAAACTAATTTAAATGAAATTTTAACAGACCAGGAATCCTTTCTTTTTAGTGCTAAGAATATTTTATCATTTGTATATTTTATCCTTTTTCAATTTTTTTGAAATTCTATTCTATTTTCTATTAACAATTTTTTTAAAAAACTACTTCCAATTTTTAAAAAATATATAATTAGTAATATATTTCTTTTTACTCTTATATTAAACTCTTAATCATTCTCTAATTTTCATTGTTTTTCTTTCTACCGAAATATGAGTCAATTCCTTTTATGATGTCATTTCTATATTTTTTTTCCTGCTATTTTTTCCTCCATACTTATGTATGAATTTTTTTTATTTAATCCTATTTTTATTGATTATGTAAATATTTATTATACATCTCTACTATTTCATTTTCATTCTATATGGGTTTTTCCATATGATTATTTTTTGGTATATACACAATGCATGTATACAATTTTTTAAATATAATTATAATGTACTATGGATTCAAAGCTGTTCTTTAATTTTAACTTTGCATCTAGTTGTAACTCATACAATGTTTAACACTCTCATCTTCTAAATAACTTTTTTTCTTTATTGCAGTATCAGTTCTTTAATCTGTAAGTCTGATCTTATTCCTAATGGAAACATTATTTTTATTTTAAGAATATTGTGATCATTTCCATATGATAGTCTTCTACATACTGTTACATTTAGTACATTGAAGTGCATGTTCTGTTATAGATTTAAAATTTCATATATTCTAAATTTATGTGTATTTATGAATTTCTTTGTGTTGTAAATTATTCAGTATTCTCACATTATTTTGTTCACATATAATAAACAAATTTATTTTATTACCATTTTTTATATTTTTGTGATGTTGTCATATTTTGTCTTTTCTTCTTCTACCAGTTCTTCCATTAAAATCTTCAAACAAAACAAAATTTCTCCAGATAATCCAATTTTTAGAATTTTATTATTTAATTGTTCAAAATTTATAAGGGTCTTCACTCATATTACAAATTTTTAATATTATTTTCTATCCATATATGGAACACATTTATTTTAATAATTAATGGTAAATGTCCCCTATTATAATGTATTTTCTCAAACTCATGTGAGTCAATATTGGTATTTTTTGTTGTGATCTGTTATTTTTTAAAACACCAATATGGAATAATCATAGTGTCCAAAATTTTCTGAATCTTGTCCTTTTTTAAAATTTCTGTCAAAACAATTATATCAATTTACATTTGTTTAATTTCATTTATTACTTTATTTAATTTATTGGATAGAACTTGTATACTCCATTTTTTATAAATCATAATCCTTGTTTATTGTTTTTGACATTTTTATTTTTCTGTTCTATTATGACATTTTATATTGGTTTTTTAACATTCAATTTTTAGTAAATATTGAGGAGTTGGCTTCAGGTCTAACATCTCAAATTAGAGAACCATGGCTTTATGTTAGAATTGACTTCTCCTAGATGAATTGCTTCCACAACAGCTAAGGAGTTTCATTTCTGTTTTCTAATTAGAGATGTGCTCTTTAGGAATTACTGGTCCCACCCCTGCAGGACAAACTTTAGTTCTTTGGAATTAAATGAAAATGTATTTTGATAAGATCTCATTAATAATTATAATAAAGCTCTAAATGCTGAGATGTGATATTATATTGTGCATTCGATGAGATGATAATGGCAAACTATCTATCTGTGGTGAGTAATTGCTATGATTTCACCATAGTATCTTATTGTTTAATTGTCTGTTTTTTTAATAAATATTAAATTTCTGTTAATTACATTTTAAAAATAATTTTTATAAGTGGTTGAAAAATTAGACTTTTTTTTTTTGATTCAAGATCATGTCTGGATTGAGAATATGAACTGAGTGGAGAATAATATAATTTTCTACAATAAATAAAAAAAATGCCAATGGCTTTATTGCTTGGGAATTCACATCTTATGAATCAAGTGCCAGAACTGCAAGTGCCAGAATCGATCCTGGGACCTCTCAATTCCGGGATCAAGTGCTCTATCAACTGTACCAAACCACACAGGATAAAGTAATTATAATCTATAACAACTCATGGAAGGAGCAGATACTATTTAGATTTTTAATATTATTCCAAATACGCTGTAAAAGAATGACACTATCAGTTTTTTTTATTGTGTATGTGAATGGGGGTTATGGCTGAAAATAGAATGGGATAAAAAACATTTTAGCAGTGTTGAAGTCTTCTACAAAGAAATGTTTGTCACAATAAAAGTTAATTATTTGTTTAACTTTGTTACTTTTTTATATTTTTCTTCTTTCTATAGTTTAAATGATCATACTATGCTATTTCTATCATCTATCAGTAAATGTTGAAGGTATAGAAATTTTTAAACTTTATTTAAACTTTTCAAATACAAACAATTCATTAGTAATAACACACAAGTAGATGACACAAGTTATTAATGATACAATTTTTCAAGAAGTATTATTCTCCACTCTTCTTCAGGTGTTATTGGCCTGATCAGTGACAGTATTAGCATAGGAATCAAACTCACACCTTTAGATTCTCGAATATCGAATTTAAGACATGTGTTCTAACCATCTGAGCTATTCTGTGAAAGGTCATACTTTTTTATGAATGATTGCTAGAAGTTTAATAATTTTTTGCATTATCAACAATATATCTCCATTTTATTTTTTTAAGGTAAAGAGTTCATATATATATATTGTAAATTATATGTTTATCAGTTGTTGTTGTTTTTTTCCAATAGTCTCTTTATTTCTCTCTGCCTTCTCAATTGCAATGAAAATTTTGTAATAATAAACAATCTATTATCTTCTCTACATGTTCATTATAATAAAGATGATATATATGTGCGTGTGCATGGTAAATTGAAATGAGAAATGCATTGATAAATAAAAAAACAAAAGAAACCTTGAAGCAAGACTTGCTGCGCACTTTTTCAAAAAGAAATAAAGGAAGATAATGCAATCAACAATCACTTTTATGAAAGGTTTATCAGTTTTCTATCTTGTTTTATTTTTTAATAGTAGCTAACTACTCATCGCAGCTAATCAGAAAAATATTCCTAATTTTGCTGGGAAATAATTACTTGATGAAAATTTTAACTTATTTTAAATTTCCGGATACATAGATATGCTAACCACTACTATCTATAAGACTCTTCATATATATATAGTAATTAATATTAAAAATTCTGATCAAATGTTGTTGTTTTTTTTGTTTTTTGCAAATCTTTAAAATAATTATTAGAAATTATTATGAGGGATTTTGCATCAGGTAAGGCAAATATTTATAATAATTTTTACTATTACATATAAGATCTGCAGTGTTAAATTGTAAAGTACATAAAATGAAAAATTAGTAAAAATTTATCACAGTCACTTACTATGTTTTTATTTTCTCTCACTTTATGGGTTTACTTTTTTTTTTATGTGAATCTGTCAAAAGTGAGAAACAAATTAATAGTGAAGAAAACCATGTTGTTGATAGTCTTACGTCAGGTACTTGTCAAAAGAGAATTAACAAGCTGGTTTTCTTATTTGTGATATTTTCTTGTAGAAAAAAAAAATTAACAAATTAGAAATATGAAAGAATACACTATTTTTAAAGTGCTATATTTTTAATTAAACACTGATTTAAATTAGTCACCATTTATTATATATAAAACTAATAATTAATCACTAAGGAGAAACTATTATTTTAGCAAAGGGAATCTGTAGATTTACACGATTATAATTAATTATTTTCATAGTTCAATAATAACCTTTTTGATCTATATTACACACATATATATAACAAAATTATCAAAATGATTATCAAATCTTATTATCTGACCATTGTGTCAAGAAAATTTTATTATATCACTTAAACTGTTTTTGTATAAAGAACATATATAAAATAATTATCCATAAGTTGTATAAGATAATCAGAAATTTATTAGGATAATTTATAAATTAAATACTTTTATTTTGTTAATAACTTGACAAATACAAATTAAATTTATGTTTTTGTTTTTTTTTTTTATGGTGAGAATGGATTGTTTGTTTTAAAATAAGTAGCCACATTTATAATTTCACGATAAAAATAATACTATACTATTAGAAATTAATTGCAAATTTATTTTAATATTAATTAGAAATGCTTACTCTTGAGGGGAAAAAAAACTTTTTTAAATTAAAAACAAGTTCAATGATTTAATAAAACTAATATTTAAAAATAAAGTAGACAAATTTTTTTAATGAAAATTAAAACTTATCATCCTAATGATAATTTTCTTTTTTATTTATATAGTGGTTCTCTAATTTTTGTTGTCAGTGGGAACATAAAAAAACCATAATTATTGATTCATCAAACAGTTGCAATTAAGTTCTTATAAGAATAATGTTAATGAAATTTACTTAAATAAATATATAAAAGATAAACAAATTATCCATACTTTTTCATTTTTAAATCCTGATTATTTTTTTTATAAAAAATAAAATAGGATTTCTAAAGAAAAAAGTACATGCAATTGATAAATCTTTTACATATTGAAATTAATGGAACATATTTGGAAAGAAAATGATGGAATACTTTTTAATAATGGAATCATTAAAGAAGAATTAATTTATTGAAATAAATTGAATGTAGGAGCAATACTAGTCTGATGGATGGTTATGATAGGATTGAGCTAAGCTGAAAGATACACTGATAAAAACAAAAACTTGCAAATTTGGAAAATATGTCTGAACAAAAGCAGATATATATCTAAATAAATTAAAAACTTATGAAATGTAAAGCTTCATTTATTTTTCAAGTAACATTAAAAGAAAATTTCATCGGATTAATTTTGTTATACTGCCCAATTTTTTCTAAGCAAATGATTGTCATTCAAAATATTTAATGCTTTTTGGTCAATTGAATGCATAACAATAATTTCATAATTTATGATAAAAAAATGATTGATCTTAAAATTTGATACATTTTAGTTATGAAAATTAACATAGTAATATTCAAATGTTTTGTTTAATAATTATAAAAGGAGAAATTATATATAATAAGTTTGAAGTAATAAGAATAGACTTCAATAAAATTGTTTTTATATAACAGGAGTTTTGGAAGAGAATTAAGGAATGTGTGTGAACATTCTATAACTGATTGAAAATATCATTATAAATTAGTAGTGGTATTGTTTAAATTTTAAAAGAATAAAAAAAAAATTGAGACAAGAAAATATTAATGATTATCTAAATGTTATACAATGCCCAAAACATGTTGGAGTGAGATACGAGGTTGATATATAGGATCTTTCTTTTTGTATCAGAAAACTGTCCATGCTAAATAAATAGTCTTTCATGTTGCAGTTATCTTTTCTGATCTATATTGATTTTCAGATGAACACACATTTGATCTATTATAAATAAATATATATAAGATTTTCAATCTCATGATAGCATGTAAGGTTAAGCTATTTTAAATTTTTCTCATTATTGCATTAGTTATTTTTTTTCTGATATTAAACCTATTGATAGAAAGTTAATAGGTCTGTTTTGCTGATCACACATTACAAATATCATCTAACTATCTAGTCCTTTTTATTCAATAGCTTTCAGTAATTAATTTGAAATTTTATCAGTTTTTCACATATTGATAGTTTTCATCTTTTCTATATCTTTTACAATTTTAATTTAAAGTAAATTAAATACATAATGAAGAATAAGACAATTGGAAGATTTATTATCTCTCTCATTTTTATATTATTTCAATTTTTTAAGACATTTATATATATAATAGCTTACGTTTTTTTTTGCTTCAGTTACTATTTCATTTTTTAACATATTTCACCACATACATACTTTAAATGGGTACATAAAATCAATTGATTACTAATAATCACAATATCAAATGTATAATGGAAGAAATTTGGCTAAGCTGTAATAATTTGTTTTATTTATGTGATCTTGTTTTTATCCTAACAATTTTAATCTGCTATATATATTAAGTCAGCACCACATTTTTTTTAGTAATTTTTTACTTTTATATATTCTACTTTTTTTTATACACTAATTCATAGTTTTATTTTTTTTATATATTTCACCTAACTTAAATTATTCAACATCATTTTTTTGTTTTATATTTTCATAACGTCACTGTTAAGAGCACAAAGCTATCCTAAATCAATTCAATATAATTAATATTACTCATAAAAACTCTGGTCATGTATTACCAAAATTTGAGAAATATTTTCAGATATTAGTTCCATGTGGCTATTTAAATTAGATTGCTGGATTTGAAGACATATAGATATTTGAAAATTTCAGATTTTCTATTTAATAGTTAAGTATTAGATAAATGCTGCACTTAAGTTGATATTTTTGATCTAGTGTCTGAATATCCGAGTGCCTTACTGAGGAAAGCCATCAGTTACAAAACAGTTTGGAATAGGTGTAATTTTAGATAGAGATTTTAATTGCTTTCTCTTCCAGCATTTATCGGAAAAGCTTGTTTAGAGCTATTATCATGCCCATTATATCGCATTTGTAGAATAAGCTTAATAAGTTAAGTCACATGATGTGTGACTTGATTTTCTTACTATTATAGTTTTGCTTTTGAAGCTTTGGCAATGTTATATTGCTAAACCTATTAATATATGGTATATCTGAATTTAGTTCAGTCCCATATGGCTATTTAAGTTGATAGCTGGATTTGAAGACATATAGATGACTGGAAATTTCAATTTTTTTACTCAATAGTTAATTGAGTTAGTATTTTAGATCTAGTGTCCTTAATATCTTAGTGCCTCACTGATGAGAGCCATCAGCTCAAAACTGGTTTGGGGATAGGGGTAATTCTACATAGAGATTTTAAATGCTTTCTCTTCTGGCATTTATCAGAATAACTTGTTTAGAGTTATTAGCATGCTCATTATATTACATTTTCTATTTTTTATTTCTTAGCAAGTCTCTTTATACTTTCTTATCAGCTTTACTATCTTGTTTCATAGTTCAATAATATCCAGAATGTTCTGTTTGTTTCTGCTAACAATTTAATCATTTCTCTGACTAGTTCATATAATATTATGTTTTAATATCCTTTTTTTAAATATTAAAGGTACCATATTAACATACTCAATTTTGGAAAGCAATAACGTTCTGTTCCATCATTTCAATTGTATTTTTTGTTGTTTATTTTAATCTATTGCGTTAATATTGATTTCATAAGATCATAAATTACTATTTTAATTATATATTTGGACATCACTTTTAAATTTTCTCATTACTAAAAACTTGACTAATAAAATTTATTAATAATGTTTTAATTTAAAGGATTTTTTTTTTGTTTTTTTATTATCAATGCGTCATCTCAATTCCAGAATGGAATGCAGTTGAAATAAGATGTACACTGATAAAAGAGAGAGAGAGAATAATAATATTGAATAATTTATTTCTTTAAAAAAAAAACTATCTAATTATTAATGAGCGAAATTGTTACATAAACTTAACATTTTGAATAATAATTTGGCAAATGCTTTTTTTTTTAATGTAGTATTCTGAATTATGCTACTGAATTAAATAATTCAAACGTAAATGAAACTTTTTTGCAGGAATTTTTTATCACTTGAAGCCACTGTAATTTCATTTATTTGTCAGTTAACATTTATAATTTTCAATCATATTATATCAGATATAGATTTTTTTAACAAAATTGGTATATATTATTTTATTATCGATACTTAAGGGAGAAAAAAACATTGATTGATACTTAACTTGTTTTCTTTGTTATGGAATACAAAATGATTATTTTTAAATATATTTGTTAGAAGTTGAGAATATATATTTAAGACCGCCTAACTACATTTTATCCAAAACTATTTACGTTTAAATTTAATTAACATTCATGAGAATTAATTTTTTTATTTTTATAGGTATTAAATAATGTTGGTTAGCTGTCTATCTGAAATGAAGCAGAATAACTAGACAATATAATGTGATGATAGCATCTATTTATTATAAGTTTTGGTTAGCTAATGCGTATCCTCTCTTTCTTCCTCAAGATTTTTCTTCCAAATTTTTTATATTTATTATATCCCTGATTGAATGGGTATACAATAAAAAGTATTAAAATAACTGTGAGAGAAATTATTAAGCATGCAGATAATCAAAGGCACTATCACTGAAAAACAATTGATCAGTATACAAAGATTATCACAAACAGTCTGTATATAGGAACAGCATTATGAATCAATTTTCAAATGTGCCACTATACCAACAACATCATCAACTGTAAACATTTACAACAAATATGGCTATTAGAGCTAACAAAAAAAAAATAGATAAAAAGAACAATAATAATAATAATAGGCTATAAATAAATTTTGGAAAGTCTATATAAATCATTTACAAACTCCAATACTTTCATATATATAACATGCTGGTCTATTACTCTGTTTATTTGGTATATTTTTTTAAACTTTTGGAAATTGTTTTTACTTTGTTTTTATAGAATCAAATTTTTTTTTATCTTGAATATTGCTTTTTACACAGAGATAGTTTTTGTTGGTGCACCTATATTTAATTATTTTTTTAAATATTTAAGTGCTAATTTCCAATAATTTCTATCCAATTATCATTGAGCTATTAATTTCTCCAATTATCTTTACATTTTTTATATATTCTGTTACATACAATCTTCCTAAAAAACTTAATCAATTCTATTTAATATATATATATATATATATATATATGAAAATAATTCCAGTACTTAATGCCATACTGAAATAAATATCCAAATATCAAATCATCATACATGGTTAAGAAATTCAGCATCACCCTCTGTGAAATATATATATATAGTACTCTTATTTTTGGTACGAAGATTGCTGAGAGAAAAATATATTTTATAAAATATAATAATAATATATAAAAAATGTAGATGTTCTTTATTTAATAAACAAGATTTATTGTTTTTATTATAACTGCCCTGATAATCAAAGAAAATGTGCATGTAGATTTGTTTAAAGATAACAAAAAATATGTATAACTGTAATTAGAGAGCAAGGGAAGGCAGTATGATATTTCTTCTCCCTAATTAAATATGGCAATCAGAATGTCCATTACCAATATGAACTTAGTAAATGAAAAAAAAAAGTTAGAGATTGTATAAAATCAAACCCTTGTTTAAATTTTGTAAAGGATTCATTTATTTTGGTTGATGAAATTATTTTAGTTCACAAACCAGAAATAAATTCTATATTAAAGATAATATAAAACCATGTATTGTATTTAAATTATGATTAATATTACAAACTAATTAGTGCTGTATTCTTCATTGAAGGCGTATCATAGAGAAAGATCCAGAAAACTGCAGAAAAAGATTTTGCCACATATTTATTTTTACCTGCAAGGATAATTCAAACCAGATGCACTGCTAAACAGATATGTTTGCTTATGCCTTCTTCCTCACCTAAAGTTGAAAGCAAGCTAATAAGAAAAACAACACTTCAATTGGACATAATGGATCATTTAGTTTGTAGAAATAAAAAGCCCATAGCCATGGTATACACCTATCATTAAACCCATTCAAAGAAATAATTTGTAAGATTAATGAGAGCTCTATACTTAACTTTAATGGTTATCTGAACTAATAATATAAACTTTTATCAAACTAATAAGATAGATGAACTAAACTTTATTATTGCTTACAGAATACCTAATTAAATTTGTAATTAAAAATCTTATATATATATATATTTTCTATCTAATGTTGTATCTATATGTTAATGTTTAATAATGTTTAGTAGAGTAGTATTGATAAATATGTATGAATTCTAATGCATGTAACTAATCTGTTAAACCTTCATAAATAAAAACCAGATAACAAAAACTTGTAATTATAAAAGAAATTCCGTCTCTATTAATTGACCTTTTGACAATTTGGTTCACTGAACATTAGCACCTGAAACAAAAAAATAAAAGCTGTCACAAGTTATTGTTTTTTATATATATCATATCATATAATATGATCCGGGGGGAAGTAGATTGATCAGGAAATATAATCGCATTTTTTCTAATATTTCTTTATTAAATTAAAAAGAAAAGAGCAATTTGGTCATATAATAAACATTAATCTGTTATATTTGTATGTATAGTATAAATGATTCAAAACCCCTTTAGTAGCCGTGATCTATATAAATATTATTAAAAAATAACAGATGTAAAAGTTATGACCCGATGTAATATATATCTAGTGCAACCAACCATATGACTAAATTTAATGCGGTAAACTTTTTATTTATTTATGCTAATTTCATTTTTGTTCTATCTGTTCATTCATCATAAGAAGGATTTGTATTGAAATCCATTTTTATAACTGAAAGAAGTGAAATTTTTGTACTGTTTATGTGATTTGGATTTGTGCAGAGTTTGTGAAGGCAGTTTATTCTAGTAACTCATCTGCTTGCCTCTTAATGGACTCTTTATATTATCATCTGAAACTTTAAATGTGATAACTGATTTTGAATTATATTTGTCAGACTAAAGGATTATTTCATCAGTATTTTTTCCAAAAATATCTATTTGCAAGTTAGGAGGCTTACTTTTATAATCAACAGTATACATTTTATTAGCTATGATATGGCATCTGGTTAATTTATTTGATCTTTCTGTGTTGATGTATTTTTAGTATGCTTCACATTGTTGTCTGTAGTTTTGTCATTCATTTGAATTTTAGTGTAATAAACATTAATTATTATTATACATATTTTTTATTTTTTAAAATTTTTTTCTTCATATTCTGAAAGATACAAATGCTGCAATGTGGATTAGGATGAGAAATTTTATTTTGTTGGGAGATAACGGCATTAATATATTAACACATTTGAGATCCCTGAATAGTGATTTACATTATATTAAAATTTCAATGCAGTCTTTACTTAATTTTTAACATTGTCAGACTCATGTTATGAAGGAGTTAAAATTGAAGCAGCAATGTCCTTCTTTGAAAATATTGTCTTTCTTTTCTGAAAGACTTTCAACATTTTCCCTAATTTAATCTCTCCCTTATATTATATCTTCAGCTAATTTTTCCAAGGAAAATATTAAAGGTTGTATTTATTTAGATTGTCTTTGAAATAATCTTTATAACATAAGAAGATGTAAAACACATAATTTTTTTATAGAATACTTTTTTACAGAAATCTTTTAACATTCACTCATTTCATATGTCTAATTTAATAAAGATATGATTTTACAAAATATCACATTCAGAGAGTTGAAGATCATATTGACTGGATATGATTTTAATACTGTATTTTTAGAATTTTTTTAGAGCATCCTTAAATAAAAGATTTTAAAATCTTTCATTTGCATCAATAACATTCTAAGTGTCATCTGCATGTAATAGTGTTTAAAATTGTTTTTCTAAATTTAGTTACATTAAATGTATCATTTATAGATGTACTTAATAACCTCCACTCCACTATACACTTTAGAAATGTGTTATGATGCTAAGATGTATTTCTTGCTGAAACAGCACTTATTAGTTTGACCAGGTCACAGTCCTTCATATATATCTGTATAATATGTTCCATACTTATTATCTCTAGTTTAATAAATGATTAGTAGCAATCTTTAATGTAAATATTTATCTAGGGTAGAATATGTCAAAATTCAGGGCATACTAAATTTGACACTTGTAAATCAAAATATAGCAAAAAGATGTAATTTGTTAAATATAGCAATATCACATTAGATTCTATTTTTTTATTTCAGCATTTAAATTAATCTTTATATTAAAAAAGTTACCAGATATTCAAATTGGCCAATGGTTTCAAGTTGATAATTTTTTCAGCTAAAAGTTACTGGAGATTTTTCTTCCATCATTAGCTAATAAAAACCCAGAGTTTTTTTAAATTGAAGCCTTTATATATTGTATTCAAAACATTATGTATTTAAATATAGTCTATAGATTATTTTTGTATTGGCAAAGATAGCATAATTATCAGTATACTGTAAATCCAAAAAGCAAAAGAATGTTGTTGTTTTTTGCTTTTGTTTTCAATCAGTTTACATTCATGATGTGACTTTTTCATAAAAATGGAAAACAAAGTAGGAATTAATAGACATTCTTGTTTAATATTATTTGTAAATGTTTCAGTTTTTTTTTAGCAATAGTACTAATACTTTTTCTTATTGCATCATGTTGAAGCTGCATTTGATGGATTTCCAACTAATTTTAAACTTTGTCACATGTTTTAGTTAATTGAATCAAATTTCTTAACCAAATCAATAAAAGCCATATAGAAATCATTTTTCCACTTGATTTATTGCATTTTCTTGGCTCCTAAAATCATATTTATGTATTTTTTATTCTCTTAAATCACAATGGATTAATCTATGACTGGAAGCAATCTTTCAGCAAAATTCTTGAAAGTACTTTTACTGCAGTGAATAGCAATTCTATTATATAATAATCATTGCAGTCATATCTAATCTTTTTATTTTAAAAATTGGAATAATAAGGGAGTCTTAAGATTAGGTAAGACAACTTCATATTCCTAAAAAGTTTTCAATTATTTTCAAGGTAACATATCACCCCCATACTTTAAACTTTGTTAATAGATCATCAGAGCTAGCAGTTTTTAATTCCAGATCATTAAGAACTATTTAAATTACTAAACTAGATTTTTTGTCAAGATCTATACAAATAGGCAGGTTGTAAATACCATTGTAAGTCATTATTTTAATTTTTGCATTATTAACCAAAAGATGATTAAAATATTTTTTTTACCTGTTAGATATATTATTGTCTTTATGAAAAGAGTACTGTCAATGGATTTATCATCAATAACAGTTTGCCATTAATAGATTTTATAGAATTGCCATATCATTGGGGGGAGGGGTATATTAACTTTTAAGGCTTTAAAAAATAAGATCTAAAATGATCATAATCAGTGACTGTTGGTATTCTTTTTATAATTTTAATCCACCAATCATTTCTAAATATTTTTGTCAGTCGCAGAACTTCAGTCTCCATTTTTATATTGATCTTGAAGCTTCATATTAAATTTATTAATCTGCCAAACAAAAGAGGCCATGTTTTATTTTATTAAATCAAATCACTAATAAAAAGATCATTATCAAAAAATTAGTCAAGATTCTTCTTTTTAATTTAATGATCCCAAAATAGGCATACTTACATTAATAACACACATCATAAGACAACTCAGTGCCTCAATAATTTGATGATTCCAAATAAGCATGTTTTATGCTTAAAGTTGCTGAAATTTGATACATACAGTAGATGTTTTTATTGATTAAGTATCAATTTTTTAACAATATTATTATTGGAATAGGATCTATTTTTAATATAAGTATTATTTTAATCTTGAATAATATTTCCAATAACCTGCATTAGTACTCATGTAATATAGCTATTTTTTATATTCCTAGCTCTAATTTTGTCTGTTAGATGTTATTCTATTCTTTCAGAATGATGCATTCATATTTTTTATATGGATTCTTTTTTCTAAACTATTTTCTTATCCCACTGATATTATTTATTTTCATTGGGCTAAAATTTCTGTTTTTACCAATGTATATTAATATTCACACACACTCATACTCAAAACAGTCTTTTAATGGTATTGATATAATACTGATATCCAATAAGGAATAAAAGTTTTTTTTTCATTTAAACTGTCTAAATGAGCCAAACACATTTTGATATCATTAGTCTTTCATTGATCCATCTAGAAATTCCAAAAATAGAAAATACTAAGTTGAACCTCAAAGTAAATACAACACCATACAGTCTCTTTTTACTAAATACTCATCTACATGTACATTTCAATTTTCTTTCTCTAGAATATAAGTTGAGCTGAGCAAAGTTAAATCTTAGTAGTGCAATGATTACTGATGTTATTCACTCCACAAGGTCTTAAAGAATCTATATCAAGTAAAATTGCATAATCTGTGTGCCTATGTTTAGAAGATGAAATTAGAATTTATATTTTTATCATTATTGCTATCACCACTTTACCAATCATTACTATCATTTATTTTGCATTTATTTCTATTATTTTAGTGAACAATCTACTAGGCATGACAACTCCATTTTTATAACAATTTTACTATAGCTTTTTGATTTCCATGATAGACAGGAACATTTTGAAGTAGAATTCTTAAATATGCAATCCTTGCCAAGTTGGAATTTCTAGGCTATATTGCACTTCATGCTTGTAAAATATCAAAAATTGAAGTAAATAAAATCCATTGTGCTGTTTTTTATATAAATTTATAAGTATTAAAGATTTTAAGACTTCTCATTCGATAATTTAATATACAAAATTAACAAAGCGTATGCCACACTTGAATGAGAAGCTATAAAGATACACAGAAATTATTACACGCTAAGCGCTTTCGAGGTCTTTTGCCTCATATTCATAGCGGTACTGTGAGCTGCAGAACAAAAAAATAGGGCAAGGGAAACAAAACAGTATGCAAAGCATATGCAAATGAACTAGATAGTCCAACGTTTGGAGATGTCAAAGCAGGTATCTCATCTATTGCTGGAGTTATTATTGCCATTAATAAAATATGCTTCTCTGATTTTCTGCTTGATGTCATTTTTCTCAATACAGACTATTTTAGGGCTGGAAGGTTCAAACAAATGTCCTGTCTTCTTGGAATGCTCTAAAAATGTTGATGAATTATCATTGTTTTTCATGGCACTATTATATGTATATCATAATAAAGTAATAATTATATAGAAAAGCCATTTTTGACCTAATTTTTGCTCTCTTCAGTGTAAAACATATGTAATATAATACACCATATACACTTTAACTGACACCCTACAATGCAGTTTAACATATGATTTATTTTATCTCCTCTTGTCTACAGTTTCAGTTGTCCATCAGTCATCATCAGAGCTTTTAAAAACACTCAGCATTCCACCTCCTATAACTGAAATAAGGAGGCGGAGTGCTGAGTGTTTTTAAAAGCTCTGATGATGACTGCTGGACAGTTAAAACTGTAGGCAAGAAGAGATAAAATAAATCATATGTTAAACTCCATTATAGAGTGTTAATTAAGGTGTATATGGTGTATTATATTATATATAATTCAGCAATACAAATAGGTGTAGAAGTGAAATGAAATTTTAAAATATGTGTTTAAATATTGTATATTATTGCATATATAGCAACATCTATTATTTTATATTAGATACAAAAAATAATAAAATTCTAGTACAGCAGTCCAAATTATTACAAATTCAATAAAGATTGAAGGAATTAATTATATGACATAGCAATTATATAATATAGATAAGAACATACATTATACAGCTTTACTTATACTACCTTATATAGTTTTTCATTTATGTTTAATTGATTAGTTACTAATCAAATTTATTGAAGTTTTATGTATATTCACACAACTATCTGTCTTCTTTTTGGATCTTTAATGTAATATACAGATTTAATATTTTTATAGGATCTATTTCATGTCTGTATAGTAAGTAGTGAATATATAAAGCTAATTTATTATCCTGTCTATTAATTGCACTGTTATGAGTGGTATTTTCCCCCAAACTGAATTGTTCATTAGTGATGATCCCATTATAATATGTTTCTTCTGCTAAATGTCTCTTGTGGGGATCCTTGTATTGCATAATCAAATAAAGTTGTGGTACCATGAAATAAATTTTTTTGTTAAGTGTGATTTGCTTATTTGTCAATTTTTGTGATGGCTGAAATAGTGAATCAACATGAAATTCTATTTCTGTTAGGGAAAATGGCAGAGGAAACAGTTGTAATGCATAAAATATTACAATCAAACTGCTTTAAGGAAAACGCAAGTTTGTGAATGGTTTAATAGAAGAATTCAAATTCACTATGTCCTAAAAAGGTATGGTGAGTGAAGTCCCATGTCAAGAAGATACTGATTTTTTTTTCATATGCAAATGGCATTGTTCATGCAGAATTTATTCATAATTGTCAGACATTTTACTTACAAGTTTTGAAATGTTTGCATGATGTGGTGAGATGAAAATATCTTGAATTTGGCAAAGTGATGAGTGGTGATTTTATAAATATGTCTGCACATAAAGATCTGAATGTGAAAACTTTTAAATTAAAAACAGCATGACCCAGTTTATTCTCCTGTGATATTCAATACTCATGTGACTTCTTTTATTTTCCTGAATGAAAAAAGTCCTCAAATGGACATAGAAGAGTTGAAGAAAAAACAATGGATGCACTAAAAGTCATCACTTTGCAAGAGTTTTCAGACTGCTTCAGATTGTGGAAAACACATTTAGACCAGTATACAGTATTTTGAAGGAGATACAATCTGTAACATCTAAAAATAAATACACAATTTTTTATTACAAAATTCCAAAATTTTTTGATTGTCCCCTCATAACTTCTTTAGTTTACTCATTTAGCTACTTCTCTGTATATTCATAGTAATTCATATTACAATTGTCATAATTAATTTTATAAACATATTTTTTTATATTTTATATTATCTTTTATTTTATAATTACATATTACTTTTTCTAGACTTTTACTATTTGACCATCCATTATTTATATCTTTATCAGTATAATTTTTGTTTTAGTTGTCCCTATAAATTTTAGAATAATATGAAAGGTTTATCTATTTTTATTGGAATTATTGTTATTATAATTATAATCATTTTGCAAAGAAATATTATTATTTAATATAGATTTTTTTTACAATTAAAATGTATATTATTGCAAAGGAATATTTTCAAACAATTCATTATGTGATATATTATAGTATACTCATTATATTTCATAAAGATATATAATAAATGGGATTATAAGTATTTATATTTTAGATATATATAAATTGTTTAGGGGATTGGCTAATAAACCAACACTGAAAAGGATTCAAGGTTATCATTTTGAATTAGAACTTCATTGACTAATTTATCTTTACCTAAAGATCTTGTCAAGCATAAGATTTAAATTCAGATCAAATAAGAATTTTCCCAAGAGACAGGATATTTGCTAAAGTAGCTAGCTGATCTATAGCCAACATTCAATATTTGTCAGAAAATAAGTATTTATTTATGTTAGCTATACTATATAACAAGGATGAAAAAATGCCCAAACTCTCACCTTCTGGCAAATGGTAAGCGTTCACTGTTCTTCTATGAAGGTGATGAAATGCCTTTGCTCTGTGAGATATTTAAGATTGTTTTACTTTACTTACATTCATATATAAAACTTTTAATACTCATTGTTTTTAAAGAATATTCGATTTTTCTACTTGTTAGGCATCTGTAAAAATGGCAAAGTTTTATGTTTTTGGTTTAGTTTCCAGCTGAACAACTGACAAAACAGTTGTTTTACATGTATTTAGTTAATTATTTGAAACCTTTTTTTTTTTTAAGTTTCTGGTATAATTTAAGATTAATTATCATGATAAATCGTAAACTAAAAAAAATGGAAATTTATTGGTTATGGGATAATCAATTCAGTTTTTTTTTTTTTTTAATGAAATCGTTTCATTGTTGAATGTCTGCTCTCAGCAGATGCATCTTTCAACAGATTTTTTTTTTCTGTGTGAGATGAGTTTAAAATGCTGAACAGATAATTAAAATAATTTATTTTTTACAAAAAAGTAGCAAAATACCTAATATATATAGTAAAAAAAAAAAAAGAAGAAATCCAATAAAACTTTATGGGAAATACTAAACAAGAATAAAAGAAAGTAATAATGAATTTATAGAGGACAAAAGTTTTAAAGAATTGATTAATTACATTTTAGTTTCTTTTGTATATGCTTTATTATGTACTTGAATATAATTAAGAAATTTGTGAATTTTTCTATTATAGATTTTTTAAACCAACTCCGTAAAAGGTATTGTCTACTTGTTTGAATTAATTACGTATGATAATGATTTGTTCATAAAAATATTGAACAATGGTTGTTAAAAGAAAAAAAAACATTAGAAAGCTAATAGGGAATACAACATATTTCTTCTTCCTCTTTTTTTAATTTTATGTTGTATTGTATTAAAGTCATTGAATTTTTTTTTTTGTTAATTTCTCATTTATTAAGACGGGTCTGTGGAAACTTTATTTTAGTGTTAATATGACTTTAATAACATTTTAATTTGTAAGGCTAGACATTATTAAAAATACATTGAAATTACTAGTCATCTCATTTGCATGAATTAACTGCAAAAGTAATTAGTGTGAAGTTCATCTAGAAAATGCATGAAATTAGCGGCATAATGTAGCATTGCTTATTGTTGTGGTAATTACGAAAACTCCTGGATTATATGAGATTTTACCATTCATTTTATAATTTTTATTTTGTTCTAATAGAAAAAATATTTATCTAAAATGATAATTTGTTTATTTACTTAAATAAACGAAATCAGATATCTTCGTAGTTTAAATTTTTATTAGAGTATGTGTTCTTACCTCTGCTTAATTCAGCACATTTAATTAATTATATTTGCTAAACTGAACTGAAAATAAAGAGAGATGGGGGTAAAATGTTAGCAGTTGATTGGAAAATGTTGCTGTCACATTTGCGCTGAATGCTAGCATGTCCTGACACGCACTAAAGCAGAAAATGATTGCTTAATACATTAATTCACTTTTCATTTCTAAAATCAAGATGCTAATGCATTTGCAAATTGTAAAAAATAATATTTTTATTTTTTTAGAGAAAATTTACTTATGGTAAATTATCTGATATACTATTTAATCATTCATATATATAAATAGATGTTGATATATGTATACTATATTTATAAATTTATTAAATTAGATAACGGTCTCGTGGAATATAATTAGTGCATCCACCTATCATAACCACAAACTGAAATTGGAATTTAAATAAAATATGAAAATATCTTTCTGTTTTATAAGATTAGGATTTTTTTTTAAGATTTTGACATTCGTCTTCCTAGATATTCGATTATTGTTGAAATGGGTATCTATTCTTAACTAGAGGATAATGCAAGGAAATTTAACTAGTTTAATAAGAATTGTCTGTCTTTTTCTCTCTTTTTCCGGAGAAGAATGCAAAAAAGACTTATACTTTATGGTAGTCTATTTAAAAGCTCATCTACTTTTAGTTTTTATCTGACTGACCTTATCTCTAATTGCTTAATGATTGATAATACTAACATTTTTTATCATCATAAGATTGATTCTTTGTTATTACAAAGATTATTTTTTTCTTTTACATTGCATTGGGCAAATACTTAAATATGTTTTATACATTTATTTATGATTTACTCATATGTCTTTGCAAATCTTATTCATTATTATTATTAATAATTATCATCATATAGTTAGTTACTTGGAAAAGATTATATGACGTTCAGGCACCAAAGTTATTTGAAAACAATAAGTTTTTTTTTTGTTTTTTTAAGTTGAATGGGTTCTTTTTTTTTTTTTAGCTCACCCACAAATTAATTTACACTTCTTTAGTTTTTGAGTCTATCATTCCATTACTCTATTAAAAACACACAAAGCAAATTTGATTCATTGAAAGTTTGGGCTGTTAATTGTTTCCTTTTTGTTCATTATTATGACTTTGAATCAAAATCTGTCTTATTCTCAATAGATTTTTTATCTCTGTACTATGATCATTAATTTATCATTATAATAGCATCCTTATCACTATTTTTATTATTTCAAATCTAGAATGTGGAATTTAGAATATCTAGACTGCATAGTAATCCAAGAGACAGTTGTTTAGATTTGATTAATTATTTTTTAGTCAAATATTAAAAGAAGCTAATGCTGAGAAGCTCTTATTATATTAGCCTATTGTTTTATTATAAATTAAGCATGTAACACATTATTTGCTATCTATATTTATATTAGATTCAATGTTATTTAAACCCAATACATAATATTTATTTTGTTAATATATTGCAACAAACTGGTGTATACTTTTTAAAAAAAATCACAGTGGCATATTATATCTTTATGACAATTACAGGATACATAAAATTATTATGGAAGTCTATATTTTTATTAAATTAATTGCAATCTGGTTTTAAGTTATGAAACATTTAATAATAGGACACTAATTATTTATATAATTATACATTTATGGTCTAATTAGAATTTTTAAATATAAATCAAACAGTAAGTATTAATTTATAAAAACATAAACTCTTTTTTAGTAGTTGTATTTCTAGAATCATTAATATAATTGATTGGTTAATTCTTAGAGAGTTATGAGATGTTCAAACATTAGAAATTGCAGATTGCCCAGGAAATTTTGTTTTCAAATGTGTTAGTCTACCAATACATTAAAACAATTAGGCATAGAATTATTAACTAATTCTTTTGAACTTATTATGTCCCCCCCCCTTATGCTTATAATATGAAATAACATGTAACCTACTTTGAACAAGAGAATTTTTTTTTTACTATTTTATAATTTTTGATTTGTGATTATATATATATTAAATGTAAAAACTATAAATACCCATTATAAATATCTAATATGTGAGTTCCAAATAATTTTAAGGGTGAAAATAATAAAATATATATCTTAATTAATCAGTAGTGCTTTTGATTATGTTGTAATCCTTATCAACTGTAACATGGAAGTTTAATATTATGATTTTTTCTGGCCTGTGTATGTCAGTATTTGCTGCTTGTCTGTTTATTGTATTATCTTTGAATTCATTTATCCATATTGCTTACTTAATTTTGAATTTTAAATTACAAGATTTTTCATGGACGAAGAATAATGAGACAGTATTTAATTGATTATTTATAGTTTTTTTTTTACCCAATTATATAATAGTTGATGTTCTTTTGTCCTTTTTCCAAAGAACATCTGTTCCTAAATACTTCCAATGATACATCCTTTTTTATTATTGAAATATACAATCAAAGAATAGAAGTGGGATGAAAAGTTATAGATGAATATTTTTTAAGAAGTTATCATATTGACATAATGGAGCTGCATCTGATATCTTTTTTGGATTCTAGAAATATAAAATAGTTTTCCACTGATTTCATTTTTTTAATACAATTGTTAATTTGACTTGTTTATTTTATTTGAGATTCAATTAGAAAATAATAATTTTAAAAAAATTATCCCAATTATCATCAGAAAATTTGAAAACTGAGTCACTATTAGATTATCTTCAAAATTAGTATTTTCTTGTCATTTCTTCAGAGTGGAATTGTATTTATGAGTTACAGAAGTTTGTATGTTTTTGAAGTTTAGATTATGTGCCACATAAAAAAAATATTCAAATGTTAAATGAAATCACATCATTTTTTTTTTAAAATACTCTTTAAGTAATCAATTTTCCACTTATTAAGAATGTAGAAACTTTTGTAATTCACTTTTTTTTTTTGCCCTGTAAGATTTAATATGGTAGTGAGAGGTGGACTTAATTGATCTTAGTAAAGTGAAAAAATATTAATTATTTGATCATTTGAATAGAATGATGGCTTGAATATTTATTTTCTTTAAACATATAGTTTAAGTTCCCACACATTGTGATGTAATTTCCAATTCTCCAAAATTTTTTAAAAGAATGCTTCTTTATTTTATTTTTATTTTTTCCAGACCATACAAATTCTGGAAAATGAAAATTATGAATCTTTATTACAGTAGTTTATTCAGTTTAAATTTTAGCATGGAAATATATGATTTCTTTGTTTATTTTTTTCCTAATATATAACTACAATCCATTATAAACATTTTTATCATATTAGTTACAGTATATCTCTAGCAGTTTTTTAATTAAAATATTTAATTTGTATATACTATTTTCATATTACCTCTTATTTCTTTACTGCTTTTAGGTAAAATCTAAAGAACACCAGTTTTTTATTATTATTTCAACCATAAATCATATATGTTATGTTAATTTTTTTTCATAATGTCTTGTATAGTATTGAAGATTAATAAGTAAAAATGATATTAAAATAATTTAAATTGACAATTTATTAATTAAATATTTTATTTCATTTTGACCATGAGAACAGATGCTTTTAGATTGACTAAAAGACAAATTTACTATTTACTTTAGAATTTCATTATAATGAACTTGTAATAAAAAATTCTCATTATAATTTTCTGAAAATGCCAGGGAAATTTTAGATAACATATAACAGTATTTATTCCATATTCCTCATTGTATCAATGAAAAGTTAATGATCATAAAACTTACCTTACATAATGGTACTAAGTTCATTTTATCAGTGCCTATGCTCCAACTTTGATTCAGAGAATTTAAAGTAGGAAAGTTTTTAATTTTTGTTGGAAAGCAATATTACAACAATACCATTAAAGGGTCATCCCCCCCCTTTTTTTGGGGATTTTAATGCATATATTGATATAAATAATAGACTTTGGTCAAAAGTTATTGTAAATAATGATATTGGGGCTGTAAATTCAAATGGTTTGTTGTTATTGTATTTATGCACAACACATAAAGTGACTATAACAAACACTTTGTTTAGGTAGAAAAACCTCTACAAAGAAACATGGATATATCTACCCTCAAAACTATGGCATTTATTAGATTACATTATTATTTGAAGTCAAAATACAAGAGATATTCACATTAAATGAGCACTCACAAGTTTAGATTGTTGTACAGATCATAGATTAGTACATTCTAATATTAAAATGATAATTGCATTAAAAATATTATTCCAATCATATTCACAAGGAAATTGGTGTTCATTCTTTAGAAGAAACTACTATATGTATTAAATTTCCACCACTGTCAAACACTAAGATTGCTCATTTGAATCTTCAGAACTGTCATATTACTGAAGTGTGGGGTTTTTATAAGGAGTGTATTATGGATACAAATAAATCTGTTCTTGGATCCACTAAAAAGAAAAATCATGACTAGTTTTCTAACAGTGATCATATTATTAGTACTATAATTAAAAAGAATAATGTCATTCTCTGCCTGATAGATTAAATGTGAAATTAATAACAAATATAAAGATCTGAAACAGAAGCTCAATAATTGTTAAGAAGGTTTAAAAATGATTGATGGATTAAAACTGCAAAGAAGATATAGACATTCACTGATCATGGACATTCTATATCATTTTTGATGCAGTAAAAGCAGCATATGGACCTGAAAAATGGTATCCCAATCCTATTAAATCTAATAATATCCTTTTCTTATAAGATGAAAATGATATTTTGAACAGTTATCTTTTGAATAATGATACAAGAGTTAATATGATGATTTATATTAGGACAAAATTATCCAACTCAATGAAGTCAAAATATTTCTTTGTAATCTTAAAAATGGAAAGGCTTCAGATCCTCATCAAATACCTTGAGAAGTTTTAAAATAGGATGGTTGTATGTTATCTTCAAAAACATTGGAATTTTGTAGGAATATCTGGCTCTATGAAGTTGTGCCTTCTGACCTTGAAGATACTTTGATTATGCCATTTTTTAAAAACAAAAGTAATAGAAAAGATTATGGTAATTATCAGGGAATATTATTATTATCCACTATAATAATAATATTTTCAAGAATTTTTGTTGAATATATTTCTTCCTGTTATAGATGAATAGTTATCAGAAACTCAGTGTGGTTTTAGATAATCAAGAAGCACTATAGATATTATTTCTGTTACCAAGATAATTTATTTGGTCAAAGGCATTTCATTCAATTATGACAATGTGTGAAATTAGTTAGGTGTTTACCAAAATTTATTTGTGTTATACACATTCTACATTATAGAATGAGAGGAAGTGTTAATACTACAGATGGAAAATTTAGGCATTTGAAATGAAAACTTGTGATAAATAATGTTGTGTACTTATTCCAACTTTGTTTTCAATTTTTATGATAGTAGTCTTTGAAGTTTTTATAGGCAGCTTAATCAGACAGGGATTGAAATACAATACAGGTTTGATGGTGGAAAAAAAACAAAAACTGCATATTCTTGGATTCTGGATTTACAGTATGCTGATTATTGTGCTATTTTTACTGGCTCAAAAGACAATTTACAGAATGCTCTTAAATGTTTTAAATGCAACTTATGAAGATCTCGGTTTAATTAATGTTCAAAAAATTCCAAGTTCTTTATCAGTCAGTGATGGAAAAAAAATCCTAAGCAACTTTCAGCTTGGATAGTTATCAACATGAGAATTTAAACTAGTTTAAATATTTTGGTACTTTTATAAATAGAAAGATGGACTTAGATGTTAACATCCAACATCAACACCAATGTGCTGCTGTTGTTTTTAACAAGATAAAAAATAGAGTATTTGATTATGGGAAAATAATGAAACTAATCTGTATGTAAAGCTGTTTGTTATTTTTGTTTTAATTTATTTTATGGATGTGAAACTTGAACTCCCTATTAGTACAGTATAAAACATTAGAAAAGTTTCATTTAAGGACACTGAAAAATTTTAAAAATACAGTAACAAGATCATAAAAGTCCACTATTGAAATTGCATCTTCATTTGATTAAATATGTAAAATGAATGAATAATGAAAGACTTGCAAAAAAGATATTTATAATAAACTTGAACATGAATTTTGTAGGAGAGTTAGACCCATCTAAGTGCAAAGTTAATTGTTTTCTTTGGAATGATATGGCAGGGAATAGAATATGCAATTAGACATGATGTTAAAGTATTTCAGAAGGAGAAGTTTTCTGTTGAAAAAGCTAAAAGACAACGTTATAAATTAACAAGTAAACAAAAAATTGTGCTAACATTCTATATGTGAACGTATTTGCATTTCACCAATTGGTTTGTATAATCACCACAAAACTCATTTTTAGAGTTGTTTTTTCTCTCCTTTTCTTTTTTTTTTTGCATTTGGACAAAACATTTTTTTTTGAATGGCTGTTTATTAATATCATCTTCATCATCATCATTATCATGCATCACTATGATGATGGGAAATACTGTCCATTTTTATGGAACTGCATAATTTACTTTTAATCCTTATTTTATAATAATTTTAACTATTTAGCCCTGTATGTTTTAAGTACATTGATATAGTAACTAACTCTGAAGTTCATTTTCTATGCATCACAGTCTAGTTCTGCTACTTCTAATTTTCAAACTTCTTATAAACTCCCTAGCAATAAACCATTTAATTATTATCATTACTATGTCTGAAAATTTTACTAATAAATACCATTTTTTAAAATGCTTCTTATTATATTTGTTTTACAAGATCTTTATTGGTCATTGCATTCATCCTTTATATTATTTCATATTTATCATATATACATTAATATTCTGTTGAAAATCATTGTTTTATTTTAATTTTTGAGATGAACTTTTTCCTGTCTTTTAATCCAGTATGATATTTTGGTTGGAAAATACAATTAAAATTAATATTTGCTATCTCCAAAATTTATAATAACTGGGTCACATTTTGAAAAAAATACATATTAGTCAAGATGGATTTTTTTTTCACTCAAGATCTTTGGAAAGTGTCTCTATTGATCTTTCAGATATAACAAATCATGTTTTGATATAAATGTTTTTATTTACATATTGTTCAATACCAGTTTAATCAATCATTAGTGCACTTTATTTGTGTCTAATTTACTTTGTGAAAATATATGAAGTTTTACTGAAATGATTTATTAATCTTATTGCTATGATTTTTTAAAAATGATTTATATTGTTATTATTTATTTTAATTTCATTATTGAACACTAGATGGTTTTATGTCTGAAATAGTTTGTTAACATAATAGATTATTAACATTTGAAAAGGGCACCAAATCAGGTGCTGAAAAAGGCTTTTTATGAATATTAAAAAAATTTGATATTTATATAACTGTTGTAAAGAATTTATTATTTTCTGATTATTACAGCATAAAGATATTTATTCTTTTCCAATTTTGATTATATTAATTTAGTAGTCCATTTAGAATGATATAGTAATATTCCCTTCCATACTTTTGGGAAATGTTAATTTATGATTAATCTTGTTAATATCTTCTTTATTATATAATTTGTTATTATATTGCAGTTTTACTAAACTGTTTTAATTCTTATAATTTATTAAACACCGTTTTAATTAAAAAAATAAATACATCCAACATATGTTTTTTATATTTTTTTTTTTTTGGGGGGGGGACTGGAATTATTAATTTAGTTTTATAGTTAATCTTTTAAATATAAATGTCAATTTAATATTTATATAATTGTACTGTTTATAAAACAATTTCAAATAATAAACCAGTGATGATTATTTTTTTCAAATTACCAACACCATTGGTAGTTTGAGGAGATTTTTAATATGGTTTTATCTATAAAATTTATAATTCAACTATAAATTATTTCATTCTTTCTGAGCTAACGTAATAAATGACTGTTAATGAGCACATACACAGAAAAGGTAGATTTTTACAAATATTCTGCTTTATTACTGCCTAGCATGCTTTTGATATATCATGTACTATAAGATATGAATATGATATACATGATATATCAAAAGTATGCTGGGCAGTAATAAAGTTGAATATTTTTTTAAAATCTACCTTTTCTGTAAACGTGTTAATTAACGGTCGTTTATTACTATAAAATTTATTCAAATATATAATAATATAGATTATTCGTGAATGTTTATAATAAATGAATAGAGTCATTTAGCTTAATTATTTTAGTCTCTAATTTGGAACATGTTTGACTTTTTCTTTCTTCTGTATCCTGTCATAGATTTTTGTGGCATAGTTATTTATATTCAATCAGAAAACTTAACATACATTTATATGTACATATGAAATTATAAATATTTTTCATTATTTGTAGCAAAATAAAGTATTCTACATTTTTGTTTTTTAATATCAATGTTAAAAATTTCTATTGCATGCACATGCATGAAATTATACAAGTAATATTTTAATTGAAAAATCCTATATTGCAGTAGAGTAAAATATTAACCATCTTCTATAGCTCACTGCAAAGCAAAGTTATCTCCATCAATAAGAGAAATAATAGAGAAGAACTGACAGAACTGCGCAACCCACTTGAAAATCACCCGGGGACAATCCACATGTGCATTCCATATTCTGACATCACGGACTAATAACTTTTTTTAAGAGCCCGCTAAGATCAGGGAGAATCAAAAAATATATAACTATTTTACTTAATTTATTGATTGCAAATAATGATGACAAACTGCCAAAATAATGAGGCAAACACAATTTATTTATGCATATACAAAATAACACAGTGGTGGCACCTTAGTTAATTGATTTGTAAATTAATTAAAGGTAACTTAATCTTTCTAAATCTTATTATTTTAATTTATACATAGATATAGTATAGGGTAGTATAATGATTAAATATTTTAAAACAATATTTGATAACTACTAATGTAGAATATTATTATCCTTAGTTGTTTTTGAATGGATCCCAATCTACTGCATAGACATCTAATTGCTTCATTATCACTGTTCTAAGGCTAACTCACCTAGCCTAATGAGGTTAAAATCATATTATAAATTAAGAATGATTTAAAACTAACCGACTGTTGTGATGAGGTAAGGTTATGATATTAGAAAGCAATTAAAATAATAAAATAATTGTAAAATACAGTGAATAAGAACTATACTATAATAGTTTTTAAACAAGAACCAATACATGATAAATTATATGCATATGGTAGAAATTAAACTTCTATCATATACTACTTCTTAGAGTATTTGGTAATACATATTACTAACCAGCATTTACAAATCTATCACTACACAATATATATGAAAAGTGATAAATAATATACAATAAGAATTGTTCATCTACTGAACATCATTGTTTAAACAAATAATTAAAGTAAGGGACCAGCAATCGCAAATGTTGTTATAATCATTTCACTAATTTGTTACATAAGAATGAGTTTCAGATATAACTAGCATAACCTGAATTGACAGATTGACATTCATCAATTTTTATCACTAATATTGTCTCATAAACACAAGTGCAGCTTGCTCAATCTGAAACCTATTAGATACAATCTTAATCTATCTTTGTGTTTTCCTGAATGTTTGTGATGATGGTGTTCTAATTGTATTTTTATATTGGAGTATTTCCATCATCTAATATGTGTATTGAATGTCTTTAGAAAAATTTAACTTTATTTACATATTCCAAATACATTCAACTGTTAGTAATAGCACAGCAAACAAGTTAGTATATGTGTAGATAAGTATATGAAATCACAATGGCTCAGTTAGTTAGAGCATTACCTTAAAATTAAAAACTCAAGAATCTAAGGACTCAGGTTCGAATCCCATGCTAGTACTGTCACTGGTCAGGCCTGCCACACCTGAAAAAGAGGGAGACTAATACCTCCTGAAATATTATGCATATACTAACCTATTTGATGTGCTATTACTAACAGTTGAATGTATTTGGAATATTTAAATAGTTATTTTTTTCTAAAGACATTCAATACACATATTAGATGATGAAAATAGTCCAATATAAAAATATAACTTAATCTATTTTGTCTATGCAGCGTGATAGAACTCCATTCATAGTTTAAAAATTTATAACTTTAACATATTATTCATACGTTAAATAAAGTGAAAATAACTGATTTAGTTAACATATAATTTGACCAGAGATTACGAAAATATGCTTAAACTGAGTATTATGAAATTATTACTTTAAAATTATCGCCAATTAAATTACTGGTTGCTCAGAAAACAATACAGGAATCTTTTACCATACATGCTCATAAACAGATTTAATAAATAACTTTTTACTAACATATTTCATTAGATAGGAAATGAATAATAATTAACTAAATATTAGTTTAAAGTTGATACTTAATTTTTTTCATGTCAAAAATTCCTGTTCAGTCTTTAAGTATTGTTTTATTTTGATGGAGTTTATTCTTAAAATTATAGCTGTGGTAGACAAAGGTTTAAATGACCATTCAGATTTTTATTAGAATGATTTGGCAATGATTTTAACTTGTTTTAGCAGCTGGTTCTTCCTTTAACACTGAGCATCAGACTTTTATTCATCTCAGGTCGATACATAGTGGACACACATTTGGGTGGTTTCTTCACTTATTGATAACTTCTTTTTTGGGATTGAGTGATAGGTTTTCAGCTTTCCCTCTGCCAGCTTGACTGAGTGAAGCAGATAACAGCTTTTCTACTCTTGCATTGTAGATCTGGCAAAGCAACCAAATAATAATGATAATCTTTTTAATAACAGCATATGAAGACTATTGAAAGCAGAATAGAATCCTGGAAGCAGAAAATAATTAATTATTTTCTGAATAAATTGTAAGCACTATTTTATATTTTTTGAAGCACTTATCAATAAAAGTTCAGATCTATTTCTTGTCATTTGGACCCTTTGATCTATTAGCTATATGTAATTCCATTAATTTCATTGAGGTCTGTGGCTTGTTGCCCAATATCTTATTTTCAAGTTTTTATCTTTACTTAAGAATAACAATCTGAATCTATCAATCTGTTTACAAATATTTTAATTACTTTTTCCTAGAATATCATTTCCACTTTTAATTATTGATAAAACACCTTTTTTAGCCTACTTTTTAAACTAAATTTATAATTAATTAGCTTTTACAACTTTTTAGAAAAGTATTTTATTTTTAACTTGATTTAACAAAATAATTTTTATAATTAATTTTTTCTATATTTGTATCCATGCATTTAAAATATATGTTTAGTTTTTATTTTTAAAAAAAATTCAAGATTTCTTCATAATTTTTAATATTACTGACATGTTTGTATGTATATATATATATATATAGAGAGAGAGCTTTAATATTACTCACATAAGCTATGTATATATATATATATATAGAGAGAGAGCTTTAATATTACTCACTAAGCTATATAACTGCCAATTTGTGAAGATGTTACCAGTTTTTATCTTTTTGTTTTACACTTTGCTAAGAATACTAAGATAAACATTTAAATACCCCCAAAAAATTTTAGTCTCTTTTGGAAATCCTCAACTATGTGAGAAAATATTTAATTCTGATTACATTTAAAATCCATGTTGTATTCATGCTAACCACTTCATCATGAAAATTTTTTTTATTTTAGAAAATTATTATAAATATATTTTGTTTGACTCATATAAATATATTTTTCATTTATTAAAATAAAATTATACATTTTAACAATTAACATCACATGATCACCATTTCTTATGCTTGTTTATAATTGTTATTAAAACAGGCAAAACTCGCTATACGTATTGCCTATATATAGTGAGTTTTGCCATTTTAATAATTATAGAAAAAAATGTCTTTTTTAGACATCTCTTCTTACTATTTTTGCAATGTAATGAATAGATATCACTGTTCAAAGTGAATTTAACATTTATGACTAATTAAAGTAGTTCCTTATGCAAAATGTAATTTACAAGTAAAAGAATTATTTTTGTTTTAGTTTTGATCTGCAAAATTTATTCAAATATATGAAATTATAATAGTCTAATTTCATTGTAGGCCAAAAATGTTAAATCAATGAATAGAGCTTTAAAAACATATATAGTAATTTTAAATATATAAGAAATTATGTTTGATATTTATTTTTGACTTTTAAAAGTTGGTTTTTTTTTAAAGATTTTTTTAAAAATATATATATTATTAGAGTGTTATTCATTTTTCTCACAGCATTTAGAATTTGTAAATTGGTAATGAAAATATAATAATAATTACTAATATATTGAAATGAATAATGTCATTCATTTCCGGTTCAGTCATGTGATTTTTCACATGGCAGTGATCTGGTTTACAATTGTCATGAGGATAACTAATAAAAACAGCATTACAAAAGTCTTTAAGAAACTTATATAAAATAATAGAAATATCTTAGTATAAATAATTGTAGTAGTGAAATTTTAGAATAAATTATTAAAAGTAATAGGTAAAGTTGATATTTTAGAATGGATTATTAAAAGTAATATTTTAAAATAATTATAAATAATGTAATAGGTTTTATTATAAGTGATTACACTTAAGAGTAACTAAATAAATTGTATATACTAGATTAAAACAGTCTAATTTTTTAATCAAAGATTAAAAATTGAGAATTAAAAAAATATGCTTTAAAATATATGTTGTAATTCATATTTGAATGAGTTGTTTACTACAAAAAGAACATCATTAGGTAAGAAAATAGACTATAAGATAATTAAAAGATTAAGAATGGTTTTAATTTAAAATTATATTTTGAATTTGGAGATAAGAGATTCTAAATAAGGTAAAAATTTAATCACTTAAATAATTATGTTATTTTGAAAATTAAATGTGATTAAAATAATCTGAGATCACATAGATTAAGTAAAAAAAAATCATCAAGGTGGGGTAAACAAGAAATCAGTAGTGTATATAGCCAGGAGTTTCTTGAAATTATTACTCTTGATTCTTGCTTTATTCATGCTTCACTCTATATCATATTGTCATGATTATAATTCACTAAAAAAAAAAAAAACCCACTAATTGACTGAAGCTAACCTGGATCTACACTGATGAACCTAATCAAGCTATTTTAAAGGAATTTCTATTCTACACGAAGAAGAAAAAATGCCTAAACATCAAATAATTCTGAAAACATAATTTAGGCAGAACTGTATATCAGAGGAGATGAATTCCTACCTGTATAGGAAATTGATAAAAGGCAATTTAGTGATATGGAAAAGAAATATGATAATAAAATAAACCAATTAATGCATGGCATCCAGGGATAAGTATTATCTTGCATAGAAATCATTCTAACAAACTATACAGAGAATCTCATCTACAAAACTTTATCACTATGGTTTGATATTCATATGTAAATAAAAAAACAACTACTATTTATCAATTAGACTGATATTCTAAAGTAATAACCAGTTTAAGGTTTATTTTAAGATGACTTCTTAAAGTGAATTAATTATAGATAATTATATTTTATTAGGTGTAAATTATTTATATGCATATATCTTTTCCAAAGACTTTATCATGTGGTTGAGTGTTAGTATTCATTCATTTATAGTTAAAATCTTCAAAGCGCATGTGCATCAGCGTAATGCTGTTTTAAATATTATATGCATATGATAAACCATTTAATTAATTGATTAAAAGAGGAAGTGAATGTTTGTTAAAAGGAGTCTCAGCATTTGCTATTTAGTGTTTGTGTATATATATGCATTGAAGCTGGAAATATAGTACATATTTCTGCTTCACCTAGTGCCAATGTCATCAGCACTAGTGTGGGTTTGAACCCAACCTTTTATAATAACTGACACCCTCCTCATAATTGGTGATAGTATAATTATAAGCAATATTGTAATCTTGTATCTAATTAATTTGTATTTTATGATTAACTAACCTTTTATAATAGTTTATTTATTTTATAATATATTTGTAAAACTGTATATTATATTTATTTTATTAAATTGAATTGAATTTTAGATATCTATAAAATGTTACAAATATTTCAAATTCTTTATTAAAGTTCATTTTTCTTAAATTAATCAGTTGGTAACATTTTATATTTATCTTTTAATCAATGTATATTTGAGAATCAATTATTTAAACAATGTAATATTTGTAAGAAATATTTTGTAAATTTCTATTTAAGTTTATGTCAAATATCAGTCTTAAAGTCCAAATTCCTAAAATTTTTCTGAATAAAATCTACATTTTTGTTAATCTAAACCTTAATTAAATGGGCTTTGTTAATATAATGACTGATAAACTTAATATGCTTGTTGTTGTTTTTTTTAATTAGCAAATCAACCCTTTGGTGCATGTTAATGCAGAATTATAGATTTCCCTCCAAAGCAGGCACCAACCTCAGAGAAACACATAGAGCGATTGCAATTGGCAGTTGTCACTGTAGATTAAATCCTATAGATAAAGCCAGATCAAATAAATAGTGGAAATTTTTGATAGAAGATTATTATTGAGATTATTTGAAGAGTTCACTGACAAGAGTAGTTTAGATTTACAGTACATCATGATTAAAGAAATGACAGGGTAAAAAGATTGGTGTTGCTCCCTGGAGCTCTGTTTCCACCAGCCCATCAATGCCTTTCCAGTGCTTTCAACATCTAGCTGGAGACTGTTTGTGTCGAGGAAGCCTGCTAATGATCTGACTGTATAGCTGCCTGTTTCAAGCCATGGGATGCCTACCAATTGATTCTGAGGTAACATCCAATTCACTGCAAGCCATTGATTCTATTTTACTTGTTTTCCAAATAAATATTAATTTATATTTTATATATCTCTGTAATGTTTATATGGCTTGGTTTAAAATGTGTCTTTTAATTTTTCTCTTAAATTTAAAATATCAATTCTTCTAAAAATCTTATATTACTTTGATGCGACAAATTTAAATTAATTTTGTTGGTTTATTTATGACATTGACTTACTGAAACTGCCAAGTATAGAAACTCAATGAGAAACTAGCTTTAAACCCTTCCTCTTATTCTCCATTTAAAAATCATTACAGGAGACTTATTTCCCTTAAATTAATTAATAGAAAAGCTCATTTAGTTTTATACCTTATATTATAAATTTGTTTTAAATGATAGAAATTATTTTAAAATTTAGATGTGTTATTATTACCTCCAATTTAAAATTGCCCTCATAATTAAATCAGTTAGTTAAACCTATTTCAATTTCTGTAAAATGTATATCTTGAAAGAAAATCATTGAAAGCACATTTATCATAGCATTTTATCAGTATATATTTCATACATATATTTTTATTTGTCAGCAAAATATTAAAATTATGATTTACAATTTATTATGCTGTATGTTATCAAAATTTACCAGAAGTGAGTTTGATATTCAATGCCCCGTCTATGTTAATTAAAGACAATTTTTTTTGTAATCTTCAATGAGGAACTATTTAATAACTTACTAATAAATGAAATATTTGGAAATTGTGAAAAACAATTTATATTTTAATTTTAATTCTTGCCTTCCCTTTTCATATTATATTTTATGATTCATTCATTAATGCCCTGGGTTTCTGGGGACTTTCTTTTATGTCAGGGAGCCGATTATTTTAATCAGGAATTAAATTATTAATTTTGTTAGTGATACACTATCTATCTGTATATGTCTAAGGCATTAGGTATTTATAGCTAGAACCATTCATTTATTATTATTATTATTTTGCTTTGCTAATTACCTTTTAGGATCTTCAGAATTTTAAATATGACCAGTCCAACCTTTTACTCTCCCTCAAAGTAGATGTAGTTCATACCAAGAGATCATTTTCAGGCATTGCCATTAAGATGTGTATGGGAAAGCCAGCACATCAAATTTATTATTATTATTTAGACATGTTTTGGCTGGAGGGTCAGCATTTCTCATCAACCACCTGTATAAACCAGGAATTTTTTTAAGCAAAGCCACCCAGAGGTTTGTAACAGACCTCATTTATTCTTTTGTTATAAATCTATAATATCATATTGCCTTTGTCATTATATTTATATCTTTATTTAGCAAACCTGAAATGCTCTCTGCCATGATGGCATGTCTTTCACAAACCAATTCCAATTAATTAAATTGGATGATATAATTGTCAATTATTTACTTAAGAACTATCTTGCTTTCCACACTCAGTAGATTCAACTGATTTAAATATAATAGTGTTATAAATGCACATCTTTCATATCTATGTTATCTATCTACATTTATATATAAAATATATTCGTTTGTAATCTTTTAAAGAGGGCTAATAATATTTTATTGCTGATTGGCTTTTGGCAGACCAATTAACAAACTTTTACATTGTTATCAAAGCCACATCAAAAATGAATTAAATAAAAATAACCAAGTTGTATAAACAAAACCTAACTTATTTTGTAACTAAATTTCTTAATAAATTCCTGTAATATTATTTTTAAATTAGCTTGGTTTGTCATCACTCTAAATCTCTAAGGTTAATTATTCTATTTATTTATAATATTTCTTTGATTTAATTCACTTCTTTGTAAAGTTTCCAGAAAGAATTATCATTATTACGGTTTAAACCATTAGTAATCGATATCCAATCACCTCTTTACCATTCTGCAGTTCACTAAATCAAATTTCTTATATAAACCCTTTATTATTTTGAGTCTCTTTGTGAACCATGACCTCCAGCTGGGACAGAATAAAACAAGCACTTCTCATGTCATCACAAACGTTATCCAGTAGTCAGAGAGGCAATAGTTCAAGAAAATAGGTTAGGATTCACCCTTGCCCAACATCTGTATCTTGTGCATGGTTGGATTCAAAGTACTTTTGTTTGGATTATTGGTCTTGTTGAATGAATACACGATTTTGACAGGCACAGTATATTATGATGGGATGAGAGTTATACCTTAAGGTGATGGAACATCTTTCCCCAAATACAAAATATATCAAATAATATGATTTTAAAAAAATTTAAAAACACAAGAAATAATAGATATTAAAGTAATTTTTAATATTTAAGTATAATTTATAAAGTAATGTTAAAATAATATTTAACCATGAAAATATATATATATAAGAAATTTTATATATTAAAGAAAGCATGAGATCTGTGAGAGATCCGCCCAGTTAACTTCTTTGAGCAACTAAAATTATAATTAACCCAATTCACCAGCATCATAGATAAGTAAAAATAAATATAAGTAATACTCACAAGAAATAACCATTTATCATCATGAATGATCAACAATAAATAAATCAACAGTCAATCTTGTGACTGTATTTGAAAGGGGTCTATTGTAGACCATGTCAATTATTTAATATTTGCCAGCTTGGGACAATTATTTAAATATTTATTTGGATGCACAAACTTAAGTGCTAATCCATTAGAATACATAATCATAAAAACAATAATACTGGGACACTAAGCACATGCTGATCATCATCAATGTTCTGGCCACTTAGTACCATTAATGTACTGGCCAATTATAATTTAAACTGTAATAGAGATTAAAATAAAATGTAGTGCATGAGCCTTAAAAAGTGTTCTCTTTGTGCCAATCTTAATGATGATGATGATGTTTGATGAGAATATTATCATCATCACTGGATACCTATTAACACTAAAATATATCCTATTTTATATATCAGACTATTATGCATGAATTTAGCTCGGGGAACATAAGCTCTATTACTGTTACTGTGATCAAAAGATGATGCAAATATAATATTTTAAAACCCATTTAGAATTAAGTCAGTGGAATAATTTTAATAATTGAGTACATGTTTATTAGCAACAATAAAAAAATGAAGTTAAGGACTATAGAATAAGGCTATATACATATAAGCTTTCTGAATTTGATTAATATACGTAAATAAAACTCACATTTGTGATTTACAAAATTACGACAAAATTCAAGTTATTATACTGATTTACAATGCCTCTTAATGGATTTACTTAAAGCACATATATATGTGCACAGATGCACATTTTCTAATATACAATTAATATTTCAATTGGAATTTACACTGCAGGATGAAGGTCTCTCCAAGTTCATTCCATGTTTAACTATCTTTAGCTTCTCTTCTCCACATCATCTCTGCACACTTTCTTATTTCATCCATCCATCTCACATGTGGTCCCATTCTGGGTCTTTTACAATCTCTTGGAGTCCAATTTAAAATTTCAATTGCCCATCTATTATTATCTCTTCTAACAATATGTTCAACCCAACTCCAGTTTTTAAATTTTTTCAATAAGGTCAGTAACATCTGTTTGTTCTCTTACCCATACATTGTGTTTTCATTTCTTCTTGTTACTCCCAACATGCACCTCTCCATACTTCTTTGAGTGGTCTGAAGTCTCTGTACTTCTCTTCTATTAAGTGTCCAAGTCTCAGATCCATAAGGAAGAAGTGGCAAAACACATTTATTAAAAACCTTCATTTTCAAACACATAGGCATATTTCCTTTTAGTATCAAGTTATTTCTATCAAAAGTATTGCAACCAAGTTTAATTCTATGATTAATTTCATCCAATATGTTTCCATCTGTATTAACTGTTAACTTCTTCTTACTCATCATAATCAATCTTTATTTTCATATTTTGAGAAAATGTATTAAACATTACTTGAGTCTTTTTAACATTTATCTTTAGTCCTATGTTCCTACTTTCATCTGATAACTCCTGCAACATTTCCTGTAGCTCTAAAGCATTATTTGCAAAAACAACTACATCATCTGCAAAATCTAAATGACTTAAATAATCTCCATTTACTTTCACTCCTTTAGCTTCCCATTTTAATCCACAAAATACTTCTTACAGCACTGCTGTAAAAAGTATTGGAGGTATGGAGTCACCCTGTCTTACACCCTTTTTAATGTTGATTTTCCTACTATCATTATGTAATCTAATTGTTGCTGCTGCATTTTTTATAAATATTTTTTAAAATATGACAATATCCTGAATCTACACCTTGATGAGCCAATGCTTTAATCACTGAAGAAATGTTTATAGAATCAAATGCCTTTTCATAATCTACAAATCCTAAGCATAATGGCAACTCATATTCATTTGTTTTTTCTATAACTTTTCTCAATACCTGGATATGATCTACTGTACTAAAACCACTTTTAAGTCCAGCTTGTTCCCTTGGTTGGTGGAAATCCAGTGTTTTCTGTAGATGAGTTGTAATCATCTTAGTAAAAATTTTGTATAAAACTGATAAAAGACTGATAGGTCTGTAATTTCTAATATCTTTTTTATCACCTTTTTTAAATATTAATATTAATACTGCATTCTAATCATCTGGTACATCTTTATCATTTAGATATTTGGTATATAACTTTACTAAAAAAATTTCTATTTCTTCACCTGCATCTTTTAATATATCAATTATAATTCCATCATTACCTGGAGCCTTCCCATTCTTCATAATATTAATTAATTGCATGTCTCACTTCGTCATTCAAAATTCTGGGCAATTCGGAAAATATAATTTGTATAGGAAGCACTTATTCTTTATTACTATATAATTCTTGATAGAAGTCTTCTACACATTTTATGATGTCATCCCTTTTTTTAGTAATAATGCCATCTTTTTTTCTTATTGCAGATATAAATTTCCTACCAATACCAAAATGTTGTTTTACACTCTTTAGACTTTTATTTTCTTCTACAACTTTCCTTGCTAGTTCACAATTATATTTTCTTATATCATTTTCAACTCTTTTCCACACCATTTTACAAAATTTGAGATATTCAATCTTATCAGAAGTATATTCTCTTATTCTTCTCTTTCACTTTCTTTGCATATCTTCATAAAACTGTAAGGAAAATAAAGAAGTTTTTAGGAAAATGTGTTTGCATTGAAGTCTATATGATATATATATTCAATCTTTTTAATGCATCATTGTTGTATATTCTCATATTCCTTCTTTTCTTCATAAATTCTCTAGTCTCAGTATAAATTTTATTGGTCAATTGCTGCTTTTTTCTACCATCTACCTTTGTTGCAGTTTTTAAAAGTGTATCAATTATTTTCCTATTAATGTCACTCAAATCTGAATCATGTTCAAAATCTACTAAGACTTGAAACTGATTTGTACGTTTTAATTTAAATTCATTAAAATGTTTCTGAAGATTAGGAATATCAAGTGTAAATATTGTTTTTCTTATTAATTTTTGTCTCTCTAGTTTTGCATTAACATGTATCTTTCATCTTACTAATTGATGATCACTTCCTGTGTTAAATTTATTAAGAACATTACAATCTTGAAATATGTATTTTCTGTTAGTCAAAATATAATCCAATTCTTCTGTACCTTCATTTGGATGCTTCCATGTCCATTTCCTTTTAACATTTTTCTCAAAAAAAGAATTTGTAATATAAAGTTTTTCTTTTTCTGCAAACTCCACAAGTCTTTGTCCTCTCTCATTTCTATTACTGTAACCAAAATTACCTACAGCATTTTCATCTTTTAATTGTTTACCAATTCTAGCATTAAAGTCTCCCATAACAATTTTAAAATGTTGTTTATTCTGATCAAAAGCCTTTTGTACATCCATATAAAAATATTCTACTACTTTATCACTATGCGAACTTGTTGGGGCATATACCTGAATTATCTGCATTTGGTATCTGCTATTAAGTTGTAAAACCAATCTTGCCATTCTGTCCAGTACACTATCAATCTCCACAATGTTATACTTCCATTTTTTATTTATAATAAATCCTACTCCAATTGTATTTCCAATATTTGTGCCTTTATATTGGAGTATATGCCCACTTTTTAAATCAATTGTTTTTTCACTTTTTTTTCTAACTTCACTAACTCCAATAATGTTCCATTTAATATAAGAGAGTTTTTCTTATATATCTTGCAATCTTTCTTCACTTGAAAGTGATCTGCAGTTGTAAGTATCTAAATAAAAAATTGTCATTAAATGGCAGCCTGAGTCTGCAATCAGGGGGTTCTTAGCACCCTCCATTTTCTGCCACCACTTGCTGATTTGGTTGGTGACTTTATAGCCTCCTGGGAATAAGGGCCATGACTTTTTTGTCTGTCATGATTGTATATATTGGAAAAAATATTTTTAAACTCGGAGGTAAAAAGCCAATAAACTCATCATGCTGGCTAATGCATATTGGTGAGCAGCCCATTCATGTTTGTATACTATATGATTAATCACATAGTATTAACAGCTGCAATGACACAAATGTATGGAGTAGACATTAGGAAATTTGCCCTGCTCGGTTCCTTTAAGGCCTCCAAGAGGAATCAAAGGGTCTTCTTTCAGTTAATAACAAAGTCATTTCTGCAGCCACAGTGTTTAGGTCTAGTTTCTAACTCTTATCCTTCACTGATGATAGCAAATCAGCTGATCTGAGGGTGGAGCCAATGAAAGAGATAGTGAATTCTGACTGTGACATTTATGTAAACAAAAATACACTTGTTTGGAGGTCTTGGTAAAGCTCCATCTATTGATCATAAATACAAGCAATAGCAAGTTTGCATATATAAAACTTGTTTTTGTTTTTTCATATATATATATATATATATATGCACACAGACATGTGACATAATAAATTCTGAATATTTTTGACTTGCCCTAAAATAAAAATACATGTTTAAAATTCATAAGTTATATTTTAATGATAAAAATACTCTATGCTAGGTTTATTTAAACATGTATATATAATTGCACAGAAATGCATTATATTACTTTATTAATAGAACATATTTAAATTTGTCAAAATAATAAATGAAATTATTTTTTACAACTCATAATTAACATATATGTTTGTGCATGTAGAAATGTATATACACACTGGCATTTATATATCATATATTTTAACTTGTCAAAATAATAAAGTTATTAAAATGTACATTTTCACAATTAAATTCTTTATTAAAAGTATATAACAGGGTCCCCAACCCTATGCCCATGGGCACCATGGTGCCCGCTTACCATTTTATGTGTGCCCACTGCTATTCTAGCATGATAAAAAATTATTTATCTGATACAAATAAATTTAATTTTTAAAATTTCTTGTAAATTATTATATTATATTGTAATCAAATTGTAGGCATACTATACTTTTACAGCGTAAATAAATATTTTTTTGTACATTATGTGTATTATTAATAATATCGAACTATAAATTTACATTGAAAAAATAAATGGTGTCCACCACCGCCAGTATTATAAAATGTGCTCTTAAGTGCACAAAGGTTGGGGACCCCTGGTATATAACATTTACATATGCATGTATATATTTTAAAAAAGTCATTTGAATCAATTATTAAATATAAGTCTATTTGTTCTTTCTTTTTTCTTTCTATAAAATTGTCTATCAATTGGTTCTTGACTTTTTTATTTTTAATCCATGCAAAATTATTACTTCCACTTTGAATTATATTTTTAAATGCCATTTTATGGAATTTTTAAAATTTAAAATGATACAGTTCTCTCTATATAGATATCATTATTTCAGGTTGCTTTTGATGATAATATTTTAAATTTAAAATATAAGTTTAAAAAATATTTTTACTAAAGAATTATTTAAAATTTCATTTTCATTATAGATAATGTTACTCACCATCAGCTATATATATGTTTATCTGTGCTTCTCTGCATATAGCTAACACAGCATAATTTAATGAATTCTATAGCAAGTTGAGGTACTCTCTGGCTAAGTGTCACCATCGAGGAAGGTATAATCAGGTAACTGTTGGTGATACCCCTTCTGTCCAGGACTTGATAGATTTCAGGCCAGCAAGCTGTTTTCTAACACATATTTGTAGCTGTTCTCTATGTGAATTCAAACCCCACCATCATGAACTAGAGCAGCTGTCTTCTGTCTTACTTCAGCTACCTTTGATTCATGGTAGCTATCTGTATAGCTCTGGAAACCAATCAACACTACCAACTGCTTCTCAAAAAAAATTGTTAACCAAACTTTATTAGCCAACTTTTACAAAAACAGTTAAACTAAAAGTATTCATTTTACACTCTTTTTATATGGTCAGCTACCATGATAAAAACACTAACTTAAAAACTGTTATCTTTTTATCTTGATTAAAAGCAATTTTAATCCTTTTAAAAGCAACTTTGAAATTTTTATCAAAATATGAGATTCAAAGATTTCTACATAAACAGAAATTTACCAATTAATTAAAAAGATTTCAAAATAGATAATAGAAATTGTTTACAATTATCAGTTCTATTTTAGCATAAAACATGCTTGTCTTTAATTTCAAAATCATAATACAATATTAATATTTATTTAGATTTTTTGAAATGTTTAATTTATAGTAAAATTTTATTTTAAATTCATAATTATTTTTATTCCAGGAAATATAGAAAAATATCTACAAAATTATTGTCTGTATTTATTTCTACTTTTCCTTTCAACTTTATATATATTTGTGCACACATACTAGATTATTATGTGCTATGTAACAGAAGTGCTGCATAACTCTCCACCTGGGAAAAAGGAAAATAGAAACAAAACATCTATCTAACTATATTTGGTATTATATAATCTACATGTATAATCAAAACAATGTTCACATCTTAAACTAGTTTACTCTTCAAATTTTATAGACCTGATAGCTAATAGAATGAATAGTGATCTGCCATTTTTGAGATAGATAAAGATTCATCCATTGAATTTAAGTACGCAATTCACCATGTACATCACGAGATACTATAAGCTACTACAACCCATGATAAGGATACTACAAAAATCTTTACAAAATCCTGCTCCCTTGGAAGGTCTGGAAAATACAAAACTATGCCCTCTTCTTTGATATTATCTACTCAGAAATTTAGAACTATATCTTGCTCCTTTTCTTGGAGACTTAGAGGCTAGAATCATGGCAAGATTATGTTAACTGCTCTATGATAAACAAATATGAAATCAGAAAATCATTAGGAGCAATTAGCCAAAATAGACCATACTTCGGAGGTGTATGAAAACCTTGCATTTTCAAGCCAATGACAAAACCTTCCATCCATCATCAAAACTGAAAATATAAGTAAACAAATTTGAACAATCAAATACCCAATTTAATCTCCAAAATCATAGATTTTCTATTTAACACTAAACATGAAACCTTTAAATATTATGAAAACTATTTTATAATTTACAATCAGTAATACTTTTGTCACATGTTTCACAATAATTTTTGAAATTATTCTGCATAAAATACATGCTCTTTTTTTCTCACTTGTAATTAAGATCAAGTTGAGTGATGATTTTGTAGTGATAATCATCAGTATGTGATTATCATCAGCCTTAAGTTGGGCAGCCATTTATAATGATTGCCAGCAGTACATGATCTTCATTGGAATTCATTTTGGTAGCCATTTATAATGGGATGGGTATACTTGGAGATGAACCTGGGGTGATGGCAAATCGTCATCAACTCCCAGTTCAAAAAATTTGAAATTAAATATTAAAGTAATTTTAATTAAAGAAAGAGACATTACAGTAATGTAAGAGATATTAAAGTAAGTTATTCAATATTAAAAAATATATAAGAAATTTTATATATTATAGACAGCATGAGATCTCTGTGACATCAGCCCAGTTAACTCAGAGTAACAAAGTCATCCATCATCATGAATAATCAACAATGAAATAAATCAACAGTCAATCTGATGACTAGATTTGAAATGGGTCTACTATAGACCAAATGGGTCTACTATAGACCAGGCCAACTATTTAGCCTCTGCCAGTGTGGGAAATTATTTTAACATTAATTTGGATGCACCAACTTAAGTGCTAATCCATTAGAATACATAATCATAAAAACAATAATGCCAGGATATTAAAACATGCTGATCATCATCAATGCTTTGGCCACTTATTTCCATTAATTTCATTAATATACTGGCCAACTATAAACTTAATTTCTAATAGACTAAACTAGGTAAAAATGTAGTGCATGGGCTTTGAAGAATATAATCCTTATGCCAAACCAGGACAATTTATAACAGGATGGGGCTTATATTTTAGAGTGATGGAGCATCTTCCCAAAATACAAAATATCTCAAATAATATGCTTTAATATAAGTTTAAAATACATGATATAATAAATAATAAAGTAATTTTTACTATTTAAATATAATTTATAAAGTAATATTAAAGTAATATTTAAGCATGAAAAAAAATTTATAAGACATTTTATATATTAAAGAATGCATGAGATCTCTGAGAAATCAGTCCAATTAACTCCTTAGAGAAACTAAAAGTATAATTAACCAAATTCGCCAGCATTATAAATAAGTAAAAGTAAGTATAAGTAATACTCACAAGAAATAACCAATCATCATCATGAATTATCAACAACAAATAAATCAACAGTCAATTTTGTGGCTGGATTTTAAATGGGTCTATTGTAGACCAGACCAACTATTTAGTCCTTGTCAGCTTGGGGCAATTATTTAAACATTAATTTGAATGTAAAAACTTAAGTACTAATCCATTAGAATACATAATCATAAAAACATTACTGGAACATTAAACACATGCTGATCATCATCAATGCTTTGGCCATTTAATACTGCTAGTGTACTGGCAAACTATAATTGAAAATTTTAATAGAGACTGAAATAAATGTAGTATGTGGTTTTTAAAGAGTATTCTCTTTGTGCCAACCAGGATGATGATGATGATGGTTGATGGGAATATTATCATCATCACTGGATGCTCCTAAACACTATAATATATTTCCTTTTATATATCTGACCATTATGCATGAATTTAGCACAGAACATAAGCTTTATTACTATTACTGTAACTAAGAGATGATGCAAGTATAATATTCTAAAAGCCATTTAAAATGAAATTGCTGAAATAATTTTAACAATTGAATACATGTTTATTAACAACAATAAAAAATAAAGTTAAGGTCTGTAGAATAACACTATACACATATAAACATTGTGATTTTGATTAATTTGCATAAATAAAAGTATCACATTTGTGATTTACAAAATTACTTTAAAATTCAAGTTATTACATTGATTTACAATACCTCTTAATGGGTTTACTTAAAACATACATATGTGCACAGATGTGCATTTTATAATATACCATGAATCTATTTCAATTGAGATTTAATAAAATTTTAAAAATAATTAAATTTTACATATATGTTTGCTTGACACTCATTGATATATACTCACACACATACATGTGACGTAATTTTTGCATATCTTTAACTTGCCATAAAATAAAAACACATGATTAAAATTTTAAGTTATATTTTATTGATACAAATTGCATAGATGTGCATAATAGTAATTTATGAACAGAACATATTTAAATTTGTTGAAATAATGACATTAATTTTTATAACATGTAATTAACATATATGTTTTGCACATTGGCATTTATATATCATATATTTTAACTTGTCAAAATAATAATTTATTAAAATGTACATTTTTACAATTAAACTCTTTGTTGAAAGTATATAACTTTCACATATGTGTATATTGAAACGAAGTAATTTGAATCAGTTATTAGGTATAAGTCTGCTCCTTACTCTTTCTTTTTTCTATAAAATTGTCTATGAATTGGTTCTTGACTTTTTTGATTTTTAATCCATGCAAAATTATTACTTGCACTTTGAATTATATTTTTAAATATCATTTTAAGAAATTACTTAAATTTAAAATATCATTCTCTTTATATAGATATTACCATTGCAGATCACTCTTGATTATAATATTTTGAATTTAAAATATAGGTTTTAAAAATGTCATTTTTACTAAAGAATTATTTAAAATTTTATTAACATTGTGTATAATGCTACTTGCCATCAGCTGTATATATGTTTATCTGTGCTTCTTTTCATGTAGCTGACACAGAATATGTATAATGAATTCTTCAGCAAGCTGAGGTTTTCTCTAGGTTAGTGTCATCATCGAGGAAGGTATTATCAGATAACTGTTGGCATTATCCATTCTATTCAGGATTTGATAGATTTCAGGCCAGCAAGCTGTTTTCTAGAACACATTTGAAGCTATGAAACCCTTGACCCTTTTCTCCATGCGAATTCAAACTCCACCATCATGAACTAAAGCAACTATCTTCTATCTTGACTTCAGCTACTGCTGTCCATGCCCATCTGTATAGGTTTGGAAAGCAACCAACTTTTCCAACTGCTTCTCAATAAAAATTACTAGCCAAACTATTAGCCAACTTTTACAAAACCTTTTAGCCAAACTAAAACTATTCTTTTTATACTCTTTATATATGGTCAGCTGAAGTGACAAAAACACTAAATTAAAAACTTTTATCTTGATTTAAACAATTTTAATTTTTTTGAAAGCAATGATAAAACTTTTATTAAAGTATGATACATGCAAAGATTTCTACATAAATAGAAATTTACCAATTAATTAAAAATATTTCAAAATAAATAATAGAAATTGTTTACAATTATCAGTTCTATTTTAACATAAATCATGCTTAGTGTTTTCCTGAAGGTTTGTGATGATGGTGTTTTAGTTGTATTTATATTTTGTACTATTTCCATCATCTCATATGAGTATTGAATGTCTTTAGAAAAATTTAATTTAATTTAAAGATTTAAAATAAATTCAACTGTTATTAATAGTACATCAGACAGGCTCACTTGATTCAATACTCAAGAATCTATGGATCCAGGTTTGATTCCCAAGCTACTATTGTCACTGGTCAGGCCAGCAACACCTGAAGAAGAGGGGGAATAATACCTCTCAAAACATTGTGCATACACTAGCCTGTTTGATATGCTATTACTAACAATTGAATGTATTTGGAATATTTAAATAAAGTTAAATTTTTCTAAAGATATTTAATATTCATATGAGATCATGGAAATAGTCCAATATATAAATACAAATAAAACATGCTTGTTTTAATTTCAAAATCAGAATGCAGTATTAATATTTATTTAGACCTTTTTAAATGTTTAATTTGTAATAAAATTTTATTTTAAATTCATAATTATTTAATAAACAAATTTACTTTTAACCCTCTTCGGGTGTATTTATTACTTATTGGTTGATTACATATCCTCTATGGCTTCAACCTTTTGTTATATATTGTAACACTAATGTTACATAGAACACAATAACATAGTGTGTGCACAAATATATATAAAGTTGAAAAGAAAAATAAACAGACAAAAATGTTGTAGCTATTTTTCTACATTTCCTGGAATAAAATAATCCTATAAAGGGGTAACTCTTTTGTGGATTACTTAAAGTAAACTCATACATGTTTTTAACTTGCTGTAATTCTGGCAGTTTTTACATTAATGTAGCATATTTAGGTTCATTTTAAAGCTTCAAAAGTACCATAAGATGCTGCCCTTTCTTGAATTATTTTACAAGTAAAAAATCAATAATATATGCATTCAAAGCTACAAAAAAGAGAGAAGTCTGGCCTTCTTAGATGCTGATTGGTTGGTTCACATTTCTGACAATGGAAAACCATCTGTCAATAATTTTCATCACTCCAACTTCTGTTTTATCATTGAAAATGAAAATTAATGTCTTACAATGTTTTTTTTATTATTTTTCTTAATATTATGAATTATTTTCATAAAGTATACTGAAAATATAGTTATTTTAGAAAAATAGTTAAAATTTTAGTAAAAATTATTTACTTTTACACAACGTAAATTGAGAAAGAAAATCAATAATGTAGGCATACATTTTCTAATAGGTTATGAAAGTTCTTTTTAAATTCTCGACTATAAAATATTTTTATAATTATAAACAAATTTATTTTTGAAAAAACTTTCATTCACTTTCATATTCTGACAAATTATTAATTTGCTTTTTACAAATGAAACTAAAATGAATATAATATTAAAAGATGAATATATTTTTACTACTGATTCTGTAATTGATCAATCAAAAGTTTAGAGTTTTAACTCACTCAGCCAAATAGAATTTTGGGCAACACAAAGGCTAATCTGCTGAGTTAACTGCCACATTCAGATAATTTTTTACTAGTTATGCTTTGATATTCATTTCACAGCAAATGTTAATTCAGCAGATTAACAAACTAATTTATTTTAAACTTCTTCACCATATTTATTACTTATTTGTCTATTACAGATATGTATATATTCTAGCTGGGTTTAAAGCAGTTAAAATACAAAATTTATTTATCTTTTTTATATATATGAATGAAGTATTTGCACACCCTAAAGATAAAATTCCTTTGGAGTCTCATGTTATATATGAAATTCCATGTGGAATTTGTTTACATCCATATATTGGACAGACCAATCATAGAATAAACATAAGAAAGGAAGAACACAGTTTGGCAGTTAGAAAAAAATCTAATTCATTAGCCATTTACTTACACATTAACAAATCATGACATCAATTTTAATAAAACCCATATTCAGACAAAAATTGAACAATATGACTAGAGACTGTTAAGGGAAGTTATAGAGATTTTTGAAAGGCCTACGAGCATAAATGAGAAATGTGAATTAAAGAAAATTAACAATATTTGGAAAAAGCTATTGAAGGATAAAATATTTTTAAAGCTTCTCAATCAATAAATAGTATTAAGAATGAGGAGAAAATAAAAAAAAAACAGTTTTAAATCTCATCACACATATTCTTATGATTTGAGAAAGAATAATCTCTGAGGGAAATACTTGTTATAGTACTGGTTCATTGCTATTTAGATATTATATTTGTATTATATGGAAGCTCCTGAAAATAATACTATGGAAGAGCGTATATATATATATATATATATATATATATATATATATATATATATATATATTGTTCAGAGTTTTCTAGCTTATGTAAGATGACTAGAATGTTATAATACACATAAATAAAAAGTTAGTAGTTTAATTAATAAATTTTAAAAATGAAATATATACAAGATATACATGATTTTCATAGAGTGAAAGATGTGAATAAAAGTTTTCAGGTTTTTCCATGCATGTTGTTGCCTAATCATTATTTTACCATTGTTTTGGTTGAATTTCACTAATTTTTATTCTAGATGATATGAATAGTTCAGTGGCAGTTGCACTGTTACAGACACTGCTTGTCAATGTCATTATGAAATATCATCTGCTATTGATCTAACTATCTATGTATTAATAGCTAATATCATATAGATTTACCTGAAGTGGTAGTGCTATAAAAATAAATAATTACATACAGGTAAAAAAAAATTACTCACACAGATTTGTATATTAATAATAGATCATGAAGCTGTAAAAATTGTTTCATATTATTTCTAATAACTTATATCAATATTTGAATACTTTAGGTAAATAAAAAGCAATAATATTATAATGTCAGTAAAATTAATCTTATAGAAATGACAAATTCTTCTTTAAACAAATTTCATATATACATCAAATATTTCATAACGAGACAAATTTGATTTAACTCATTATGAATTTTTTTTAAAAATAGCTTTTTAGTATTTTAAAAAAAAATCACGTGATCATTTACCCCAACTTAATTCCAATACATTAAATTGTTATAAATTGTTTTTAAATATAAATTGCAGATAATTAAATAATTATAAAATGCGACCTGCATGATGTATAATCATTCCAGATAAATGAATGTCTCATGATGTACCTTTATATTTTGAATCATAAGTTAAAATAAACTCTAATTGATCTCTAAGAGACCAATCGGTGACGTGTTCCAATTTGTTTTCACATTTAAAATATTTTATTTTATAGACTTTATAGAAAAAAAATTTAATAATTATTTTTTAAAAAAATATTGCTCAAAGATTTAACGAAATTGATTTTTCTTCATATTTGGAAGTAAATTATTTAAAGGGAGAAAATATATAGGAATATTTTTGATCTCTAATAATTATTAATGTTCGCTAAGCCAGTTCCAACTGTGCTGCAATCCAATAGATTTTTTCTATTTAAATAAAGAGTAGCGTTTGAAAGATTTTTTTTTTTTTTGAATTTGAATGCTAGTGACTATGAACTTTCTTTTTTTCTTTCTATGTAAAAATTAGAATAGAATAATTAACAATTCAGTTCTTAGTGAACTATTGTTTTTTAAAACAAATATATATATGTACATAATTTTCTTGTCATTATAGATTTTATTTTTGGAGAATACAATTGTTTCTGGTCTTGTTTTAAAACATTTCTACATAATATGAAAGTTGAATTTTGCATTTAAAAAAAAAAACAGCTAAATTTATCAATTAACATAACTAAAAATCCAGAAATAGATATTGTTGGCTGTGCCAATATTATCATATTTTCATGGAATTATTTTTTAATAAAGATAGTTTTAAGTTGACAAGAAAATTAAAATATAGTTTATGATTTTTCAAGTCGATCTGTAAAGTCGTAATATATATACACTATTTCAATTATACATTATGTAGAAAAAATGGGTTCTTAGGTAATAATTCTGAAAGGTAGGGGAGATGATATGCCTTTTCACGTCCACAATAAATGTGTAATCTTGCGACCTTGTCAAATTTAAGTGAAATAAACTTTGCAATGTTATTCAATCTCGTATGAAAATGTGTTTCTCTTTATCAGAACGTGGTGTTTTTTTTTTGTTTTTTTTTTTTGATATTTCAACATTTTCAGTTATTGTCCAGATTTCTTTCTGACAACAGCTTCATTTCAATTGTGTTTTTGTTTCATCCAAGTATTTCTATGTTATTTCTATTTCTGAGCTACTCCAGTTCATTTCATTTTAAGTGTGTAGGTATATGCAGTGTTCATTTTTTTCTTTTGATTTTCTTTTCATAATTTCCTAATGCCAGTTACGATCATTTTCCTGTGAACCACAGATATAACTTCATGAATCCAGATACTGTGGTTCACACACAAAACATTAAAAGTCTATGGAGTTCAGTGAAATGGCAAAATAAGTGGCAGTGAGGAACATCAATGCAAATCTTCAACTCATACTTGGCTGAATTTATGAATTTACTATTTCTATAAATTTTAAACTTTTTCATGTGAAAGTAGTAGATATTTCTATATGTGTATTTACTACTGTTATAAATTTTATACTTTTTCATCTGATAGTTGTATATAATTTAGCTCCATATTTTTGTCTGAAAGTCATTTTTCATATTAGTCCTGCAATATGGAGAATGTTTTAGATATGCTATGCCTTTTCACATATGTATTCAGCCTACCGATAAATTTGTAAATCTTGCAAAATTATCATATACAAGATCAGTGTACACAATTTTTTGGTCAGGTCACAAGATTAGAAAATTATTAGCAGATTGATACAAATATGAAAAGGTACAGCAGGTCTAATACATGCTCCATGTTGCAGGGATAATATGCAAGTACCAAAAAATGTAAATAAACCAAAAAAAAAATCACATTAAAATTAATAAATCTAATAAACTTTATGTCACGGCAATGGCCATTTTTCCAAATTTGATATAGTGTATTTTACATAATAAAATGTTTTCTAAGCATAATACTAAAGGTTTTACAAAATTTAAGAATATTTTTAAAGTTAATAAGGAACTTAAAATATCAAAACAACTAGAGAGTGCATAATGTACTGAAAATAAGATTGCTGCTATGTTTCAATAGGAAAAAAAGTTATTGAAAAAAATAATTATTACACAGAGCATATATTATTATGATGAAATTATAATTTTGCTAATTATTTTATTTGAAAATAGAAATAAGATTCTTTTTTTGAGTGAATGTGAATGAGTGAGTACACACAATAAATATGTATTCAAATGTATCATTCAATTTATTAATAATTACATTATTTTTGTTTGTATTACAATCTTAATTTATGTATGCACAATATACATATAAAAAGTATTGTGTTATATATATACTCAAAAGTACTTATTTTGAATTGAGTTTCCTTGTGCAGTCATTATTACATCTGATTGGCTGTCATATAAGCATTTTTAAGGTGCATCTGTCAATGGTTTCAGCCTTTCACATTATTATTATATCATCTGCTTGCACTTAATAAATTAATATATTTACATTTGTTACAATCATTTCACTAAATTTGAAAATTACTTTGTAGTAAATCAAAAGATTTCACATTGTTTATTTATATACAATATTTAGTGAATTAAATGTGAAAGTGTTTAAAGCTTCACACTCTTATTTCAAAATGCTTGAGTCTGGCTTATTTATATATAAATTTAAGTAGAGAAGAAGGTGTGAACCATCTTTTTCTCATAAAATCTCTGCCTTGTGTTTTGAATTCAGAGTTCCCTTGTGAAGTCATTATTACATCTGATTGGCTGTCATATAAGCATTTTTAAGGTGCATCTGTCAAAGATTTCAGCCTTTCACATTATTATTAACAAAACATAAGTTATTATGATTTATGATGTATACAAAAGGGAATTGGAACAAAATATAGCAAATATCATGGCTTCACTATATATCAATCAAGATTTTCCAGTTAAAGTATAAATATATGTATTTGATATTTCAGAATACTTTATTTATGAACACTATATAATACCAGATAATGAATTGTGAAGTTTTTATAAATATGTAAGTTATTTATTAAAAATGAATAAAAATACAATTGTATATCATGAATATCTTTTAATCAGATTAAAAGACAAAAACATTTAACTTCTTCAAAAAAAATTACTAGAATCATTAACAATTATTTTAAATCTAAAAGAAAAGCACAAAGATGAAGAGAAAAACAAAGACTAAAAAGTTAGAATGCAAGACAAGATTAATTCCATACAATTAAAAGAAGAAGAATATATGTTCTATAACACCAAATCCTATTTCCCTTACATTCTATGATACAAAAGGACAGCAATAATCAGATATGTTTATTATAAACTGACTAAAGATTAAGATTAAAAAATCAAGATATAATGAAAGAAAGAATAATTAAAACAACATAGTAAAAGAACAAATCAGTTGCATAAAAATAAGAATAGGGAGATGACAAAAAAAAACTGTGATGAGTCAATGTCTTATCCTAAAATACTCAGCAGGAAATTGTGCTTTATGGTCACAATTAATAAAATTTTGAGATATTTTTGTAAAAATAATATAATGAGTTTATTTAAAATTAAAATAAATACATATGGTTTAATTTCAGAAAAAGTGTAAATCCGTTTTATGTGTTCTTAACACTTATAACATATATACACAAATAGAATAATATGGTTAAAAACAAGACTGTGTGGTAATAGACAGAAAGAGAAAATTACTTTTTTTAACTACTAAATCAATTATTTTCATTTTATCACATAAAAGAAACAGTTTGTAGCTTTTTATTTCTCTGAAAGCTTGTGATAATGGTATTATAGTTGTAATTATATGTTGAATTATTTCCATATGTAATATTGATTGTTAAATGTTTTTAGAAAAAATTAAATTTTATCTAAATTTTTAAAATATATTCAACTGCCAATAATAGCACACAGATTAGTATATGACACAATGCTTTTTAGGTGTTGTCTTAGCAAGGAATCAAATATGAGAGCCTTAGATTTGTGAATATTGAATTTAAGATAGTGCTCAAACCAGGTAAGCTATTCTGTCAAAGGTAATACTTAGCAAAAGTTTTATATAGTTATTTTTGAGGGTTAATGAATAAGTGCTTTTCAAACATTATAAATTATCACACTAGGTTGACTTTTGGAGTTGTTAGTCATGGGCATGTGAGCTGCTTTTTTTATTTTTCTTCTTTGTGTTTTTTTCTCTCTATTCAATATTTTTGTTTTTTCCCAGATGAACATAAATTAGTCTGTTACTTATTTCATCAATATATATTACTCTACCTCCACATGCTATTTTGTAGATGCAGTTTATTTTCTAGTTTTTCAAGTTTATTGCATCTACAAAATACCACGTGAATGCAGAAGTCTGTATATTGATTAAACAAGTTGTTTCATTGAAAAGTAATTAAAAGAACACAAACTGGTAATTAGAAATAAAAAAAAACATGTATCTAAATTATCAATGAATATATATTTGATTGGGAAAAGATAAAATTATTAAACAGAGAAAAAAAATTAAAGAAACTATTCACATAACAATGATACACAATCTACAACTCAATATAGTGTAATAATTCAGAATTGTTGGAAACCACTTATTAACCTAGTTTTTAAGGGAAAAAAGGAAGATATTATGAGGATCCTCATAAATAAATATATGAAAGTTCTTCTGACTATTGCCTTTGGCTGCATAGCCTAATTAGTTACAATATTTTGAATTTAAAAGCCTGAGATTTGATACCCTTGCTAGTAATTATCACTCATCAGGCCAACAACTTCTGAAGAAGAGAAGAAAACAATACCACTTGAAACATTGTGTTCTAGTCTAATCTCGATACTATTACTAACAGTTGAATGTATTTTAAATAAAAGTTGAATTTTTTTGAAAACATTTAACAATTAATATTAGATGATGGAAATAGGTTATAGCTTTGCTTAGGCCTGGAAATTTTTATCCGCATTAACTTTAGGGTGGCTATTCTAAACAAAATTTTTATTTAATACCTAATTTCCAGTAGCGATACTATTGACAAGAATATGACTAACTATGCATGTAAATTGATAAAATAACTGACGAAGAAATGATGTATAATACTGTTTATATCTGTGGTCACATGCAAAAATTAAGAATTTTTAATTTTTTGATTTTATAATTTTTTAAACCATAGATTTTTCATCTTTTGGATAAAATAATAGAATATAATTTCAGATTATTTTAGCAAAATATTTTTAGAAATCAAAGAATTCTTCATAGGATCAATGTTTTATGTACAGTTTTAAGATAGGTTAAAAATCTGGAGTTCAGTTTGTAACTAATCTGCACAAGTATGTATACAAGAATTATGTTATAAGAATTAAGTTATTGCAATTACTTTGCAATAAAAAGGCATATCTTAATTTGAAAACAGTCTTTTGGGCAAAGAAATAGCTCCACATCAAATATTGTATATAATTTATGATAAAGTAAGAATAAATTTTTCTAAATGTTAATAATAATAAAAAGTCAGATGTCACATGACTTATATATAGCTTGCACTTACAAATATGTAAAATTAAGAGCATGCTAATGAGCTCTAAACAAGCTTTTTTATTTATGATAAATGCTACTTTTTTTAAATCTAATGTCCCAACTCCTCACTGAAGAGACCCATAGGTCGAAACTGGTCTGGGGATGGGGACAATCCAGGATAAAAATGATTTGAATGCCTTATCTTGTAGTAACATTTATCATAAATAAAAAAAAGCTTGTTTAGAGCTCATTAGCATGCTCTTAATTTTACCAAATGTTAATAGTAATTCTCAATTTATTATTAAATTATCATCTAAAAATGGAAAAAAATTTAATCCATTAAGCTATTAAATGAAAGCTTTTCCAGTAAATATATTATGTCCTTCTCAATATAATACTTTTAGAAGAAAAGATAAAGAGACAGTTTATTTAAAAAATGGACAAAGGCCTAAACATTGGAAATACGATTGGAGTAAGTTTCATTATAAATAAAAAGTGGAAGAACAACTTGTGGAGAATATGATGTATTAGATAGAGTGGCAAGATTAGTTACATCTTAAACCAGATATTAAATTCAGATAATTCAGATTTATATCCCAGAAAGTTCTCATTCTGATGACAAGTAGAGCATTTTTATATGGATGTACAAAAAACTTTTGAACAGCCAAAACAATTGTCATGAGAGATTTCAATGCTAGAATTGGTAAACAATTGAAAGATGAAAGTGCTGAAGGTAATTTTGGTTATGATGATAGAAATAAGATAGGACATAGATGTATGAAGTTTTCTGAAAAGGAAAAACTTTATAATACATTTTTTTTGGGGGGGGTGTTAAATGCAAATGGAGATGGAAACATTAAGCTACAGCATAATTGGATATTTTGACTAACAGAAAATATGTATTTCAAGATTGTAATGTTCTTAGTAAATACGCACAGTCATCGATTATTGAGATGTAATATACATGTTAATGCAAAACTAGAGACAAAATTTATTAAGAAAAACAATATTCCCAGTTGATATTCCTAATTCCAATGAATTTAAATTACAACTTGCAAATTGTTTTCAAATATTAGCAGATTTTTAATATGGTTTATATTTGAATAAAATCAATAGGAAGATAACCGATACACTTTTAAAATCTGCAACAGAGATAGCTTGTACAAAAAAGCAGCAATTAACCAGTAAAAATTCTAGTGAGTCAAGACAATTTATGAAGAAAAGAATGAATGTGAAAATATATAAAAATGATGCATTAAGTAAGATTGAATATCTCAAATTTTGTGAAATGGTGCAAAAGGTTCAAAGTTATACTTTTTTTATATCATTATCAATTCTAACAAGGAAAGCTATTGAAGAAAATAAAACTCTCAAGGGTGTAAAACAACATCTTGGTATTGGTAAGAAACTTATTTCTGCAATAAGAAAAAATATGGAACTATTACTAAAAATAGATGACATCATGAAGTGTGTAGAAGAATTCCATCAAGAATTATATAGCAATTAAGAATAAGGAAAAATCTCTCCTACAACTATTATATCTTTTGAATTGCCCAGGATTTTAAATGAAGAAATGAGACATGTAATTAAATTTATGAAAAAGAAAAAGCTCACGGTAATGATGGAATCATAATTGATATCCTAAAAGAAGTAGGTGAATTTTTTGGCAAAGTTATATACCAAATATTTAAATGATAAAGATATACCAGATGATTCAAAGAATACAATATTAATATTTAAAACAGGTGTTAAAAAAGATGTTAGAAATTACAGACCTATTAGTCTTTCATCAATTCTATACAAAATTTTTATTAAAATAATTACAATTTATCTACTGTGAACTTTGGATTACCAACTAAAAGAACAAGCTGAATTTAAAATTGTTTTTAGTACAGTGGATCATAACCAAGTATTGAGAGAAGTTATAGAAATGATCAATGAATATAAGTTGCCATTATGCTTTGAATTTGTACATTATGAAAAGGCATTAGATTTTTATAAGCATTTTTTCCTAGATTAAAACAATATATTATCAAGGTATAGACCCAGGATATTGTCACATTCTGAAAAAATATCTATAAAAATGCAATATCAACAATTAGATTACATAATGATACTAAAAACATTAATGTTTAGAAGGGTGTACAACAGGATGGTGTCATATTTCCAAAACTTTTTACATCCAGTTTTGCAAAAACTATTTTGTGGATTAAAATGAGAAGATAAGGGAATAAAATTAAATGAAGATTATTTAAGACATCTAGATTTTGTAGACGCTTTAGTTGTTTTTCAAATAATGCTTTAGAGCTTCAGGAAATGTTGCAAGAATTGTTAAAATGAAAGTATGAAAATAGGATTAAAAAGGTAAATGTTAAAAAGACTAAAGTAATGTTTAATGTATTTTCTCAAAAGAAGAAAATAAATATTGACAATGATGATTTAAAAGAAGTTAATAATTACAAATATCTTGGTCAAATTATTACTACTGTTGGAAACATAATTGGTGAAATAAATCATAGAATTAAACTTGGTTAGAGTACTTTTGGTAGAAATAAATAATATTAAAAGGAAATATGTCTATGTGTTTGAAATAGAAGGTTTTTAATAAATGTGTGTTACTAGTTCTTTCTTATGGATCTGAAACTTGAACACAAGTGAAGAGGAATACAGAGGCTTCAGATCATTAAACAAAAATATGGAGGGATTTATGTCAGTAATAACAAGAAGAGATCAAAAATGAACTACATGGGTGAGAAAACAAACAAGTTATTACTGACATCATTGAAAGAATTAAAAAGATTGAAGTGGAGGTGAGCTGGACATATTTCTAGAGAGTTGATAATAAATGGACAGTTAAAATCTTAAACTGGATGCCAAGAGATTGTAAAAGACCTAGAAAGAGATCACGTGTGAGATGCATGGATGAAATGAGGAAGTATGTTGGGCGATATGAAAAAGAGAGACTAGAAATCAGAGACGGAGGATTGAATCTGAAGAGATTTTGCAGTGGATCAATAATAGTTAAAATGTTGTTGATAATATAATATTTGATATACACTTTAATTCAACAATTAATAATCAATAAAATGTCGAAAATCTTCATGTATTTTTTTTCTTGTTAGTGATTGGGTTTTTTTCATCCTTAGAAGATTCATTATTCCCAAGATTCTCAATTTATTTATCTTTAAGTGATACATTTTGAAATTTCTTTTATTGGAATTTTTAAAAAATTAGTACAAAAGAATATTATATGTTCCAGAGACCAAATTCTAGCACCAGACTGGCTACACAAAGAGACCTGGTGCAAGATCAGTTTTTCAAACAAATAGTGTCTTACTTCCTCAACTGATTATTCTAGTCTACATGGTGCAAACCTAGTCAAGCTTCAAGTACAAGACAATACCACTCATGTAATTTTAATTAAGGTAATAAATAAATTAAAAAAAAAAAAAAGAAGAATATTATCTGTTTGGGACTGTTTTTTAACTTAATATTACATTCAAAAATGTCATTCAACAGAGCCAGGTAAATGCTGTTATTGAACTATCAATTACACTTTTCTTAATGTAAAATGTTACTTCTGCTAAATTTCTATTATAATATTCTATATTTATTATTTAATTTGCTTATATTAAATGTTTATCATAAATGTAAATAGAGGGATTTGAACTTACAAGTTTTCAGTCTACATTCTCCCCTCCATCTCAAGTAACTGATATTTATGACTACATACATGCGAAAAAAATAAATTATCCCCAATATATGTATTTCTTACACAAACAGCAGTCATCAGTTGAGCCAGATCATAATCTTCTCACCCTTCCAGCTATTCAACCATTCATTTCATTGGAAAACCGATGATGGAGCGCTGAAATCTCTTATTGGATTTGATATCATAGTCATACCCATGTAGATACAATGTCAATCTAACCTCTCATATTATTGAACCATTACTTATTAATATATATTAATAAGAGAGGAATGGGTTGAACTTATATACAATGATGTATCCTATTTCCAAGGTGATATTATGTAATTTGCTTATATTGAATGTTTCTTATATGTGTAAGTAGAGGAATTTAAACTTAGGATTTTTCAGTCTATATTTATCCTCCACTCCATCATAGTATAAGTTCAGCCATTTCCTCTCCTATATATAGATAGATAGATAGATAGATAGATAGATAGATAGATAGATAGATAGATAGATAGATAGATAGATAGATAGATAGATAGATAGATAGATAGATAGATAGATAGATAGATAGATAGATAGATAGATAGATAGATAGATAGATAGATAGATAGATAGATAGATAGATAGATAGATAGATAGATAGATAGATAGATAGATAGATAGATAGATAGATAGATAGATAGATAGATAGATAGATAGATAGATAGATAGATAGATAGATAGATAGATAGATAGATAGATAGATAGATAGATAGATAGATAGATAGATAGATAGATAGATAGATAGATAGATAGATAGATAGATAGATAGATAGATAGATAGATAGATAGATAGATAGATAGATAGATAGATAGATAGATAGATAGATAGATAGATAGATAGATAGATAGATAGATAGATAGATAGATAGATAGATAGATAGATAGATAGATAGATAGATAGATAGATAGATAGATAGATAGATAGATAGATAGATAGATAGATAGATAGATAGATAGATAGATAGATAGATAGATAGATAGATAGGTAGGTAGGTAGGTAGATAGGTAGATAGATAGATAGATATGGATATATAATGGTTCAATAATATGTAAGGTTAGATTAACTCATTGTCTACATGGGTATGACTACAATATCAATTCCAATAAGAGTTTTGAGCATCGCATCATCAATTTTTGAATGAAATGGATGGTTCAGTAGTGGGAAGGATAAGAAGATTGAGGTCTGTTCAGTAAAGTTTAAGGAATTGCTATCTTAATAAAACCAAGCACTGATTGTATATATACATGGGAGATTATGATGTGGCCCAAATGATGAGTGAGTACTGGTTCTGCACAAAATAGTAGGGATCACTTATCTTTTTCACATATTCATGGACATGTATATTGGTTGCTTAAGTGAACATTTCAAATGTTTCTACTTACATATTTATTATTGTAAATTTTTTTGATCATCCTATATAATCAGTTTATCACAATAGGGGATCAACTTGCCACTGATAATAATGAAGGGAACTACTAGTATAATTAATTGAGTAAATTTGCAGAGTTTTGGGAATCAAATATCTCAACCTCACAAACATATGATCATATAATTATTATTACTTTCAAAATTACTTCTATTATTTTTATTACCAAATTATCTTAATAAATTTGAGACACAATTTATTACCAATACCATTATCACCAGTAATTAGAGAAAGGAAAATATGTAAATTCAGTTCATCTAATTATCAGAAAACTTAATTCAATTCACTTTCATTGCAAACAGGAGGTATCATAAGAAAACAGAAATATCAACTACTAATACTTTGTATTTAGAACACTCTACTTTGCAAAGAATAAGCTAAGTTATACAATTCTATTGGTAATAATTTAGAAATAAACATTTTATCTATAGATAAAACTAAGCTTCTAAACATAATGAAATCTATACTATAAGAAATGCTAATTGCATGTCTTTCATCATATTATCATAGTCTGTCACTTCTTTAGGTGTTGTTAGCCTGACCAGTGACAATATTAGCATAGGAATCACACTTATAACTTTACATTTCTTGAATATTGAATTTTAAGGCAACACTCTAATCAATTAAGCTATTCTATCAAAGCAACAGATAGTAGAAATTTTATATATTTATCTATGAGGGTTGGTTCAAATCCTCCTGAATTCCATTATTTTTAAGAAAATTTCATTGAAAGCAACCTAGCATTCCATTAGAGGTTAGAATGTATTCTAAAAAAAAACTGACTGATGAAGATTTCTCAATAGTTTGTATTGTAAATTACATGGAAGAATAAAAGAACATTATAAGAAGAAGCTTATAAATCTACATGGGTGGGTCAAAGTCATATTGTAGCAAATGATGTAGCAAATGCATCAATGAAAAACTTTAACTCTAAAGGCCTTACAGATACTGAATTATCTGTTCTTGGAAAAAGGTTTATACTTTCCCATTACATTATATAATGAAGCCACTGAGAAAGTTATCCAAAATTGCATCTGGAAGAATCATCAGAATTACACTGAAGAGTTAAAAGGACACAGGAGAGACATCAAAATCAGAAATCAGACATTTCATTTGATGAGAGGAAAGCTATTAAATCTCTTAAACAGAATACATGCTGACAAAGGTAACACTGTGGCTGTAATGGATAAAGCTGATTATGATAACAAAATACAAGAATTCTTCACAGCAAGTCAATACAAAAAAGTGATAAAAAATCAAATTCCTAGTACAGAGGTAAAGTTACATGCATTATTCTGGAAGCATCACAGATATTTTAGTGATTAAAAAAAAAAAGAAAAGGAAATTGACCTTGCATTTCAGCAAACCTTTTCAACTTTCCATTAAAGTCTAGTGTTAGTTCTAGAAATTCACTTTGTCAAAATTTGTCAAGATTTTATCTCAAAGTTCTTAGTTCACTGGCATATAGGATGCAGTCCTTTGTCAGGGATTCTAATCAGTTTTTAGAATTAATCAGATATATGATAATGAAAATTAAGTTTTGATGTGGAAAGTTTATTTAGAAATGTATTATGTGATAAATCATTATCTCTTATAAAGAAAATGTTATATGATGATGATAGTCTATAAACCAGAACAACTCTACTTATTGATAATATAATGGAATTATTAACCTTCAGCATAACAACAACATACTTTCAATATAATACAGAATTTTTCCAACAAAATCAAGGGATGGCTATGGAATCACCAATGTCACTTTTGCTTAGCAACATTTTAGAGGTTGACCTCTAAGTTGATAAGCCTGGACTTGTGAATAAGTACTTGATATAGAATAATGGAAAAATATTTTTATAGTACACATTATCCTACTGAGCATCAAAAAAGAATGACTAATTTTAAAAAAATGAATTGTACTGTTTAAATGCTAAAACAATAGTTGAAAAAAAAAGTCATGGCAAATGAACTAGGTATAATAATGATGTTTCATTTAATACTGAAAAGGTAGTTAAAAAAATAGAAGTACTGCATTCATACTCTAAATGTTTGATAGAAATTTCAGAATTATTTGTGTCATATTTAAATAAGGCTAATATGCAAATTCCATACTCTACTCTCCAACAATGTCAGTAAATGAATAGTTAAAGAAATTTAAATGATTTTGCTCTATTCTTTTGCCTTGTTGATAAAGCATGTAAAGGAAAACACTACATTGAATGTAATCAAAATTAATTTTATCAGTTTATTAATAGTTGATCATGTTGCTTTCTGTATTGATGGAAATGGAGAGTGTTTCATTGTTTTGAGGTTATGTTTTTTATTGATATTTGAGAGTTCTTATCTCAGCATGGTTCCCAACCATATTTTTTTTATTTATCAGCCTCTTGAGTCTCAAGAGTGAACTAGGCATAATCTTATATTTGTCAGTGTTTAAGTCTCAAAAATGAGCCAGGTATATTTTGATATTTGTTAGTCTCTAAGTTTTGTAGTAAAGCAAGGCTTTATTTAAATGTATTATTCATTATATGGTTTGATTGATATAATATTTGTGCTCGAGATAGCTCTCTTGGTATTCATATTGCATGATACTCTCACAGTCAATGGAAGATTTCTTTGTTCATCTCAACATTGAATGCAGATAATTAGGTCCAATAAACAATTTTAAATGAATTAATGAAACAAAAATTTTTATTTGAATATCAATGTAAAAAATTTGTAAAGATGATATTATTTATTATATACATACCAGCTTGTAAGTTTGTTTTCAAAGAAATACAGCTAAGTGTACCATTATTGTAAAATTGAAAGAAATTGTCTTTTTATGTAGAAATAAAATTGAATAATATTTTTGGCTAAATTGACTATTTTATTCTTAAATGGAAGAAGGACAGATGTAACCATTATGTCTGAGTTTATAGGCATTGCTTTAATGCAAATATTTTTATTTATTATGTATAACAAAATATTAAAAATCATGTATATAGAATAAATTTTTAAATAAAACTAAAATATTTTTTTATTTTAAAATAATATTACTATTTTAAATAAAAGAAACTTTGCTATAGAAACAAGTTGCATATAACTGGAAAAAAAATCATAAAAGCAATAAAATCGTCTGCATTTGAAAAAATGGTGGGAATATTGTTACTTCACTATCGTGTTTTTTACTGTATAGAAGTCAATGAAATGTTATAAGGATTAAGTTAATATTATATATTTTATGGAGTAGAAAACCCTCCATATTCCTTTAGCTCATCTTTTCAGTATTGCAGCTAAATATTGAGCAGTGGGCAAAAAAAATGCCTTAAAAATTAACCTTGTTTCTGCTGATCTATTCGTCACTATTCACTGCAATTAAATATTTGACATTTACTTGATACTAATGAAAAACTAGTCATATAAAGTGATTATCTTTTGGAAATGTACTTTTATAAATTAATCTGCGGACCCACCTATTTTAAATGCTCAGAAGAAAATTGCAATGGAAACTCTCATGGGAAAACTGTCACAGAATGATCCAAAAGAAGCTAAATATTATATTGCCAACACACATTAAAGTTTATTGATTAATGACCATATTCCTACATTTTCCGATACAAAATACATATGTGAGCTCACAAAGACATTAAGGTAATCAATTGAACTTTCTATAGCTATCCTCAAAAAGTTATTGTAAGTTATAAAGATTTTTTCCTTCCACAGTTGATTGTCATATAAGTTTCTTAATTGTAATTATGTAAATATATTTTTATTATCATATAATTTTATTCTTTAATTAAAGTTATTCTTGTTGTTAACCATTTTGTTATTATCATTTCTCATCTGAACTCAAGCTGATTATTTATTCGTCAATTTAATATCTCTATTAGGTAGAGAGAAGTAGCAGTTAGGAAATATAATTGAAATGTATAAGGAAAGTTGTTTTTATCCATGTTCAATTTGATCATTGCTTGTGATTATTACAGATTTTTCAATTAAAAATAAGTTGTATGACATCCATTCACCATGTTCATGGTTGCCCATTAGTTTTCTTTAAATTCCTTTACACTAAAATTAATCTGAAAATATTGTATTTTTTCATTTTATTGTTAACTTGATTATTATCAATTGCAAAAGTGTGGTTTGTTCTACCATTCTGATCTAGTAACTTTAAAAACTCGGTATTATATAGGATGAGAAGATAGATATGGTCTGGAAAATAGAAAAATGCATGGTGTTTAACTAGTTGTAAATCCAAAAATAAACATATTTTCATTAAGTTAACATTGACTTTTTATATATATTCTCTTTTTTAGGTTGAAGGTCATGGTGTTTAGTCATAATTTAGAAGACAGTGTAAACTCATTCTAATATTTTTTGAAAATTACTCATATTTCTTAATTATAAAATCATATTAAAATAACATGATTTTGCAAAAAATATTCCTTACTAAAAAAAATAGAACTATTAATTAAACCTTTCTTGTCTTCCAGGCAGCTATTCTTGAATAGTTAGTTAGAGTTTTGGTTTAACTTTTATCAGGAATCTTCATTCTTGCCTTATCAACATGTCACGTATCAAATATTAAACCAAATCAGTGTGACCTGAGATTGTTTTTAAGATTTTTATATAAAAATAAAACAAAAAATAATTCAATAGATTAAATATAATAAGTTTATTCCTGGTACAAATAAATCAGAATATTGTACTATAATTCACATAAATAAGCTGTGATTTATTCATAAATTTCATAGTTCTAATGAATTTTTTATGTATTACTTAAATGCATTTTTATAAAAGCTTTATATATCTTATAATTGATCATTTTCATTTTTTATGTATATTAAATAATGATTTTATCACATAAAATTTAAAAATATTAATATATACATTACAAGTTGGTTAATTGGTAACTGAAAAGCATCTTGTCAAACAAAGAGATATTTTAGAAATAAAATTAGATTGCATATGATAATGAAATAGTTATTTACAAAGTATACTAAAAATAATTGGAATGCTATAAATATATACATTGTGTTAACTTCAATTCATGAATATATATATATATATTACAGCTCAACTAAGATATAATTTTGAGAACAACATCAAATTAAAGGTAACCGCATTAAAAAATGAAAGTATCTTGAGATTAAACAACTGTATACATCTAGATTAACTAAATGTAATTGGCTTTTTTTTTATAATAAAATATTTTGGAATTATTTCTCTTTTTGTAATGCTCATAATGTAAGGTATGTTAACTACACAATGAAATATTGAATACCTTTCATCACATGGCAGCATTTATCTTATTTGTATCATACGGAGAAATATAATATATGTATATAAATTATGAACATCATTCATTTTTTGATTTCTATCTTAAACAAATGTTTCTTGTATCTATTCTGGTTATGGACTGATTTCTGGGAAATGTTATATTATTATTACAATTTCTACCATAAAAATTAGTTGCAAAAACAATAAATATTTTCTTCTCATATAAAACATTAATCTACAATTTTATAATTGTCTCATGTAAAATAGTACCTCTATCAAAATATACTATATATATTATTTGACCAGTGTCAAAGCTTGGGATGATATTTAGTCATAAATACATATATATATAAACAATACTGATTTAAAACATTGAAATCTTCAAATTATTTGAGTATCTTAGAATTTGAGCTTAACAATAAGGAATAAAGTCTGCATGCAACTGTGTGAGATCAATCATCCATAACTTCTTTTAAAATAACGTTTATGTATTAAAACTAAGCTCACCACTACACTTAAAATGCACACACAATTGTACTATATTTATATATAGTAGCTTAATTTATCTTTCGAATCTAATTCATTTTTTATTAATCTAAGACAACTTTTTTTATTTATTTAGATTTTAAAATTTCTAACACATAAATGTCATTTTTTAAAATTGCATATCTTTTATGAAAAAGATTTGAAATGCATGCGTTCTTATAACTGGAACTTAATTGTAAATATAGGGGATTTGAACTCAGACTTTCAAGCAACCATCAACTATCCACACTATCTCATACTACTGATACACATACCACACACATACAATATTGGCATCAGCATGGTATTTGGGCATTCGACCATCAGATTTTCAATAGTGTGGATGGCTGAAGAGTTGGAATAGATTGAAGCCTGCCCATTAAAGTATAAAGATTTGTTATCTTAATATAAACTGAGCACTGATTGTATATATATATATATATATGTGTGTGTGTGTGTGTGTGTGGAAGATGATAATCTGGATCAACTAATGAGTTCTGATTCAGCGGGAAATACGTATATTGGTAATTGTTTGTCTTTTCTACATGTGTGTGGTCATGTGTATCAGTAGTATGAGGTAGTGTGGATAGTTGCTTGAAAATCTGAGTTCAAATTCTCTATATTTATACCTTTTTATAAATAAATGAAATTCTAATCTAATTTTAAATATTATCAAAAATACTTGATTAGATCGTAAATACGAAATTAATTATTGATATGTAATTGCTGATGCTAGTCTTCTGAGATAAATTTTATTTTTAAATAAATGTTTCTGCTAAAAATAAAAACAGATTTGTCAATCTAATAAAGCATTATATTTCTTAACATTTTAAAATGGTTACTATCAATAGGCTGTTTTAATTATATCTGTAAATTTAGAACAAATCCTATTTATTTAAATTTAGCATACGTGTACTTGTCTAAAGAAAAAATAAATAAATAAAACTTACATTTAAAATAGATTTATTAAATCTTTTCATTTACATACTATAAAACCTTTTTTGTTTGTAATTGTTTATGCGATATATTTAAATCAAATTTCAAAATACACAAACATTAAAGGTTAAAACTGAGAAAAGAGAAAAAATAAATTTCCATTATATTTATAGAAAGTGGTCTTTCTTTAATGTTCAAAAGAAAAATAAAAAAAATGAACAAATACATTTTGTTGAAATCCTTGTATTTGAGTGGAGACAACACGTTTATTTTCAGACAGAGATTTTAAATATTTTTAAGTTTTTCAAATTTCACTTGATTAGAATATTGATATCATAATATATCATCCATAAGGTTTAATTATTTGCGACAAATTAAAAGTTTGCAAATTAAAATGCAGAAAGCATACTTTTTCTCTTTTATGGAGGAGGTGATTGAAACTTAAGTAACTATAATGGATATGGACTTTCTTTAGTTATTTGATGAAAATAAGTTGGGATGTAATAGTTTTAATATTTAATAATCTCATAAGAACACTAGAAATCATTAGTTTAACATTATTATGGCAGTATGAGAGGAATATTCGTTACCTGTTTCAGTTAACTAAAAAAGAGAAAAGAAGACCCTTAGATTAGTTGTTCAAAAATGACTTTCCACTCTATCAGGTTTTGGTAAGCTCTTTTTTCGCTTTAATACCAATATATTTACTTCAAATAGATAATTAAAAAATTGTACTATAGACTTTGACTTTTAACATGACATAATACTTTGACATTTGGACTAAAAATGGATGAATATTCTATCTCTATGTTTCCCTAGGACTTTAGACAAAAAATTACTCTTTTATTAAATAAGATTTTTATAAAAACATTTTCAATTCAAAAAATTAGCTACAAAAACATATACCTAATATTTTTTCAACAATTACAGCATATAAACAACGAAAATAAAAATACATTAACTTTTAGTCATCTGTAAATTTCCGATAAAAGATATCTCTAAAAAAAAAAAAAATCATCATAAAAAGTAAATATAATCTCAAGGAATATTAATTCAAAAATATGGACATGTATGAATGATCCAGATTTAATTCCCATCCTAGTACTGTCACTTGTCAGGCCAGCAACACCTTAATAAGAGAGGAGAATAATACCACTCATAATGTGTTATATACTAACCTGTGTGCTATTGCTAACAGTTGAAAGTATTTCAAAAGTTTAAATAAAGTTTCTATTTTTCTAGACATTCAGCTTTTAATATTTGATGACAGAAATAGACCAATATATAATTACTACTAAAAGGCTATGATCACAAACCATCAGACAAATAGTTTAGTATAAGTATATAAATTTAACATTTATCTCCTGTATTCACAAAATTTTCTTCTAATGTCTGAATTCATTTAGATTTAAATTAACTGGATAATTATTTAAATTTTATTATTTAAATTTTAGGTTTTCCTCGTTTTCTTTTCTTTTTTTATTTATTCTCATAATAGTTTTGATTAATTCACTTTCCAAAAGACTACTCTACTTCTGGTTTTTTCCACTTCAGTATATATATAATACAAATAAAATGTCCTTTAAACTATTGTAATAACAATAAAAATAATAAAGTGTAATGGTAATTAGTACACTTTATCAATCTGCAGAAATACTTAATTACCATTATATTTATTATTTTTATTGTTATTGCAATATATATATATATATATTAATAACCCTAACAAGAAAAGAAGAGAAGTCACTGACATTCAAACCAGGTGACCACCAATCTGATGTGTCAAAGAACCTTATATCCTACAACTCCAAGATGACAGTTGTAAATGATACCAGAACACATCAGCTGACATTATAATACCTATGAATTTTTACACACTTCAGAGTATGAGTTTTCTTATAAATAAAATATACTGTAATACAAAATTAAAAGTAGTAAATTTAAAACAAAATAAATAAAAACACGAATAATAAAATCTCAGGTTCTTAGTATGTTTAAATCTTATGTTCTTATTTAATTTCATGATTTCGTTCAAATCTCAGGTTTCTATTTTCTCTAAATATTGTGTTCTTATTTTATCTACATCTCAGGATTTTATTCATATTTGATACAAGAAATAATTACTTTGCTAAACATTAAAACACCATTAAATGAAATGACCACTTAGGTTTTTTTTCACTAGATAGTCTTATCTTCTTCTTATCTTTTGTAATATAGTCTTATCTTCTTCTTATCTTTTGTAATCTTATACTTTATTGTTAAAATAAATGAGATAGTGGCAATAGAAAGTATTCAAGTATCTGAAAACGTCAAAGAACGTTTGGCTAATAATAATAAAAAAATACTCTCAAAATATTTTCATGTTCTTATAATAGACATATTCATATAGCTTGTGTAAATCCTATTAAAATATCTAAATGTGTAACCTGGTACCAAGAAAATTAGCAGTCAGAAAGCGTATTTTTATGCTACCCACTACATCACTGAGCATACTTGTAATAAAAACAAAACAACATATCTTATTTTAAATAATGCAGGTATAGAGAAAAATGAATAAATTGAATAAATAATTTTTTATGTTACTTATGAAATGTACTCTCATATACAATAATGTTTAATAACTTTATTAATTGGATTTTCTGGATAAATTGATGTGAGGGTGACAATGAAAACATAAACGTATTTAATAAATAAAAATATTTATTTACAATAACAATACTTTAATACAATAAAATACATTTATAATAAGTAGTAACCCAATAGTACAAATTACTGCTGATATAAAGATTTTCCTAACAAAATAAAATGTCACTTGAGTAAATCCATGTAAAATCATAATAATGAAATTTACATTATATTTAAGAAATTTTCATACTTTGTTTAAAAGACTGTAATTATGTACACACATATCTTTAAACAGGTCACTAAAAGAGTGATAATTATCTTGCATTAATAATGATGTTTAAAATTAGTGCATAAATATAATTCTTATGATATTGCAAATGTAATTGGATACTTTACAAAAATAATTTATAATAACCTGAAAGGCTGAAACCTTTGACAGAAGCACCTTAAAAATACTTATATGACAGCCAATCAGATGTGCATAGGAAACTCTCAAGCCAAAACACAAGGCAGAGATTTTATGAGAAAAAAATGGTTCCCCACCTTCTTCTCTACTTAAATTTATGTATAAATAAGCCAGTCTTAAACATTTTGAAATGAGAGCATGAAGTTTTAAACACCTTCACATTAAATTCACTAAATATTATACATAAATAAACAACATGAAATATTTCGATTTATATAGGTTTTAATTTATTAATGCATATGAGGGGCAGAATAATAAAAAGAACTCAATACTAACATTGAATTACTATATTTGAAAATAACTTGTAATAGAGCTAAGAAGTTTTGATGAACATGCCTTAATTATTCTCAAATAATAAATATGCACTAAGAAATAAAACTAAAGGCAGAGGGGATGGTAATAAATAAATGGACACCCAGTTACATGACCTGGAAGTGCCAAAATAAGCACTTTTCTCTCTTATGAAAGTGCTTAATAAATACAAAGCAATGGAAACCATCCACATAATTGCAAAAATTGATTCCTGTCACCAAGCAGCATATCAGTTAATAAATGAACAAGGCATAGATTATTAATAACATAAGGAAATGTAACACAATTTCATATGCACAAAAACACATATACTTTGAATAAAAATATATGGAAACCAATACAATATAATTTGAGAGGTAATATCTTACACTAAGAATTTTATAAACTATCTTAATTCACCCACCAACTTCAAAACTACATTTATCCACTTACTAAAGATATAAAAGCTGTTTTATCCTGTGCACAATAATACACTTTAGTAATACCTGAACATAAACCTTTTTTATCAGGAAATTTACTCTCACCAAATCCCATTTCAACACTATATTATTATAAATATACCTTGCATAATACAAAGCACAATAATAATAAATTAGTAATGTATAAATAATCATTATACTAAAGCAATAATAATAAACATCAATTTCATAAAAATACACTATGCTTATTTTACTGCATTTAAATAAGCTTGAGAGTTTGACAGTTTTTTTTCATTGAATAAAATGAAAATCACCTCTTAACTTATAAGTCTTTCCATTTTTTTCCATACAGAAAAATATAGCATTTTAAAAAATTAATTCAGAGGAGACAAATAAATAAACAAGTATCTCAGACCAGAAGTTTCTTTATGCATTGACCACATTTTACATTTTTAAAATGAAGAGGAATGGTGAGCAGAACAAACAATACAGGTAGACTTTTTAATGAGCAGGTAATAAACATTTTAATAATAAAAATTGAGATAATAATTTGGCAGAACTAAAACATAATGCAAAATTCATATGATTTCTTTTCTACACAATAGTAGAGCACATTTTCTATAGATGAATAAATGAATTGTTGAAATTCCAGTATAGTTTTTTATTTGTATTGGATGAAGTACAAATATATAATGTCTTATCCAAGGTATTGAAAAAATCAACATGGAATAATACTTTTCTTTATTTTAATTAAATGAAGAATTTTATAATGATTATATTTTATTTCATCCTTTAAATTCACATTAGTTTTAAAACAATTCAATATCATGTTTATTTCACTAATTGAAATAATATTAATAATAATAATTGTAATAATATTAATTTTATTTCAGTCATTAATACATACAATAAACATTATAAATTGTCCACATATAAATGTTTTTTTAAGCAAAGCACTTAGTAGAATATAAAATAATCTTAATCTTGGTAATTAGATTATATAATTTTAAACATTTTAAAGAAGTATTAACATTTTGATAGAAGTCTCCAATCATAGATGGACACGGTCTCAAGTCGCTCAAAAACCATCAGTTTTTACATTACTGTAGTGAATTTATGGTCAATTTAAAGCTTAAAAAAGTACTGTATAATGCTGCCCACTCTAGAATTATTTTACAAGTAAAAAGTCAATAATATTCAAATTTAAGTTTTAACAATGGAAGAAGGTGGTCTTTCCTATGCACTGATTGGTTGTTGCTTATATTGGACAAAAGAAAGTACTTGTCAATAAATTTCACTGCTTCAACTTCTTTGTTTTGATTTTGAAAATGAAAATGAAAGTTTTAGAGCATTTTTTGACATATTATAAATTATGTAGATAAAATATGCTGAAAATGAAATTATTTTAAAAAAAATAATTAAGATTTCAGTAAAAATTATTTACTTTTACACAATGTAAAATTGAGAAAGAAATCAATGACACCCACAGGGTTTTCTAATTTGTTACAAACTTTCTTTTTAAGTCTTTTGCTATCGAATATTTTTATAATTATAAACAAATTTTTTTTAAAAAAAACTTTCATTCACTTTCATAATCTGACAAATTATTAATATACTTTTTACAAATGAAATTAAAACAAATGTATTATTAAAAGATATTTTTATGGCTGATTCTATAATTGACCAATCAAAAGTTCCAACCTGGAGTTTTTGCACTGAAAAGATTAATGAATTGGCTTTTAAAATAAATACTAGAGTTAGGTAAAAAAGTTCATAGAAAGAATAAGAGCATATGTTACACTTTTTCAGCTTATCAATCTCCATTAAACTTTAGAAATTCTTCTATATCAATAAAGCTTGTTGTTTTTCCATTGAAAGATATTGTTCATGGACAGTAGAGCATGTATAGATGAAGTAAATTTGCTTAAGTGACTTTAAAATCTTTTAGCAGTGCATTACTTAATTAAACAAAAATATTTAAAATTAAGTTGAAAAGTTATTTTTAAAAAAATTTCAGAAGTAATAATTTATTTTCCAATTTTTTTTTAAATGTGTGTGTGCTTAGGAGAAATACTAGAGTTGATCATGTGGTTGTGGGAAGCAATCAAATGTTGATATTGGGGTGGTTTTTAAAAAAAATAGTACAACTTTAACCTTTGGATTAATTAAGTCACATAAAAATATATTTGAACTTGACTTTTTATTAATTAAGCCTTTTAAAAATAGATTTAACCTCAAGACAGTAATTAGAATGTAATTCACTTTGTTTTAATTATTAAATAAAACATTATTTATTTAATTTAAAGCAAATATCTTTTATTATTAAATAAAAACCATTTGCTTTATCTAAAGCAATATTTTTTTTTAAATAAATATTTTTTTCTTTAAGAGTTTTTAAAGAGTTATAATTAGAATAACTCTGATATTAAATAATACAATTTATGAAATTTATTACTTTTTTAAAGAGAATTCACACTTAAAATAATCCATTTTAAACTTTCCTCTCTTAACACACATACATATCTTCACACATGATTCACTAGAATGTAATTAAAGTAATTATGACATTTACTGGAGGTTAATAAATAAAATTTTAAAAGATATCAAAAACAAATCTTTATCTACTGAAGTCAACTCAAACTATAATCCATTTTAAACTAATTTCATCTAAGCTTAACATATTAAATTCTAACCTGAAACAGATATTAAATCAATTAACTAAGATCTTTAGTAACTATTAGCCAAATACATTTTAACACAGATATTTTATTAATATAACATAACATGTTTTATATTTTGAGGCATTAGAGCTATGTTTCAGTTTTTTAAAATTTAAATTTGCATTTTTTTTGCTCTCTACTGAAAATTTTGCAAAGCTTTTTTTTATGGCTTTAAAATTTGTGTTTTTTTATTTTCTAATATTTTAAATGCAAAAAAATCAAAAGGTGGCAGAGAAAATCAAATTGGCAGTCTGAAAAGAGATCCTAAACTCTGCCTATGATGGATAACCATTATATATTTTGCAATCTCAAACCTTGCATGTTCACTTCAAGAAAATATTATGATGGTCTAAAAACTTCATTTTTTGGAAAGTTTATGATTGTATTAGTGTGGTAATTATGTAATAATTATTAAAAATGAAAAGTAAATGCTATTATATATTCATTTTTTACAGAAATATTTTATTTTTAGATAGAAAAGAATATTTTCTTCTAAATATTGTTATTATAGAGATTATGATCATGGGGAACACAGCTGTCTACAAAATGAGGTCATTCACCTCATAAAAATTATGAAAAAATTGTAAACTTTTAAAACATAAATTGATATATTTAGTAATTATTAAAAAAAAATTCATTCAGATTTTTAAATCATATGTGAAACAATGAAGATTTTGTTCATTTTATAAATTGAATTGGCTTCACATGAAATTTGATGGTGTGATTACATTTTGTTTTGAATAAATATATTTTTTTTAATAATTTTAGAAATCAAATGTGATTTTTTTTTTTAATTTATTTAATTTCTAAACAAAAATATCTATCAAATGACAAATTTATTATATTGTGATAAATAATAAAGGTTTAATAACAAAATGAACATTGATAGCTTAAATCTAGTGAGAACACAGAAAGCTGTCATAAAATTAGTGCAATAAGAGATGGTTAAGAGTGAATAATAAATATTTTTATACAGTTTAAAAATAGTACAGTTTATTTAGCAAAAGAGTTATTTTTATTTGAGTTTAAATTTTAAAAAAAAAATACTATTAAATGCTTAACTCTGACTGAACCAAATATAAGGTTACTATATATATATATAAAACTGATATTTCAACCAGGTCACACTGATCATCAACTGGATAACAAATATAAATTAATTGTTATACAATTGATCATCACTGTGATCTTATTGAAACATTGATTTATATATGTTTTCAATAAATTATACACAAATGTATCTGGATAATATTTCATTATATTTGTAGCCTTAGAAAATCTTTGATTTAATATATATATATTGAAATAGTATATTCTTTGGAATATATATATTGAAATAGTATATTCTTTGGAATATATGGAATATATTTCATTGCTATATAAATTAAGTAAATGTATAGAAAGAAATTTTACTAATTTAAAAGTATTACATCATTAATATTTTAAAATATTGAGTTGCTATTATCATTATTTAATGGTATTATATATTTTTTTATAGATAATGATTGTTTTTATTAAATTATAATTTAAAAGGGAATTCAGTTGTTGAATTTAAAATAGTAATTTTAAAGAATTGACAATTATTTATTGCAAATATTTCTAAATAGACTTGTAGATTTATTTAGTGTTTTAATGGCAAGAACGATTTCTTGTCAAGAAACTGTTTTGATCATGTGAACAGAATCATTGGCTGCTGAATTTTAAAAGGAAAACATTGGCTTTTAAACTCTCAAAAAGAACTGTAAATAAATACTTTTTATCCCAAGAATTTGAGAACCAAGACTCAAATGGATAATCTACTTCATTTTTCATTTATCAAAAATAGCATTACCTCATAATCATCAACTGCTGCAAAATCATGATTTTTCTGCAACTTCATTTAGGTCTATCTTCTATATTTCAAATGAAGTGTCATTATGAAAGAAGGACTACCTCCTTCAGCTTAAATTTGGATAGCATTAACATTTTCTACTAGTAAACAAGTTAAAATTATAAAACAACATAATTTTTTATTAAATATTTTTATTTATAATAAATTGTTTTTGCATAAATATTACACTGATATTAATTATTTATAAATTGTCAATTCTGAAATATTGGATTTATCACTATGTGCATAATTATCAAAGCTATATGCAAGTAATATTGTCAAAATGTTTTAAATATAATGTTAAAAAATAATACAGATGTAATAAATGATTTTTTTGTTTTATAGATGTCACATTTCAATACAGATTATGAAATATATAATTTGTGTTATTTAATGATATTTATATTTTTAAATAATGATTGTTTAAGTGGTAATAAATATTTACTTTATACATATATATTGTAACTAATAAAAATATAGAAAACTAAATTAATATACACTATCTACAAGTATGCTTTTAAGTAGTTTTTCTTCTAAACTTTCCATACTTCTAGACTCTCTATATTTATTTTACTATCTTCTCTTAGACTTTCTATATCTTCTTTTAAGTCTTCTCTTAAACTTTTAAACATATGCATCATCATTTCCATTTCAAGTTTATTTGTTTTATCAAAATTTAATTTATTTTGTTTTTGACTTCCCTGACCACCAAGAACCTGCACATCCATTCTCTTTCTGAGACACATCCCCACTGACTGATTTGCCTTTTACCACCTTCCTTTCTCATGCTTTCAAAAAAAATTTCATATCCATTATTAATGAATCATCCAATAATAATTCATATATTACTTGTATATATTCATAATAGAGCTCATCCTTCAAATTATATACTCATCTATTCCCTTAGAGATCTGCCAGATACTGACAGACAACAGAATGATTTGCATCTCACAATTCTGAGACAAATAAAAAAATTCAGTCACAGCACTTTATGCACCCAATGCATCATGAACACTTAGAAAGCCATCCCTATTCCATCACTTTAAGCTACCACAATCCTTAATAGAATAATGCAAAGTTTGTTACAATGCTCTGCTTTTTTCAAGTCTTATGGGCTGAATATATAAAATAATGCCTTGCTCCCTCTTATGGAGTTTTAATGGCAAATATAAAAACTATGCCCTGCTTCTTTCAAGTCTTAAAGGATAAAATATGTAAGAAAAACTATGCCTTGCTCACCTTTTAGGAGACTTATAGGCTAAGATCATGGCAGAACTACTGTTAACTGCTTCATGATAAATAACAATAAATCATAAATTATGTGGGAGCAGTAAATGGGATTGAACAGTCATGAGTTGCATGAATACACAGCATCTACAAGGCGATGTCAAAACCCTCCATTTATCATCAAAACTGCAATAAACTCCAACAGTCAGATATTCAATTCAACCTCCAAAATCATAGACTTTCTACAAAATGAATTCTCCAAATATACATGAAATCATTATTTCATAATTCATAACCATCAATATTCCTATCCCTATCTTACAGTAATAGCAAAATATTTTTATAGAATCCTACTGTTAGCTTAAACACTGACTCAAGTTGTGATATATATATATATAATATTTTAGAATTGAAAAACTAAGCTGTTTTATGGCTGTACTCATTTATCAACATTGATGAAGAAATAAATAAAACAATAAACATCTTCGTATAAATGTCTAAAATAAGAACATATGGCCAAAATAATTCTATGAGAAAAAAAAATTACACAACAATTTTTTTTTAACTACACATCTCTTATCTTTATAAAGACTGCTTCTCCTCTCAGGTAGACAGTATATCTCATGCACACGTTGGCGCTATTTGTAACTCTTTCAGACAAAACAAGATAAATTGATCCTAAATAATATAACTGTTTATAAAGAAACTATAAAATGATTTAAATAAAATCTTTTCTTTTAATATATCTGTAATTGTCTCTAAGTTTATGTCTGTAAATACAGACACACACACATATATTCCCAAATATGTAAAACTTGCCTATTAAAAAATGATCTAAATGATTTAAAAGCTATAAATTAAAATTCATAAAATAAATCAGCAAGACTATTAGAATCAAAGTGTGATTAAAGAACAAATATTATAATCTATTAAATTATAAACTATCTTTAAAGAAGGTTAATAAGCAAAGTCAGAAAAATGATTTATTGAATAGTTTGTGTCTACAGACAACTATTTATATAAGCCTTAAAATTTTAACTTTTAAGTATAATTATTAAACGATTCAAAGTATATATTATTTTTTTACTAACTCAAAGTTGAATAGAGAGAGAAACAAACATCTATCTCACTTTCCTTCTGAGACTTTTGGATGCTTGGTCATATAGGATTTGAACTCAGATGCCTTACAGCTTTCCCCTCCTTTAAAAGAAAATGTGATGATGATTTTTCTTTTGTTTTTTTATGCACACACTATTGCAATTTAGTCACAGGCTAAATTAGAATGTGTACAATATATATATATATATGTGTGTGTGTGTGATTTGACTGGTATGTATATATTGGTAACTGAGATATTATTAATATGTTTAGCTTGATATTATTGGTTAGTTCCAGTTATAAATTCCTATGGTTTCATTTTATAGCGATTTTTTTTTTGTAGTGAATACTTTCTATTGTGGAGGGATAATATTTATAGCTTTATAAATAATAGAGCTATAATAATGGATTACTATTTAAATATTTTATATATAAAGTTTTTAGAATAGTTGTTATTTCTATATCATTACATAGAATATTATTGCATAGTTACGCTTATATCTAACAAACATTTCATCCATTGTTTAATTTTATAGCCCTTGGTGTATGAGTTAATGTGATACTAGGTATTGAGATAAGGATAGCTTGTTTGATTTGGCAGTGTTTCAGATTGTTGGTCACACATGTGTTTGTTAATTTTGATGTATTAATTTAGATATTGGTAACTATTACAATGTCATTATTATTTTATTTTTTAAATAAATTATTTTGTTTAATAATAAATTATTTTGTTTCTTTTATTACTGACTAATTATGAAATACAAAATATTGATGTGCCAAATTAATAGGTGTCCAAATGTAACTCATGCTGGGTAAACTTGTCTTTTATTTTAAGATTTATTATTAATTGGAGTAGTTTCATTTTGTAATTCATAACTTCCCAATATTTGTTTGTAATTGTTACTTTACTAGTAAACTTATCTTCTTTGTTTGGTATTTTCTTATATTAATTATTAATACTAAATTACAATTGGGTGTTGGAAAGAAGTTTAGATTTATTATCTAATGGCACTTTTTACTAAAGTTACATATGGAACTATATATATATGAATGTTAAAGATTTGATCGATTAAGTATATGCACAGATAAAGGATTTTTAAAGTGGATCCAAAGATAAATTAATTGTAATTAAATTATATAATAGAAAATTCTAACATATCCTTTTTTTTTTTATAAATGTTCTGGTATTCTAAGGCTCTACCTCAACTTATTATCAAGTATTATTTATTAAATATTTGTGTAGTGAGAGAGAAACTGGGCTGACAAATTTAACACTGGGTAACAGTTTAAAATTTGTTACATTCTTGGAAGAGAATGTCACACAAATCTAAAACGTGTATATACTTTAAGAGGTTTTTTTTGCTCCATATATATATATAATCAAAACTGCCTAACACTATACTAGTAAAAAATAAAAATGCAAGACCATAAAACAATACAATACTAGATTAAATCCAAAATTTTACCAAAATCTTTATACAACCATTGTTTCATCTATTACAAATAGACCTTCTCAAGTGAAAATCAAACTAAAGGAACAAACATATATATACAAACAAACAAACCTTCCCATAATTCATTTCAAACTCCACCTTCCCTTAATATCAAAAGAAGGGAAGGTGGAGTTTGAAATGAATTATGGGAAGGTTTGTTCGTTTGTATATATATGTTTCTTCCTTTAGTTTGATTTTCACTTGAGAAGGTCTGTTTGTAGTAGATGAAACCATGATTGTGTAAAGATTTTGGTAAAATTTTGGATTTAATCTAGTATTGTATTGTTTTATGGTTTTGCATATATATATATAAAACCATTGGATGGAAAACAGCCAACACTTAGACAATACCAATATAGATAATAATTAAGAATTTCAAACTGTTATCAAGGCAACCTCCTTTTAGAAATAGAGACAGAATCCCACCTCCATTAATGGTCTCATATATTTATAAAGACACTAAAGATTACAATTTGACTACAGAAATTGAAATTATTGGTTGGAAGAAGTTTAAATAAACCTCCTTAAACAGATAAATTTGAAAATTATAATTGCAATTTGTAATATTATAATTGACTATTTGTTAGTCTGCATTCAGAACAGGTTATATTTACGTGTGTAAGGAGGTTTATTTAAACTTCTTCCAATCAATAATTTCAATCTCTGTAATCCAGTTGCAATCTTTAGTGTCTTTATAAATATATGAGACCATTATTGGAGGTGGGATTCCACCTCTATTGCTAAAAGGAGGTTGCCTTGACAACAGTTTGAAATTCTTGATTGTTATCTATATTGGGAGTGTGTGTGTTGATTGGTTTCTAATTGTTACTTATAAACCCATTTAACCTTGAGCATTACTGCACTTATTATTTATGTAATACTTTGGGTGCAATTTGAAAAGTATAATTGCAATTTATAATGTTATAATTGACTATTTATCGATCTGCATTCAGAACAGGTTGTATTTACCTGCTTAATGAAGTTTATTTAAACTTCTTCCAATCAGTAATTTTAATCTCTGTTGTCAAGTTGCAATCTTTAGTTTCTTTATAAATATATGAGACCAGCAACAGTTTGAAATTTTTGATTGTTATGTATATTGGGATTGTCTAAATGATCACTGGTTTTTAATGGTTACTTATAAACCCATTTAGCATTGAGCATTATTACACATTTTATATATATATATATATATATATATATATATATATATAATAATGCTCATATATATATATATATATATATATATAATACATTGAGATTAATACTCCCAACACTATCAAAGCACAAGACAAAACTTGTTTTAGAGAAAAGAACAACTGTCTTTTCTCTTTATTTTAATTTATATAGAGAAACTAATCTTAAGCACTTTGGATAGATATATTTCAAACTGCTTTAAATTATTTTAATTACATTTGCTAAATTTTACAACTTATAGCTTATCAATACCAAATTAAATAATGAAATATGTAAATATAAATTTTCCAGCAATTAATATTATATAATACATCAAGATTAATACTCCAGTACTGGTCTGTTAAGTAAATGAAATACTCTCAATACCAAACAAAACATATAATTTTTTTTAGAGAAAAGATCAGATCATCTTTTCTCTTTATCTCAATTTACATCAATAAATTGAAAATTTTTATCAATTCCAATTAAAATAATATAAAGCAATTGAAATATACTTTAATAAAGTAATATGATTGATTTAAAATCTTTATGCTTTCTTTTCAAAGTGCTTAAGATCAGTCTCTATATAAATTGAAATAAAGAGAAAATATAATCAGATCCTTTTGCCAAAAAATTTTTGTATCTTGTGTTTTGGACCAGTGTTGGGGTATTAATGTTGATATATTATATAAAATTGACTGCTAGGAAGTTTATATTTATATATTTTATTATTTGATTTGGTATTAACAAGCTGTAAATTGAAAAATATCAATTATTAGTAAAAAAGTTTGTATTCTCATAATGTACATACTTGGAGAGTTCTTTGTTCTATATATATTGCAAAATTTATGCTGTAAATTTCTAATGTTATATATATATTAAGCTCGCACAAAATCTGCTTAATTATGAAATAACACAATTTTGACCAAAATACTTGCATTCTCATAAAATATTTTCAATATTTAATTATGTCATACATTTTAACAAGCCCTTTACAATATTAAGATGGTGATCACTTCATGATCTTTCAACTAATATTTGGTTGTTTGTTTTCCCTCATCAGCCATGTTGATCCTATCTTCTTCTCCAAATCCACATTTCAAACCTTCAATCTATTTTTATTTTTTTAATCATACAGGTCTTACTTTTATATACACTTCCACTTCAAGATAATATTTTAACAACTTTAATTTTTACTTCAATCAGCTGCAAAATAATACTTGCACTTTAAAAACATTCTCTAATTTTCTTCCAACTGTTGTCTTAATCTTTTATTATCATTTATATTTATCAGTTTATACTTATGTTCATAAATTAAGATTTGTACAATTTTACACTCATCAGAAGAAATTTTATTTTATTCAGTATTTGTAAATAGTGAATTTGTCTCATTTATGAGGTTTTTTTTAGCTATCACTAATGTATGATTTTTGGGTAGATTAATTTTAAATGCATTGAATATAATAATTAAATTTTTCCTATATTATAGACTAAACTCATCAGATACAGAGAACAGCATTAAAATACATATTATTTAATTTTCCAAATAGTAATTAATTAAATGAATGAAGAGTCACAAATATTGTATTATGTTTCCAGATACAATGATGTGCATTGCACTTACATATATGATGCAGTTTGTTAAATATAAGCTTCCATTTACTTCTTTATTTGGTGTATATTTTTCGAGCACCAAGCTGTCAAAATATCTAAACTGATTAAGCTGATGATTATTCAAGATAGAAATTGATACAGATTTTTCTTTCATTATCAGTTGATAAAGCATCCAAGATTTTCGGATGGCATAGTATGAGTAAACTTCTGGGTGAAACTACCTATTTCCCCATATTGCCATAAATCTTTTCAAAATAACTGACCTTTGCTTTGATTAATTTGATAAAAATACAATATATGACACTTTTTCTGCTCTTTCCTAGCATCAAGTGTGCTTTTGATTTTATAAAACTGTATGGAGTGTTTGTTATTTATTTATTTATAATACTAAGTGAATTTTTCAATAAAAGTTTTGAAAATGATTTTGCCATAATGAACAATAGATATTCTATGATAATTGTTGAATTTTTTTATATTTTTATAAATTGGAATAATAATAACATTTTTAAAATTAGATGGCATAAAATTCATAGTTTCAAGTATCTCTAGGTTTAAATAATATGATGTAATGGGTGTATTCATGTATTATTGTACTAAAGATGATCTAAATATTCCTACTTAAAATATTATTTTATAAAACTGTATCATTCACTGACTTTATAGGGTCTCAATTAGTAAATGATTGTATTCATATGCTGTTTTATTAGTTTTGTTAGTTTGTTGAACTTTATATACTATAACCAACATAACAGAACTAATTTTAATTTTACAAATTGTAAATAAAACATTTAAAAATATTTCTTGGGTTGTTGTTATTTTATCAAGCTTTGTAAATAAATCAATTATTTTATATAGCGCGATGTTTTTTATAAACATATCTTTTCCAAAGACTTTATCATGTGGTTGAAGTGTCAGTATTCATTCATTTTATATTTAAAATCCAAAGCGCATGTGCAACAGTTTAATGCTGTTTAAATATTATTGTTTATCAAGCTTTGTAAAGAACAAGGAAATTTTGAAAATTATTTTAACAATTTGAAAAAAGAAAAATAAAGGGAGAAAATCATGAATAATATAAGTGGATGGAAGATGCTTACAAATTTCTGCAAATATTGGTGCTTTTTTTTTTTTTTTTTTGCGTTAGTTCTTGTGTTTATAAACATGAATCATAGTGTAGATTAGTTTTATGTTTCATTATTTTTTTTTAGTTATTATAAAATAGTTTTATATTAACTATGTATAGTTTTTTGATGTTTTAAAAAAATAAATCTTTTTTTTGTGTATCTGTATGAGATAAACTGCAACCTCCTTTTTTTTTTTTTTTAATGAAACGAAAACATATCGGTTTTTACAAGTTAATAACTTAATTTGTTTAATGATATTTTTACTTTTTCATGTTGCATAGAATCGAGGAAGCATTAAGTTGCTGAGATTGATTGCATGCGAAAACTATTAAGATAATCTTAGAACTTCTTACTCTCACTTTTCATATTATTTTTAAAAATAAACAATTCACTAGGGGGAGGGGTAAAATAATAGAAATGCATAATTTATTGATATTTTCCAAGATAATTTTAAAATGATAATGAATTTTTATGCTTTAATTACGTGAACATTGCGAAATCATTTTTAACAAAATTAATTATGAATGTGTTTTCACAAATGTTTTTTTTTTAATATTTAATGAAAGTATTTTAGCTGTGAATTGTGTTAATGCTTAAAATTTGTATTATTAATAAATTTTACATTGGAGTGTTTAGAGCATTAGCATACTATGTCCACGACTTAAGATTCACATTTCAAATTAAATTGGAAATTTTTCATGTAACTGATATATTTCCAAATAGCTCTGAGATTTTTGCGAGCAATTGACCCAGAGCATACCCAGCTAAACATGTAGTTTAATTTTATTAATGAATATCTGTTTCTAATTATATGGAGTGGAAATAAATGAAAGTAATTAGTTTCTCTATTTTTAAGTCTTGTTTATATGTAAGTATATTAAGAATTTGAAGTCATTTGTTTGTTTGTTTTTTACAGCCAAAGTACTATTTTGTAATTATACTTTTATAGATGCGCGACAAATAATTGACAAAATTTAACTAGAAAATTATAGAGTGCGTTTTTTAGGTATTATTTTAAAAATAATACATGCAAGCATAAAATAATTTAAATAGACTTCAATAAAATAAAAATGGTTTGATTGCTCAGTTTATTAGACGTCGAGCACTAGAAATCATAAACTGAGTCATGATCCATGAATACTGAATTATACCACTGTATTTAACCACGAGAACAATAATCCGCATTTACCCTAGACTTTAAAAAGCTTGAGGTTGCTAGTAATTGTTCCTAACTTTATCAGTAAAAACATTACAGATAATAGACTTTTAAAGCCAGTAATCATAGTTTTTATATATGGCATCATGGTATGGTATATTATTAATTTGTTTACATACATCTTCTTAATCTGAAGTTTATTCTAAGAACTGTTGTTTTTTCCAGCAATTAGATTAAATTAAATCTATCTAATCATACAATTATTGATTATTAAATAGGAAAACCATTAAAAAAATATTTTTATTAAATAACAGTTTATTAAAGGTCTTTTTTGTTGTTGGTTCATGAATATTTAATGGCTTTTCACAGTGGGTCATTTAATACTACTTTTACCGCTTATCTCATATAGATAATAGTTTTTTATTACATGATTAATTCTAAATACTTTCAAAGTTTTATCATCATTATATATATATAATTTGTCATGAACTATACAAAACTTATTCCTTCTTTTAGCTATCCTGAAACTTTAAATGAATAATTTGTAAAAGTGACAGTGTAGTCATTTGAATAACTATTTTACTTTCTGTATGTAATACCCATATTAATCCATTGTTAGTGATGCTAGTTTCTTATTAACAATATATATATATATGTTTTTTCTTCATACATTTAACATATGCTTTCCATTACAGTTCTCTTTATTGTCTCTTTTTATATTTTATTGTTAATTAATTTGGGTACAGTCTTTAATCATTCATGTATAATGTCAACTATTCAACTACTATTGAATTTGGGATTGACTAAAATGTTTATATTGATAAATTATAAATAAACTTTGGAGTGGAGTTAGGTTAAGGTATTAAATTTAATTCTGTAATAACAATGAAAATTTTTTTATGGCTGAAAAATTTCAAAGTAATCTACAGCCTATGTTTAGAAATAAATTAGATTTACAATACCCATCTTTAGTGTTAACACTATTGTTCTTTTGCTACAATGTTAGCCATGTCAACCTAGCCATATTGTATAAGACAGAGCCTTTTTAAATCATTCTTTGCTCTTTCTATTTTTGTAGTAGGCAGGGTAATCTGTGAATAGGGTTCCATAAACATAATATTTTTCCAGCATGAACTTCTGTCTCAAATTCAGTTCCTAGTAGACTCATTAATAATTGTACTGTCTTAAGCAAAGATCACAACTAAGAATTGTCTGGCTATTAAACTTTCACCATCATTGCCTTAAAAAATGAAAAGAAAAAATGGGAATTGAAAACAGAAATGTTGGATATGTAGTTAAAGAATGGAAATGTAATTATTTAAACATTCAATCCCATTGGCATAATTAACTTGGGGGAAGGCTGATGGCATGAGAAGTTTATGATGTCTATGTTATATATAAAATTTAAATGACTGAAGACAAAAAGAGAAGACAGAAAAGACTACTTGTATTTGAAATATGAACTAATATTCTATCTCATCGTCAGGCATTGTTTATTTGTTATTTTCAGTTGACTTTATCCTGAGCACAGCCTTCAATAATAAAAAAAAATCACAAATAAATAAAAATTATATAGGAGTTGTAAAATAAAATAAATTTTTATAGTAAATATATCAATAAATCAATGTATGTTGTAATATCAAAATTCACTTCTTATCATTCACTTTTAAACATGTGTTAATATATATATATATATATATATATATATATTTTAAACATGTGTTAATATATATATAATAATTAATAAAACAAGTCATAAATTTCATACATTGTTCTTAAGCTTGCATTTAAGTGATCACTAGATGGAGCTTACCAATAGCTCTCTAAACAAGCTTTATTTTTATAAGTGCTAAAAAAGAAAGAATTCAAAATCTCGATCATTAAGTCCCTACCTCCAGACCAATTGGGTTCGAGCTTATGGATCACCACAGTGGAGGGCTGGGACTCTAGAAACTAGATCTAAAATATTAATTCAAAAGTCAGCACTTATAAAGCATGTTTCTATCAATTTGAAAGTCTGAACTTTTCAAACACGTAAATGTCTTCAAATCCAGCTTTTCAAACCAGATAGCTATATGGGTCTGAATTCAGCTCAGTTTCACCATATAGTAAAAGCCTCTGCAATATAACATCACAAAAGCCTTCAAAGGTACACTTATAATAATTAATAAAACAAGTCATAAATTTGGTAACGTACTTTTAAGCATGCATTTAAATGATTATTAGGTGGAGCTTACCAATAGCTCTAAACAAGCTTTATTTTTATAAGTGCCAAAAGAGAAAGAATTCAAAATCTCTATCATTACATCCCTACCTCCAGACCAATTGGTTTATCTGGCTTGAAAAGCTCGATTTGAAGACATTTATGTGCCTGAAAAGTTCAGACTTTTATATTAATAGAAGTGTGCTTTTATAAGTGCTGACTTTTGAGTTAGTATTTTAGATCTAGTTTCTAGAGTCCCAGCCCTCCACTGAGATCAACCATAAGCTCAAACCCAATTGGTATGGAGGTATTGTCTTAACAATAGAGATTTTGAATTCTTTCTCTTTAGGCACTTATGAAAATAAAGCTTGTTTAAAGATATTGGCAATCTCCATCTAGTGATCATTTAAATGCAAGCTTAAAAGCAAGTTACCAAATTTATGACTTGTTTTATTAATTATTATGAATGTACCTTTGAAGGCTCTCATGATGGTATATTGCAGAGGCTTTTACTATATGGTGAAACTGAGCTGAATTCAGACCCATATAGCTGTCTGGTTTGAAAAGTTGGATTTGAAGACATTTACATGTCTGAAAAGTTCAGACTTTCAAATTGATAGAAATGTGCTTTATAAGTGCTGACTTTTGACTTAGTATTTTAGATCTAGTTGCTAGAGTACCATCCCTCCACTGAGGTGATCCATAAGCTTGAAACCAATTGGTCTAGAGGTAAGGACTTAATGATAGAGATTTTGAATTCTTTTTCTTTCAGCATTTATAAAAATAAAGCTTATTTAGAGCTATTGGTAAGCTCCACTAGTTATATATATATATATATATATATATATATATATAGATATATATATATATATATATATATATATATATTGTAACATATGGGATTTGAACACAGACTTTCAAAATATCTTTAGCCTTCCACTATATCTCATACAACTAATACACATGACCACACATATGTGAAAAAGATAAATGATCTCCAATAATATGTATTTCATGCTAAATCTGCATAATTGGTCCAGACCACTATCTCACACATATATGTAATCACTGCTCAGTTTATATTAAGATAGAAAATCACACTTTTATGAGTAGGTCTCAATCCACTTCATCCTTCAACTATTCAGCTCTCCATATCACTGAAAATCTATTGATGGAATGCCCACATTTCTTGTTAATGCCAATATTATAGTCGTGTCCATGTTGACTTTAAATTAATCGGATACCTTATGTATAGGACCTTATCCATTTGAATACACAAAAGAGGGATGGGCAAGATATAGGCAGAATTTGTAATATTTTAAATACAAGTATATTTTATATCTTTTATAATACATCTGGACTCCATGTATATAAAATATATTTGTATTTAAAACATTATATACTGTAACAGTATATTTAATCCCTAAGGTTTAAATATAATTTGTAATACTTTAATTTTTTTTACTTATATAAACATAATCCTGTAATAAATAGACTTTATTGTATTGAGCTATATAAAGCCTTAACTAAATATTCTAATTTATTAATAAAATGGTATATTAAACATGCTTCGATAATAATTTGCTAAAGTCAATTAACTTGTTTAATATTTTGGTTAAAAATCCAAATTTGAAAGTTTAAACCTGAATAAAGAATTATATTAGAATGTGCTGTGTTTTAAAACTGATTGCAGTAAATAAAATTGTTATTACTATTTGTAAAGTATAGTTATTAATTTATGTTAGTTTCTAATTTTTTTGCTAGGTTTAAAAATAAGATACATTAAAAATAGTATTTCATAAAGTGTTAATTAATCTAACATCTATTTAAAGTTATAATTTGAGATATTAAACTTAAAGATAGCTAATTGGAATAGGGTTTGATTTAAATAAGCATTTAATAACTAAAAGTTGAGTTTTATTGTTTTTAAAATATTGGTTGTATGTAGTATATGTGTGAGAGAGTGTTTATGCATGTGTCTTAAAAGATTGGAACATTTAAAAAATGATTATTAAAAGTAATATATTTTTAAAAGAGTGTTTATTTTGAATAAAATAAGTTTCATTTAATTAAAAAATAGTTTTTTTAATTAAATAAATGGTTTATTTAATAATTAAATAAAGTCAATAAAAATAATTATTTTATTGTCTAGACATCACATGTTTAGAAAGTCTTAATTAGTAAGTTGAAAGTTAATTTTATAAATAAATGATCTTGGAATTAACAGAAGATAAAAATATGCTAATGGTAAAAATCCCACACTAATAATCAAACTGGATTTCTTGAATCATAACATGTGATATACTCTACAGTAAATAGAACATGCACATCTGTATAAAAACAAAACCAGAAAAATAAAGATACAAGATTCACATTATTAACAAAATATCTTTATTATTTTTACTTAATCAATTTAAAATGTGTTACAGTTTATTTTATTTTAAAATTCTCATTTTTTTTATCAGTTTAAATGTTAGAATAAAAAATCACAAATTATTCAGGTAGAACTGCTTTCCTGTGTATGTCCACATTCACACAGGAATAAATCACTGGAAAATTCAAAAGTTACATTATTTTTTAAAGAAAGTTAAAAAACATCTTGAATGAAATAGTTATTGAAAACCTATAAGATATTCATATATGCATATATTAATTTTATCTTATTTATAGACTTTTAGTTAATCTAAACTTTGGCTAGTAAATCATTTAATTAACATTTTATTATAACTTTTAAATTTGTAATTGACACTAAATCTAGTTCTTAATAATGTTTCCTGTTATATTTGATAAAGTTCTGATTTAAAATAAGTAATTTATACAGACAATTTAAGTAATGAAAGACAGTCATTATTAACTTATTAGAAATAAGTTTGAAAACTGTTATATTTTTATTAAACCAAAAGAGTTGCAGTAATAAATTGTTTAAAAATTATTGCCAGTCTTAAAAACAAAATAAAATGTGATAATTTTATACAGTTTTATATAATTCTAGTAAAGGAGAACATTATCCAAATCAACTTTCTCAATATTTTAGAAAAGACTTTGTTCATCTGTTTTTTTTGTTAATGTAAATAAAATAATATTTTGTTATTATAAGTTATTATTTTAAAATTCATCTACCTATTTATTTAATTTCATTTTAAACATGAAAAAACTTTTAATCCTTAAGTTAAATGGGTAAACAAATATAGTCTATAGTTAAATGTTTTACAAACTTGAAATGATTTTATTATTGTATAATTATAGTTTTATAATTTATTTCCATTTTATTATTATACCATTTATGATATTATGAGGTATATTTATTTATATTGTTATACACATTAAATGAATTTTGTAAGAAAACATCTAGGTAAAAGGCTTTATTTTAAGCATAAAGCATTAAGAGTTTATTCCAATATAATAGAATGTATTTTAGTACCCATGGCAAAAACAGCTGTTTATATTTGACATATGACAGTGAATGAAATGTTTGGGAGTTGGTGTGTGTTAGTTTAGATAGTTTATAAAATTTTAATATTTAATGTTGTTATGCAATCATGATGTATCAGTTTACATATAGTGATAAACCAAATAGATATGTTATTATGCTTATGAATGTGTGTGAGTTGATTATTTATTTATTTTTATTACCACATTCATGCCTTATGTGGTTATTAATTGATATGCTGCTTGTAAACATATATGCATTTAGGCATTTTTATGTTGGTATTTTATTGCTTTTATATATGTTAAGCCCCTCCATGAAAGAGAGTATGGCCTTCTTGTTTCAGCACTGCCAGATCAAATTACTGGATGCTTATTCATATATTTTCTATAACCCTTTTTGCCTATAACTTAATATTATTATGTATTTTTAATATGTGAGAATATTTTAAGGCATGTCTATCTTTGAGATTAGTTTATTAGCTCTACTACAGTTTAATTTTAAATATATTAGTATAATTAAAAGTATTGAGCTTATCTATGTCCTCGCCCCTTATAGGTATTAATATAATTGTAATGTTTTGATTATTTTTGCATAATATTAAGATATCTTTGCATATTTATGTGAGAAGTATATTTCCATACTGATTTTTAGACATTGTTCATGCTGTAAGGTATTTAATATCATACTAGTAGCCTGGGTATAGGGATGTATGTATGTATTGTCATGTGTATATAATAGTAAGAGAGATAGTATCAAATAAAATGTGAGAACTTTTTGAGTAATATAAAAAATGCTGTCATTATAAATTTTGTAGGAATGTTTCAGAAAGGAGTTTTATTTCAAAATATACCAATACACAATTTTTTAGATTAAAATTAATACTTATTGCAAATATTTATTATATTAAATATTATTATCCTGTAAATAAATATTTTTGCTATTTATTAATATGTTTCTGTTTTGTTATCACTATTATATTCATTATCTAGAAAATATAATTTAATAAAGTTTTATTATTCATTATTTTATACAAGTGTACATTTCAAAAATCACATAAAATTTATTGATCTATTTTGTGTATTATTTATTTTATCTGCATTGTAATAAGATACATAATATATTGTTTCATCTTTATTTCAACTGTAATTTTGTAATGCTGTGGGTAGTATAAAATTACCCCTTTTACCTGCTGCATTAATTTTTTTTTAGTATTTGGTGAGGTTCATACTTGAAGATATTAAATGTTTATAGGTGATGTAAATTGAATATTTATATAAGAAGAATTGTAGAAATTTTCATATAATATTTTATATGCTAGCCATTTGCATATGGGCATTTTTGTTTGCCTAAGACACAAGATATTCTATGATAGAATCATAAGAAGAAGGCAGAATATTTAATGTATAGCTTAAATAGTTATTGCATTTAAGAACATTAAAGTATTTATAACAAAATCATTTTTCTTGTATCAAATACATGAGTAAACCCAGAGATGTAGAGTATAGATCTACTATAACAACCTGAGATTTAAAAAAAAGAGCCTGAAATAAAATTTTAAATATAAGAATAACCAGAGATTTTAATATTTGGATTTGTATAGTGCAGGGGTGGGCAAACTTTTTTCGCTGAGGGACACATTGTCTTTCATAACACTTCTAGCAGCCACAAGTAACATAAATAGAAGTATTATGTGAAGCATTTATTTATTTGTTTTATTTATTTATCTTATTTTAAATTTCATGTCATATACACATTATAAATTAAGTTGTATTTAAATAAGTCTTAAAACTTTCTTTTTTTCGATTTTAAATAAAAGCAAGCAACTAATTAAGCAAATGGTTTTTTTTTGTTGTTGTTACTAGACTAATCTGTCTGTAAAGATTTCATTTTTATTAAATATCATGCATTTTAGTTCAAAGTTTATGTTTGCAATTTTTTTAAAAAAAACAAAAACAGGTGTTTATAAACAATTGTTTAAAAATTAGTTTCATTGATTTGAAAATATTTATACATTTACATTTTTAAGAAACAAATATATATATATATATATACACTTCAATTATTAACTGGAAACTTAGCTATATATACAATCTGTATGATAATATATATAAATATGATATTTTTTAACTTATGGGTGTGCTGCACAAATGCATACCAAAATGTGGCCCCCAGGCCATAATTTTCCCACCCCTGATATAGTGTTTTGTCTATATAAGAGTGCTCATTCTCTGTAGAAACCCATAGGTATTATGGTATTGACTGACTGCATCATGTAACTTGACCTGCTCCTCTTGGAAGGGTTACAGTATATATATACATGGCCCCCAGGCCATAATTTTACCACCCCTGGTATAGTGTTTTGTCTATATAAGAGTGCTCATTCTCTGTAGAAACCCATAGGTATTATGGTATTGACTGACTGCATCATGTAACTTGACCTGCTCCTCTTGGAAGGGTTACAGTATATATATACATGTGTCAATCTCATGTGTGGTACATTTTTGCTACAGTCCTCTTGGAAAGGTTACAATATATATATATATGTCAATCTCATGTGTGGTATATTTTTGACTGTAGCTGATATACTTCTTGAAAAAATTGGCAAATCAATTTTCAGTATGCATTCATTTCAGGAACAATCTTTTTTGTCTGCTTTGGAACTGCTATATATAGAATGTAAATAAAATAATATATTTAGAATATAATAAATAATTATGCTAAAGTGAAATAAATGTAAAGGTATTATAAAGTAAAAATATTAAGGTTAAAATATGTTGATAAGATAAGAACTTCTGTATTGGAAAATATTTAAAAGAATAGACCAGGATGCAAATCAACTAAAATGATAAATAACAATGGTAGAACTTTTTATTGCTGTAGTGTTGCTACATGGGATTGAACTGAGAAAGAAATAAAATCTCACCTGTAAAAAGAATCAAGGTCTTCACTCACACATTCATATCAATGGAACTGATCATGTTTATCTGAAGGAACTACAAGGCTGAATGTTAAAAGAACTATGGATGACCCAGTTATCTGCACTGGTTCAAAAGTGGACTTAGGGATCTTTTTTTGCATGTCACACTAGCTTTATTATGTTTTTGTAAGTCTCTATCGCTGAATATTGAAAGTGTAATACTAATCTTTGTGAGTATTATTATGTTGAATTGTACATATTAAACATTGGTAATTTAAGTTTTATCTTTGTTATCTTGCTGGCAATATGCATCAAACATTAGTTATTAAGTTCTTGATTTCTGTTTGTCTGACCATCTTTACCATGACTGCAGTATTCATGATGGTTGAACATAGCAGGAACATTACCAGTAATCTATTACATCGACATGCCTATATATATATATATGCAAAACCAGAGATTCATATTATTAAAAATTTTAATAAATTCAACATCAAAATATCTCTGATTCTGTCTTAACTAAAGTATAACAATGTTGAAACAGACTAATTTATAATAAGCAATCCCATCACTAAATATTCTTGATCCAGCAAAGTTAGTCACTTATAGTATTAATATAAGACAAACAATTGTTATATTTATGTGGACTATTGGTCATAAAGCTCTTTATGTTAAAATGTAATAAAAATTTCAATTTTATTAAGGACTGAATACATTCAAAAATTTAGAAATCTTCATATCTAAAAATCAAAACTAAACAAATTATTTTGAATATTATAACAGACATACATCATTTTTATATGAATTGCAGATTTTATATGTAATGGTAAATTAAATTTGATTTAGAGTACTATAATTTCTACCGCAGAATTACAGCCAATTAATTGTTAATTTTTTTTTTCCAAAATAAATATAAAGAATTTAAGCATTTACCAATTTTATATCACTAGATTTTTTTTTAATACCTACTTTCTACTTATATTGCAAAAAAGCAGAAATATAAAAAAGTTTTTTTTTTTTAAACTAGTTATTATCTTTTCTTTTAAAATAGCTTTTTTCTGTGTAGTTCTTTTTTATATCAAGTTCTGCCACTGCCTTCAAAAGACATTTTCAAAATATTTATCTTGTCCGGTCTTCCCTTTCAAAAAAAGATGACAAAGTGGATTTATGGAGAGTGAGAACAAAATACTTGATAAATTTGATATTAAAAAGTTGCACCTGTGAAATAATGGAGATTGCACCTGTGTTTTTATTTCTTATGTCTCACATTTGATTTTTTTTTTTTTATTAAATTCATCAGGGATAGAAACTTTATTTAAAACATTTTTTATATATTTTGTTTGTTTGTGTAGTTTGAAATATAAAGACATATATATATTGCTAATTCCACATAAAATTGTATTAGTGTCGTTTTTATTGACTACATGACAAAATATCATTTTAAAAAATGACATCCAATATGTTTTGACAACTTTACTATTATAATGTCTGTGTAGGTTTATTTACAAATAATTCCCTACTGTAAACAAACAAATATATAAATTAAAATTATTTAGATGTTTAATTATAAAATAATAGTTTTTGTTATCAAAATATTTTTAAATAATGAAGTTTTATCTGAAACTGGCTTTCAAAATAAAGGTAATGCAATATATATTGAAAAGGCTTGTATCTTCTAGTCATGACTTCAATATGAAATTTGAATTCAGAATAAAAATCGGAATTTTTTTCATATGCCAAGAAGGCTTAGGACTTTTTCCAGGAAGCTGGCTTAGAGCCAAAGCAACTAGCAAAAATTATTTGGAGAGAAAAACAATAAGGAAAATCTTTACAAATATGGAAAATAAGTAATGTCTTCAGTTTTCCTACTCTTTTTGGGAGACTGTTGGAGATACCTTTTCTTTACAATCCAATATTAAAAGGTATCTTAAAATTATCTATATATAATTAATATTCAGTTTTATATTTCAAATATACAATTGCAAGTAGGAGAATTGATATATTAATGTCTGTAGTCATGTATTCCAAATGTAAGAATGACACATTAATTATAAATAGTCCATTACATTTGGGTAGAAAAAGATGAAACATTTTTTTAAAAAAGAAAGTTGTGCATTTATAATATATTAGAGACATATTTGGACATTATTAATAACTAAAATCCTTACTTAATTAAATTGAGACAAATGTAATTCTTTTTAATAAAGCATGATTAATATTTATTTATACATTTCTTCTAAGTGATTGTTAGGAATAAGTGCTTGCTAAAAAATAAACAATTATATAACAAATTTGTATTAAACAGAATGTATATCTATATATCAAGACTGCTTTTCTGACAATGATATTATTATTAGTGACTAGCTTAAAAGGAATCATGTAGCATTTTAGCTTGGCAGAGTAATAAATGTAGAGCTTCACAATAAATATAAAGATTTAAAGGAAGAAATTCAATCACTGACAAGAAGACTTAAAATGATTGATAGATTAAAACATTAAAGGAAATATAGATATTCACTGATCATGGAATACCATTATTATCCACTATAGCAAAGGTTTTTCAGGGAGTTTGTTAAATAGATTACTTCATATAACAGGTAAATATTTATCAGAGATATTGTGGTTTTAAAGAATCAAGAAACATTAAAGATATGATTTTGATTAGCAGGAAAATGTTAAGAAAAGTGTCAGGAACAAATGAGTGATTTATATATTGTGTTTATTAATTTTATTAAGTGCTTTTGGCTGAATTAATCAAAGAAATATACTGCATTGTTTTCATTTAGTTGGTTATATATCAAACTTTATTCATATTGTACAGCATCTACATAATTAAATAAGAAGAAATGTCATTCTTATAAGTAGAAAATCAGGCATTTGAAATAAAAACTGGTGTTAAACAAGGATGTGTACTTTCTCTAACATTGTTTTCCATTTTTATAGTAGTTTTTGGAACTGTTTAAAGGTGATTTAATGAAATAAGATGTGATACAGATTTGTTAGGGGAATTTTTAATTTGAAATAATTAAAAACTACTTCATCTGCTTGAATTCTAGATTCACAATTCTGCTTTTTTTTTGCCAGTTCAAGCACTGATTTACAGAATGTCCTTAATATTTTAAAGCAGCATATAAGTTTAATAATTAATGTTCAAAAACTCAAATTCTTTATCAATTAATGATGGAAGAAAAATCCAGCAAATTTTGGCTTGAATAGTTATCAATTTCAGAATATAAATTACTTTAATTATCTTGATAGTTTTTTGTATATAGAAAGATGAACTTAGATGTTGATGTATAGCAAAAACTCCAATATGTTACTGCTGCTTGTAACAAGTTAAAAGATATATTATTTTATTTTAGGAAAATAACTACTGCAACTAATTTAACCATATATAGAGCTGTTATTTCGCCTAATTTATTGTATGGAAGTAATACTTGAAGACCCTATCAATGCAGCATAAAGACATTAGAAACACTTTTTAATGATGTTTTATAACATTTTAAAATGTATTAGTAAGATCCCAATATCACTCAATATGTTCTTCGATTTACTAAATGTGAAACTTTAGTTCATTATTATATAATTATTTCTTCATTAGATTGGCCATGAAAATTGGATGAACATTACAATATTTTCTAAAGGGATGGTTTAGGTCATTGGATATATAAAATCTATTTAGTTATAAAGATTATCTCAATGACATTCTATAGAAGTGCAATGTTGATTGTTTACAGTGGGAACATATATCATCTTTTAGAATACATTGGAAAACTACAGTTAGACATGGTATTGAAATATTGCAGAAAGAAAGCTTTCTAATTATGAAGTTAAAAGTCAGTATCATAAAATATCAAATAAACAGAAAAGTGGACCAACATATTCTATACGTGAATGTATTTGTTATTCACAAATTTGTATAGACATAGCAAAATTTGTCTAGAAAATTTGTCCCATTCATGAATTGGAAGGGCTTGCTTATTTGTGAATGGTTACTGATTGATCACAGAATATTTAAATACATTCTATAGATCATTATTTTAATAAGGTAAAAAGTATTGTATGTAATAGATAAACAGTGAAATGTAAATATATATATATATATATATATATATATATATATAAAGCATAAATTATCATCATTATGATTAGATATTTACTGATATCTTAATATGCTAGATTTAACCTCTTTGGAATAAACTTTTCTTTTTAAAATTTTAATGGTTTTTTTTCCATATGTCATAGCATTGGCCGGGAGGCGAACCCGTTACAACCGTCTGCAATCAACTGCATGCTGGCAAGGCAGCTGTGCTGACCTCTCGGCTAACAATGCTTGACCAAAAAATTTTAATGTTTTTCCTAACTTAATTCTTTATTTTGTTCTGATCTGTTAAATCCTCTCATTGATGGCAATCAATATTGTACTTTTTTAGATTGTCTAAATGTATTTATAGAATTGAACAAAAAAAAATGAATCAAAATAATTCATGGTAATTATATTTAATAAAAATTGTGATATAAAAATTTAAAGAAACGTTTGGTTATATATATATATCTCAAAATATTAATATATAACAAACTAACCAAAGGAAATACATATAAAAACAAAAAAAGACTTATAAATCCAATAAATAATATTATATTTCAACCAGAGGACTGGTTTTCATATATATATATATATATATATATATATATATATATATATATATATATATATATATATATATATATATATTTGTACCCTATCAATAGGAGAACAACCCCTACCAGATATGCCAAGTCCCTACATTATTCTATACTAGAACTTTGACGAGGTACCATTTAATAGATTTACCATTTTTTAACTATGCTTAATTAATCATAACAATTGTGAGACTCATCTATCCTATCAACAAGATTACATACCCTTTAACAATAAATACTACTTAGACATTCTTTCTTATTCCATATCCCAATACTCTCATGACTAACAATAATGGTTAAAGAAATATAATAAAGCATCTATAATGGTAATATTTAAATTAACCTACTCAATCAGTTGTATTGTTATTTTATTGTATGGTAATATTTTATTTTTATTATTACAATCTTTTTAACATGACCATTAAGAATAACCATAATAACATTACTATTCTAAGGAGATCTCAAGATTATCATTGATTGTCAATTAGTTATTGGATCCACCTATAAAATATCAAGAGGGATTTTACTGAACTTTATACATAGTGCGTCAATTAAGACAAGACATAACCTGAATCTATAATTTAAATTGTATTACTATTTTATATTTATGTTCCCTAATGCTTACTCTTAAATCAATATTGTTATCTAAATTATAATTATATTTCATACTTTCAATGATAAATAATTCATAATTTAATTCCTTATAATTAAGCATTCTTTAATAATTTGCAATATTATCAATGACTTATGTGATCAAGGCAGTTTACATTAAATTAAAATCTCTTTTAAGAACTACATATTTAAATGATGGTTATATCATTCTATACTGGATTAATTTCTTATTGCAATCTCAAACTGTACACCCCGTATTCATGTGATGTTGTAACAATGACACTCACAAAAATAATGCAAGTTTTAACACAAGTTAATTTTCAAAACAAGAACTTTAATCATATTATTTACAAGATATAATAAACACTTTAACTAACAGGTAATTTAAAGATAACAATAGTTATAAAGGTGTATACCCACATAGTATAGTAACACTATAAACAATAAAAAAAAATTCACCCCCCCCCTTTTTTTTTTTACACATTTTAGATTTTTACAATAAAACAAAAAAATAATTCCTTTTCATATAATATGGTGCTGTTGTGATATTTACCTTTATATTTTTTTTATATATATCACAAATCAGGTGTCTCCATTAGCTAATCATTTTTTCTTTTCTTTTACAATTATTAACCCATTATAAGTTAGGCTTTAAATTATAAAGACAAAATGGAAAATATTATTATATTCTTGCTTCAAAACAATAATCTTATTAAATATGGTGAAATGTCGCCTTTTGTTTATTTTTAGATTCCATGATATCCATCCTTTGCTCTTTATTTTTTTCTAAGAAGATATTACTATAATAATTATAAAATCATCAATTAGTTTTTCAGTCTCAAATACCATCTTCCTATGGTTTATTCTCAACCTAAATACTAAAATACAACCACTAAGAATTGTATGCTATGTACTATTAAATCTGAACTCCTATATCTTCCTGCAATAATTTTCATCTACAATTTATGAGTTTCAGCTAAATGTTAATAACCCACTTTTTGTGTATTCTAAATAAAAATACTTATCTTATTATTACTTTAATATTTCTAACTTATATTTATTTACTATCTTTTTTATAACTATTCAATTATACAAATTACAAACTAAAATTACTTATAATTCCATATAACTATATTCAATTGTTCATCGTAAAACGTAAGATCAAATTTAAGATATCATCATTCCCCCTTTTCAATACTGTATATTTAAACACAAACCTGTCCCTTCTTCATAACATATATTTTGTTAATTACTTTTATGATATGTTTTATTAACTCATTAATAATATCTATTTATTTTAATTATCTAACAATATTTGATAAAAACATAACTTTTAAAATAATTAATGGCATTGACAACCAAATTAAATCAGTTATTAACTTCACTATCTGTTGATCTATTCCCCTCCCCCCTATTGTAGTAACAATTATGTTTAAAGTAGAGAATTAATATATATACAAATATTATGTTGCAAGTTTGTTTTTTTTAAATACAAGTTCCTAAAAAAAATAATTAAATTTTACTGGCATCCCAATCATTCACATGATTCAGACTGGTTGCACATCAATATTATTATCATTTTGACTCCATTTGTTCTCATCCAAAGATTAGTACAATTATAAAAATTCACATGACATTGGGTTATTGACAATGTAGTAGTTTTTTTTTTCTTTAGTAATTAAAGATTATCTGCAACTTGCCTTATACATTCAATTTAAATGCTCCTTGCACTAATAATAATTCAGCATTCAAGTGATTTCTTGCTTACTTTTGGTTAATATTATTTTTAAGAAAAAGCATTTCCCTTTTTTTTTTCAAGTAGAATAATATTATCTTCCACATATGGTTTATATTTCCCAATGCACTAATGTTTATTCCATCTTTTCTTTAACAATTTATTCTCCATGCATATTTATTCTTTATTAAATATTTTCTGGGATGATTTTCTTTTCTTACACTTGTTTTATATATATATATATTTTTCAATTCCAGATGATAGATAATGCTTTCATTCATGCTAGCAGACCACTGTTATTCTATACATATATAAATATAATCTTTATTTAACATATATATATATATATATATATATATATATATATATATATATATATAAACATTACAAGCATAAAGCCGAACTAGTCAATATAAAATCAAAACTACCCCAAATCTAAAATTAAACCAGACCAGCATAAAAATAATATTAAAACACAACCTAAGGTTTCACTGCTACAAGCAGACTTCTCAAGTGTAAAGAACTACAAAAAACCACACATTATATATACTATTAAAAACTACCCACAAATCCATTCACTTCCCATCCACCCTTAATATTAAAAGAACTCTTAAATAAGTTAATTGCTTCAGAATAATAAATTTTCAATAATAAAGACTCTTTAATTCTTCTTTTGATTTCATTTCTCTCAAAGAAGACAACCTTAGCTTCATCAAAATCAATAGTGTGGCCTGTATCTTTTTCATGGACATACAAAGCAGAACTAAGATATCTATTTTTAACTCTACTTTTATGAACCTTTATTCTTTCATTTAAACTCAAACTACTCTGACCTATGTAAACCTTCCTACAAAATAAACAAGGAATAAAATATACCACACCAGGAATAGTCTTTCTATCAAAAACTTCTTTTGTATTATTTAATAAATTATTCAATGTAACACCCCTTTTCCAAGCAATTTTCTTATTTCCAAACAATTTACTATTTCTACACACAATTTTATAAGAAGACAATTTAAATGGCAAAGAAATAAAATCATATTTTTCTTTAACCTTTACATCCTTACAAATATTACTATTAAATAAAATACTTTTAACAAATTTATCAGAGTATCCAACACTCAAATAATCTTTATAAAATTGAGTGTTGTAGAGGGTATTTCTAGATTCTTGAATAATTTTTTAAAACAATATGTTGATTTTGGTCAGTACGCAGTTTCTTCTTCTTTTGAGGCTTTTGATAAGATTAATAATTTTAAAATGGAAAGTAATTGGGTATTTGGAAGTTTAGATATTGAAAATATGTATCAGTCTGTGAATAGGTTAAGCAGTATTGATGTTCTTTTGTCTGTATTGATTAAGAAAAGTTCTTTATCAAAAAATAAAATTAAGGTAATTAAAGATTTGCTTTTGTTATTGGAAGATTCTATGTATTTTACTTATAAAGGTAATTTTTATAAGATTAAGGAAGGGTGGATAATAGGTTATGTTATTTCTCCTTTAGTATGTTCAGTTTATATTAGTTTTATGGAAGAGGAAATTATTATTAAAAAGAATTGTTTATATGTAAAATTATTTGTCAGATATGTTGATGATTGTTTATTTGTAGTTGAGAATGATAAATTGAAGGAATTTGTAAATGAGTTTAATTGTTTTTATCCTTCTATAAAATTTGTGTTAGAAGGAGGGGGGTTAGATTTTGGTAAGTTAAAATTTTTAGATCTTTTGGTGATTAGAAATATAGAAACTAATTGTTTATTGTGCAGTCATTTAGTTAAAAGTAAAGAATTAAGATCTATAATTAAACCTGATAGCTATCAGCCTGTATCTCATAAAGTAGCTGCTTTAAGGAATTATTGTCATAGGAATATTAAATTAAATAATTCTAGTGGGGTAGCTTTGTTTCAGAAATATCAATTTTATAAAGATTATTTGAGTGTTGGATACTCTGATAAATTTGTTAAAAGTATTTTATTTAATAGTAATATTTGTAAGGATGTAAATGTTAAAGAAAAATATGATTTTATTTCTTTGCCATTTAAATTGTCTTCTTATAAAATTGTGTGTAGAAATAGTAAATTGTTTGGAAATAAGAAAATTGCTTGGAAAAGGGGTGTTACATTGAATAATTTATTAAATAATACAAAAGAAGTTTTTGATAGAAAGACTATTCCTGGTGTGGTATATTTTAATCCCTTGTTTATTTTGTAAGAAGGTTTACATAGGTCAGAGTAGTTTGAGTTTAAAGGAAAGAATAAAGGTTCATAAAAGTAGAGTTAAAAATAGATATCTTAGTTCTGCTTTGTATGCCCATGAAAAAGATACAGGCCACACTATTGATTTTGATGAAGCTAAGGTTGTCTTCTTTGAGAGAAATGAAATCAAAAGAAGAATTAAAGAGTCTTTATTATTGAAAATTTATTATTCTGAAGCAATTAACTTATGTAAGAGTTCTTTTAATATTAAGGGTGGATGGGAAGTGAATGGATTTGTGGGTAGTTTTTAATAGTATATATAATGTGTGGTTTTTTGTAGTTCTTTACACTTGAGAAGTCTGCTTGTAGCAGTGAAACCTTAGGTTGTGTTTTTATATTATTTTTATGCTGGTCTGGTTTAATTTTAGATTTGGGGTAGTTTTGATTTGATATATATATATATATATATATATATATATATATATATATGATATATATGAGTGATATATATATATATATATATATATATATATCACTCAGTATAATTTGTTTAACTCTACATTTCTTCAATTAAAATTTTATTCAAATATGCTTTTAATATTTATCTTTGAATATGATGTATGCTTTTTCATTCACACCTAGTTCTGTTATTATCAATTACTAATTTAGTTCTAAATATTTTTAAAAATGCATACTTAGCTCTGTCAGAAATATGTTGCCTTTTATTTGTCCCTGGCTGGTGACTTAATCATGTCCAATTATTTTAACTGACACATGAATATAGTTTATCAATTAAATCTGGTATTAATATAGTTCTTCCAAGGTTTTCCTTTAGTGGGTGAATTCCTTGATAACACTTTGGTATGTATATACAACTTTTCTTCTTCATTTTTATATTATTTTTCTCCAAATAACGATTTCAAGAAGTTTTCCAAGAACCATTAATTGCTGATTTGCCTGTAGAGATCAATTTAATTTACTCCTTCATTTTAACAAAACTTTATAATCTATATTCTTTAAATTATTACATAGGTAAAGTCCATTATCTTTTTTTTTAAAATAATAATAATAATATTTAAGTAATTTTAAGCAAACTTTTTAGGATAAAAAACAATCAAAAACAGTTACTTGTTCCTCTATCTGTAATATTTTTTTTCTTCTTCAATTTAATTTTCCCCCAATTTTTACTTATGCTGTTTATTGGTTAATTTTCCCTTCTCTGCTTTTAAAATATTTGCTTAGTTGCTAACATTTGATCTATCTTTAAAACAAATATTTTCGGCTTTAAAATATTTCTCAATGAAAATAATACCTTTTAGGAATCGAATAAAATACAATTTACTTTAAAATGATTTAGATCATTTTGGTTTTATTTTTATATAAACTAGATTCGATATTAAATTAACTAAATCCAAGTTCAAACTCTATGATAACTAAAATGATGGTTATCTTTCATAGTTTAATAAGTAAATATTTTTTTGATTTTAAAAAATTTTAAATTATGCAAAAAAAACAAATTTTATTTCCAATTTGTATTTATGATGGGGTATACCAATAAAAAGGGCACAATATATATATATGGGTGTGTGTGGATGTATATTGTTTGTATTGTATATAAAGTTTATATATAGGTATATATTATAATAATTAAATATCATATATATTTTTACATTTTGTTTGTATTGTATATAAAGTTTATATATAGGTATATAATAATTAAACATTCATATATGTATTTTACATTCTATGGAAAGTTTAAATTATAATCAGAAATCAATTATAACCAACAATATGATAAGCATAAACACAAAGCTCATTGAGCAGCTCAATGCATATTTCGGTAGTAATTTAATCATGTAATACGTTTATCATTTTTTGAACTTAAAAGTAAAATTGATATTTTCTATGAACAAAAAATAATTAAACCAAAACAGTCAGATATCATATAACAACTTTCTTTTTTACCAACATCTGAGTGATTTAAATAAGAAAAACCAAGATTATGATTAACTTGTTAATGATTTGTATTGTAATGTTATAAATAAAAATGTTAATTTTGTGAAAGTCTATTTGTAAAAATAGCCTAACTGTAATTTTTCTGTTAACAGTTTTCTTCAAAACTATGATCTTCACCAGAAAGTTGTCATTGATTTGTTTTAAAATGGATGCAAAAAATATTTAATTATTATTTTATAATCTAATTGATATAATTATCATAGGATTTGAAATTAGAAAAAATAAATCTTTGAGCTAAGTAGATTCTAACTAAAATCATACAAAAATTTAAAAAATATCTGACTTTTAATATTTTTTTCTCACAATGTAACTGTCCATTCTTTTGCTAATTTATATATTAATTTTTGACTTGAACAATCTTTAATTATAAAATTAAATATATTAAATAAAAAAAATTGATTGTGCATAAATCAGAAATTACATACTTTTTTTAGTATTGAGACTACTATTACACATGTTAATTTTATATTTATTTAGTTTTTTATGGTCGTTGTGTAGCAGTAGAGCGTAATTTTGTTTTTTCTTAGTAAAGGCTTTTCTTATATGTATAAAATGTAGTATTTTTTATTCATAATTAAAATTTGTTTTATATTTTATTTGTTGTTTTATTTTTTAAATATTGTTCATTATATACTGTCAGATATAAACTTAGCACTTCAACAGACTTTTTGGAAACATATCAACAACATATCCCCTTTAATTAAATTCACAATAGAATCATAATAAGAATACAATTGGCATTCTTAGATATTTGTGTGATAAGACTTTCTCATGGCAAAATCAAAATTACCATTTAGAGAAAACCCATACCTTTAAGAACATACTTAGCCTATACATTCAATTACACCAGAAACACAAAACATGGAATTATACTGCCACTTTGCTCAGAAACCAGTGATTTGGAAAAGGAAAAGATCCATATAGAACAAACTCTTATGAAAAATGATTATCCATCAGTTTTTATTAGGAAAACCTTACATAGACAACATGAAGAACTATAAAAAGAAAGAACAATTATTGGTACTGTATTATATCCATATATACCAAAAATAAAGACAAATGAAGACAAGTCTGCAATCAGTATAACATCAGAACAGCTTTCCAGAGCCATTCCATACTACAAAGAATTCTAACATCTACAATACTAAAGCTTGAAATGCTGAAAAACAAAAACTGTATTTGCATCTATGAAATACCATGTGAATGTTGAAGAATGTCTATTGGTGAGACCAGTCACCTCATTGAAAAGTGATTGCAAGAACACAAACTGATGATTAGAAGAGAGAAATAGATGTGTCTATGGTAGCAGACCATGCATGTACCAATAAACATATGTTCAATTGGAAAAATATAAAAATATTGGATAAAGAGGAAAAAAATCAAAATTCAAAAAAGCTGGTCATCAGCAATAGTGAATCACTTCATAACTTAACTTGTGCCCTTAGGAAAAAATGGACAAATCAGGAGAAACCTCATAGATAAGTATATGAAATTTCTACAGACTGTTGCTTTTGGCATGATGGCTCAGTTAGTTAGAGTTGTACTTTAAAATTCAATATTCAAGAATCCAGGTTGGTTTTCCATGCTAATACTGTCACTGGTCAGGCCAGCAACACCTGAAGAAGAGAGAAGAATAATACCTCTCAAAACATTGTGCGTATACTAACATGTGTGCTATTATTAACAGTTGAATGTACTTTGAAAATTTAAATAGTTAATTTTTTTAAAGACATTCAATACTTAATCCTAGATAATGTAAATAGTCCATTATATAAATGCAACTAAAATACCATCATCACAAACCTTTAGGAAAAGGCAAAGTAGCAAACTGTTTCAAAAATTTATTTTTTTTCCAACAGAAGTATTATTCACTCTGACACTGAGCCTTCTATTAGAAGCTTGAAGAATCAATGGACTTCAATGGTAGTGCTGTTATATTCCTTTTTCCAAGTAAGTTTTTGTCTTATAGCTTTCATCAGTGAGAATTTTGGAATTGATGCACTCACCTAACAGCTATCTTTATTTTTTTTTTATTATCATACTAATAAAATAACATTCAATTTCTCATTGAAGATGGCCATAATTGAGGAATTAGTTTGAAGATATGAATATAATAATATTTTCACCTAATGCATTCTGATTACTCAAACATACAATGGATAACTGGAAGTAGAATGAACTTTTCCTAAAAGAATATATTGTGTTGGTTTATTAATATAAGTTTATTATATATTTAACCTGCTAATGGATGCATAGGGCTATTAGTCTGCCAAATTTTTTTGTCAGAAAATGATGCATGGATCCCTCCCTTATTCATGGTAACATAAAACTATAGAAAATAATTTATAAAGAATATGAGATTTTAGAAATATAATGATTAAAACAAAAGATCATTCAGTATATCCTCCAATTTGCTGCTTTTATGTATTGAATTTTGTTGTAATGTATTGGGCATGTAAGTTAGTCAAAAATAATAGACCCTAAAAAATATTTTTTGATGAATTTGAATGCTTTTTCATGTGATAGATGATTTCTATTGAAGTTAAAAAGACTTTCACGCCCATTTTGAAGAGACATTTACTATTAATTTGTTTTATTTATAGGATATAATTAAAAATAAAATACATGGTAGCAGTACAATTATGAAAGCTGATTAAGGTTTTCAAAATTAAAAGATTGCTGCAGAAAACACTGTAAGATGTCAAAATATTTTGGGATCTGTAGATGAAATATGCAAATGCACTTACATCTTACAGATTAGTTTCTATAGTCATAACAAAACTTATTTTTAACATTTTTTGTTTTTTTCTATTTTTATCAAAACTTTTCTAAAATAAGAATGTCCACATTTGTTTCAAGTGTATTCTAATGATGATGATAAAATAAATGTAATATAGTAAAAGAAACTAATATTTGGTTCATTATTATTAAAGTATATACATGAAAAACTACAGAAAAATATGTTTAAAATATAGAAATAGCTTTACGTAATTAGATTAGAACTTCTCTTGAGGAATTCTGTTTTACAATCAGATAAAGCTAATAATGTTATGGGGAACATTATTTTTAACTATGTTTTGCTAAAACTTCTGAAAAGAATAAGTGCTGACTTGATTTGAATTGGCAACTAAAGATATAAACTTTCTTTTCTTAAAAATCTTGCATTGATAGTCACGTGTGAAATTATTAAATTATTAAAGAATATTTTTCCACTTTTAAAAAGTGAAAGCATAAAAGTAAAAATGTGTTTAGGGAATCAAACTTAGTTTTAGAATATATCATATAAAAGTCTCAATTAAAATAGTCAGCTTATAAAATTCTTTACTCAATTTCTTTAATACGATTTCATTTGATTTATAATAGAATGTTCCGAATTTTACTTACATGTGTATATTGAGACAATATTTAATATACGGATTGGTTTAATAAAAATAAAAATATTTAAACAAAGGAGTATTTTCAATTTTGTTCAAATAAGTCAGTTACAATTTGCAAACTGTCTGTTTTCATAATAATTTTATATAATGTGATTGACTTATAGATAATTCTTGAACATTGATATGTTACTGCATTTGTTTAATATAAAACAATTACAAAGAAAATTTAATAAAATTTAACATTTACAATATAAATTAATAAATATAAGTTAAACAATATTTTATATTTTGTACTCATATCAAAACAATATAATATTTTTTATTAGTGAAATGATTAAATTTATATTTTGAATAAAATAATGTTTAACTTCAAATGCTATTTAAATTGGTGGAGAAAACAATAAAATATCACATGATCACCATTTTCTATGCTTACATATCAGTGTTATGAGATAGAGTGGAGAGTAGTGGGTCATGTGAAAGTCTGTGCTCATATACCATATATATTACAAGCTGTTAAAATAGTATTAAATTTCTCTATATAGTAGTGCCATCTAGTATAATCCATAATAATCAATGGATTCTAGAAGGATTGTGCATAAAATTCCTACCAAGTGACTACCCAGCCAATATCCCCAAATTATTTTTCTATATAGTAGTGCCATCTAGTATAATCCATAATAATCAATGGATACTAGAAGGATTGTGCATAAAATTTCTACCAAGTGGCTACCCAGCCAATATCCCCAAATTACATTCTAGGTTGTGGCTTTCATCAGTGATGAGTCTTGGATCTAAGAGCACTATGCTTAGATCTTAAGTTCTAATGCAAATTCCTAGTTGCCACCTTTTACCTGGTTAGTTAACTAAAAAGCTATGAACCCATGATAAAAAAATGCAATAACGTTTTCATTCCAAGCTAATTTGCTTATATAATTATATGGATTTAAATCTACTTCAATATATCTTCATTTTGGTGTCGTTTTTTAATGACTACAGCTAACATTATTTTATGGGAAAGATTGGTATAAAATCACTAAGACAGTACATGATCACTATTTACTATGCTTATGCAAGTTGTAAAGCAGTAGCAAATTCTCCATACAATAGTGCCACATAGTGCAAGGCATAATGATTAATGGATTATAGACATTTGTGCATAAAATTATTATCTAGTTTTTACTTATCTAATATCTCCAGACTCATTTCCATATTGTGGCTTTTATTAGAGATAGCCTTGGATCTGAGAGCATTGCACCTACGATCTTAACAGCTTTTGTAAGCAAAGGAAATGATGGTTATGTAATGTTTTACTGATTTTATACCTATCCTGTCCATAGTATGATGGTGGTTGTGGTTGTTAAAGAAATCAAAATATATAGATGCTTAATTGGGTTCAGATCTGTACTACTATACAAGAAAATTAGCATGGATTGAAAACATTATTGTGTTTTCATCTTGGGCTCATAGCTGTAGAGTTAACTAAAATGGTAAAAGGTGACTTCTCAATAGTTGCATTATATTTTAAGATCTGATGCAGTGCTTTCAAATTCAAGACTTCTCACTGATAAAAGCCACAAACTGGTGATATTGCATGAGTAGGCACTAGATAGTGATTTTATGCACAAATCTTCTAACATCTATTGATTACTATGACCTACACTGGGTGGCACTACTATATGAAGAGTTTGCTACTACTTTACATTAGTGGAGAATTATGGAAAGTTGCCACTTGCAATGTATATATGTCTATATAACATTATTAACAAAAAGGAGTAACTTCATGAATAGTCAACTAACCATTAATAAAATTAAAGAAAATATGAGGAGTAGAAATTCAAACCATATCATTGGAAATTTATTAGTTAAGTTTTTTTCAATAACTTGATTTGTTATTCTTTCTCTAACTTTTTCACAGTTCACATTTTTGACAACACTACTAGCCATTTGAGTTAAATTTTAAATTATTTCTTAGAAATATAAGTTTACAAATGAAAATCAGTCTTAAAAATAATATTTCAACTTTGCAAACATAGAAAAAGAAAACTGATAAACTGAAATAAATAATCAAAGCAATAGTTTTTGTTATTTTGCAATTGCCAATAATGTATTATTGAAATAAAATTTGTTTTAATTTCATTTTTAAAACCCATACAAATAGTTGTTAAGATTACATAAAGCAATGAAGTTTTGTTTTAAATTTTAAAATTTCAGAGATAATTATTTTTAAAAATGATAAAAAATAATTCCTAGAGTGATTATAGAGATATTTCTTTTTCATATAATCACAACTTTATTTTACATAATTAAATATCTTTTTTAAAATACAAATATTTCTTAATGAAATATGAATTAAATCATAAATATATAAACAAACTGCAAAACATATGTTTATAATTTCAAAATCTAAACAGAAGAATTACTATTCTCAAAAACTCTTGCAAACATTCTCAGGTCTAAAAATAAAAGAAACTACTAATTAGTTGCAATGTCATCTTCTTTGAATTAAATTTCTCTGTATGGCACTGACATTTTGAGATTGTTTTTTAAATTAATAAATTAATTTATATTTTAGTTTTTTCCATCAAATGAATTCAAAACTGAGACAAAGAAATCCTAAATATAGAGGCAAAAATGAAATTTTAAGACAAAGTGAACAAAGTTCCACCTGTGTAATCATAATCTTCTAGTCAGATCAGTGAAAGAACTAATATGACAATAAAACAGAAATGAAGAGAATTAATATGGCAATAAAACAGAAATGAAAGAGTTATATAAATTACAAGTAAAGAATGATCATCAAAGTTATTATGTCATCTTCAAACATTGAAAATATTACTATCTTTTACATATACCCAAGCTTAAAAAAGAAAAGTAAAACAAAGAATGAAAGATTTATCTCTTAATTAGGACATTTATACAAAAAAATGGGATAATTTTGATTTAAGAAAAAAAGATATACAGTTCCTTATTGTATTTTTTATATTGGACTATTTCCATCATCTAATATGTGTATTGCAGAAAAAACTGCATCTATGAAATACCATGTGAATGTGGAAGAACATATATTGGTGAGACCAGACATTCCCTTGAAAAGTGCTTGCAAAAACATAAACTGATGATTAGAAGAGAGAAAATAGATGCTAAGGTAGCAGACCATGTATGTACCAATGAACATATGTTTGATTGGGAAAATACAAAAGTATTTGTTAGAGAAGAAAAGGTACAAAGAAGAAAATTTAAAGAAGCTGCTCACATGACAATGGCAAAAAATTCCATAAGCCAACCTAGTGTGACTATACATAATGTATGGAAACCACTAATTAATTTTGCTCTTAGGAAAAAGTAGAGAAATCAGGAAGAACTTCATAGATAAGTATATGAAATTTCTACTGACTGTTGCCTTTCACAGGATGGCTCAGATGGTTAGAGGGTTACTTTAAAATTCAATAATCAAGAATCCAAGGACTCAGGTTTGATTCCCATGCTAGTACTATCACTGGTCAGCCCAGCAACACCTGAAGAAGGGGGAGTATAAGACCTCTTAAAACATTGTGCATATACTGACTTGTTTGCTATGATATTACTAACAGTTGGTGCATATACTAACCTGTTTGCAGTGATATTACTAACAGTTGAATGTATATGGAATATTTAAATAAAATTAAAAAATTTTCTAAAGACATTCAACCCACATATTAAATGAAGGGAATTCCAGTATAAAAATACAACTAGAACACCATCACTACAAACCTTCAGGAAAATACAGTTCCTTATGCTTGCTTGAAATTTTGTGATGATGGTAATTTAGTTGTAATTATATGTTGATCTATTTCAATTATCTAATATTAATTATTAAATATTTAGAAAAATTCAAACCTCATTTAAATTTTACAAATACATTTAAATGTTAACAGTAACACACAGATTAGTCTATAACACAACTTTTTTTATGTATCGTGTGCCTAAACATTGACAGTATTTACATGTAAATCAAACCAGGGATATTTAGATTTCTGAATTTTGAATTTAAAGATATATTTTACACAGTTAAATTATTTTTTCAAGTTCTATGGTTAGTATAAAATTCATATATGTAGCTATGAGAGTCTACCTGATTTCTTCTTTTTTTACATAAAGCAGGATTAATGAGTAGTTTCCAAATATTATGAATTATCACAGTAGGTTGACTTTTAGGATTATTTGCTCTTGTCACATGATTGGCATGTTAAATTTTCTTCTTTGTACTTTTTCTGTCAGCCTAATATTTTGATCTTTTCCAGTTGAACATATGTTCATTATTACATATATGGTTTATTACTTTAGATTTCTGTTTTTCATTTTTGATCATAAATTTGTGCTCTTTTAATGGCTTTTTAATGGAGTGATGGGTTTCACCAATATACATCCCTCCATATTCACATGCTATTTTATAGATGCATTTTTTTGTTTTAAGTTTAGTGTTTTTTTATAGGTACTATGGCTTTAAAAACTTTGCTGACATTATATTGATTGCAGACTTTTTTTATTTTAGCTGCTATCCCTGGTATGTATGGATATACCCCAATTCCTATAATTGTTTATTTTACTTTTGATGTTTTTTTTTATTATCTATTTAAGGTTTTATTAATGACAGCTAATAGATAATCTTTTTATGAAAGTTTGTTTTATATAGGTTTGTTTGTTTCTTAAATCACTGGCTTCTGAACAAATTACTTTTTCTCAGTTCCATATTGTTAGCATAATTCTGTGTTTTGTGTTTCTATCATGATTGGTTGTATTATGTTAAATACTTTCCTATGTGTGTGGTTTTTCTATAACTGTAGTTTTGATTTTTCCATGAGAGTGTTTTGTGACAAGAACATCCAAAAATGCCAAATTTTTGTTTTGTGTATATGTGGTTTTTTAGTGAATTTAATGGAAGAAATATATCATTGAAAGAATGTTTATAATAATTTTTACCACATATCCATATCACAAATGTATCATTAGCATAACAAAGCCAGACCCTAGGTTGGGTTTGGAGTAGTATTTATGATAGTGATTTCCATGTTCTTCCATGAAAAAATTTCTAATTAGATATGACTGTGGTGAACTGATATCCCATTCTTTATTTTGATGGAAGATTGTTGTTATGCAAAGTGTTATGAGTTCCATTACCCTATCAACAGAGAAGAATTGTTCTGGCTTGTAAGTTATTATTGTCTTATAATTTTTTCCTTACAATAGACAATATTTCATTATAGGGTACATTTGTGAATAAGCTTTTCACATAAAAATTTAGTAATATATCAGTTCTTTCAATATTAATTTTCTTGATTAATTTCATAAAGTACTTAGAATCACTAACAAAGGACTGTGTTTTATCTGTCAAAGGGCTAAGAACTTTGGGAAGAAATCTTGACAAGCTTTGACGTGCTCAATTTCTAGTAATAACAATAGGTCTGTGTAATTCTTATGAGTTTTAGTACATTATAGATTATGGAGAATTTTGAGGAAATATGATATTAATTTATTTTTTTCTGAATGGAATATGTGTAATGCTTTCTGAGTAATGCTCGTATCTTTGTTTGCATAGCTGATAATGGATTTTTTACCACTTTTTATATTGGCTGTTTTGAGGATCCATTACAATTGACAAAAAGTAATAGAAATGCTTATTAAAATAATAGTTCTAATAATGAACAAAAGATTTATGATTTACACTGCATTTTAAATGTTATGGCAAGAATATATAAGTTCACACATATGATTAAAATGAAATAATCAAATGTTATCACATATTTAAAAGAGTTATATAATTTAAGCATGTTATCAATTATTATAAATAATTAAATATAGATGAAATTTAAAAGGCATTTAAGATGCTATCAATTTAGTTATAGAAAAATAAAGGAATAAAAATGCTTGCATGTATTTATGAATTATCATGTATGGAATTTTAAATAAAATTGATATATCTTTTAACTGATGCTGAATTTGAAAGTTAATTTAATTTAATATCACCGAATGTATGATGATTAATGTTCAGTATTACTTTGCTTGTTATACATTTGGATTTTTTAAATTAAAATAGTAATAAGAAAGGTGTTGCTATTATGTAAAGTAAGTCCCTATTTTTTGGATGTTAATAGAAATATAACATTGATGTTTTATAAATCCCTGACATTTTATGAAATTAAAGATAATGTGTTTGTTACTTTAAAAATGGATTTTTTTAAGGACCATTGACATAGTTTATATTGTTGTATATTAAATATCATCATTCATTACACCATATAACGAAAAAGTGCACTCTTCCATAGCCAAATGAAGTCAAAATAGGGCATCAGTATAATCATGATTTATAGTTTTATTACTTTGTTATTTATTATTATAATTGTCATAAACAATCTGCTCATAACATGGAAAATAGCATAATATTTATATATAAGATGCTAATATCAAGCTCACACTTTTTACATAATGTTTAAGGTTTGTTTAAACAGGACACATTTGTCATAACATTTAATGTGAGTAAAAATAATTGGACAGAAAAGTATATATTGGCTAAAACTATCCATTTTTTTATTAATCTTTTTTTTTTTTTCAAATATACTTCACGAATAAAAATTTCATCCAAATATTTTGCTTATTTGCAGCGTGAGTTAATGTAGGAATAAGTACTGAAAATATTTTTAAACTGGTAAAAAATTAGATTTAAGAGTATCCATTGTATTACTTATTTAATATATTTTATTCATTTATGTTTATAATTGTGAGTTGATATTTGTGATATACACTTTTGTTATCTTTTAATATTATGAATAAAATAATGATTTTTGTAATATAATAATCGTTATCTCTTTTCTCTCAGCATATTTACTAAGTTTCTGGGATGTATACTGACAGTATATGAATAGGGGTGTGCGTGTGTAATTCTCAATACATTTATTATATATACTTGCAAGCCATTCAAGATGAGAAAAAAGATTTATAGTTATTTTGATTTGGCTATATATATTTATATATTAAAAGAATTATAATTTAACAGCGTTCCTTATGTTTGATGCTGAGTATTGTTTTTTCTTCTAATTACTGATAAGTTGTCAATTTTGAAATATATATTTTTATGCAAAGATAAAGTATTTAAAGTACAGAGACAATGATAACTTTTATATTATATTTAGGTTATATAAATATATCTGTGAATGCAACAATATTTTGTATTTTTTTTCCATTACAATATATGCATCCACAGAACAAAATACTAGATTTATTGGTTTGTAATTTACGTACTGAACAACATATATATATATATATATATATATATATATATATATATATATAAGATAAACATGTTTGTTCTTTAAACGTCTGTTTTAAACCAATCTATTGTGGTTTTTTTTTTTACAAATAAATATTCAGTCTATCAGGGTTTTTTTAAAATTATATATTGCTATTAATCTTGTAATTATATGTTGGAGTATTTCCATCATCTAATACTAATTGTTAAATGGCTTTATGAAAATTCAAACCGTATTTAAATTTTTTAAGTACATTCTATTATTAATAATAGCTCACAGGTTTATACATATCTCATTGTTTTGAGTTATTAGTCTCCTCTCATCTTCAGGTGTGTCTGGCCTGATCAACAACAGTATTAACATGAGATTTGAACCTAGGACTTTTAGATTCTTGAATACTCAATTTAGGGTAATGATCTAAGCTATTCTGTCAAAGAAAGCAGTCAGTAGAAATTTGATATACTTATCTATGAAAGTCCTTTTGATTTCTCCATTTTTATTAAAATAAAATTAATGAATGATGCTTCAGTTTATGAAGCATTAACAAACTGACATCACTTCTGTGCCACTTATAAGATTCTCTCTATAAAAAAAGAAAATGTTATATTATTTTGTAACATGGTGACAAAAATAATAATAGTTTGCTTAGGCGTGGCTTTTTTTAAAAAAACTAATTCCTTTTTAGTCAGTTCTTGTTGATACATATTCATTAAATACAAAGAATATTACACAGTTTAAAAGTAAATAATTGTTTAAGCTTATTTTTTATACTGTTTTTAATTTTTTAATATTAATTTTATGTTTTGAAGATAAATATTATCATTTTTTTTCTTTAACATTTTCTTCTTTTTTTTTCAATTTTTTTAAGTGATTTTAAAATATATATATATATTACAAAATATAAAATTGAATTAAATACAACTACTTAATTAAAATCACTTTCACTAGGAGTTTCACCCATTCAATAAATAGGTATTTGCTATACATTTCCTTTTTATTTGGATCCCAAAATCAGTATTTCTATGAATCTCATTGCAATTTTTAATCTGCAAGATTGAAAATGCAGTCAAAATTGATAAGGTTTCTTTTCTTTCTGTTGAATATATTTTATTAATTTATGTTAAAGGAAATATAATAAATATAATTTATGAGTTTATTAATAATCTAAATGACCAAAAACATGTACACAAAATTTTCTGGTCTCTTGAAATTAAAAAAAAAAACTAACTAATAAAATTATGAACAAATTATTTATTATATTTGACATTATTAAATTATAAGTATAATGTTTTTATATATTTTTTTCGATTTTAATAGACATTTTCTCCCAACTCACAAAGAGTTTGTCACACATATCTAATCCAATTTTTTAATTTCACTTTCATCAAAAAAAAATTTTTAAATAAAAATTAATAATAAAATAAAAAAATTTACTACAAATGGAGTTAAATTATCAAGTAAATACATACATGTTTTTTGTGTGTGTCATAATAGATAAACAATTACATAAATATTTCATTATTAATCAATTTACCCTATTTTATTTACTCTTATCTGTTATATATATATACAATTTTTTTTATTTACAATGTATTTTTTTATAACAAAAATATACATAGGCAAATTATGAAGCTGTAATTGATCAAAATATTGTAACGTATGGAAATTTCGTTTATGATTTCAATTAGAAAAAAACCACATTCAGATACTAACAAAGCAGCAACCAACCATCCAAAGCTGAGGTAGACAGCACCTCCATGTGTTGCTCCATTTGTTATATAGAGCTAAAGCACCACAATAAAAACATACAAGTATATGAAATAAAAGTATCACAAATCCCTTACACTTTTTATTTTACAACAGACTCATTCACCAGTAAGTCAAGCATTACAACTTAATAACTTTAATGGATTGTAATCTATGACAATATTTCATTGTGTTTTTTTAATTAAAATTTTTAAACCATAACACTTGGCCTACCAGTAGAAGTATCTATCTCAAAACAGAAAACATGAAAAGTTTATGAGACCCTGATTTCCTACATCCACATATGTCTACTGCAAGACACTTTTATCTCCATATAATAATCAAGGCAGCACCTAGAAGAGAATTACTTCTAAGCAAAAAGCATCAACAATTCATTGCTTTTCTCACACTTGGACAGCCAATCTTGATTTGTCATTGTCCTACTAACATGTGACTGCATCTTCTGTATAATTAAAATTATAAATGGAAATTTTCACATATTGTCAATGAATATACAAATTAATAATACAAAAAGGCAATAATATAAATAATTTTTAAAAAAAAACAATTTAAATATAAATAACACTAATTTAAAAAATGTTTTACTAACATCACAATATACATGAAAAAGATGTCATCTAATTATAACCTCATGAGTTCAATTATCAACATGTACATACAATTATTTTGTGTGCACACATTGGATCTGATTATAGAGAAACAAGCTGTAGTGAAGTCTGCAATTTCCATGATTGCTGTACTTTTTTTCTTTTAAATATGTGTCTTAAACTATTCTTGATTATCTGCATCTTTTTAAATATAACTGAATCTTGTGTTGTTTTAAAATTAAATATTTTTAATGGTTTCTGGATTGAAGTTCAATCTATAAATATATGGAACTCAAATGTCACATGACATTTCAAGCAAAAAAACTATAAGAAAATATTTTAAATGCATTTTAAATTTTTGATCAAACTATTTCAGGTTCAGGCTAATCATTACATTTTTGCTATTGTTAATAGATGTAAAATTTAATTTTATTCTATCTTTCAAGTAATATAAAATGTATAAAATAGATTAAAGACATAATGTCCTTACTTATTGATGATAAATGTATTGTAATGTAAATTTTCTTAGCCATCATTAAATATTTATGTTTAAGACTGCATTTGTTATATAATTTCAATATAGTAAAGTGGTAAAGCATGAAATATTAAAATATCTCAATGGCCATCTGCTAATTACTTATTTTATCTAAAATTAATTAGAAATTTAGAATAAAATAAAATAGCTAAGAGAAAAGTTGGACAAGCTTTTAGAGAATATTATTACTGCTGTTTTAAGTTTTATTAAATCTATCATTTTCTTACATTGTCTTTAAAATATTTGTCTCTAAGCAGATTAAAAATTAAACTAATTTTAAGACAAATTCTTCTTTAAAACTTATATAAATCAATATTTTGCTACAATTTTTGTAACTATCTTTGTTAAATAGATTTAACTAAAAATATTAATAACAAGATTAGTTAGTGTTAATTTTATTTAAGGCAATATTTTCTTTCATTTTGTAATGCCATCATTATTCTTTTAAATAAATTTTAATATCAAACCCTTATCATACGTGTAATTATACCCATATGGTATAGAGCAGTGGTAAAGTGATGGACTCTAGAGCTCAAGGTCCACGAATTGTGGCCCAGCTCTGTCATTTTGATGTTTCAACTTCTTTATGAACTCTCAAACAATAAGGCATTTAATTATTTATTTTATATATAATTACATTAGTACACTTTTGTATATTTTATATTTTTGTTACTTCTAAAACTAATTCCAAACTGTCTTAATTTCCATTGCTATCTGTTACTATTAGAATTTTTTCTCTCCCTTTTTCCTTTGTGGCATATTGATGATATTTAGAAATTTAAGATTATGGGAAAGTTAAGCTATCAAGATAAAAAAATAGTCATACTTTCAGACCACTGAGAGAAGTTTAAAATAAAAGTGACCAGTAAATACAACAATTTTTATTCAGTAATCTACATGGAGATTTGCTTTTCAACTTTTTCTTTCTTATTTGGGAATCAATCCAGAAAGTTTTTTGTCTTTTGAATCCATTCTTGTAATAAACTATGTAAGATATATGAGGCCAATGAACTAATTATTATGTTAACAAATAAATTGATTTCAAACATTTCTTTATATTGGGCTATTTTCATCATCCAATATGAGTATTGAATGACTTTAAAAAATAAACTTTGATTTAAATATTTCAAATATGTTTAACTGTTAGTAATAGCACACAGATTAATATACGCACAATGTTTAAACTGGTATTACTCTTCTTTTTTCTTCAGGTGTTGCTGGCCTGACCAGTGACAGTAGTAGCATAGAAATTGAACTGGGATGCTTAGATTCTTGAATATTGAATTTTATAGTAACACTGTAACCAGCTGAGCCATTCTGCCAAAGGCAACAGTCAGCAGAAATTTCACATGTTTATCTATGAGGTTCCTCATAACTTTTCAACTTTTCCCTAAGAGCATAGTTGGTTAGTAGTTTCCATACATTATGTATAGTCATACTAGAGTGACTTATAGAATTGTTTGCCATTGTCAAGGGAGAATCTTCTTTAATTATTTTTTTTATAGTCTTTTCTTCTCTTGCTAATATTTTTGCATTTTCACAGTTGAACATATGTTTATTGGGACATACATGGTCTGCTACTTTAGACAAGAAATTGTACAAAGAAGAAAATTTAAAGAAGATCCTCATTTGACAATGGCAAACAATTCTATAAGTCACTCTAGTATGGCTATACAAAATGTATGGAAACTACTAACCAACTTTGTTCTTAAGAAAAAGTGGAGAAATCAAGAGAAGCCTCATAGATAAGTATATGAAATTTCTACTGATTGTTGTCTTTGTCAGGATGACTCAGTTCATTAGAGCATTACTTTAAAATTTAATACTCAAATATCTAAGGGTCCAGGTTCGATTCCTGTGCTAGTCCTATCACTAATCAGACCAGCAGTACCTGAAGAAGAGGGAAGAATAATACCTCTCAAAATATTGTGCATATAGTAATCTGTGTGCTATTACTAACAGTTGAATATATTTGGAATATTTAAATAAAGTTAAATTTTTCTAAAGACATTCAATATTCATATTAGACGATGAAAATAGTTCAAAATATAAATACAACTAAAACATCATCATCACAAAACTTCAGCAAAACATTTCTTTCAGTAGATGCTTATCTTACATTTGAATATAAAAGTTTTTTATTGGATTAAGATATTAACTAAATGATATAGTGCATTAGTTAGAGCCATAGTCATCATCCTTCTATATCCTTAATCTTAGTAACTTGGGCTTGGAAATATTGGCAATTGTTTTATTTTATAAGCCAGTTTAATTTATTTTTTTTTTGCAGATAACTAGTCACCCAATCTTAGTAAATAGATATCTAGTCATTATTTACTAGTTGGCAAAAATCCCAGATCAATCTGTGTTTGAAGTTGAGTGTTGATATGTTCATTATAAATAACACGGCATTATATTATGATGAAGGCTTCATTCTTGATCGGAAAATATTACACCTCTACAAGCATTGAGTCTATGATATAAATTAACTTTTTAGATAATCAAGTTACTGTTCTCAACTATCCTCTTTTATATAGATGCTCTTTTTAACAAATCTATTTACCTAGCAATATTTAAAAAGCTTATGTTTGTAGTAATGCGACTGTTAATTATGAAATTATTAAAAAATAAAGTTATTTAAAAAAACTTATAAAGTTTGTATCAATTTGATAGTAGTTATCTTTTTAATGTGAATATAACAATATTATTTTTAAAATAATAGCAAGACAAATAAAAAAATTGAATTCATTCTTTTTCATTTACACTTATTTTTTAAAAACAAAAAGCTTCACTGAATGGATTGTTTAATGGTTAGAACAATTATTATTAGAAACATAAAAAAATAAGAAAATTTTGTATTTTTGCATTTTTTTTTCCAAAAAAAAAAAAAGCTTTAGATAAAAGTCATTGTTATGAACTAGTAATTTTTATCCTCAAAACTCCGAATTGGTTTTTTATTATTATTATTATTAAGTAATCTTTCTTAGGTTTGTTAAAAATTAAAGCTCTGCACGATTAAATACAGTAGTGTAATTAGATTCAAGAACTTAAATTCCTGTGTTCAAAGTTTTAATTGTTACATGGGTGCTGAAATGTCACATGATCTCTTGACAAATGGTACTATTTAAATTTAAAAAGTAGCTGGAGATAGGTGATAAAAATTTATTTTAAATACAATTAATTCAATTGAAAAAATAATAGCATAAATATGTAGTAAACTTTTAATGAGATTGTGAAACTGAAATATGTTCTAATTTTTAAATTCCAAAGTGTTTTTTAAATAAATAGTATTAAAAAAATCAATAAATTTATTATAATTAATAAGGCTTGATTACATGGGTTTTTTTCTGATAGTCAATGAGCCTTTTATATAAAGGTCTTCGCTATTCTTGTTACTTTTATTTATATATTTTATGATATGGTTCTTAATAGTTTTTTTATATAATCATTTAGTTTGTCTATAATTATTTTAAAATTTTTATGGATTTATTTAATTGTATAATTCTTATAATCTTCGTAATCAGCTTCCTAGAGCAATGTTTTCTATCTTCAGCAATTCATTGCATATCTGCATATGAAAAACATTCAATTTCACTGATGGCATTTTTAGCATAGGGTGCTGTTCTTAATCTACCTTTCAGGTTTTTTTTTTTAAATTTTGCTTTTCAAAATATTTTGTAAAAATCTATCATGTCTTAAAATATGACCCAAAAATTTAATCTTTCTCATTTCTATCATATTCAATAATATTATTTTTAGGTACTCATCTTATAGCTAAAGACTCTACTCTATAGTGCTATTTTCGCGCTAAAACACATAAAAATGCTGTTTCCACGGCCGACACATTTGAACCCGCATTTTCTATAATACAACTTTTTTGTTGTGCTACAGAATGCAGGCCACTATGTCGTCTCGCAGTACAGCATGTATGTCGCATCGCAGCAAATACATTTTCCGAATTTGCACAGTTTATAAAATATTTACGGTTTGATGAGGGAGTTTGTATTTGAATTCGATGGAAATGTTGTTTTCATTGGATTTTTTTTTATTTTAAAGTATTGAAATGTTCAGATTTTTTAAAGTAATAATTCTAAGACTTTTTACAACGTACTGTATTGAAATTTTAATTGGGAAAATGTTAAATATCTATGTTTTTAGTGAGTTGCAATTAGGTAATGCATCAAGTAATGTACTGTTCGTAACATTCCATGAGATAAAGAAGATTCTACCGTGTGTATATTTTTGAAGTAAAAAAGAGTGGTACCAAAAAAATATCCAGTAAGAAAAGTACAAATATACATGATTTTTTGTAAATTTCATAAAAGACAAATATTATAAACATGTTTAATAAGTAAAGAAGATATTTATATGTGTTTGTTGTTGTTTAAAAAAGTTTGAGTTTCTTTATTTTGTCCGAGTATGGTTACGATTTTGAATTTTTTTATTTTAGCATTACAAACAACAGAATACTAACCCTAAAACTAACCTAACCCTAAAACCAACCCTAAACCTAACCATAACAACTTTTACTTTTTATTGTCATTCTATTTGAAGTAAAAAAATAGCTGTAATATCTCTTTGTCTGTAAAAAAAAATAAAAATGTAAAACGAAGACTAAAAAAATAAAAAATAGACTAAGAAATTTTACTTTTTATTACGATTATTATTTTTTAGTTAATCAACAACAACAAAAAAAGTTGTAACACAAGTAAAAAAATATCCGATAGAAAATTGATAAAAAAAAGTCATAACACAATTAAAAAAATATACGATAGAAAAAACATGAATCAAATTGTAATTTGTTAATTTTATTTTACATTTATTATTATCATTTAAATTGTATACGTTAATAAAAAATAATATTTATAAAAGACAATTTTGTTTTGTTTTTATTTTCCCATTACAAAAAAAGCACAGCAAAATTATTATAATCAACGGCCCGGGAATGGTTATATTTTATAGTTTTAGCGTGAAAATGATGCCATCCACCGGCATCTTTATCTATAAGACAAGCACTTATTTTTATTCCAAATTCTATTAATAATTGATCATTAGTGTTTTTTCCCCAACCAACTCATTCTATTAATCTTCTCCAAAGCCTTATTTCCCTTCCTTCCAATCTTTTTCTTTTTTGTTTTCCTAAGGTATAATACTTCAAATAAAGGTTTTATACATTTTGTTCTATTTTTAAATCAATATTTTTATTTAGTAGTAATTTTTTTTTAAAGCATGTTTCATTCATTTTTTTTAAAATCCCAACAAGATAGTCGTTATCATCCCAAATCATACTTCAAAATACACAATTACTTAAAGTGTTATTTATTCACACCTCAATCAATCTTTTATCTTCTTTCTATCTACCACTATCATCCTATTCTTATTAACATTTATCCTTAATTTAAAAGATTTTATAAGCATATTCAATATCTTAAGCATTTTATTTGTTTATTTTTCTGGATCTGCAAATAATGCTATATTATCTGCATAGTGAATACAATGAATATGCTGACCATTAATTTTAATTCCTTAAATCTTCTTTTTTTATAATCCTTATTATGTTTTAAATTAATAAATTGAATAAATAAGGTGATAATGAACAGTTTTGCCTCTTACCTTACATTTGAATTATTTTTGCAACTACTTATAATTATTTATGTATTTTGACATTTATATAAATTTAAAATTAATCATATTTTTTTTTTAATTAAGGCCTATATTCTTCACTATTTTAGACAATAACTTCCAATCCACTTATCAAAAGCCTTCTCTGGGTCAATAAAAGTCACATAAGATTTTCTATTAATTTACCAACCATCTTTGCAAAATTATTTTTAATGACATTATTGCTTCTTTAGTTCCTTTTCTAGGTCTAAAATCATATTTATCTTCATCCAAATTCACATCTGTATTTTTTTGTATTTTATTTTTAATTATTAAAAGTAAAATCTTCAAGACATGAGATAGTAGAACTAGTGTTCAATAATTTGTGCAATCATTTGCATTACCTTTTTTTTGAAAAAGCATTTATTTTTGTAGTCATAAAACCAAATACTATATACCTTTTTCATAACATCCAGTTATCATACCAAATAATTTATGTTTAATGATATTAATGCAATTTTTAAAAAATTCCAATTGGAACACCATCTATATCATGTATCTTATTATTTTTTATCTTAGTAATTGTAATCTAATTCTTCTATAAGCCCTTAACCCATCTTCATCAACCATAATTTATGTTTAATGATATTACTACAATTTTTTTAAAATTGTTGGAATACCATCTATACCAGATATCTTATTACTTTTTATTTTAATAATTGCAAAATCAAATTCTTCTCTTGTTATTGCAGGCCCTTTTTCATCCTCATCAACCATATTTTCATCCTCTATATAATTTTTGATATTTATATTTTTTTTATATACTCTTTCCAACAATCACATATTTTCTTATTTTCAAAAAGTATCTTTTTGTTCTTATTCTTTACAACATTACTAAATATTCTCCCTTTATAATTCAACATTTTGATTTTTTAATATATCTGTTTAACCTTTCCAATATTTATTTTGTTTTCAATTTCTTCACTTAACATATTTATCCATTTTGCTTTTTCAATTCTGTAATTTGTTATTAAATTTTTAACAATTTTATATTGATCAGAATAATTGTGATTTTGTTCCTTTTTTTTTTTCTGGAACTTGATTGAAGAACTTTCAGTTAATCAGCTGCTATAGGCTTAGACTTAATCACTAACTTCTCATTCACTCTATTAATAGATAATTTAATTTAATAATGGATAAGTGGTGTTTGCACATAAAAATATTTAATAAAAAAAAAACAAAGATTCAGTACTTATAGCAGTATTAACCATCACTAATTTCATAACACAATCTGGACTTCTGACTTTTTTTATACTAACTAATCTTAACTAATACAATCAAATTGTTAATGCAACTTTTTTTAATTATATATAAAATTTATAAAAACCTAAGCAACTTTATATGCGTGTGTGCAATTTAAAAAAGATGATCAAGCAATGCAAAAGGATTAATCTTTTTGCATTTTAAGATGCATTTTAAAAATATAAAAGTAACAAAAAAATCCACTATGACAAACCTAGAGAGAAATCAAAGAAAATATATCAAAGGGGGAGGAAAAATGAAGTAGAAGGTAAAGAAAGACTAGGAGAGGAAGAAGAAGAAGAAAGAGAGAGAAACGAGAAGAGGAGGAAGAAGATTTTAAAATTTATGGAAGTAAATAATTATTTGCAAGTTTTGTTATTATCGGTGCATCTTTCACCTTTAGCTCAATACTATCACAGCCATCCATTAGGTCAGAAGTCAGACCAACCTCTCACACTATAGATATTTTAGAAACATATATTTTTTTCAAGTAATCCATATAGCACAAGTTACAATTTAACTACATATACTCATTATTTTTAGTGATATTTATATATGTATTTAAATATATTTCAAAATGTCTATGCCATCACATATTACTCAAGCTTGTCATCATAGATACTTGAACAAGATCCTCTGGCATTATCTGCTTGGAATTTATTTAAAAATTTAATTAACATAATTTTTATGTTAGCTTTGTAAATTACAAAGAAATATACTAAAAGACTTCCATATGATATATGCGGATGTATTTAAAGTTAGGATATCTGCGGTTTGTTGACTAACAGAGAAGATGATTAAAATAATATGTATTGTATTAGTAGTGAAGTTCTCAAAATTAAAACTAATTTCGTTTAAAATAAAATAGTTAACTTGAACAAAAATATAATTAAATTTCTAATTTCAAGTCTTTTTTAAAGTAATAATAATAATATTTTAAGAATGAGCAAATAGGAATCCTAACACATAATTATGTTTTATGCTATCAAAAAATTCTCAATTGCATTACGAAAAATGATTCATCTAATAAAGTTAAGCTACTGAAAATCCATATATGAAATCCGAAAAATAATAAATAAATAAAAATGTATTTTCCCTCCAAATAGGCAAGTGATTTTTTTATTATTTTTTTTTTAAAATTAGTATTGAATTTTCATAAAATCAAATTTTGTATTGTTCATTTTCTTATTTCAATTTGTCACTGTCAGTATTTTAATTATGCATATTAAATAACTTTATATTTATTAAAAAGATTGTTTTAGAAACTTGCAGTAAAACAAAAAAAATATTTTTTCTTTATGACCTGAAAAAATTATAAAAATAAATTTAGTACATTTTTATATAATAAACATATTTTTGATATGTGAATTTTCATTTCATGCGCACTTATGTACATATTTCTTGGAGGATAAAAAAGTAATTAAAGTTTCAAGGTGCTCACTGCATTTTATATTTGTTTGTTTTAAAGAGAAACATCAGTATTTTAATATTTTACTTGGACATAATATCAAATATGTTGTCTGCATTTCACTTAAAAGACTTTTGAGTCTCATTTGGCATAAAAGATTACAATTTTATACACTAATTAAATATATTTATATTGTAAGAAAATTGTAATAGTGTTAATTCTTGATGGTTGTTATTGTATGTATATATATTTAAAACAAATATAATTTATAGGTTTAGAGTTTAGATATAATATAAGGGATTTGATCACCGACTTTCAAGCTCTCTTCACCTATCAACTCTATCTCATACAAATTATACACAGGACCATATGTGGAAAAGATCTCCAATATATATATATATTTTCTACTGAACCAGCACAGTCACCATCTATCACATAGGCTTGACAATAATAGTGACATTAACAGTGGATTTGGGTATTTCATCATCAGATTTTTAATGGTATGGATTGTTGAAGATTTGGAGAGTGGAGCATATTAAATCCTGTCCATTAAAGTTTGAAGATTTTCTCTCTTAATATAAAACCAGCACTGATTATATATATATATATGTGTGTGTGTGTGAAAGAGAGAGAGAGAGATGATGATTTGGATCAACTGATGAGTGCTGGTTTAGCATGAAATATATTGGAGATCATTTATCTTTTCCACATGTGAGCGGACATGTGTATCAATTGTATGATATAGAGTTGATATCTAAGGGAGCTTGAAAGTCTGTGTTCAAATCCTCTATGTTATATATATATATATTGTAACGTTTATTTATATACATTGCAAATATATTGGCATTTGGTAAAAGCTAAAGAAAGTAAAAATAAATTTAGATTTTTTTTTGACTATAATTTTTTTTTTTTTTTAAAAAACAAAAAGTAGAATGAAAGTTAAATTATTCTTTCGTATTTTTTTTAATTAATTAGAAATAAAAGTTAGAATTGGAGAGAACAAAAGTCACAAATTACCAATCTAGATAAGAGAAAGTAAAAATATTTCAACTAATTAAAGATGGCAGAATTATGCTGAAAAAAATTAAGACTTTGTAACATAAATTTTATAAAGAATATATAAGATTATCAATGTATATTTTGACAAACAAAAGATATGTGCAGAAGTCTGAAAACTGGACCTCTAGTATAAAAAGAAGGGCTTCGGTTGGAGGAACATCTTGGTTTGCCTGATATTCTTTTGGTTGGTTTTGGATTAAAGAATCCAGACCACTCTACGATGAAAAAGTTCTTCGTACGAGAGTAGACCGGAGCTTTAGCTGACATCGTTATCGATGGACACCAGAGTAGCTTACGTGACTAGCCTATGGAACCAGCACCAAGATCAACTAATAATCAAAGGCCATGAGCTCATTTTAACCCCGAAAAACTATGCATAGTTATCTACAACCAGCGTGAATTCACTAAAACTTACTGGTAAGACTACTTATTCCTGATTGTGACAAAGTTAAACATTTGCAAACAAGTCTTAAAATAATCCCGATATAGACATTAATTTTCTTATTAAAAAGACTTTCGTTTAAATAATTTTATACAAGATTTTGGAAGTGAATTGTAATAAGTGAACATTATTAAATTACTTTATCCAACTGTTTTTTATAAATTGATTCATGTTCTCTCCAGTTTAGTTAATTCGTAATTTAACTTATAAATATTTTTAGTTTGTTGGAATAAAAGAGATTTTACTTTTATCAACCTTTTTCATTGTGCATTATTAATAAGTTATTAATTATTATTAAATTTATTAATATTATTTTAGTGATGTTTAAATATATAATTTACCTTTGCCAATGTGTTCAATAAGCCCAGGAATAATAATTTTAAAAAATAATTCTCATTACGGTATGATGCAATACCGATTAGTTTAAAAGTATTTTCTTTTTTTTTTATTTGCGAGACGTGCTGGCGACAGATTTCAGTGGTCTCTTTAGAATAAAAAGACCTGGTGCCCATATTAAATAAATTAAAAGCTGATTTCGTCAATAGCATAATTCTCAACAATTAATAGGCCGAGGTTGATCAGGAAATATAGTTATGTTTTTAGAAATAGAAATACAACTTTCTTCTTTTCGACATAACTTGATCAACTCACGCGCAGTTTATATTAGCATGTAGAGGCCTAACAAAATGGAAAACATTATAATGGCTTACCCAACTAGGGCTTCGATTTAACAACTACAACCTGAGATAAGTTGTAATGATAAAGAATGTTACAATGATAACCCAAAGAAACTCACAGCCGGAAAATAAATAGTAATTTTTAAAAAAAAAAAATTATAAAAAAAAAAAAACTAACTAATTAAACCCTGATTATTAAAATATAAAAAAATCTTTTTTTTAATATGACTTCCAGAAAAAAAATATATATGTATATATTTTTTTTGATATGTTTAAAAAAAAAAACACGATCGTGGCTGATGTAGACGTAAGTCACAAGTATTTGACCGGGTAAGCAGTTACTGAAGAAAAGAAAAACATAGCCCCAAGTCCTAGTATGCAGTATATTAACATAAGACCACCTTTATATGCCCATTAGACTATTTCTAGCAGGGATCCCAATAAAGGGGAAGGGGGATCAAGTTGCCACAAACCTGTAAGACTCAAAACAATGAGCAACGCTCGTTTGTGCTTATAACTTGGGCTTCTTATCGTTAATATTACATTAAAGTGGAAAGAACACAGATGAATGTGAAATATTTTCCATTCCCACCATGTTAGACCTAAAAGTGGATGTTAAAGCTGAACATCGCTTGTTGAAGGAGTCTACACGACATATCAGCACACTACTACTACAAAAAAAACACGAATATGAATTTAAAAACTTAAGAATAAAATTAGTTGTAAACCCCTATTTTATTCTCATCTCCTAGCTGGGTGGTATTATAACGTTTATTTATATACGTTGCAAATATATTGGCATTTGGTAAAAGCTAAAGAAAGTAAAAGTAAATTTAGATATTTTTTTTACTGTAATTTTTTTTTTTTTTAAAAATTTACAATGAAAGTTAAATTATTCTTTCATATTTTTTTTAATTAATTAGAAATAAAAATTAGAATTGGAGAGAACAAAAGTCACAAATTATCAATCTAGATAAGAGAAAGTAAAAATATTTCAACTAATTAAAGATGGCAGAATTATACTGAAAAAAATAAAGATTTTGTAACATAAATTTTATAAAGAATATATAAGATTATCAATGTATATTTTGACAAACAAAAGATATGTGCAGAAGTCTGAAAACTGGACCTCTAGTATAAAAAGGAGGGCTTCGGTTGGAGAAATATCTTGGTTTGCCTGATATTCTTTTGGTTGGTTTTGGATTAAAGAATCCAGACCACTCTATGATGAAAAAGTTCTTCATACGAGAGTAGACCGGAGCTTTAGCTGACATTGTTACCGATGGACACCAGAGAAGCTTACGTGACTAGCCTATGGAACCAGCACCAAGATCATCTAATAATCAAAGGCCGTGAGCTCATTTTAACCCCAAAAAACTATGCATAGTTATCTACAACCAGCATGAATTCACTAAAACTTACTGGTAAGACTACTTATTCCTGATTATGACAAAATTAAATGTTTGCAAACAAGTCTTAAAATAATCCCGATATAGACATTAACTTTCTTATTAAAGAGACTTTCGTTTAAATAATTTTATACAAGATCTTGGAAGTGAATTGTAATAAGTGAACATTATTAAATTACTTTATCCAACTGTTTTTTTATAAATTGATTCATGTTCTCTACAGTTTAGTTAATTCGTAATTTAACTTATAAATATTTTTAGTTTGTTGAAATAAAAGAGATTTTACTTTTATCAGCCTATTTCATTGTGTGTTATTAATAAGTTATTAATTATTATTAAATTTATTAATATTATTTTAGTGATGTTTAAATTTATAATTTACCTTTGCCAATGTGTTCAATAAGCCCAGGAATAATAATTTTAAAAAATAATTCTCGTTACGTTATGATGCAACACCGATTAGTTGAAAAGTTTTTTTTTTTATTTGCGAGACGTGCTGGCGACAGATTTCAGTGGTCTCTTTAGAATAAAAAGACCTGGCGCCCATATTAAATAAATTAAAGCATAATTCTCAACAATTAATAGGCCGAGTTTGATCAGGAAATATAGTTATGTTTTTAGAAATAGAAATACAACTTTCTTCTTTTCGACATAACTTGATCAACTCATGCACAGTTTATATTAGCGTGTAGAGGCCTAACAAAACAGAAAATGTTATAATATATATAAAATCAAAATTACTCCAAATCCAACACTCAACCAAAATAGCCAAGAAAAAATTCAATGGTTTCATTGCTACAAGCAGTCTTCTCAAATGTAAAAAACTACTAAACAACATATTTATATTAAACATAACCCACAATTCCATTTACTTCCCATCCACCCTTAATATTAAAAGAACTTTTAAATAACTTAATTGCTTCAGAATCATAAATTTTTAATAATAAAGATTCTTTAATTCTTTTTATTTCATTTCTCTCAAAAAAGACAACCTTAGCTTCCTCAAAATTAATAGTGTGGCCTGTATCTTTTTCATGGACATACAAAGCAGAACTAAGATATTTATTTCTAACCCTACTTTTATGTACCTTTATTCTTTCATTTAAACTCTAATTACTTTGACCTATATAAACCTTCTTACAAAAATAAGGGATAATATATACTACACCTGGAATAGTCTCCCTATCAAAAATTTTCTTTGTATTATTTAATTTATTTATTCAGTGTAATACCTCTTTTCCAAGCAATTTTCTTATTTCCAAACAAATTACTAGTCTTATATACAATTTTATAAGAAGACAATTGAAATGGCAAAGAAATAAAATCATATTTTTCTTTAACTTTTACCTCACTACAAATATTAATATTAAATAAAATATTTTTAACAAATGTATCAGAGTAGCCAACACTCAAATAATCTTTATAAAATTGGCCTTTCTGGAACAAAGCTATTCTGCTGGAATTATTTAATTTTTTCTTCCTATAACAATAATTTCTTAAAGCAGCTACTTTATGAGATACAGATTGATAGCTATCAGGTTTAAATATAGACCTTAATTCTTTACATTTAACACAGTGAATATATACTAAATAATTAGTCTTTACATTTCTAATCACCAATAGATCTAAAAATTTTAATTTAACAAAATTTAACTTCCCTCCTTCTACCACATATTTTGTAAAAGGATCAAAATAATTAAACTCATTTACCAACTCCTTTAGTTTATCATTTTCAACTACAAACAATCACCCACATATCTAACAAATAACTTTAAATATAAACAATTCTTTTTAATAATACTTTCTTTTTCCAAATAAATAATATAAACTAAAGAAAAAATAATGTAACCTATTATCCATCCTTTCTTAATCTTATAAAACTTACCATTATAAGTAATATACATTGAATCCTCTAATAATGAAAGCAAATCTTTAATAACTTTAATTTTATTTTTGATAAACATCCATGCTTATCCAACACAGACATAAGAACATCAATACTGCTTAATCTATTAATAGACTGATACATATTCTCAATATCTGAACTACCAAACTCACAATTATTTTCCATTTTAAAATTATTAATCTTATCAAAAGTCTCAAAAGAAGAAGAAACTGTGTAATAACCAAGATCAACAAATTATTTTAAAAATTTATTCAAGAACCTAGATACCTGTAAAATCAAAAATAAATCTTATAGGAGAACCATCTTTATGCATATTAATATTCATAAACATCTTAGCTGATATGAAATCACTTGGATAACATTTTGAATAATCTACTCTATCAAAAAATTTTAAATTTACAGTTTTTTTCATAATATCTATTAATTTCCTTTTAATCACATTACCTGGATATTTTTCTAAAAACATATATTTACAATTATCCATTTTCTGCCTGAACTCATTTTCTTTCATAATGACAAACCTACCAGCTCTGTCTTCACAAGAAATAACCACGCCATTAGCAATTAACCTAGTTTGGTTGGGTTTTGGATTTGGGATTAATTTTGATTATTTCTTGATTAGTTTAGCTTTATGCTTTATATATATATATATACACCTGGGTCTTGTTTTACGCAATAGATAGGTTCCTCAGAAAACACGCCTAAATGAAATCGCGCAAAAATAGACGTAACTTACATTGAAAAAGGAGGGATGCGGTCTGTGATTTTTCAAAATTCGCGTAAAAGCAAAGCACCAACGTAAAATTACTTTAAAATTCGTGCAAAAAAAAAAAAAAATAAGGAAATAAAATATGACTAATAAAAAATTTCAAATTTGAAAAAAATTGATACAATACAAACTTTTTTTAACTATAATATTTAATTTTATTCAAAATAATATATTTTTAAGCATAATTTACTGTACAGTAATTTACATTTTTTAATACACATTTTAATTATTATCGATAAACAAGTTCGTTTGCAAACTGGTAAAAAAATCAGATTCTTCTCAAGAGGAAATACAACTAGCACCAACTTCACTCTCATGTTGTGTTAATGATTTTCTGGTGACAACGTAATTAGTAATTAATCTTTGAGATGATGATTTTATTAATTGTTTATGAAGCTTGTGATATCCTGACATACAACCATTTAGCTCTCATTGGAATTTAAGAGCACATTAATGATTAGTGTCATTAATAAGAAAATAATAATTGATTATGTTCTTATTTAAAAAGCAAAATCAGAATGTGATTTAAAATGCAAAATTAACACGCACAATGTTTAAACAAATTTACATTATAATCTTGTAAAATTTAATGTGTGTATACATAAAATGTGGAAATCGTGATTTTAATTTCATTATTGCATAAGATCTTGCTATTACAAAGCACTGAAAATATTGAAATTACTAAGATGAAAGTCGAATTCCAATAATGTGCTATTACTTTCAATATAATATAAGTGCGCGAAATTTATTATTTAAAGTAATAGTGCATTTTCGGAGGTTGACTTCCAGTGAAACATCATTTGCGTAACTTCGAAATTGTGTTAAATAAGTCCGCATAAAAAGAGACCCAGGTGTATATATATATATATCACAAGATGGCATTATAAAACCATTATGTTGTCTTTCTAATATACTATTTTCTGAAATGAAATATAATCAATTTACAAGACTACTATATACTTAAACAATATATAAATAATAAATTTATTAACATCTAATCAATTTTTTTCATAAATGAACCTTATCAAGATATTATAAAAATTGAATAAATTCACATGATTTTAGATATTATTTTAATATACCATCTACTGGTCAAACTAAACAATAAAGATGTTTTTATATTTTCCAATTTTTATTTAGTGTAAAAATTATAAAGAAAGAAAAGTATATGAAACATTGTATATACATGAAAATAAAAAGAAATGTATGAATTTAGTACAAGGGTCGGTAAAGTTAGGAGGAAAATGGTCACTAAATAAAAATTGGAAAATATAAAAACATCTTTATTGTTTAGTTTGAATAGTAGATGGTATGTTAAAATAATATCTAAAATTACGTGAATTTTTTCAATTGTTATAATATCTTGATAAGGTTCATTTTTGAATGAAAATTGATTAGATGTTAATAAATTTATTATTTATATATTGTTTAAGTATATAGTTGTCTTGTAAATTGATTATATTTCATTTCAGAGAATACATATATATTAAGGATGCAATTATAATAACTAGAAAGCAAATGAATATAATTAATAGACAAGCTCCTAACTTTAAAATTTTGGATTCATGGGATTTGAGTTGATTATGTCTGCTTCTGTTTTGTTTTTTGAATTTAACAGCAGTTGATGCAAGTTAAAGAATTAATCAAAAGTACTTCTGCAGATTGAAAGACTGTGTATAATAGTTAATTAACATTATATATATATATATATATATATATATATATATATGTTAATTAACTATATATATATATATATATATATATAGTCACTGAAGAAATATAATGGTAATGCCTGAAATGAAAACTTTAATATAATCTGAATGAAAATATAGCCCAATCATTGGTCACCATTTGTAACTGAATAAAAATGTGGGTCATACTGTATCTTTAGTCATAGTCTAATTATTGATTACTATTTACAATAAAATAAAAATAAGAACAATCCTAATTTAATATATGCCTGTGAATTATAGTATCATTTACAACAGAATGAAATTAATAAACTAAATGAAAATGAATATCAATCAATGAATAACAATCTAATTATTAAGTCAAGAAAACAATGATAATAATCATTGTTGTAACCTCATGATTAAAATAGCATTTAGAATGAATAGAACCAAGCAAAATCTTTACTTTAAACTATCCTAAAATATGATCTTTATTTGCAGTAGATTAAAGATAAAGCAGTAAAACCAAATATCATCTTATAAATAATGACCTATGCCTATTATATAATACACTTATAATATAATAAAAGTAATGACAATGAATTAGACAGATAAACCTTAATATTCTTTATGAAACAAAACACTGTTTATAATAATACAAACTTATACCAAAAGTTAAATGTTATTTATATTTATATTTAAATAAAATAATTCGTGGATGAATAAGATAATAAATAATTATATGCCCTACAAATCTAAAATATCAATGATATCTAAAAAAAATAGATAACTGTAATTGATTTGTAATTACAACTAAATATAATCAAATGTAATACTAACTCAGCTATACTATTCCATTAATATCAATACACTCTCATTAATTAAGTCAATTATAATGGGATTAAATATTTAATAATAATACAAATCAATTAACCTAACATATTTTTCCACTTTCACCAACTTAAAATATAAAATAAAATCATGGGTATTAAATAACCTTAAGATTTTCAATATTCAATAATATCAATATATAAAGTAAACAATCGATTCCTATTTGATGTTTATTCCTACAAAATCATATCCAATTACTTTTCAGTTTAATAAAAACTAAGTTATTAGAACTTTTGGCTATGATTATCAAAGCATATAAAAGATTATTAGTGTTTATTATAATCAAATATTAATATTAAAATTTAATATTTAAACTGAAATTACAATCTATATCAATGAACTTTAAATATAATTAAAGAAAATCAGTTTAATTTTAACAAAATAAAATATATTTCTATTACCAGCTCTATAACTGAATAAGTTTATGATCTTTATGGCATTATACTGACTTAATATAGTATTTACTTTAATTTAATAATGATTTAAAATAAAATACATGAATATGTAATTGCAATTATCTTTATTCATTTTTAATGATTGTCATATTTGTACCTTATCAATTTCTATCTTAATAGAACTTATTTGTTACTAACAAAATAAATATAATAAGCTTCTAATTATTTATTAAATATTTGAGAACGTCAAATCAATTAATTTATTGCTATATAAAAATTTATATCTGATCAGATAATAAACATTAAATTCAATACAAAGAAAATGATATACAATTATACTCTTTAACTTATTTTGTGGTTGGATTTTCGATCTATTTGTAACTGCTTCTAATGAATTATGTAGTATTCATTAATTGTATCTTATCCAAATACCATTAAACTTTTCACCGCTGATTATATTATTGGCCACATGAGGTAAAAATCAAAACTTTTAATTGGCCAATTCACAAACTGAAGTGTCAATTAACAAAGTTAATTGTCAAAATATATTCACCTTTTATTAATATATTCACTTTAGTTTCATTTGTAAAAAGTATATTAATAATTTGTCAGATTATGAAAGTGAACGAAAGTTTGTTCAAAAATAAATTTTGATTTATAATTTAAAAAATATTTGATTATGGCTGAAATGAAAGAAAACATCAATCACCAATTCCACATTATGATTTCTACTTCCCTTGCTAAAATTTTAACTATTTTTGTAAAATAATATTTATTTTTGCATATTTTATGAAAATAATTTATATTTCATCAAAAATACTTTAAAATGCTCTAAAACATTCATTTATCATTTTCAAAATAAAACAAAAAATGTTCGTAACTCTTTACTTTTTGGCAGCCATTTTTTGTTGACAAAATTTAAACTGCCAATAAGATTTAAGAAAAGGTGGTGAGAAGGCGGTCCTTTGGTTTTGTTTGACATATATGGTCATTTTTATTGATTTTTTACTTGTAAAATAATTCAAGAGAGGGCAGCATCTTACAGAACTTTTTTTTCTTCTAAAAAATGACATCAGAACTGTAAACGTAGTACAAAAACTAAGTGATTTACAGTGACATCAAGTTACCTCGTTTTTAAACAAATTGATCAGGTGAAATATTAACCAATAAATTTGCATTGTAAAATTAAATGATAATCAAATAAGTTTACTTGTTTTAAATTAATCCCAAATTTATTAACAAATGGTTTTAATTAAAATCAAAATATATATGACAAATAAACATTTAAAATATATACATATGACCTGATTATGCTTTATGCAATAGGTTTTTAATTGACACTAATTCTTTTAAATTAAATAGGTGATTGTATATTGAATTTCATCTATACAATATTATAATTAGCATTTGATCTGTAAAGTGCATGTGCAGTGGAGTAAGATACAGTTATTATTAATTTATAAAAAAACATTGTGCTATATACATTAAATATTTATATATGTTTAAAGTTTTTATTTAATAATGATGTATCATAAATGGTAAAAATTTTGCAAGTGTCATCAACAAAAATCAGATTATAAGTAATTTAAAGTGATCAATTAAATCTTTATGCTCTCAGTTTTAAATGTGTCAGATTTGCCTATATGTATAGTTTGGTTGAAAAAGATAGAGTGCTCCATTCTGTCTTTTAAAGAGACTTTATCTTGTGTTTGGAAAGGATTTTTATTCATTATAATTAGCATTTGATCTGTAAAGTGCATGTGCAGTGGAGTAAGTTATAGTTATTATTAAAATTAAAAATGTATATTTATGTAACACAGATGTATACTAACACATATGCACTTTTCAAAATATAAGAAAGTAATTGACATTTTTAATCTTCATATATAAAAAATATATAGTTATGGTAAATAAAAATGCACTAAAGATGAATCTACCTATTCATTCACATTGTTCTAAGAGAATAAAACAAAAGTAAATACTTGAGATTAATTTATAATTGGCAAATAGGGAGCAAAATATTTTTCTATTAAAATAATAATTACTAAGTTATAAAATATAAATATAATATAACTCCCTATACTTTAAACATGAAAAATTAATCTCTACTTAATTTAAATTCTGTGACAATTTATATCCTCTACAATTATATATATATATATATATAACAAAAAATAAGACAAATTTTAATTACCATTTAATTTCTCTTAATGTCTCTTCATTTCCCAGTCCACTAATTATTTCAGGTGTTTTTCTTTTATTTTATCATGCCAGAGTAGATCAAAATAACTTTAATATATATATATTATTAATGAATTTGTAGATTTTTCCATTGTTGGAGCAATTGATTCCAATCATTTTTTATATATTCAATTATAGAAATAATTAAACTTGATTATTACTTAGGATCACTAAAGAAATTTAAAGTTGAGGAAAAAATATAGATAGCTATTTTTCTGAAGTTTATTTGCAAATGCAGGTTTGATTTCAGGCCGCATATTTTTTTGGACTTTAATAATATAATAAGACAGGCAAAATGGTTCAAAAACCCCTGGATAGTAAAGTGTACTCAGCCAAACATTTTTTGATGTTATCTTTGCCCAGGAAGTATTATATTAATTTCCAAAAGAATAATTTGTGGAATAGACAAATAAAGTTATGACTTCTTTCTTCTTTTATTTTATTAATTAATAATGGCAATTCTGTTCTGAGTTTTCATAGTAATCTTTGTCATATTGTTATAGCCTGCACGCTCTTAAAAATCTTTAACACTGTTGATTTTAAAATATTATTTTAGAATAATAAAACAAAAAAATAATGTTAATAATATATATTATATTGAAAAATTTATTTTATAATCTACATAACAAATAAATAAATAAACAACCAGAATAATATCATTACATCTTTTATAATTTTCAAAAAAAATAAAAGTACAATCCAATTATAATTAGCAATTTAAATGCTACTGTTGATAATTATTTTTATACATACATAGTCACGAATTTATATATATCCATTGTTATTAAAATGTCATCATCACAAAACAAAGCATATATCACAATAAATAAATAAAAATGAACTAAATAACAATAAAAACAATTAACAAAAACAATCTATTTACAAATCCTTAAACAAAAACTAAATCAAAAAGATTTTTTAAACTGTTCTGGCACTTCAAAAAGGAAGGGTGGATTTTCCATCCCTTACATTACTCCCTTGCTAATAAAAATGTCTTTGCATATGAACAACTATATCTATGAGGGTAGAAACAACTCCATTATTATTATACAATTCTCTCAATTATCTAGGAGTGATCTTTTCTATTTAACTACATCCATTGAATAACCATCACATAAATAAAAAGTTTTGAAATATTTTATAGTTAACTATAATAGTACCAGAAATCTTTTATTCTTCTCAAACAATAAATGTCATACTTTTATTCTTGTTTAATATCTTTATAATAACTCAATTAAATGCAAGACAAAATAACAAATGATAAAACATTCACCTAATAAGATTTTAAAATAAAGGTATTTATATTTTCTCAGAATTCAAAAGGAGATATTGTCTGTATAGGATTTGCACTGAAACATTCATTAATATATATATATAGAATGATTCAGGACCAACATATTATTGATTAGTTATGAGGTACTGGCCGAAGACTCTGGGCATTATAAATTTCTCTCAAACCATAAGCATTGGTCCCTACCTTTTTTTATTAATCTGAAGTCTATCATTACATTTCATACATTGATGATTATGTGTTTCATAGCAATAACACCACTGAACTTCTAAATTACCTATTTCTATGCAAAGTCTATTTGTTTTTTAAATACCAGTCAGGCAAGGTTGACTTTTATCTAAAGAAGACTCATTACTACCTTTTTCATGCTATCTTCAATCTCAGAATTATCATGAACAATTATCTTTAGTAACTTTCTACACTCTTCTCTGGACTTTTCAAATTTGGCATTATCTTTTGAGTCTTTTTCCTCATCTCACCACTAACCTCATCAAACATTGCTTGCAGGTAAATAGCTTCAATCCTTTAAAAAATTATAGAGAAGAATCTAGAATTGAAGCTATTTCCCTGCAAGCAATGTTTGATAAGGTTAGTGGTGAGATGAGGAAAGAGACTCGAGGGATAATGCTAAGTTCGAAGAGTACAGAGAAGAGTGGAGAGAGTTTCTAAAGATAATTGTTCATGATAATTCTGAGATTGAAGATAGTCAGGATGAAAAAGCTAGTGATAAGTCTTTAGATAAAAGTCAACCTTGTTTGACTAGTATTTATAAAACAAATAGCCTTTGCAAAGAAATAGGTAATTTAGAAGTTCAGTGGTGTTATTGCTATGAAACACATAATCATCATTGTATGAACTTTAATGATAGAGAGAGACTTCATATTAATAAAACACAAGGTTATTTCCTGAAAATAAGTTTTATGTGAAAAGTGTGGAAAATTTTTTTCTAAAGAACAGTATCATGATAATTTTGTGCAGAACCAAAAAAGTATATTCTTAGATAGATTAGAGAATAAGTGTTTGAAAGGAATTTGTATTATTGTTGCAATAGAAATGACTTATTCTATAAGAGTCCCAGCAGGACAAAGATGGTGGAAAATATAGCCTTGAAGTTTGAGAGAAACAGGGACATAGAGACACCTGTTTATGATAATTTTATTTATTATTTGGAGTCAGTATTTTTGAATTTCTTAAGAGTAAGCTCTTATATTTATAATTTATTTAGAGAGTGAAATATTATTGACTCAATTTACAAATATCCATTTCAGATAAAATTTGAAGTCATATGTCTTACCTCAATACTTTTGATTCTCTGCCAGAGATCTTTTTCATCCCATATTCTATGTTATTGGAAAGTTGTGTTCTGACATTGTAAATTTTATATATGTATGGTTCTTCATGCAGATTGAAAAAAGTTTTAAATTTACATTTCTGCAGATGACTAACATGGGTATAAATAAATGAAACTTCGAAAACATATATCTATACAAAATCTTATGTTTTCGAAGTTTCATTTATTTATACCCATGTTAGTCATCTGCAGAAATGTAAATTTAAAACTTTTTTCAATCTGATTTTGTATAGATATATGTTTTCGAAGTTTCATTTATTTATACCCATGTTAGTCATCTGCAGAAATGTAAATTTAAAACTTTTTTCAATCTGCATGAAGAACCATACATCATTAAGAAAAAGTAGGGACCAATGCTTATGATTTGAGAGAAACTTATAATGCCCGGAGTCTTTGCCTAGTACTTTGTAACTAATCAGTAATATGTTGGCCCTGAATCATTCTATATATATATTTAAAAAGAATATGTTAATGAATGTTTCAGTGCAAATCCTATATAGACAATATCTCCTTTTGAATTTTGACAAAATGTAAATACATTTATTTTAAAATCCTGTTAGGTGAATGTTTTATCATTTGTTATTTTGTCTTGCATTTAATTGAATTATTTTAAAGATATTAAACAAGGATAAAAGTATGACATTTATTGTTTGAGAAGAGTAAAAGATTTCTGGTACTATTATAGATAAGCATTATAAAATATTTCAAAACTTTTTATTTATGTGATTGTTATTCAATGGATTTACTTAAATGGAAAATACTACTCCTAGATAATTGAGGGAATTGTATAGTAATAATGAAGGAGTTGTTTCTGCCCTCATAGGTATAGTTATTCATATGCAAAGACATTTTTATTAGCAAGGGAATAATGTAAGAGATGGAAAATCCACTCTTTTTTTTGAAATGCCAGAATAGTTTTAAAAAATCTTTTTGATTTAGTTTTTACTTAAGGATTTGTAAATAGATTGTTATTGTTAATTGTTTTTATTGTTATTTAGTTCATTTTTATTTATTTATTGTCATATGTGCTTTGTTTTGTGATGATGAGATTTTAATAACAGTGGATATATATAAATTCACGTGTATGTATGTATAAAAATAATTATCAACAATAGCATTTAAATTGCTAATTATAATTAGATTTTTATTTTTTTATTTTTTTTTTTAAATTATAAAAGATGTAATGATGTTATTCTGGTTGTTTATTTATTTATTTGTTTTTGTTATTTAAAAAAAAAAATTATAACAATAGTACAAGATTACTATGGAAACTCAGAACAGAATTGCCATTATTAATTAGTAAAACAGAAGAAGAAAGAAGTCATAGCTTTATTTGTCTATTCCACGAATTATTTTTTTGGATATTAATATAATAATCCCTGGGCAAAGGTAACATCAAAAAATGTTTGGCTAAGTACACTTTACTATCCAGGGTTTTTTTAACCCTTTTGCCTGTCTTATTTCATTATTAAATTCCAGGAAAATATGCAGCCTGAAATCAAACCTGCATTTGCAAACAAACTTCAGAAAAATAGCTCTCTATATTTTTTTTCTCAACTTTAAGTTTCTTTAGTGTTCCTAAGTAATAATCAAGTTTAATTATTTCTATAATTGAATATATAAAAAATGATCGAAATTAATCACTCCAATAATGGAAAAATCTATAAATTCACTAATAATATATATATTAAAGTTATTTTGATCTACTCTGGAATGATAAAATAAAAGAAAAACACCTGAAATAATTAGTGGACTGGAAAATGAAGAGACATTAAAATAAATTAAATAGTAATTAAAATTTGTCTTTTTTTTTTTTGTTTTATATATCTATTATTATTTTTTTATAACATTTTAAAATATATCTTTATAAAAGTGTTTACAATTGTGATATTTAATACTAATCTATAAGTTTCTTTTTGAATGTTAAAACTTATTAATAATAATGAAAGTCAATTTTTAATATATATATATTATTTATTTTTTTAAGAAATTTTATATCTTAAATTGCATGAATATATTGTTAAATACCAAGCTAAAATAACAATTGTAGTAATATATATATATATATATATTTTTAATATTGTATTTGATTCATGTTTCACATACATATATATATATTAAATAATAAATGTCATGTATCAATTTAGATTGGGAAACAATAAATTACACTTAATTGCATAGGAGTTGTATATAAATATATAAATTTTATAGAATTGTATTTACAAATTATATCTTGATTTAATAATTATCTTAACTCTTCATTTATTTTAATTGTATTATTATTAGATGTATTTTAAAAAGATTGGGTCAATTTATATTATTAAATATTGAAGTTATATATTAATATCCCCACATTTGTATTTAGAAGTTGTCATGTTATATATATGTTTTGCTTACACATAAGAGCTTAGTTGAGATGATATTTTATATATATTGTGCTAGGTTTAATAAACTCTAAGTTAATAAAGTTATGGGATATATGTTGAACTTTTCAGACTAGGATATAAGCCTTATATTAATAAAAAAAACCAAGTAGTTGATGTACTTAATAAAAGACATGGTTTAAAATAAAGTGAATAAATCCTTATAGCATAGTGGGAAGGAGCTCTTGATATTGTCTTCTGTATCATTCTGTTTGTTGATTCAATTTTAAAGAAATACATCTATAACCTAAATTATTAATTTAACAAGATATAATTTATTTATTTATTGATTGATTTAATTTTACAACAATTTTATACAATTCCTACGTGAAATATAAACTGCAAGTTTTTTTTATTGTCAGTAAATCTTTTATTTGATTTATATTTAAAAAAAAATGAACATTTGAAAAACAAAAAGTTTTTATGTTTTCCACATATATATTTGTGCTATTATAAAAATATAAAATCACAGTCTTGGAATAAAGCTTATATCATTTGTTTTTATATAAAAAGAATGATTTTGAGTTTTCATTTGAAATTCATTAATATTTGTCTTTTCTCTTTTTAGTACATGAGTTATTAATTGGTTGACAAATTCATCCATTTGACTAAATGATAACCTTGTTTATAAGTGGATTATTTTTATAAGCCGTCAGTAATTGAAATATTAAATTACATGTAGTCTTATTTGGAAACATATATATTTTGGATTCAATAAAATTCTCTTTGTTCCAATTTATATTTATTAACTAATCAAATTGTTAGTTAAGTTAACTCTGAGAATTAACTAGTTAACATGCCTTAGTCAATGCTCTGTAATATTTAGGTTTATTTTGTATAACTAGCTGAAGTAAAAATATAAGTAGTGATTAGAGTACATTCACTCGTGAGTAATATATTTTCTATTGTGTAGATCATTTATTATCTGTAACTTTATAAATTAGTAATTTGTTCAAATAAAGTTAAACATCATAACCTGATTTATTGTAACTTATATTCAATGGCTGGAATTAGTATATTTTTATTATATTCATTTTTGAGGCAATTTCTTTTCTTTTTATATGTATACAGCATGTCATAATGGATACTATTACCTTTGTCATTACTGATTAGAGCCATTTCAATTGTTAGAACCTTTCTTTATATCTATATTTTACTTACTATTACATTTGGCACTACCAATTGGAGCAATCGTATTTTTTATTATATTTTTTATTATGTTTAAGACAAATGTATTTTTTCATATGTAGTTAAGGCATACTATTGTATTATATTAATTTCATTCTTTCATACGTAGTATTACATTTTGCCTCCCAATGATTGGGGTTATGCCATTTCTTCATACATTGCATATACATAGTATTACAATATATAATATTTACAAACCTCCCAATACCAATTGGCCTTACTTTACTCTTCCAGATCTTTCAATACCTTCTGCATTTATTGATTTCAATTCTCATATTAGTTTATGTCTATGTAAGGATCAAGCCAGTTATCAATTTTCAGCATGGATGGATTTAATAATATTCATTTTATAATGCTCTAAAAAAGAACAGTCTATTTAAGCAAATGGTAAAATAGAAATAACTGAATTATATTTTGTTTTCACAAAAAGTAGTTCATTCTTACTTGCTGAACCACTAATATTGGATCTTTTTTTTTATAATGAACATAAACCAATATCTAATCATTCTTGGAATCTATATTCCTATAGTTAAAAGCCATCCTGTTCTGAGATAAAATTTAACAAAAACTAACTGAAATTAATACAGTGTATTAATATTAATTGACTAAAATGTTATTAGAATTGATAGCTTTAGTAAATTTATAGCAACAGGTGCCAAAGAATCCGTCTCTTGTAACACCAAAAACAACTTAGCTTACATTTGAAATAAACCATCAGTGCTTCTTTATAGATAGTGTTTGTCTATCTAAGAATTTAAAAATACTGGAAAACTTGTAAAATCACTGAATGGTGCCAGAAAAAAGACAAGAGAGAGACCATGGAAAGGCAAAAACGTTACAAGATTTAATTGTAAGGCTTAGTCATATTTACATAAGCATGGTGGATGGTGAGGAAAAGCATCATTAGAGCAGAATTGCAAGCTTCACTTTCACAATATTTTTGTAATATTAATCTGATAAGACCATTAGATGTTGGTGAACTTGAGCCCCCAGGAACAGTTAGTGTGCTTTGAAGTTTATTATTAGAATTTAAAAGTCAAAGCTTAGTTGGAAAAACTATTCAATAATATTATTCATATAGAAAGTATTCTATATAGTAAATAAATTCAATGATAATTAAAAAAATTACTGCTCATGATCTTCATTATGTCTTCCCTACAAGCTTTTTTAAAAAAAATCATATCAAGTGGGATTTTACCAATAGTTGAATATCTTATTATAAAACAAGGTGGGTTTAAACCCGAAAGAATTTTTTGAGAACATGTTTTTATCTTCATTAATTTACATCAAATCTTTTCGAAATAAACTTAAAACTGATGTTATCTTTATTGATCTAGTTGCAGTTTTATGATTTTGCTTAGAAAAATTACCTTTTAAAAGTTTCTAAAAATTTTAAAGACAGGAAAGGCATTAATTTATTTGACAAATGCCATTTAATTGAAAAATTCAAATGTCATTAAATGGTAATCATAGTCAAAATTGTATTGAAATGTCTACCACAGGGTTTAATTCTTTCATTTCTTTTATTTAACATATTCATCAATAATCTTCCAGAAGTTTATTTATGTTGATATTGTTTTGGCTTTTCAAAAACGATTCTTTGCTGAAACAAAAAAGTTTCTCAATAATGATATGAAAATATTGGGAACCTTTTAAAAAGATTTTTGTTTATTCTTATTTCAATAAAGATAGTCTCCTCAATTTTTCTTCTAAAGATCAGAGAATTATCTCATAATCTGAATACAATCCTTATCAATATACACTGAAACCAATCCTACTCTTTGCTATTTATGGATAATCTTGGACTGTAGTTTAAACTTTTTTTATTTATCTAAAAGTGAGATCAAAATTAATTTTTAGCAATAACATCCTTGAAAAGTTGGCCAATACAATTTTGGATTATGATACAAGTACTTTACTGACAGCTTCCTTAGCAGTAGTGTATTCTGCTGGAAAATATTGAACTCATGTTTGAGTAAAAGTTCCTATACTACATTTCTGGATCCTCAATTAAATATTTCTATGATAAATAGGAAGTCTACTCCTTTTAATGACTTCTTGTTCTTTTGCATATACATTTTTACTAGATAAGAAGAGAAAGTGTCTTCAGAAAATGTATAAAAAGCTGTTAAGCAGATTGGACTTGCAAAAGGATTTATTGTTTTGTAATGTTGCTTTTAAATAAGTAACATTTAAAGTGATCATACTAAAAAGAGCAACCATTGCAATATTTATTGTTGTTATTGTTTAAATTAAATATTTTATTATAAATGAATAATATTTGAATTAATGTGCCCTTATAAGATAAAGTTAATGTATTGGGAAAAAAATATTATGCTTCTGACCAGAGCAAGTGTTGCCTATCTTTATACTGTTTATATAAATGTGTGCAATTTGATAATTAATTTAAATCATAGGAATTAATTTTCTCCAGATTCACCAGCAAGAAAAGTCCAGTGATTTTGAAAGTAATGTTAGCAGGATTAAATAATATAAAAAATATAAATTTATTAAATAGTGATTATATTTGTCATTTGCATATATCATCATATCTCAAAAAGAACTTTTCTATGTTCATCTTATTAAAATTGCTATTAAAAAACTTCTATTATTTATGTCATCAGTTGACTTACTTTTTATCAGCTGATTTTGTCACTCTATCATTGTTTTAAACCACATGATATATAATTGTTGGTATTAATATAAACAATACCATACTACATACTAGTTAAATACTTTAATTATCTACGACTAATGGTATAAATATTTGCCTAATATTATTTTTGATTTCTAATGCAATTAATTAAATAATTAATTATATCAGTTTCAATTTTATTTTGTAGCTATTTATATTGTTATTTTCATTAAATCATCAGCATCAAAATTATTTTCAACCATTGTCGAGCTATTACAGGATATGAACTCTCCAAGTTGAATCCAGTTTTTCTGATTTCTAGTCTGATTTCTTTACATCTTACAATGTGATCTTTTTATAGATCTTTTAAATATTTTGGAATGTTGCCCATCTATTCTTATTACTTCAGTCAACTTGTCCAGACTACCCTCATTTTAGTTTTTAATTTTTTTATTGATATCAACTATATCTGTTTTTTCTAACTCCCACATATTTCATTTTTGATCCCCTTTTGTCATCTTGCCATATATCTTTCCATATTTCACTGCTAAGTGTCCAAATCTCAGATCCATATATAAGAATTGGTAAAGCACATGGGTATATTTTCTTTTAATATTGAGTTATTTTTAACAAATTTTAAATTTAATTCTATGATTAATTTTATCCATGTATAATGGATGAAATTAATTTTATTTTTATGTCAAAATTTTTTTTAAATAGTTTATTGAAGTTAATTTTCTATTGCAAAATTAATTTATGTAATTATAAATGCGATATGTCATTTTTATTATTATTTTGTACTTGTAGGAATATATATGTGTGTATAGGAGCTCTTAGAATTTTAACTTTTGGATCTCAACTTTGAAATTAAGCAAATGTGTATCTCATCTATCGGTATAAAACAAAACAAATAGCAAAAATGTAAAACGAATGGAATATAATAAGAAGCTCCATCTTGCTTACGGTCAAAACCAAATGCAAAAATATAGGTGTGAAGGGATCACTCTTCCTATATTGCACTTTTTTTTTTATCAGGATCGATTAATTTGTGCTAAAAAAAATAGTAATTTTTATAATTTCATAAGTTTGTGAATTGTTTTTCTATTTCACAAATATTAATTTATTTTTCTCCCAATCTTTTTTTTAAAAGAAAAGTATGAAATACGCAAGGAAGGGGATCTTTTTTATTATTTCTCTTCAATAATGGCCATAATTCTTTTCAGTTCATGAATTTTAGCTGACATCTGGTGAGAATAGAAACAATTTTTTTTACAAAGGTTTCTAGAATTATTTAAATATAGGTATACAATACAATTAATTTCTAATTGAAATACTTATTATTACTTGTATTTGTGCGCAAATAAATTAATTATAGCTCAAGATTTTCTTCAGATGCTTGTGTTTGAACATGCATAAATAAAACATATAATATAGATATTTGTATTTATATAATATGAAGGATAAAATATTTCAGTTTGATCTGTTGATTAAAATTGTTGCCCTTAATCTTCATCTTTAGTCATTATACTTACCTATCAGTTGATTACATTATTATTTTTCATTATTAAATTTTCAAGTAAACATGATATCTATAATTATATATGCGTAAATGTCTTAATATAAATAAGAAAAAGATCAAGATTTAAAAGTGTGTGTATTTGATTAATTTAAAGAAGATACTTTATCAAAATTTAAAATAAGCATTAACTAGGCTATATATTGAATATTGAAAGTTTGTTTTTGAATAGTGTGCATTTGTACGTCTTCAGAATTTCTCATTAGTTATATATTACAAGAACATTGCATATTCACAGTTAAGTAAATGCAGAGGATGATAAAATTGCTTGCTTTTTGGAGCATTGGGACAGAAATGCACAAATAAAACAGTGAGTGCACAAGCTCAAAAACAAAAAGTGATTTGAAAAATATAGTGATCATTTTCAATATTGTCATATTAATATAAGCTATATAATTATTTAGTACTAGATTTAAAACAAAATATTATATTCACACTTTAACTGTAAAGTTAGAAATTTTCAAAATGAAATACATATATTGCCTGACATTTGAACATACAATCTCATATATGAAGTTTCCACCAGAACTTAAGGTAAGAAGTATTTTAATCATTTAAACATAAAATATTACATTATTTGGAAAATAAAAAGCATAATGCAAATAAAAATTTAACTGAGTTTACTTTTTGAGTTCTGAAAATATCAAAGCAAATTTTAAATATTATCATGAGGTGAAAACTTAAAAAAAAAAAAGTTTCATGATTTTAAATTATTAAAAAATTATATGTCCCACATATGCTAATAAAAACAGAAGCCATTTTTAATTTATAAACATAAAAATATTAAATATTACTAACTGTTCATTATCAGTTATTTTGAAATTAGTCTCCAAAAAAAAAACATTTGAAAATGAAATGTTAACGAGAAAGGAAAAGCCAGGCATATTTTTAAAATTTAATGCAAAAGAAAAAAGTAAATTTAATTTAATAATTATAAAATTAAGTAAATTTGATTTTGTAAGTTGTTTTAATTATTATTTTTTACACAAAGCTTAAAACATTTTTAATTCATTTATTTATGTTTTTAAATATATATATAAATAAAATATATGTAATGATTAATATTCATGCTTTAATTATTAATATCCACTAGAAAAATTCATATCATGTGATAGTGTCGATTAAATATTAATATTTGTTGGAATTTGACTTCCATTGTTCAGTAATTTGATTTTTTTTTAAGTTTTTGTGAAGTCAATCAAATGAAAATAATTTTGTATATAAATAATTGGATATTTGTTTATGAGCAGAATTCATTTGATATTTTAAAATTCTTAGATCTGTTTCTTTGTTTAAGATCATATTCTTTGTTTTGTTTTTTCTAGTTCATTTTTAACTATTTCTTTTAACTTGTCTCTCATTATTCTATGTCTAAAAATATGACTATTTTTTTAATAAAGCAATTACAAATAATTTACTGCATAGAAAGATCTTTTTCATAGTTTTGTGCAATAATCAAATAAACCATTGTGATTTCATTTTTGTTTGAAGGTTTGTAAGGATATCATTTTATTGTACAGATATGTTAAACTGTTTTAAATTGTTAAATATTTTTAGAATGTAAGAATCATACTTTATTTATAGTTTTCCAAATATATTCAAGTATTCATATAACATACTGGTTAGTATAGAAAATAACAGTTTTAGCGATATTATAACCTTTTCTTTTTCAGATGTTATTGCCCTAACTAATCATACTTCTAGAATGAGAATTGAACAGAAGAACTTCAGATTCATGAATACAAATTTAAGTTGATGCTCTAACTAGATATATCTTTCAAAATTTTTATATTCTTGGTTATGAAGGTCCACCTGATTTTTTAATTTTTGGCCCTTTAGAAGCAATGTTAATGAGTAGTTTTTAAACATTATGAATTATCTCACTAAAATAATTTATAGGGTTATTTATCTCATGTGAGCAGTTTTCTTAAAATATTTTTTTTTATTTTTCTCTCTGTGTGTCTAATATTCTGTGTTTTTCCAGTTGAAAATGTATTTATTGCTGCATGCCTCGTTTGCTACTACAGTTACATCCGTCTTCTCATTTCTAATCATGACTTTGTGTTTTTTTAATGGTTTTTTTATGAAACAGTCTCATCAATATATGGTTTTGCACATTTATATAGAATTTCATCAATGCAGTTCTTCTCTTTCAACATTACAAGTTTAGGTTTTGTATAAATTAGTATTTTTTGCTGTTTTTATGGCTTTGGAAAGCCGTTCTGATATATTGATTTCATTTTTTAAAATTTGTATGACATTCTGGTAAGTATAAATACAATACAGTACTTACCATTTTTGTGTATTTTTCATTGTCTATTTAAAGTTGTTGTTTTTTAAACAGTTAATTGTTAACCATTTTTCACGAGAATTGTTTCAAAATTGGTCTTTCTTTTTCTAAATCACTGGTTTTGAACAAACTTTTTTTGATCTGTTTAATAGTGATAATGAAACTTCACTTTGTGTTTTTGTCAGGATTGGATTTATATGCTAAGTATTTTTTCTGAAAACAATAGTTTTAATTTATTATGAGTTTTATCACAATAATTATCTAAGAATGCCAATTTTTGTTGTGATTTTATTATTAATGTAATTGAAGGAGGTATGTTTTAATGTATATTTTTATTTATTGTAATAATACTTTCCCACGTGTCTATACCAGGGGTTGGCAAATTTTTAGTGGTGTTATGCCGAATCTATGTTACAATGTTATTCCACATGCAAACATGAATCTATCAATCTTATTATATATAGTATAAAAAATTGATCTGGTTACAATGGGCTTCAAAATTATGTATTATATACTTTTGACACTTATTATAATTGGATTTTATATTAGTGGTTATTAAATATTTTAAAATACATAGGATCATAGGTGAAAAGTATGTTTTTGTTAAATTATATTGCATTCGAAAGACATGCTTAAAATTTCCTTTGGCATGGAGAAAATGTATCCTGTTGGTGATTAAAAAAATTTTATTGTTTCCAAAATTGCCGTTTAATGTATAGTATTTCAGAATAGGCAAAGTGCTTTTAACTTTCAATAGTTTAATTTAAAAAACTCATTAATATACTCTAACAAAATAAAACAAGTATTTTTCTAGCATTCATCAAAAGTGGTTCAAACAAATTCATTTGTATGATATAAAAAATCCAACTCAAAATTGGAAGTTTTTTATATACTCTTCTTTTTAAAGAAAAAAGACATTGATTTTTAATTTCTTTGAAATCCAAACGGTATTGTCAAGTCTCGTGATTTTGAGGATTTTATACACGCACTAACCCGGTTATAACTAAATGTAAACTTTTTTTTGTTAAGTAAACATGCTAAAACTTAAAATGTATTGTTATATAATTATGAATAGAAGTTTTTCAAACGAATTAATTAATATAATATTCTACCTGAATATAAATTTACTTTAAACATGCGATTGCGTACTAAAGTATCAACGGTCAATTGACTATCAAAAAAAAAAAAAAAATCCAGTCAAAATTAATCCTTCCTGGAAAAAAAAATTTTTCCATCCCACTTAGTTTTATCTTTATTGAAAATAGCAAATATCAATTGTACGGTTATTGTACAAAATAATTAGTAAAGTATGGTTTCCACTTACATGAAAGTTGCATGTGCAAAATGTACGTGATGGTGCAAACATGTGCGCTGTAATTAAAATATTTTTTTATGAATGCCATTGTTAATTGTTCTGCATAGCATGTGTACCCTAGGTTGCCAACTTCTGGTCTGTACAATGAATGTATCATCATCACTGCAAAGTCAAACTTTTGGTGGGAATAGAGAACTATTTATGGCAATGGTATCTTCTTTTCAATCAATAATCTTGCTGAACAGGAATGTCAATTGGTGAATTTATAGCCATTTTGATTTTGTTAGAAAGGTTGTAATAAAAATATGCTATTTATGCAGAATATTAAGAATTACATTATATTACTAATAGGAAGAGTTGTTCTGGTTTGTAAGCTATTATCCTCATTTAATCTTTTTTTTTTTTTTTTTTTTACAATAGACAATGTTTTATTGCTGAATACATTTGTAAATAAATTTTTCATAATAAAGCTTACTAAGATACCAATTATTTCGATGTTCATGTTATTAAATTACCTCTACAAAATACTTTAAATTCCTGGCAAAAGACTGTATCATGTATGATAAAAAACTAAAAATTTTGAAAAGAAATCTTGATAATTTTGATATTGTGAATATCTAGCACTAACAATAAATGTCAACGGAACATGTTTTTTATGGAATTTAAGTAAACTATAAAAATGTGGAATTTTGCAGAAGTATGTTAAATTCCATTTTATCAAAGTGGCTGCAATGCTTTTTTTTGGGGGGGATAATATTATAGCTTTGTTATGTTGGTATAGAATTACTGCTATTTTTTTGTATTGGGTTCTGTGAGAATCTTTCTTATTATAATCAATAGTGTTCATTACAACCATAATATTATATTTATCAACAGGTAGAAATAGTGAAGATTTTTTTTAGTTTGAGAGATTTAATAAGGTATCTCTTAATGTAAGTAATTGACTTGGTTTCTGACTGTTTGTCAAGTGTTTATTTTATTCTCCAGTGCAATGCTTTTACTTTTTGGAGGGCAATTTTTGAGCGACTTCCTCAGTTGCTCAGCTTGTATTCAATAATGAAATATTAAATGATTTCATGGCAAGTTTAATCCTTATCCCAGAACAAAAGTATCAGCATTTGTTAGATGTTTGGAACTCAGATTTTTAACTGATGGAGAATATTTCACACAATATTATGGTTTAATATGCCTATGTAGGTTTGCACATTTCTTCATGTGACATTTTTTTATATTTCATGTAATTTGAAATATGATTTTTGTACTGATTGAAAAACTCTTATGAAGTCTTCATCAATAAATTTATTTTTTTAGTAAACACTGTGTTATTAATAAACATAAGATTTGATACTTGGAAAAATCTTTGGACATTTCAAAGCATCACTTCCTCTCTGAATATATTTTTTACTGTTTTAGAAATGAATTGGAGTTTTTAGATTGAAGCCTTTACAGATAATTCTTTCAGATTTTCTCTTTAACCTACCTATTTCATTTTAGTATATATGTTTTATATCCAGTATATTGTTTGTCTATTATTGGAAAACTATCCTAATTCATAGATTAGTCATTCTTTTTTGCTATATGCTTATCTCATTTTTATTTTTATTTTTTTAATTCTTGCAATAATATCTTACTAATATTTTAATCTTGAATCAATTTATTTTTTTATATTTTACTTGTTATTACTAGTTTGTATTTTTTAATTAAATTACTTATTATCCCAATTTCATAAGTACTTTACTTTTTTTTTTTTTTTGGCCATTGTATAGCTTAGAATAATGGTAGAGTGGTATTCTGTAGAATTCAAAGACTATGGGTGGCAAATCAATTCTGTTATTTCCAGTGCTTGTACTTCATATAATCTTCTGAGTGACCAACCATTGGTTATTTTATTTTTTTATATATATTTTTTTTATTAACTATATGAAGGAAAACAAATAAATATTTTTTTTTTGAAATATGATGGTGTAGTTTTTTTTTTAAATATAATATTTAAGTTGTAAAATATTTTCCAAGTTTTGTTTCAGTTCTAAATCCTCTAAGTTGTGACTGCTATTCAGTAGGAATATTAATTCATATGTCCATTAGTTAGCTTTTGATATTTGTCTTTAAATCTTACTTTTTTCAAGTTGACTTTTGAAATCATACAAAATATTTTTTGATAAATTGCATTATATGTATATTTTTTATTTTTTGTCTGAAAGCAGATTTGAGATAATAAGATTAAGTCAAAGATCCAATAATCAATTGATGGCAGTTTATCACTGATTGTAATACAATTTAATTAATCTTGTGATCAGCTAGCTTTTCATTATAATCTTTAATGAGCTCTAGTTTTAGAGTTAAATATTTTTTATTGTTTATTGTTTTAAAACCTTTTCTATATAATTTTTGCAATCTTTTTTTATTGTTGTTACTTAATTACATATACTAAATGGTACATAGAAAATATATTTTATTTTTAAATGCAAGAGGGGCACTTTGACATTTGTTTTAGCAGCTGAGTTTTGCTAAGCTAGTTTGAGATTATTCAAAGATAGCAGTCCATAGCTAATATAGATATCCACCCAATTATTGGATTTAAATAGGAATTTAATTTCATTAGATAAAAGATAAAAATAAAAAAAGAGGGCTGTAAAAATCTTACCGACAATCAGATGACTAATCTGATGAATATTAACTTTTTCTCTATTATTTTTTTTTTTGCAGATGGATTATGAATAAGCCTCTGCCCTCTATGATCTATTAAATGTTTATATATACATGTATATTATTTTTATCGCTAATTTTGTTTCAAACATACAATTGTAGATTTTGGGGGAAATGTGCAAATTGTTTCTAATATGCATTTTAAACAAACAGATTTTATCATTTGGGCTTAAAGTCATGCCAATTCTTTCCAATAACCACACGAGGCTATATGTTTATATATATGAATTATAATAAGTTTAATTTAGAAACATTGTATTTTTCAATCAGGATTAATTTCAAATAATATTTTTTTTAATAAACACACATATGATTTTAAATCAATTTTATTATACAACAGTTTTAGATCTAGAGATGAAGAATTCATGATGATTTGGTAATAGTTAAATATTGATTGAATTGAGTTACAACCAATTTATTTTTAAATATTTTATATAGCTATAATTTAAAGCCATGATTAAGGTCTATTTATAAACCATCTTTTTTAAAATAAAACGTTGCTCTGGCAGCAGATTAAAGGTGTTGAGTAGATGGGGATTACTTTCATATATATATATGTATTAAATACATGGAATTATCTGATATATTTTATTATAGAAAAATCACAGTCAGATGATAAAAGACAATGATCAATAAAAATAGTATATTGTAAATATGTTTTGCATTCAAAAGGAGAATATATAAGTTTAAGGGAAGAAAGTCTCCCAACTTTGCCTACATTCCTTTTTATAATAGACTTTCCCACTGACAGTCTAATGTTATAAATTAATTGTTTTTAATAGAGTATATAGTAGAAATATTTTTAAATACATGGAAATATCTGTTATATTTTATTATAGTAAAGTGACAGTCAGATGATAATAAACAGTGACCAATGAAAATAGTAAATTGTAAATGTTTTTTTGCATTCAAAAGGGGAACCTCTACTAAATGCAATATATAAATATATGAATACTTGTTTAACTTCCATAAGAAATATGCAATTTCATTATTATTAAATATCTTTAAAACATTTGTAAAGTTTATTTTACAAGCTACATATGCTATAAGTTTTTGATGCTGGAAGTACTATACACTTGTGAAAGAGATTAAGCTAAGATCTAACAAGCTATATGTGGCATATGTTTTTTATTGTTATTGTTGCAAATACCTGTACACTTGTATGAGAAATTAAGCTGAGTGTTTAATTATTTTATGTTCAAATTTATTTAAATATAATTTTATTATACAATCTATGTTTTCCTCCTTATTAAATCTCTATCAAGATAAATGGTATTTTTAATATTTATACTTGAAAAAACAAGAGAATTATTATTGAAAATGTTAATTAATCTAAACGATTGATTAAATAATTAATTTTTGTTTATTTTTTTTAGTGAAACAATTAATTGACTTAAGCATCTTATCCATATTTATAAAATATTTATAATATATTTTTAAAAAGTAGTTTAATTATTCTGCAGTAAGAACTGGAGTAGTAAAACCTTGAAGAGATAATCTTTCTTAACATCTTCACTGAAGGAAGAACAATAACTAGAAATAAAGTGGATTTTTGAATGCATTGGACAACAATAATTTTGGGGGCAGTTTTATGATTCAATAATAATATTCAGATGTTTTATCGTCATCTTTTGTAGAAGGTGTACCAATGGTTTAATTAAAAATAGACAAAATGTTTCAGCTTTTTTTTTAAAAAAATGCAAAGTCATTGTAAAATATGCTCTATTTTTCTTTTTGTTTAAACATTCTAGCAAGATAAAGTGTATAGGAAAATTTTAATTTGATTTAAGCATTTAAAATTATGAAATATGTTTTAAAATTATTTAATTTTTTTTTTTTTGGTTTTGATGTATACATATTACTGAAGAGTGAACTCTAATAAGAATTAAATTAATTTGTAATGAGTATTAAAATGTAATATAATACTTATGAGTAAATTAATTGAAATCAGTTTTTACACATATCATTGATTAAAAAAAATTGTGATGATAATACACTTAAGGAGTTTTTATTTTTTCAGATTTTTTAAATAGATAATGGATATATCACATAAGCAATATTTTACTATGGAGTTGAGAACATTTTTATTAAATAATATTTTGTGCAATTGAAGTAAGAAAATACACTATATTATTGCTGGCAAGCAATTAGAGACTTTTTTGGTCCAAAAATCATTCTCTAGAAACACATTGATGCCTTGCTTTTTTCCCCTTTCCACTATAAACATTTAGTGTGACATTTTTTGTCTATAGTTTGATCTTTTCTGTCTTTATTAGTGTCACTCATTGGGGATAATTAAAGTCTCTGTAGCTTTGATGAGAGCTATTGGGATTTAATTGTTTTTCCAATATTTTATGAATTGTATTATGAATTTTTCAGTATATTGTGATTTAAAAATCATTTTTATTGCTTTACTCTGTCTAATAGTTTATTTGTATTTTCAATATAAATGCAGTTGAATGTTTTTTAAACAAATAAGAGATAACAGTGTTAGATCTGGAATGAAGATTTCATGATTCACTAATAGTTAAATGTTATGTGAATTGAGTTATAGAAAATTTATTCTCAAATATTTTTTGTAGTTATAATTTATACTCATGATTAAGATCTATTTTTAAATATCTGAAAAGTAGCCTTAATGTTGAGTATAAAATTGAGTGAAGCTAGAAATGTGGGATATAAAAATATGTGATGAACTCATTTTATTAGAAACCTTATTTGAATGTTAGATAAGATATTTAAAGTGCATTTACTGAAAATCTTTATTAACAAAGTTAATTTAATGTTATCAAATCAATTATTGGTCATTTAAAACACTTTTATAATATAAGTATCAATAACTTTTGTTAATTTTTATTATTGTTATAAATCTCTTTCATCTGAGATAGATATTTTTATGTAGGATGCATACATGAGTACTCTAGTACATGTTTATATGTAAAAGAAATATTATAAGGATCATTAGATTTACATTTAATATTTGCATAAGTAAAGTTTTTTTTTTTTTGCTAAATGTTACTGCCGGTTCTTTTAATTGTGATGTGTCATCCAGATGATAATGACCTTTTATTTGTTCCAACTATGTTAGGACTAGAGACTGTCCTTCAGTAATTGGTTTACTTATTATAAATATTTTATGTTATCAGTGAAGGCCTTAAAGCATTGTTTTGGTGAATTGTCATGATAAAATATTCTTATGCAAGCTTAACTCTCCTCAATATGTACCATTATAGTATATATATATATATATATATATACTATAATGGTACATATTGAGGAAATACTTCAGGAATATTTAATGAGGTGCTATTCAAGCCCAACATTAATTGTGCCAATCATAATGGTACAGATCAATGTGGAATACAGGCATGATGGAAATCATCAATGAGCATGAGCAAAAATTGCACTAAAACCATTATAAGTAATATATACTACAAATATAGCATCATGATTTAAAGTCATCAAAAGTCATTCATTATGACTGGATTTAAAAGTAACAATGCAAAAATTTAGGCTCATAATCATCTAGTCAATGCCAAACTTGGTGCATAAGATTACAAAAGCAATTGTCAATACTTCATCTAGATGCACAAACTTAAATGCAAAAATTACAATAATACAGTATCATTATCATCAATGTTCTGAGCCATCCACAATCATGACTATACTAGTCATCTATAAATAAATTATCAAATCTGTGAATGGACGTTAAAGGAGGTTTTTACTTTTGATTCACTCAATTAATTCTACAGAAATATCTGGACATTCATACAATCATATGCTCACACACATATATATGGTTAATACCATTATTGCTATTACTAACTTTGAATTGCAAGAATCCTAGGGACTGTGAACAAGAACAAATATATATATATATTAATATCAAATAATTTTCACTCAAACAACTAGAAATAATGATTAATATATTTTTTAAATATAAATAATAAAATCAAATTAAACATCTGACAAATACTCTATAATACAAATACATTATTTCGATTTTAATTTCAAATAAAGATATTTCTATATATTAACAATTATATTTATAAATTATATTTAAATAAATGGATTTACATAATGCATATATATATTAAATACTGCCTAAAAAAATACTAGTAATAATTAATAAAATTAAAATTCATATAACATTACAATACTAGCCAAAAAAAAACTAAACTTTACTAAAAATTTTCCACGGTTTATCTATTAACGAATCTGCTCTTCCAAGTGAAATTCAACTAAACATGTCCCCTGTATATGCCAAACAAAAAGCCTTCCTATCATTCCCTTCAAAACCCAACTTCATGAGATCGATGGCCTCAAATTCAAAATATTTTATCATCAAAGTTTTTGTTCATACTCTTCTTTTCAATTCACTTTTTTTTATATTAAATATAATGTCTTCATTGTCAAATAATATTTTATGACCTGTATTCAGTTTATGAATATGCAAAGCTGAGTTATATACTTATTTTTAATTCTACTCTTATGAACTTTAACTTTTTCATTAAGATTTAATTTACTCTGATCCATATATATATATATTATGACAACTGCAATGAATCTTATGAAATACTTTAGTAATATATTTGCAATCAATTAACTGTACTAATGAATTTAAACTTAGGTCTTTCTTCCAAGCTGCTTGAAAAAAAGACTTTAGTTTAAATTCATTATTAATTGATTCAAAACAATTAATTGATTGCAAATCTATTCCTGGTGTAATTTATAAGATTCATTGCAGTTGTCTAAAATTTATATACATCAGAGTAAATTAAATATTAATGAAAGAGTTAAAGTTCATAAGAGTAGAATTAAAAATAAATATAATAACTCATCTTTGTATATTCATGAACTGAATACAGGTCATAACATATTATTTGACAATGCAGATGTTATCCTTTATGAAAAAAGTGAATTGAAAAGCAAAGTAAAAAAATTGTGATGATAAATTATTTTGAATCTGAGGCCATTAACCTCACAAAGATATTCTTTGATGTTAAAGAAACTTGGATGTTGAAGTGACTGATGGGAAGGCTATTTTGTTTGGCATATATAGGTTGTATAATTAGTTGTATTTCACCTGAAAAGGTCTCTTTGTTAATAGATGAAACCATGGTTGTGGAAGAATTTTAATAAAGTTTAGTTTTTTGGGGGCTAGTATTGTAATGTTATATGAATTTTTATATATATATATCCATACTTAATAAAACAAAATATATGAATTTTTATATATATATATCCATACTTAATAAAACAAAATATTTTAATAACTATTAAGCTAATAAAGATTATTCTATTATAATAATGCCTAGGGTATAAATTTAGATATGCATGTATGCACTATAATATCTCATTAAATCCGTACACTTTAGTCTATGTTAATAATATATAAAAGATTAAGTGGTAAACATTTACAATTATTAAATCTTAATTTGCATCTAAAAATATTTTTAACAGTATCTTGTTTCATTAAAATTTGGAGTTTCATCTGCCAGTAAAACAAATACATTGGTCGATTTATTTTCTAAATAACATAATAGAATTCTAAAGATATTTTTACAGTTTTTCTTAATTCTTTAGAACAGGGTAGGCAAACTGGCTTGCAAGTCACATGCAGCTTTTTGATCCCAATCTAGTGGCTCTTTTTATCATGATAAATAAATACATTTTCTTTATTTACTTTTGAAATTTAAATAAATATTTTGATAACTCTAGGCAAGGAAAGATGTGCTTTACAAAGTTTTAAATTCAGCCTTATTATACAATAGTAATTATTGTATATGATAAATATTTAAATATTAGAAAGTTGCAAATAAATCAAGTTATGAAGATATTTTTTTGTTTTTGATTATTTATTTTAAAAGAACTTTTACTTTCATTACAATGTATGCAGTTTTTATTATGTTCAACTACTAAAATATATGTTCAGATATATCCCTAACTATTCAGAAATTCATATTTTTATGAACCCATATTTTTTACCTTTTTTCTTGCAGCTCTTTTATGGCGGGGATGGGGGGTGGGGTGGATATTTAAACAAAATGGCTCTATGTTAAAAAGTTTGCTGAATTCTCCTCTAGACACAATTCGGGCACTTTTCATTTCTTTCAGATTATCTTTAGTTAGAATGATAATTTATTCAACAGCTCCTCACAAATGTAACTAAATTTTCCACTTTCTTTATTTTGCTGTAATATTTAATATAAATACAATTTCGATGCTTTATTTCAAACAGTTTTTAGCAAAATGTTTTTATTACATATATATAGACACAATCTGATGGCTAGTTGTCCTGCTCCAAGGAAGACTGCAGAAATATTGAAACCTTAGATTGTGTTTATGTATACACAATTAAAAAAAATTGCTAAAAAGTGTTTGAAGTAAGGTGTAGAAATTGCATTTTTAAATTAATATAACTGATATTTAATATTTTTTTCTAGCAATAAGTAGAAATAGACTTTTTTTAACTGCAAAATTAATATTTGAAATATGTCATTGTCTATATATATATAGTAACATAATAAAAAAATGAAATGATGATGCCAGGCAGATGATCAATCTAATCTGAACAAAACATAGCCCGATTATTGGTCACCATTTTGTAATGAACTATTGATTTTGATATTGGATGATAATATAAAAAAAACTTTGCTATGTCTCAGAATTGAGACTTCATTCACAATAATGTAGATCTAGCCTAAATGTGGAATGTCATTTTATAAAAGCCCTAAAGTTGATTTGCCACTTTATAATAATTGCCACATGCACACGATCATCATAAGCTAGCATTGGGTAGCTACTTTTCACAATAATAATGAATTTTCTATTTCACTATCTCTCTACGTTTGTTTAGTTCAACATTTGTCTTAAAGAAATGCCCTTAAGATTTAAATTCTTTATCACAGAGTGAAAACATGCATTAACAAATAGTAACTCTGTTAGAACCTTGTAAATTATCTAGATCAGTTATTGATAACACTAAGCAATAACAATATTTCCCATATATAATTATTTAGATTGTCCACTACCCTATCATAAAATACTAACAATCTCTAAAAATCTTATCTATTCAGATTATATTTAAAACTAAATAAAGTAAATGAGATCATCACTTCAGATATCAACAAATCTATCCATGATTCCAAAGCAAACTGCAATAAGCAGTATTGCCCTAAACTATGATGTATGCTTAAGACATCTATTTGAGTAATAATTGAACAAAACTAAATTTGGATTGCTAAACAACTAAATTCTGATGTACTTTACTAATCTAATATTATTTATAGTAAAATGCAAAATTTACATTAATATTAATTTCTAAATAATTATAATTACATTTTGAGAACATTTTCTAAACTACACAATATTTATAATGTTTAAATGAAATAAACCTTTGCTCAGTTCTATATCTATTTTAATAAAACATTAAATGTAAATACAAACATTTCAGTCATACCCTACATTATATCAACATGCACTTATTGCTTTAGTTATATACTAAAATGAAACACTCCGCAAGAATTTGTTATCAATAAATCTATTAGATAATTTTTACAGTACCCAATCACATTATATAAAATATACCATAGGTTTCTATTGGATATTTACTGATAATCACTGATATTCTTCATCTACTTAAATCTCCAATCAATCCATTATAAAAATGAATTTTATAACAATTAAACTATATATGATGATAATTGGCAATTATCCAAGCCAAAGATAATATTCAGTTCTACTAGTTAATAAAATTTATGATCTCCACTTCAAAGAAATTTAAGAGATAATTAAGACAGGTCATTTTGACTAATGATAAAATAATTTATTAAGATTTTTGTAACTAGACAAGATAAGCAAATGAACAATCAATTCTGAATTAATGAAATTATTTCTATTAGTAATGTTGACTTAGTTAAATAAACAAATATTTAAATGCAGTAACAAATATAAAATTTATATGTAATCAGATTAAAAATGATTCATAAAATATATACATATATCCAATTCTATTTCACTTACCAAGATGGGTTTGATCTTGGATCAAACTTTAAGTACCAAAATTATATATTTAAAAAAAATAATTAGACAGATTCACCAGATTTTTAATTAACTCTAAATTTATTGGTTTATAATAAAATTTTATGACAGTAATAATAAAAATATAACAGAATAAACAATCAATGTTTTCAATAGACTAAAATCAATAATATAATAAAATCTATGTATATGAAACTCCAAAAAAAATGTTGAAAGACAATAATACTATATATAAAATGGAAGGAGAGATTTTAAACACCCCCCCTTGAGATTTTAAATAGCATATATCATGATAAAAAAGGTGATCAAATAAAATTGATCTCTATTTATTCATTAACATAATCTCTAAATAACTGAACAAACATGAAAAAAATCTGTTGTATTTAAACCCTTTTCTATCTGAATATCCAAGTTAAATCTTAAACATACAAAAAAAATTAAATATTTGAAAACATCAGATTGTATTAACTGATATCATCAGATAAGAGCTTAAATAATAAAAACAAAAATGAATTTCTCTGACCTTTTCCTTGCATGAATTCTATCACACCCATATATATATATAAAAAAAATATATATATATATGCATGAATTCTATCACACCCATATATATATATTATTTACCTATGTTTTTAAAATGAAATGTAAACTTTCCTTTTCTTTTAACAAAAAAAGTATATATGTATAGAAATCAAACCACCTAACTGAAAGTCTGTCCATTTTCACTCACTATCCATGGATCCATCATAGCTTCTGTTCTTTATTTTCAATCTTAAGGTATAGAGATAATTTTCCTTTAAGTAGACAAGGTAAACATGAGTAGTAACTAACACATATTTGAATCCAATTATTTTCATGTCTAAATTCCAATATTTTCTTTTAAACACATAAATGTATCCAAGCATTTAAAATGATTGTTACTTATTTAATGCAAAATTACATATCACTGGTTTTAATTTTCCTTTTTCATTGACAGTGATATGCAAAGAGAATTCCTTTGATGTCACAATTCAGTTATAATCAAGTGAAGAATAAATACTAGTATTTTCTTTCTGGATTATGAAAATGTAGTTTAAATTGCTTAATATTAAACATAAGTTGAGTTAATTGATCTTGTAAAATTCCTTGATCTGAAATATGACATCCATAGACATATAATGAGGTTTATATCAATCTCAAATAAATAAATGCAATTCTGGATTTTTAATCATGGAATATCTTTATATAGCTGACCTGCAATACAATGCAGTTTGATTTGTTTTTCTTTCACATTCTTGCTGTTTCCCTGGAACTTCATAAGCAAGCTGCCCCAATTGAATGGGCAGATAGTTAAAAAAATGTATTCTTCCATAGTTTTATAAATTAATCACCTAAATAATAAAATTTAATAAACTTTCAAAGACAAATCTAAACATATTTATTTTGGCAATGATAAAATCACAAGAACCCAAATTACAGCATCTCTCTTCTATTTATAAGATACTTTTGATGACATTATTGTTGCCTCAATAACTTGGAAATCACTCAAATTTCACTTGATGATGAGAAATTTGTCAAGAAAATTTTGCTTCCAATTAGTAAGTGAAATGGGGATTTTTAAAAAAATTGAATACAGTGAAAATGAAATCCTGATTTACAAGTTCAATATTATTTTTCCATTCTAAATTAAAATAAAGAATTCATATTATAATTCCAATACATTTTAATGGTTATAAATATTTTTACATATGTTTTTAATAATAAATAATATTTTATAAAAGGTGTTGCTATGGTGATTATAATAACATAAATTGAGATGTGCAATACTTAATAATATTGATTCTCTTCAACTGACTTTTTTATAATTCACTTAACTATTTCCAAAATCTATTTATTTATTTACCTGTTTAAATTTTTCTCTGAAATTTATCACAACAGATTTATAAATTGATGCTAAATGTTAATAATGAATAATAATGTTGTTTGGATAGTATAGTTGCTATAGTTACCTGGATAATATTAATATTTCAACACCTACATTATCCACAGATCAAGTGAAATAAAAATTAAACAAGACCAACAAACTTCTTTATTTTATTTTTTTAAATACTGTGACCTACATCAATCTGGTTACTTACAATATATATATATATAGTAATAAAATCAAGTCATATCACATGATTTATATAGCTTGCATTTACAAATATGTAAAATAAAGAGCGTGCTAATAGCATTAAACAAGTTTTCTTTATTTTATGATAAATGCTACAAGAAAATGCATTCAAATTATCTTTATCTAGGATTGTCCCTATCCCCAGACCAGTTTTGAGCTATGGTACACTTCAGTGAGGAGCTAGGACACCAGATTTAAAACACCTACTCAAGCTAAGCATTTATCCAATAGTTAACTCTTAAGAAGAAGATCTGAAATGTTCAGACATCTACACATCTTTAAATTCAGCCTCCAACTGAAATAATCATATGGGTCTGAAATTAATTCAGATACACCATATATTAAAAGCTTAGTAATTTAATTTAGCTAAAGCTTCCAACAGCAAAATAATAATAGTAATAAAATTAAAATAATAATAGTAATAATATATATATATATATATATATTGTGCCCTTTTGTATGGGTCACCATTTAAGTTTTGTGCTAATCTAGTAGAAAATTTTAAATTTAAGAAGTGTTTTAAAAATGTGATGTTGACTTTGCTTGTGATAATGTTACCATAAGTTTAAGTAAAGCAATCTATGAGTGTTTGATATGTGAATTGTGTTGATATTGAGAAGATATTTAAAATGATGATGATTATGATGTAATACTGCATTAATAAATTTAATAACAAATGTTGAAGCTAAAGTGATTAAAAGACAAGTTAAAATTAGACAAAGATATTTATTTAGTTTAAAATATATGTTAAAAGTGAATAAAAATATTTTAAATTATAAGTACTTAAATTGAGATTAATATTTGATTTTAATCATATCAAATAATTATTTTAAAATCTGATATAATATCTTATTTATTTTAAAAATAAATATTTATTTTAAAAAAGCAATTGTTAAGTTATTTTTAGATTATGGGAAGCGTTTCTTGTATTGTAAAAATAGATGTTAATTAGAGATACACACACACATGCTTGGAAGCTTTCTCATAAAGTTGAAAAACTATTTTAAAATTATGTTGTGAAATTTATAAATAATACGTGAGTTATCACGAGATAAAAATAAAGATATTAATGTAAAATATTAAATCTGATTTTTAAAAATATTGTCTTAAAAATATAACGTATTTAAAAAGATTTAGTTTATTTTAAATGATCTTATAAAAGTTAAGATTTAAATTAAGTGAGAAAGAATATTTTAAAAAATGTTTAATAGATTTGAATAAACGATAAAAATTATTTTTAAAATGTAATAATATTAAATATTAAATAAGTCATTATTTTATTTTAATAGTGAGTTGATAAATATGTAAATAAGCCAGCAAAGTTTGATTGTTTAAACGTACCAATCAGATGAGGAGACTCTTCTAGTATAAAAGCTGGATTCAATTGTTGAAGGGGGCTCTCTATAATTAAATTTCTAAGTTAATCGTGCTATTGAGAAAATAGCCAAGTAAATTTATAAACGCTCTTAAAATCAGTTTTTAAAATCATAAGAGTGTTATTGTATATAATTTTATAATTTTTAAATGATAAGTATGCAGTAGAAACTTAATAATTCCCTATTGGTCTTCTCAATATCGAAACTCAATTTACGTACGAATAATCATGGAAACATCACATATCGGAGAAATATATCAGAAACTTTATGCTAGAGAAATAATAGACGCTGGATTAGTACATAAAACTACGAGATGGAGAAAAGTAGTATTTTGGACTATAAATAGTTTTAAAAGTTTAAATTACTATTGTCTATTATAAATAGATATTTAAAAGAAATATGAATACTTCTATAGAAAGAAAGTATTTTTGCAGATTTTAAAAGATTAAAATGTATATCTTAAGTAAAGATATAAGAAGTAGTAATTTTAATAAATACTTGCCTTGTTAAGTCTTTGTGCTTAAAAGACTAAATATTGACGATTTGAAAAGGCAAATAGATTATAAATATGATTATTTAAAATCGTAATATAATAAAATTATTATTATTGAAGTAGTCTAAAACGCTGGTCGTTATAGATGGAGAAATTGATTCTTACCTGAATATATTATTAAAAATGCATAAGTAATACATGGACGTCCAAACCAAGCAAGCCAAGTTGATTAAAGTAATTCAATGAAAATAATTTATAAACTATAAATTAGTTTAGAAATAATAACTTTAAAGATAGTATTTATGAAGAACTGGATCCAGAAAGAACTTCCAAATTATTTTAATTTTATTTATTTTCTTGTTGGAACTTATTTATTTTTTAAAAAAAGAACGTTATCATTTTATTATAAACTTTCAAGAAACGTGATACAACGGAACAGGAAATAGTGTTCTATTGACTTTATACGTAGGATATTTGTTAGAACTTTTATGGTAGAACAAAAGACGTCGCTGGAAATACGTAATATGAACTTTTATTTTATTTATTTAACATAAAATTTAAAATATTATTAAACTATTAAAAGTAGGTTAGGTACATTTATTAAATAATAACTTAAAAATAATATAATAATTAATTACATAAATTTATTTTATAATTAATATAACACGGAATATTCTAATGAATGTTTATGAGTATAAATGTGAATGATTTTTATTTTATGAAGCTGCAAATTCCGAAGAATGCTGGGTAGCAGACTGGACATTATTATTATTATGGTAAAAATATTGTATAATGATTTTTAATGAATTTAATATGTTTTCTTTAGATCAACTGAATATTATGTTGTTGTAGAATGAATGGATAGATATTTTATGAAAACACATACATTATATTGGCAACGAACTTTATTAAAATATGCATAATTTTAATTTATAAGATAAACCTGATACAACATTACGTAAGAAGCTTAGAAATAATTATATGATTCTTTCATAAATAAATTTTGATATTTTATTATGTTATAGTATTAGAATTATATTTATTCTTTATTGAGGTAATTATTTTATTATTTGCAAGATAAGAATAGATTTGAAAAGACTCTATTTTTGTGTATTTTGTTTATTAAATAAGTTAAGTTACGTTATGGGTAGAAGCTTATATTTGGATTGAAGTTTATTAAGTATAGACAATGTAGTATAGGTAGTTTAGATAATGAATATTTTATTTAAAATTGATGTTTATTTTCCGGAAATTTTAGATAAGTTTAGAATATGTTTTATAGATAGAAATTTATTAGAAAGGATTAAAATAACACATAAAGTAAAGTAATGATTTTTACACAGAAAAGAATCATAGAATTTATCTAAGGTAATGCTTTATGAATTTAGAATTGATAAATGATTTAAATAATAATATTTGAACAATAGAGATATATAATGCATATTTGATAAAACATATAACAGGAATTACATTAAGTAAAGTATAATTACAGTCAATTATTTGTTATACACTATAAAGATACATTAATTTATATAAAGCATTAAGCAATGCTAATAATAAAGTGAATACATGATAATACATTATAAATGGTAATACTTAATTAATGTAGCTATTTAATTAGTAGAGTTTCATTGTTTACACATGCTACATAAATAGTCTTGACATATATTGTTATTTGTAGTAATTAAAGTACACTACTATTTATTTTAAGAAAAATCTAAGTTTTGAAAACATACTATAATATTATTGGTATAGCATTTGAAGGAATGTAAAATTGCTTATTAAGTACATGAGTTAATAACAGTGTAAGCCTCTTATATTTGTATTTTCCTATTTTATTTTTTATTTATTTTCCTAAATTCTAAAACTGTAAATAGTGTAAATAAATTCTTATTTGAAGTTATTGTAAATAAATTTGTTAATTTGTTTTTAAAAGTGTGTCGAGTTTCATTATTTTTCACCACAGCATTTTGACATCAGATGATTTGAAATAAACATAATATTTGCACAAAATGAATTTGTTATTATTACTTAGAATTGAATACCATATTTGCTTAACATTATTTTATAAGAATTGATTGACATGAACATAAATATTACAATGGTCATAAGATGATTATAATGCACATTATAAGAATACAATATTATTTACTGCCACAGATTATTAAGTATAAGATTTTGATCTATTTTAAAATGAAGATACCATATGAAATAAAAGATATACATGTGATTGTTTATTCATTTAATGATTGATTATATAATAGAAATAGATGAGATTAAATTACACTCTAAGATTAGTATTATTTATTATTATTATTAAAATAAGTTAGGTGTATTTAAGTTTGATATAAAATCCCACATCATACTTATTTACATGAGTTATTATTATTTTAAAACTGAGAAGAACCTGAGATTATTTAATTATGTTTTAAGTTAAAAGTTAGGAATTATTTTAGTATTATTAAAGATAATTTATTTCATTTAAAAGTCATAAGAATGCTATAGATGTAGTGGTAGGATGATAAGGTAGTGGTAGTATTCTTATGCCATTGAGATGGTATCTTGGAAGATATTAACTCAGTGTAAATCTGCTTATTACTTTGTAACTTTACTTCACAGTCTCATAATTTTATTAAATACTTATTTAATTAATATAATCTGGAACTATATTGATTTGGATAATTGATAATAAATTTAATTAAGATGTGATAATATAAAAAGTATATTAAAAATAGATATGCAAATTTTAATTAAGCATAATAATGTAACTGAGCTAGTTGTATTTAAAACTATTTTATATATCAAGAAGTAAGGGTACAATATATATATATATATATATATATTATATGGGTATATATTTATAATATATATATATTAATAATCATATATATATATATATATATATATATATATATATATACCAACTTGAAATCAGTTTAGGGATAGGGACAATTCTAGAGAGAAATTTTATATGCTTTCTTCTCCAGCATATGTTGGAGTAGCTTGTTTAGAGCTATTAGCATGCTCATTATATTACTATAAGTTTAATCACATGATGTATGACTTGATTTTCTTATTAATATATATAATTCTACTGATCAACTAAATTTTTCATTCATGAAATATATATCATGCAAGGTCATTATTATCCAGCTGACAGTAACTTTTTTTTTGGCTTTTCATTTATATATAAAGTAGTGTTAAAATAAAACTTAGCACTGAAGTCTTAAGACTAGTAAGCTGGCTTCTAATTTTCTATCTGTGATAGACCAGTAGGCTGTCTTACTTATTGTCAGGTTAAGGATATAGATAGTTGCTGTAATGCTAACTGTCCTCAGTTCCATTCAGTTTCAACAATTTGAAGTAGTCTACTTCACAGATATTGGGGCTACAAATTTGCAGAGAAGGCATCCTTATTTGAATGTAAATTTAAATTCAAACACTGTGAAACTAGCAGATGCCTTTTTTCATTTTCTCTAATCATGTTTAATAATCAGATTATCAGTAGTCACTATTTATAGGTATACAAAGGAATTTAAAAACATTGTAACTAAATATTTTTATCTTGTCCAATAAAAAAGAGATAATTGTTTTTTTTAATTAAGAATAAGTTTTTTTTATTTATTCTAAATAAAATAAATAATAGAATTTTATAATTCATTTTTATTACAAAATAAACACAGCAACACTCTTTTAGATTTGTATTAAAATCAGAATTAAATAAATTAAAATATATTAAATGCAGGTCTTTTTTTATAACTGACTTTAAATAAAATGCACTATTTCCAAAATATCAATTAACATTATTAATCAATCAATTTTTTTTTTATTTCAAGGTTTATAAATGATTATATATCTAACTTTATCTGTGTTCATTTTTCCTTTTTCTTTTAAGCTTTATATATATATATATTGTAACGTTTATTTATATACGTTGCAAATATATTGGCATTTGGTAAAAGCTAAAAAAAAATAAAAGTAAATTTAGATATTTTTGACTATAATTTTTTTTTTAAAAAAGTAACGTATAATGAAAGTTAAATTATTTTTTCGTATTTTTTTTAATGTAATTAGAAATAAAAGTAGAATTGGAGAGAACAAAAAAATTCCAAAAGCAAGTAAAAAGATAAGCTAAAAGAAAAATATTTTAGCTAATTAAACATGGCCGAAAAACTTGATAAAAAAATGAGAACTTAGTAATTGAAAAATGATAAAGACTGTATAAGATTATAAACACAAAACGCCATGATAATAGCATGCACAGAAGTCGGAAAACTGGGCCTCTAGTATAAAAGGCAGAGGTCAGTTTGAAGAATGTCTTGTTCGTTGGTTTCTCTAGTTGGTCTTGGATAACAATAATATATCCAAGATCGCTCTATGCTGAAGTAATTTGGCATGTCAGAGTGAACCGGAGCCTCTGCGGACATCGTGCCTGAAGATGTACACCAGAAAAGCTTTCATGACCGACTAGGAGAATGGACCACAAGATTAACTAATAATCAAATGCCATGAACTCATTTTAACCTGAAAAACTATGCATAGTTATCTACAACCATCGTGAATTCACTAAAACTTACCAGTAAGTTATGCTTCATTACTCCTGATTGTGACCAAATTAAACATTTTCAAACAAATTCTAAAAGTATGTTTAAACAATCCCGATAGAGACATTAATTTTCTTGTACAAGAGACATTCATTTTTTAAGGAACTTTCTAGAAGAAATTTGGAAGTGAACAGTAATTTTAAAATTGTTTTTTATTAATTGATTCATGTCTGAATTAAGTGTGTTCTCTCTAATTTATTTGATAAACAATTTATTTCAATTATTTTTTTTTAGTCTATTAGAATAAAAATATTTCTAATACTAATTTTCATTTGTGCGTTATTAATAATAGTTATTATTTTTTATTATTAAATTTATTATTAGTTTAATAAGATTTAACATGTAATTTATCTTTGCCAATATGTTTCAATAAGCCCAGGAATAATAATCTTAAAAAAATAATTCTCATTATGGTATGATGTAATACCGATTAGTTTAAAAGTATTTTTCTTATTTTATTCGTGAGACATTATTTGACTATTTCAGCGGTCTCTTTAGAATAAAAGGACCTGGCACCCATATTAAATAAATTAAAAGCTGATTTCGTCAATAGCATAATTCTCCACAATTAATAGGCTGAGTTTGATCAGGAAATATTGTTATGTTTTTAGAAATAGAAATACAACTTTCTTCTTTTCAACATAACTTGATCAACTCATGCACAGTTTATATTAGTGTGTAGAGGCCTAGCAAAATGGAAAATGTTATAATATATATATACATACACATACTGGTGCCATGAGACCAATTCTTTAAAATATATGTACACATATTAAAATTAAGTATACTTGACTTATTATGAAAAAAATGAAAAAAAAAAAACAGAAAGAAAAGTCATTTAATGCCTCTATTTATTGATCATCAATATTTATATAATTGTTTACACAGTGATGATTTGGGAGGTTAGTTAATGCAGATTATAATGGCATATAGTAAAGATATCATGAGATGTCAAGATTTAGTATATATATTTATTACTAGAAGAAATTAAAGACAGTTGCAGTTATCTTATAAAAGTGTTTACTAAAATACATTTTGACTTAAATAAAGATTTACATATAAAGATCTACATAACTATACAAGCATTTGTCTATGATTTAAAATTTTAGCATAGTTTAAATTTTTAGGTTACTAACTTGAATAATATAATAAATGCTATTATACAATCATTATGGATAAAATGCTAAACTATTACTATTTTCAAAAGATTATACTTATCTAAGTAAGCATTTACTTTACATTTTGCATTGAAAATTCAACTGTTTCATATGAGGAAACAAATAAACATCATGCACTATGCATACATATATTTTATCATCTTATACGTAATTTAGTCTTCTTTTAAATATATTTCTAAGATGACAATATGACTGAATAGTTTTTTTTAAGTTTTTTTTATATAGAAAAGACACAGAGAATTCGTATTCAGGATTTTAAATAAATATATAAATTCTTACAGGTATATAGAATTTTAATTATTATATTTTTATGCTTTATTGAAATGTGTTATTTTGATGCAAAATTACTTTTAATTATAAAGAGAAAATTAAATTTGTCATTACAATATTAATTTGTAAAATTTTAATTAACTATAGAAAGTAATTCCTTTTTTCATAATTGCTGTTAAACAGAGCTTATAAAATTTATCAAATATTTGTAAAATTTTGTAAAAGAAATTGGTCAAGTAATGTTTTTATGTAATCCATGTATGTATATATTTGTATGTGCATGTATGTATAATTCAAGCCAATTCAGTTATGTATTATATTTTCTTTTTTATAAAAGTAATTATTAAAATAAATACTTGAAAAGAAATTTATTAATAATTAATATTTATTTTGGTAGAAAATAAAGATACCAAATGCATATAATAAGACTTTGGCCTGAAATTCTGCTAAATTGGTATGAAAGATTATTATTTCCAGAAAAAAAGGAAATGTTATTAATGATGGCTGATAAGTACAATTTTATCTTATTCTTTTTGGATTTTGATGTGAAATATGTTTAAAACATCAAAAATATTCTAATTTTAAAATCTACATTTTAAAATGTACAATTTATGAATAAATTTAGTAGTAATAACTTTAAAAATGTTTAATACATTGTTTTTTTAATTTTTTATTTTAACTATTTTTATATTTCTTTAACTTTATTGTTTGTTTTATATATTAATTTTATTGAGCATTAAATATTTTATTTTTTTCTATGATACATTATTAAATTATTGTGAAAATTACATTTTCAAAAGATTCATAAAATAAGTCAATGTGTTTTCTATAACAGTCTGTTATTAAATTTATTTATTTTTTACTTTTTTTGAATAATTTGATTAAAGTTAAATGTTTAAAATTGATAATAATCTTGTCAAGAGAACAAAGTATAAATGCTATTAAGAATGTAATATGTATTTACTTCATTAAAAATAATATATTAATTTGATTTTATTATTATTATTACATTGTGTAGCTATCTTTTATTTTATTTTTAAAAAGATCAACTATTACGTCAATAAATTCTGCATAAATGTTTATAATTAAAATAATATTAATAAATTAAAAAAGAAAAACACGAATAAAACTGTTTATATTGTTTCATTATAGATACATTTTATAATGATTGTTAAAAGCAACATGGAAGTTAATTAGCTTATACTACCTATGAAATCATCATTTAGTTAATAAAAATTAAGAACACTATCAAGAGATATATCGTGTTTCCTTGAAAGTAAGACCTAACCAGAAAATAAATTCTAGCATGATTTTTTTATAATGTTTGTAATACAAACCTTACCCCAAAAATAAGCCCTAGTTAGAAAGAGAAAGAAAATATTGTACAAATATTATTTCTCTGTCTTGCACATGCATTTCAATAAAATCACAGCAGTACTGTTCTGGCAATGTAAAGAAGTTCTAAGATAATATGATTGTAAGCCTGCCAATTAACCAGTCAGAATGCAGCCACATCACACATGTGAATCTCTGGTGATATAAAAATATTTACTATATTGTCAAATGCCTTAGATTTTTTTTTAAAAACAAAAATTAACCAGAAGGACTTACATTTTGGCATTACTAACATACTTTCCACCTATGATCCTATATATTTTAAAATATTTAATGACAAGTAATATAAGATCCAATTATAATGGGTTTCAAAAGTATATAATTTTGGAGCCCATTGTAACCAGATCAATTTTTATACTATATATAATAAGATTGATAGAATCATGTTTGCATGTGGAATAACATTGTAACATAGATTCAGCATGACACCACTAAAAAATTGCCAACACCTGGTATAGACACTTGGGAAAGTATTATTTCAACAATTCAAAACATACATTAAAACATATCTCCTTCAATTACATTACTAATAGAATCACAACAAAAATTGGCATTCTTAGATAATTATTGTGATAAAACTCATAATAAATTAAAACTATTGTTTTCAGAAGAAATACATAGGAAAATACTTAGCATATAAATCCAATCCTAACAAAATACAGAAAGTGAAGTTACATTATCACTATTAAACAGATCAAAAGAAGTTTGTTCAAAACCAGTTATTTAGAAAAAGAAAGACCAATTTTGAAACAATTCTCATGAAAAATGGATAACCATCAACTGTCATTAAAAAAAACTTTAAATAGACAATGAAAGATTTGAGTGTTTATATATCATTAGTTTTAAATTGCTGATATGTAAAAAAGAATAAAGGGCTACAATTAGTACTTGTAAAGATATTTGCTGGAACCATAGAACAGGGTTTGCAAATATTTATATACTATTTTGATGATTTTACTGATATTTGAGTATATGTGAAAATAATCTCCAATTAAACTAGAATCTGAAAAGATAACAGATAATATTTACTTAGTAATGCTTTACTAAAATAATATAGTATTTTATTATGATGAATCTAGATGTCTTATTTATATTTTTTAAATTCTCTATTAAAAGCAAATTTAGATTATTAGACAAGCTTGATTATTCACTATTAGTAGTTTGCTATTTCTAGACACTATTTTTAATTCAATATCTTTTATCATGTCACGTTTGAGATTGGATCATAAATGGTATAAGCTCTGATGTTTAGATATATCTGCTTTGAGCCACCACCCAGTTGCAGAATATCAATGTAACATTGTAGCCTCTATGGCCCACTGCTATAGGTGACAGAATGTGGTTCCTACACAGGTGGATCATACTTTAGTGACTTAATAAAGTTGCTTTGAGAAAAAAAACTTACCAGAGCTCCTTATACCATTAAGATACTATCACAAGGTATTAAAACTTATCAATACAAAATCATTATTTATTGCTATTGTAAATCTTTTAAATTAACTAAATGTGACTGTTTTTTTACATAAAGGATATTTTAAAACAATAAATGAATTGTTGCTATATTAATTTTTGGTTCTGTTAGAGCGGCATATTGTATTTCGAATATATCACATTTAATAAATATTTGACGTCATTAAAAAAATTATTGTTGCTGGGAGCATATTTAAATTACATATATTGTTATAGGTAGTAAAAAAGAAAGTAGCTGTTGGATATGTAGATGCAGAATCATGTTCTTCATTGATGAATTTGTGAATTTGGGTTAACTATTATTAATTACTCAAGCATAAATGGTAGAGGGCTCTAGAGTAAATTAAATGAATAAAATAATATGTATACATGGAATTATTTTATCATTATTATTGTTATTTTTATTAGTTTCTCTTTATTAATTATATTTAGCTTACTCTCCACTTCTCCCTTTCCCCTTATTTCAATCTAAACTTTGATTAGATATCATATTATTGAAAAAAATATATAGAAAGAAATATAAAAGTAACCAGAGAGTTCAAAGCTTAATTGCAAATTAAAACAATAAATTTATAATAAGAAAGAAAAAAAATAGAAACAATGGTCACATTAATTAATTAATTATATTATGTGAAAAATCTTAATTTAGTGATAAATGTAAATTAAATTATAAGTCATATGAATAATAACAAAGGTGTGATAAATTAGTGAAATTATTAAATCAGATATTAAAATTTTTGAATATTTTATTTCATTTATTTATTTATTTTAAAAACAACATTTATTTAACTGGTATAATAAACTGGGGGAAAAAATTTCATCTAGAAAGTATTTTTAGAGTTCATTCTTTCTTTATCTTGTGAAATTTATTAAAGCGCATTTTTACCTTAATTATGTTCTTCTACCACAAGAGAAGACTATCTTTCTGTCTTTACTTAATTTTTAAAATAATATTGATATTTTTTGTTATTATTTATATTCTATAAAAGTCTTAATAATTTGAAAGAATAATAACTGCAGTAATCATATTTGCATCACTAAACTCTAGATATATTTATATAAGCTTGAGAATAATAGATCCTAAATGTGAGTAACAACCAGATCACTACACCAGTTTCTGCCTATTCATCTTCATCAGTGATAATCATTAAATCCATCTACTAGCATCATTTTCTTATATTATTCTATTCTTTAGAATGACTTCAAAACATTCAAACATCCTAAGATTTTAACCAAAGTCAAATCAATGTATCCATTAAGTCAGTAACTATAATTTTTAATGATCTTATTTATTAACCAACTTCAAACATATTTGACCAATTGTTTAAATAATAGTACTACTGCTCTTAATGCAGATTTTAAATATAAACAGGGTTTGTTATGTAATTTTTTGATATACCCAAAAACTATTTCTGTAAGATAATATAGTTCCAAATATGATATTGTATAATAATGATGTCACCTGTTTTGGTATAGTGATAAAAAGGGGTAAAGCAAAAGAAAAGATTAGTAAACATCAATTAAAGACTTTTAAAACATATTAATATTTGTAGACTCATATTATTTTAAAAATGCAATCTCTATGAATTTTAGTTCAATAATGATAGATTTCAGGATTAATTCCTAGATAATTGATTAATTTCTCAAATATCATGGATTTTTATGCAACTGACTATATTAATTTTAAAAATGCAATAAATAAAATCTTCCATTGTACTAAGTAATGTTGACTAATGGATTTAATTCTATATATTTATCTGATTAGATCATGATAATTTCTCTATATACATTTTAGAACTAATTGTGTAAATATCAGTAATTGTAGCAGAACAATTAAACTGCCAAGAATCTGGCACATTGATTTTTTTTTTTAGCTAGAAGTAGTTTCAGTTTAGCACTTTGTTCATTCAATTCAGCATTTATCCATATTACATTAGTTAGGTTATTAACTTTACAATTTAAAACATGCTAAGATTTTAAGACTAAGCCATAGTGATTTTATAGCTATATAAGTTTGAATATGAGTAACATTATTTATAAGATAACTTTGATTTTTAGACAAAAAATATTTCCAAAACTACTCAATTACCATTGCATTAACATGATGTTGGGTACTCAATAGGTACATGATTTTTCTGCTGATTTTTCTTCTTTCCAAAAAAATTCATGTGGTACATTGTTTTAATGTGTGTGTCATGCAATTGATATTGTATTCATATCTTATTTACATATTCCAATTTGAATGACAACCATTTGTTAGGATTATTCATCATCTAAAGTTTTCTGCCGCTCATGATGTGATACAAATAAAATCTTATTTACTATTAAAGCTATAAAAGGAAACCTTAAATTTAGTGACATAACTCTCTACATACCTAACTTTAAATTGAGTAATAGTTCATCTTTGCTCACTTTTCTATAGGAAATAAGATTTTTGCATATTTGCATAGATAAACAAAAAATAAAATTGAATTTTTTTTTTCTTAGATAAAGAACAATAGTCCAGATATAGAATAATAAACAAAATTAGATTTCCCAACAAAGGTGTCTAAATATGTCATTAAAAACTCTTGATGGTCATGGCTATCTAACAATAAATTTAATGAAATCATTCACAATCTAAAATGCATAAGCTAAGATTTATTGATACAAAATAATTTTAATTATTGAAGTAATAAAAACTAGCTAATCAACATTATATTTGTTATATTAACAATAAATAATTATTGCCCATGTTATATTGCTAATTGATTGATAATGATGTTAATGTATTAAATATATCATAAGCCTAACAACCCAAAATATTATAAAGTAAATTAATAGTATTAGCTATAGCCAAAAACTTAGTCATCAAAATAAATAAAGAATTTAGTTTTCATATAGCAATTCAAGTTGCTGTAAATAATACATCTAGAATCTAGATACATGTCCATTTTTTTAAAAAAATTAACACTGTTTATTGTAAGGATTAATTACATTTTTTTCTTAATTTGGTGATAAAATTTGATGCTTGAAAATAGATTTAAACATTTGGAATAACCAAAAGTTTTTCCAATCCAGATTATTAATAACACGATTTGTTAGTGGTTTAAACCTCTCTTTATTAATAAATTCAAATACAATTATCAATTTCAAGTTTTATTCTATTCTCCTCTAAAGCAAGATAAATGTAATATCTATTAAAAGATTGACTTATATCTTTTTTTCTATGATTTTTTCACACATGTTTATCATTTATAATAAGTGAAATCATCAAATAGTTAATCACTCTAATAATTATAGGATTTTTGAGAACCAGAATTGATAGGTTGAACTTTGATCCAAGCTAAAAGAAAAAATAACATATTAATATTTTTTATTAGTTATTCATTAGAAATTATTATGAATAATATTTCTGTAGTGTAATTTTCACCACATCATTCTCACACAAGATAGGAACTGATTTTATTTGTTTTTAACACCTTGTAGAGGGGTCTAATCATAAACATATGACCATAATCTTTTTCACATGTCTTTGGTCATATATTTATGATTACATCCTGCTACAAAGATGTTAAAAGTGGATAGAAACCTGTCACTATCTTGCTTGAGATTGGCGTAGTGAAAATTATACTACAGAAATATTATTCATTATAAGATAAATAACACCTTTTACATTTTTTATACAGTATCTTTTCAAGTTTTTTTTTAAAAATATTCACTCCATTCCTTAGATTATTATCAATGAGCTTTGCCTTACCTGGCTAGAATTTCCAAGACTTACCAAGATTGAGATAAAAATAAATGTTCTATCATTCAAATAATCTTGCATGACATTTATTCACCATAATCATCACCATATTTAATCATTATTGATCAATCACATGATGAAGGTCTTTCCAAGTTTAATCCAGTTTGTCTGAATCCTAACCTCTTCTATGTAATTTAAATAGAAAACTTCTTTATTTCCTCTATCCATATAACATGTTTTTTCTATGTTTTTTACAATCTCTTAGGATGTAGTTTAAGCATTCAACTATCCATCTATTTTAATCTTTTTAACAATATATCCAGCCCAATTACAGTGTTTAAGTTTTTTAATGATGGTAGTGATACCTGTTTGTTTTCTCAACCAAATATTTCATTTTCAATCTCTTCTTGTTATTCATGTCTATCATGTATCTTTTCATACTTCATTGAGTGCTCTGCTATTTTTGAATTGCTTTTTTTTTCACATCAATAAGTAAGAACTGGCAAAATACATATATTAAAATATGTTTTTTTATAAAACACATAGATATTTTATTTTAATATTATTTCTATCAAAATTATTTTATCTAAGGTTAATTCTATGATTAATTTAATCTTTTATGTTTTCATCTGTATTAATAATCTGACCAAGATATTTGTAGATGTCTATTTCTTCTAATTCATGATTATCAGTCTTTATTTTACTTTAAAGCTACAAAACATTATTTGTAAAAATAACTATGTAATGTGCAAAATCTAGATGATTTACTTGTACTCCTTTAGCTTCCTATTTTAATCTACAAAATACTTGTTGTAATACTGCTGTAAAAACTGATGGAGATATGGGGTCACCAGATGACACACCTTTCATCTTATTAATCTTCTTAGCATTATCATGTAATATAATTATTGCTATTACAATTTGGTAAATATTTTTCAGACTATAATAATATCCCAAGCCTATATCCGATGATCCAATATTTACAGATCCAAATATTGTTTCATAATTTACAAATTCCAAGCTTATTGACAATGCATATTCATTGGTTCTTTCTTTAACTTTTATCAATACTTTGATATATCCGCTGTGCTAAAGTCACTCTTAAATCCAGATTGTTTTGTTTTTTTGGATTGATTAAAATCTATATTTTGTTTTATAGATGAATTATAATTATTTTGACAAAAATTGTGTACAGAGCTGATAAAAGAATGATAGGTCTGTAATTTCTAATATTTTTTTCATTATTTTTCTTAAATATCTATATTACTATTGTATTCTTTCAATTATCTAGTGCCTTTTTATCATGTAGACATTTGATATATAACTTTGCCAGCAAATTTTTTTATTTTTTTACCTGCTTTTTTTAAAATTATTGATTATAATTCAATTATTTCCTATATTTTTTACTCTCGCTTTTTTATTTAAAATACTCTGCAATTGAGAAGATATAATAACTCTTGGAGATATTTTCTTTATTGTTCTTTAATTCTGTATGATTCTCTTTATAATACTTTCACATGTTTTGTGATATTATATCTTTTAGTAATAGGTCAATCTTTTCATTTTATTTTTGAAATAGCATTTTTGATACTTTTATGCTCTTTTATAGTTTTATTTGCCAATTCAGAATATTTTTTTTTTGTATCATTATTAACTCTTTTTCATACTTTTTATAAAACTTTCAATATTCAATTTTTTTAATAGGTTATTTTTATACGTTTTCATATTCCTATTTTTCATCGTATATTGTCTTGTCTCAGTGAAAAAATTACTGGTAAATTGCTTTTTTTTTAATACCACCTATTTTTGTTGCAGTTTTTAATAGTGCATGTTATCTTCTTATTGACTCAATTCAAATCTGAACTATGTTTAAAATCTGTTAACATTTTAAAATGATTTGCAAGTTCTAATTTAAATTCATTGATTAGATTTATCAACTTTTAATACCTTTTTTAAAATAATTTTTGTCTCTAGTTTGCAATAACACATAACTTAAATCTTACTAATCAATGATCATGTTCTATTTTGAAACTATTAAGTACATTATAAACTTCAAATAAATATTTTTTGTTAGTCCATTTTTTACAATAATTTTTGTCTCTCTAGTCAGCATTAATAATTAACTTAAATCTTACTAATCAATGATTATTTCCTAGATTGAATCTATTAAAAACATTACAAACTTAAAATACATATTTTCTCTTTGTCAAAATACAGTCCAATTCTGTTGTATCATTATTTGGATCCTTCTATGTCCACTTCTGTTTAGAAGTTTTTTAAATTTATAATATAGTGTTTTGTGTGTGTGTGTGTGAACTTATTATGGCAATATAACTGTGCCTCTTAATTTATTGTCTGTTGAATAACAAAAATATTTTTGGAATATTTAATTATTTAAGATATAAGCAATTATTTTGCAAATGCTTTCTATCTGTTTTAGATAACACGAATATTCTGCAAGAATTTCCACTTTAGACTGTATTAATCATGTTTTAATATTAAAAATAATTTCATGATTAATTTTTTGGGGAAACCAAATGATAGATATCATACTATCAAAATAATAGTCTAAGTACAGTAATTTTGATCAATTTGACCCTTTAATTTTTTTTATTTTTTATGCTTTCAATATTTATTAACATTAATATTTTTTAATTAACTGATTGATTTGATAGTGCCTCCCTTTATCTTTTGTGAAAATTTATTTTTACAATATTCTCATTTGATATGTACTATTCAGAGATTCAAGTTTTTAATGCTAAATGATTTACATTTTTTTAAATAAGAGATTTGATTACTAATGCAGTAGATTTAATGAAAATTTAATTGATTCCAACTGCCCAGAGATAATATTTTTTTACATATCTTTTCTAAAAAATAAATGGTAGTTTCTTTTTATTTATATATTTATAATTTTGTTTTGGATTTTTTAAATATTCTAGTCATAATTTTTTATGGTCAAACGTTAGCACTAGCTTGGCTTTTTTTTTTTTTTGCTAAAGAAAAAATAATATCTGAAGAAAAATAAATAATTGTTAGATGAAAAAATATATATATTAACTGAAGGAATGTAAGGAATATCGCTGGAAATCAAAACTATTATTTTCATTCTTTGCCTTTAATATAATTGATTTTTTAAGCTATATTTTAAAACCTGACTAAAACATTTAAACATTAATAAACTAATATTATGTATGAAAGGAAATAGTCACAGGGAATTTTTTGAGGGTAACAAGAACAAAAGCTCTATTGAGTCTTTGAGATCAATTAAAGTATCCAGTCATTTTTTTTATATGGGGATACAGATGGAAATAAATTTTTTAGTATTTGAATGTATGAAATAAAGTAAGAGAAAGAAATGTATTGAGGTTTTTTGAACATTTGTAAAATTAAAGCACTGTCTCCAGTAATTATTTAATTTAATGTCAGTTTTTGAAGTAATTTTAATTAGGAAATTTGTGATATTAGGATATTGGTATATTTAGTTCATTTATTTTCCATTTAAGCATTATTTCTATATGCTGATTTATTTATTTGATTATTTTTATCTTTAAAATTGTTTATTCTTTTTCTTTCATTTTTAGATTAATGAAATCATTTTGAAAATTATGATTTTCTTTTATTCTAACAACTTTACTTGTTTTTAATCAGTTTTAAAATTATTAGCTCATTATGAAATTCTTTTTTTTTTTAATTTAAAGGCATTTATATGACTAATTAATGTCTTTCTTTTTTTTTTCAAAATATAATAATAACTTTGGCCAATTATTTTATGTTTTAGTAGAAAATTTATATAGTAGATATTGGAACTTATATTTGTTTTAAAATTATTTGCTTTTTAAAAAAAATGCCAGATTTTCTTATTTTTGACATAAAATTGACCCTTTATTTATTTCTTAATAAAGACTTTAGACTGGTATTTCTCAAAGTAGATAAATTTTGGTGATGACGTAAATGCATGACATAGGAAATTAAATCTTTTAAATCAAATCGGGCTGGAACCAATATGGCCAATCTCAAAATGACATTAAACTGGAGAAGGGAAAGTTAAACGTGTTTTATAACATTAGATTCATTAATATGATACTGAAGGAAACTCTAATCTTTTATACTTATTCTTTATTGTTTTTTTAATGATTACTGTAAAAATTTTAAACTTAAAATGCAATAGAATTCTATTAAGGAAAAAATTAAAAAGATTATAATTTTCTTCAGAAGCACATCTCAAAATAGTGTCATACAGTAAAACAGTCTAAATGGTATATTTAGTATAAATCATATAATTACAACACTTTTTTTTTTACTTTTGCCATTTTAAAATTGCTGTGTGCTAGTATTATGAATTATTCTATTTTAAACATTTATTTTAGATTTTAAAAACTTATAAAACATATACAAAGAACAAACTAGAAATAATAATGAAACAAAAAAAAAAAAACTCCAAACAGATAAATAACAGCTTAATATAATTTTGAATTGTCAATGATTAACAATTCATTGTATAATATTGGATTTTAATGATATATTAAACATTTGAATAATTCAGTAAATGATCAAAAATTACAATAATAATCACTATAATAAATATTAAAAATGTTATATTCAAGCATTTTAAATAAAATATTAAAAGTGTTAGAAGTCTTTTTTTAATGCTCATGAAGATAAATCTTAAGCATCAACAGAGATGAGGAAGGACTGAAAAATAACATCTCCAATCACAACAGCCTTGGATCTATTTTAATCTTCCTTATGAATAATTTTAAAGAAGTAATACAAAACAAAAATAGTTTGGAATATATAAAAAGATTTGATTATCAAAAAAAGTATGACATGTTTATTAATACCAATTCATTTTTTAACAGACTTACCTGAATGAATATGCTCATCATAATTCCACAAAAAGAAAAGTGAGGAAGACAAAAAAACAAACTTGAAGATAAGTTTTGCAATGCTCATACAAACCAATTCATCAATTATTATTATATTCACATATATCACATGCTGCTCCTTTAATCTATTTATTTGTATGTCTTACAATGGTGTCTTAATGCTTTTTAAAGAAAAGAATTTTTTTCTGAAAAATTTTATTTATTGCGGAAAGAATGATTTTTTCTTTTTACAGCTTCTTATTTTTTATAAAGCAAATTCAAGTTTTTCTTGAATAATTTTATATTTATAATGAAGACCATAATTTATTGTTATTTGTCAAATACTATGCAGAAAAAGCTTGCAATTCTAGTTTTCGATTTCTCTCTTCTCAGCTATCTTATATTTCTTTCATTAGTATTTTATTGCAGAATCTTGCTGTTTCTACATATATTGTCAATGTAACTATTATGAATTTGTTTCTTAATACTTTCTGCTTCTTAAAGTGTATACCTATCAGTATTTTTTCTTTTTTTTTTACCTTTTTCTTTATCACTTTGATGCACATTCTAATTTTCAATTTTAATCAATTTCTTCCCTAATGTTGCATGCATTTGTTATTTATCTAAAAATAAATTTTTTCTAATATATAATAAATACTGTTAATGCATTGTAATAAATATTATTTTTTGTGTATATCAATTGATACATATAAATTTATGTTTATATTGCACCAATATTGAAATTGGCACACACTAATTTATCTAAAAAAATTATTAAAATAATCTTTCGTAAAAGAAAAATGTATTTAAATGTTGAAGAGTTTATTACAGTTTATTTTCGTAAAAGAGTTTGAAATAAAAGTTAGAAAATAATTGATTAAAAGGAGAGAGGGGGAGTTTTGGTTAGAAAAAATAAAACTAAGAGTTCATAAAAGTTAAAGAGTGTTATTATTATAAATTAAAGGTTAAAATATAAATCTCTTTTCATTCCAGTTTATTAGAATAAATGTGTATATATGTGTGATGGTAAATAAAAATAAATGTTAGCTCGTTAATAAAATAAATGCGTGTTAAAATCATATTGAAAAACACATGAAAATAAATATTGAAATGAAATATATTTAAAAACACAGTGGTGGGCTACTAATTAAAGATATAAAAACAACACGTTTTGTAATGGCTACTATTAATTAAACAATCTTCAAAAACACGTCATAGGATTAATTACTAAAGGAATTTCGACAACACCTATTGCCGTAGGATTTTAAAACAAAAACAATTCGCATATATAAATAGCCAGATTTTTATCGGAGTTCAGTTTCAGCCTGGTTTTCAGTTTGTCTATGTCAGTCTTGTTTCACCAGAGATAACAGTGCAATTTATATTATGTATCCAGAAACAGAAATGCGGTGCTGAGAAGCATTAGGGAATATGCGTTCTGATTTCAGCCCTTAGTCCAACAAGATCAGCAAAACCTGCCCGTGAAATAATGTCTAAATAACAGCTCAGAAATTCTCTGTCAATGTTCAACTGTCTCCAAGAATAAAACCAATGTATTAGCATCAAATCTCTTCAAGAAACATCAAATCTAACCAGTTAGATATCCTTTATTAGATATACTCCATCAGAAGCAGCTAACAACAAGCAATATCCACATTCCAAAAATCCTAGATAAAACATTTTATTATTCTCATTTATATGTAGTAACCACCACTGTGATTTATAAAAATTCAAGATTCAAATTATATAAACTCTATAAGCATGCATAAAATGAACTATTGATGTGCGTGTTTGTGAATGCTATATAAGTTATCAATGTCAAATATTAATTTACTTTTTCATAAGATATATTATATTGTGTTAATTTAACATGTGCATGACAAAAATACCAATATTATGTTAGTTAATAAATTGTCTTTAAAATTAAACTTTATCTGTCGGTCAATTCTTTTTATCAATTCTTTTTCTATATTTTATTACTGATTAAAATTAGACTGGGCTAGTTTATGGGATCGTTTCGAGCGCTGGATTATGGGCCTATTGACCAAATACATTGTTTATTCTTCTGAATAGATAGCTGGTGCCTGGAGTTTACTCCGAAACAAATAAAGTGTTTGGATAGTAGGGGTTTGAATCTAGCAGCTGAGGTGGGCCATTGTTGATAGTTAAAGCTATTAATAATATCTTCCATTTTGCTCCAATGTGCTGGTTCGTTCACGTAACATTTATAAGATTATAAATGTATTATGAAGAAGTATGAAACCAGCAAAACTTATATATGTGGCAGAACCATCTGGCACAATATCTATATTCTTTTTTTCAGAAATCATACTCTTAACTTCTTTTTTGGATTGCTTAATTAAAACTTCATAGTTTTCATAATTCCTCTTTTAAAAAAAAAAAAAGTTTACAATGTTTATTTTTTTAATAAATTCTGAAAAAAATTATAATTGTTTTGTTTTGTTTTTCTTTCTGAATGGATGGATAATCATAATTACATACAACTTAAATAAATAAAAAATCTTACACAATTTAAATGAACTGCAAGGGTTTCTTGTTCATCATGACTGTACTTAATATGATTTTACATGATTGTAATTGAATAATTGTAGAACTTTGTAATAAATAGTAAATACTGTTTTATGGAAGAGGCACATCAAAGTTGGAAACCTGCATAAAATATTTTTCACAATGCACAACTCAAGAATAAAAAATTATGAGTGATTTAATCATGTGATGATCATTTTCACTATTATTACCCTAAGTAAATAATTATTTTAATGCATTTTGTCTAATTACAGTATGATATCAATAATTACTGAACTTCAAATTAAATGCTGTATTGCAGCATAAAGATAATTACTTGCCATTTGAACATATAATATTTTTCATTATGTCTCAATTAGAATGTACAATGAGAAATAATTAGCAATCACCTGAAAACACAAGACACTACATTTAACATTGTAAAGTAAAAGTTATAGAATAAATAAAAATTTAATACAAATTTATATAGATGAAATAAACTTCTGCATGAAAAAACTAAAAGAAAAAATGGCCTTTTTCAGTTTTAAATGTTAACTCATAAAATATTATGTAACACCCATCATCATCATTATTATTTTTAATCATTATTATCATTCCACTACAGAATGGTCTTTTCTCCAAAACTCATAGCTTCTTTTTTCCAAATCACTCAGCAAACTTTCTTATCCATCCATTTCATTCTTGGATTTTATTTAATTTTTTTGCAATTTGTTGGAATATATCTTCACACTTTTTTGTCTAATTTGAAGTTTTTCTATATCTTTTCTGTTACATTTATATCTTAAATTTAAATATAAGATCTTATAAAGTACATCTATTAAAACTTTTCTTTGCAAACATATAGATATATTTTTTTATTTCTAGAAAAGTAGTTTTCAACTTTAAATATATGATTAATCTTATTTAGTAAGTTTTCATTTGTATTAACTTCTAAATTGTTGTTATCAATTCTCTATTTTCCCATTATATGAAAAGTCATTAAATATTACTTTAGAAATTTTATCATTTATTATTAGTCTTATTTTCTTGCTTTCATCTGATAGCTCTTGTAATATTTTCTGAAACTCTGAAGCATTATTTGAAAAAAAAATCACACTACTCATGAAAATCTAGATGACCTAAGTAATCTGCATTTATTTTTATTCTTTAGCTTCCTATTTTAATTCACAAAATATTTTTTGTAAAACTGCTGTAAATTTTTTTGGAGATGTGGAATGACCTTATTGTATACCCTTATCAATATTAATCTTTCCTACTTTGTTGTTTTTGTTTAACATTAAATTTAAAAGTAAGTCATTATTACTTATCAGAAAATAACAAATTTAACTTTATTTGATAGATATTTTTGTTTACAACTGAAATAAATTCTAAATATTCACATTTCATTTTTAAAATTATCAAAAAAATGAAATTGTAATCCAAACAAAAAGCTTCACATGGTATCATTTCTAGAAATATTATTTTTATTTTCTAAAATGTGAATGAATAAATATTTATTTCTTTAATTCTAACAAATCCTACTTTAAAAGTTTAAAATTTTTAAATATTTTTTGCAATGTTATAACATTTTCACATTCACTATTATTAATTGCACAGATGACATAGAAACTAAGTTTAGAAATACCTTTAGGATAAGTGCATTATCCAAATATATAATGTTCTGTTTTAAAAATAAAATATTTGTGTTTAAAATAAATTATTAATAATTATATTCTTGATTTGTAATGATTGTATTAATCATTGTACAAAAAAATCTTGAATTGTAATAAACTTGCAAATAAGCATGTTTTTGATTATTCAAACTATTTTCTCTCTATGATATCAGAATACAAAAGAGTAACTCACCAAGGCAGGGGTAGGGTGGAGTTAAAGCTCTCTTTTCCATCTATTGAATTTTTTGTGAACTAAAATTTATATTAAAAAAATATATAGAAAAATATGCATATTTAAAAATACACATGCAAAAATTTTCAATAAGGGTGAATAATTTTAAAAACAAAAATCTTCACTTGAAATAAAGAATATGTTAGTCTTTTTAATGTTACAATTTGCAATACTGTTGTATTTTTATAAATATTGTTTAAGGTTGGTAATCTATTGAGTTGATATCTTGATATTTAAAAGCTTTAATTGCTGTAGAAATGCTAATAGAGTCAAATACCTTTTCAAATTTGTGTGGTTTTGTGTATTGGTAGGGTGATCAAAATCCATACATTAGGTCTCAGTCTGTCACTTATGGTAATCAAATTTCTTATAAACTCCTGAGCAATAAATCATTTGATTATTTATTTATTTAATGTACAATCCAAAGGATAATGGCAACTCATATTTATTAGTTTTATTAATAATTTCATTTAATACTTGGATATGATATATTGTGATAAAACCATTTTTAATTCCAGTTTTTAATTATTATTTTTTAGATGTTTTGAATCAAAAATTCTCTCTGGATGAGTTGTAATGGTCTTAGTAAAGATATTCTACTAATGGAAGACTGCTAATTCTGTCATTTATAATATCTTCTTTGTTACCTTTTTCAAATATTAACATTACTGTTGCATTCTTTCTATTATCAAATATATCTTTATCATTTAATCATTTAGTACATATACAGCTTTGTTAATAATTTATTTTTTATTTCATTTGCTTTTTTAAGATATTGATCATAATTTCATCATTTTTAGAACTTTATCATTCTTCTAAGAGTTTGCTGTATGTCTCATCTTTTCATTTAAAACATTTGAAATTTCAGATGCCCTTTTAATATTATTACTCAATTTTTTTTTATACAATGATAAAAAAAAATGATTCCATTTTAAATTTATAAACTCAAAAATCCTGAAAATATTGCTAAGTATTCATTAATAGTTGTTTGAACACTAATAAAAAGTATCCTCCATTAAATTGTAAAAGTACTTTTACATTTCCAAGTAAATTGCTAACAGAAAGGGGGAGAGGGGCAAGATGGCATTATTCTTTTTCTTTTTAAAGTCAATATAAATTAGGAAAGTAATTATTAACTTTTTATTTTTTTAATTCATAAATTATTTTTACTGGCCTCCTCCCCAAATGAAGTTAAACTTTTACGTTTATTTAAGTCATTTTTTGCTTCTGTTTTAAATAAATTATGTCTAATATTGTACAAGAGTAATATATGTATATATTTTTATCTCCATATTTAGAAGGAAATATCAATTTTATTTCTATAGAATTTTGGCTCCTGTTAATCACAAAATCAATCTTCACATTTTTCTGGAACCGATCAAATTTGAAAAATAAAAAAGCTACACTTAAATTTAAATCATCTAATTATTTTAGCTGTCTAATCCAATTTTCCAATTGTTTTTTTTTTTTTTAATTTCATATTTTTTTCAATGAATAGGTTTTTCACCTAATCTTTTTAACACTTTTACACTGTTAACATTATATTTCCAACATAATTTTGAAATTAATATTTGTAAAGTGTTTAATATTTTTATCCCCATTTTGTAATTATTCAAGTATATACCTCATAAACTACACTCTACATAAAACATTTCTTAAAACTATCTTTAATGAGCCACAAATTAACTTCATGCTCTTACTAAAAATCTGCTTCTGCTTTTATAGTTCTCTTTCTAATATCTTTAATACTATTTGCAGCAAATTTCACAAATACTTGAAAACATTCTAATTATTTTACAACTCAGGAGTGGTACATGTGCCACTTTTTTTTTACTAATGAGTAAACATGTGTCATACAGCTTTATGTTACTGTTTAGTTTTTGTATAAAATACTATATACTGTAGGTAATTTACATTTGACATTTTTTTCATAATACAATATGTGTACCTTTATATAAATTAAAAGTTAAATTTTCCTTACTTTAAGGAGAATTTTGAGTTTGCTTTGTTTTTATTCAACTTTTATGTATGGCATTCAAGCAGAACATTTTTGAAATTTGAATCACTCTGATATCATTCTGTCTTGTTTTTTTTTTTATCAATTTAATTGATAGATAAACAAAAGTGAAAAGCCTAAAAAGGATGTATTTTTATAAAATTAAAATTAAAAAAATTACAAGCTTGTTCTGAGTTAATTTTCAAAATTTAATAAGTGTGTAATGTCAATTTACAGAATAAAAATATTTTTTTAGTTCCACATATAGAATTTTAGTTTTTTTTTTAAATTTACTTATAGTGATTTATTAAATTTAATCTTTTATCAGTTTTCCTTAATATTATGTTTTGATCACCTCTATATGCAAGCATTGTCATATTCTCAACAAAATTAATGCAATGAATTTTCTTATAGTGTTAGTTGTTTTTTTATTTTTTTATTTAAATAAAATTGGTATTTTTTATTAAAAAATACAAGTATTAAATAAACTATGGGCAATACTGTAAAAAGATTTTTTTTTTTACAAATATCTTGATTCATCTATAGTTTTTCTAATAGTCTTCTTTCCTATTAGTTGATATTTTTTGCTCATTAAATTTTTAATCGGTGAAACAAATATTAATCTTTTTAAAATATATTTATTTACAATAATTCTCTATTTCAGTTTATATATTGTTCCAGTACTCTTTCTAAGTCCAAAGTATCTTTTAAATCAAATCAAATAGATATGAAAATTTACTATATCTGTTTTAATCTTCTGATAATTTAACTATTTTTCATTGACTTTTTTAAAGTATATAAATTTTAGTAAAAAATACTTTCCTATTTCTGAAAATTAAAGGGAAAAAAGATGTTATATTTTACCAACATTTATAAAAATTAATTTAAAATTTGAAAAATATTTTTATTGTATTAATTATGCATTTTTTTAATAATCACGATACCATAGGTACAAATAAGATTCAGCTGACTTTTTTAATATTTTCATTTTTTAAGGTACCAATATACCATTTTCTTAAGTAATAAATCATATGGCAGATATGAAGTAATACATTCAATCTATTTGTTTTATAGCAATAGTTAAGATGTAGGTGTCCAAAGTAAAATAAAATTTCAATTCTGTTGGAATTTAATTTTAGTTTGACTATCATTAACTATTATTTTCATTATTTTACAATCTATTTTATTTTTATATATCATATTTTCTATTAAGAATGGTGACATATTATCATTTTCAAAAATCATTTATTTATATTTTTTATATTTTTTGATTCTCATCCAAATTTTCATTATCACAATAGCTTTTTTTTTTATAATATAGATTTTTTTTAATAATGTTTAGCTTATTTATTTGATTACAGAAAATAATTTGATTCAATATTCCAAAACTATAATTACTAGAATTAACACATTTTACTTCAATTTTTCAGAATTATTTTAGTATTTATATAAAACAGAGAAGAAGAGATTATTCTCATTTTATAAATTGCTTAATGCCAACTATATAAATAGTTATATAAAAATTACATAAAATAGAATATTCATTTATTTTTATTTTTATGGCTTGTATTTTAATATTTGTATTAAATGTTTAAAAAAATTATATATAAATAAACATTTTTTACATGATATTTATACAGATATTAATATTTATACAGATATTTGTATTGGAATTCTAGACAGTAATGCCTTCCAAATCCCCAGACCAGTTTTTAATTATTGATATTTCTCAGGAATAACATTGAATTTGCACCTACACATCCAGCATCCTTCTTTATTTCTCTCATGCTATCTTATCCAAATTTTTTGTATAGTTTTGTAGATGTGATAGGAAGCCAGAAATTATATATATGATGAAGCAATATGTATGCATTTGGTGTAAAAATTCATTTTTATTTATTATAGTTACTTTACATTGAAAAATATATTAATAATAATGATTATACTAATAAAACAATTAAAAATATATTTGCTTGCTATTATATTGCTATTATATTCCAAAATGTTGAGTCTTTTTATGAAAAACATATTTATTGAGACTTTTTTATTCAAATAGTTGATCTCCAAATTGAAAGTTTAATCAAAATCTATGATATTCATTTAAATTTGAAAAGAAAATATTTATTTACTTGGTGAAAGACAAAATAGTGATGAAGGTATTTTAAATAATGCAGATAATAGAATCCAGATGTATTGATTTGGTGCTAATTTTTATTACATGGATAAAAATATCACATACACATAGATAAATTTATATCTTACAAAGTTGATTAACTATTATTAGATATTTACCTCATTGAACAGCTCCAGATTCACATTGAATCTAGATTAGTAATAAATTTTCTCTTCTACTTCCTGTCTGTGGTATACATAACTTTTATCAAGCTATGCATCTGTAAAAACAAATATATGATTACTAAAAATAGAATATCACATACCAGCCTTTCATGGATAAATGTTATCTTATGTTACAGTATTCATAGGCCTAATTCCATCTCTTTACATAGCATATTCAATCAATATTAATATTGATAATTTATTAACATAGATATTTTTGTGCTAGAAATCATTGCTGTAGAAGATATATTTTTCTGGGTTTTAATGTCTAAACAATTTTAAATATTAAAAAAATAATTTACTATAATATTAAGTTAATAAAAGAAAGTTAAATTATTATATAATATTTACTTTTGCCATTTTTTCTTTTTTCTCTTTCTTTCTCTTGTCCTACTATTAATTAAATCTATAGATTTTACATTTATATCTAATAAATAAAAAGATGATTTTATCTTTCCAAATTTCTTTTAAATAAATGGTTAATAGGTTCTAACTTAACCACATCTATTAAATATCAATTATTGATCTACATATATTATTTGTATATATTTCATGTGTGTGTGGTGGATGTAGTAAGTGGATGTGACATTTTATAAATACAAACCAATAGCTAATAAAGTAAACTTCATTTATAATTAAGAGAATGTGTATTATTGCTGTTCATGCTTTGATATTTCTTTTTATTCCTTAACTTTTATATCTTAAGTGCATCATATTTAAAATATAGAACCCTTTAATGTCTATCCATTGATTTAGCGTTCAATATTTAACAATAGAAAGATTCATACTGAAGCTATATTATAAATATTATAATATTAAGTTTTCACTTCATTTGCATTTGCAGAATTCAGGGAAAAAAAGAGGCATGGTTTATAACCAATCATAAAAAACATAATTAACAACAAATAAACAGAGTCCAATTATCAAGTAAATGAAATGTGTAAATGTCTAATGTTATTTAGAAATGGAATATGTAACTGTCTAATGTGAATTAACTGATTATATAGTCATTGCATAGTTTAAGTAGATCAACACACTCAATCTATGAGACTTATGATTATGGCGGATTTCACCAATAGTGTACTCAGCCATGTTTAACTTGCTAATAGAAAAAAACATTTCATCATTGCAGATGTGAAAAATATTTCACAATCAAATGATAAATATTATAGCAATAATGTTCTATGTAATAAAATTTTTCACAATACATTAATATATATGAAGAGAAATTGCCAATATGCATTAGTGTCTTTATTTTATGATCATTACTTCATGGCAACAATGCTTTTTTAAAACAGCAAGTAATTCAATGAGTGAGATTATCTTTTAAATTATAAAGGACATCTATTGTATCATAATAAATCAGATACACATGATAAATATACATTAAATCAATAAAACTAGTGCTATAATGCTATTTTATTTACAAACACAATGTCTGACTAAAGCAGCATAGGTAAAAGGTAATATCTTCTCTATAAGCCATCTGTAGGCTATTTTAAACACAAAATGTGAAACTAAATCAGATAAGATGATAATAGCTAATAAGCAAACATACTTAATATTTTAAATACAAAACATGATTAATAAATAATCAAGTTATGCTTTGAAAAACTCCCAAAGATAACTATATAAGAGTAAACAAACAGTTGCATACAGCTAGCTGAAATTCCAATATAGTAAATCAATACAACCAATATTAGCAGTGCTAGCTGTATTTATGAACACAAAGTCTAAATATAGCAACAAAAATAAAAGATAACCTCGTACCTATAAACAACAGGTTATTAAGTATATTGATATTCAGAATATTGTAAATATGAAACATGAAACTAAATCAAAAAATGATAATACCTAATAGACAAACATATTTTATGTTTTCTATACAAAGCAAAATAAATAATCAATTTATGCCTTGAATATCTCCTGAATATAACTGTAAATATAGTTAGTGTTACTAATGCACCTTTGTGTTGATTGTATTGATTTACTATGTTTAAATTTAAGCTAGCAGTATGCAACTATTTATGTATATGTGAAAATATTTAGTGGGTGTGATATCCACTTACAATTATTTAATTAGAAAGCTTTCTGCTCAGGGTAGTAGCCAATCAATGTTAATTACCCCAGAATAGTAGAGAGTTTAATTATAAATGGATAAACTCCACACAGTTAATACTTTCATCTAAACATCCATTAAAAATATAATACAGTATATATAAAGAAACCTTGCATAATGCTAGCTGCAATTTCTATAGAATATTTTATGTCCCACAGCTATATTATTTCAGCCAAACTCCCCTTTTAAATAATGAAAAGCTTGAATTTTGAAGCCTGTGCAAAATTTAAGCTTTTCTTTATTTAATGTGGTGTGTGGATAAAATAATATAGCTGTGAGGCATTTAATATATATGTTTTCAGTATTATATGATATAAATAAAGTATTTTTTTTCATTTAAACCCTGAGTTATATTGTTTGAATTCTCAATATTTTGACAAAATAACATTCACCATTTTCAAGTTAAGGTTTTAATTAATGAAGAACTGTTAGATCTTACGAGATTAAGTGTGAAGCAAAGAACAGTCATTATATATATATATATATATATATATATATATATATGACTGTTATATATATATATATATATATATATGATGACACATGGATTAACAAAATTTTGATTTCCTTTAGTTTTACAATTAATTTATTTCAAGTTGATTTTAGAAAGAGATAAAATAAGTGGTATTCACAAGTCTAGAATATGTTGTGCTTCATCAGATTTATTTAAACTACTGAGTTTTTTTTAATATCTCAATAGACTCTCTGGTGGTTCTCATATCGTACTCTTCCAAATTAGTAAATATTTTAGCATTATCAAAATCAGGTGTGTGACCAATTTCTAAAAAATGTGAAGTAAAAGCTGATGTATTTAACTTTTGATTGAAAGCATATTTATGCCTTTAATTCTGACATTATTTTTTCTATTGGGTTGACTTACCTAAAGTCTTGGAATACAGTTAACATGGAATTTCTTAGACAGCTTTGAATTTCAAGAGTACTAGGTCTTTAAGTTTATGGAAAAAATTACCAGTATTTTTGCTAGTGGAAAAGATAGTCTTTATGTTGAAGTTAGATGGTTTTCTATTGATCTTATCAATGATATCTTTAATATAAGGTAAAACAACTCTATAACTGAGTTGTTAGTATCTTTTTTCATTCTAATATCAATTCTATGTAAAGCTTTATATATGATGTTTTTATTATAACCATTAGAAAGTAGAATATTTTTAATTAGTTCTATTTCTTGAGTGAGATGATTTTTATTAGACAATCTACATGCTCTCATCAAAAGATGTTTTTGTCACAGAAAATATGTAAATATGATTATGGTGAGAATTAAAATTTAAAATATAATTTGTATGGATGAATTTTCTATTAACAGATAGATTTTGTAGCAATTAAAATTGTTAAAATATTATCAGATTTTCTAGCAATTAAAACAGCTAGAAAAGAAAGTGTTTTATTATTTTCAACTTTCATGGTGAACTTAATATTAAAATACAATTCATTGAGAAAAGCAAGAAAAGATTCCAGGCATCAATGCTATGAGGCTATATAACAAATGTATCATCCACATATCTGAGACAAATAGGTTTCTTACAAGCTGAATTTAATATTTGGTTTTCAAAATTATTCTTGAAGAGATTAGGAGTTACAGGTGACAATAGAGAGTTCATAATAAATTCTTTAATTTGTTTATACTAGCAAACGTTGCCTTGGAAATATATTTTTTATTCATGACTTTCAAAAACAAATTAAAGGACTTTTTATGGGCTTTCCACTATCACCTGTAATTGTTAAGCTCTCCATGAATAATTTTGAAAATCAAGTATTAAATTCAGCTATAAGAAATCTGTTTGGCTTAAATATGTGAATAATAAATTTGTTATATGGCCTCATGGTATTGATGTCTTGATTTTTGTGTTTTTCTTAATGAATGTCATCTTATTATTAAGTTTACCATAGAAGTTGAAAATAACAAAGTACTTTTTTTTTCTAGATGTTTTAATTGCTAGAAAATCTGATAACTTTATCAATATCTGTTTATAGAAAATCCACCAATGCAAACAGATATCTTAATTTTAATTCATATCATTCTGTTCATATATTTTCTGTGGCAAGACATCTTTTGATGAGAGCATATAGTTTGTCTGATAAAGATCATTTTTCTCAATAAATAGAATTAACTAATAATATTCTACTTTCCAATGGTTATAATAAAAACATCATATATAAAGTGTTACATAATATTGATATTAAGAAGAAAAAAGATAATAAAATTGACAACTCAATTAGTTATAGAGTTGCTTTACTTTATATTAAAAGACTCACTGATAATATCAGAAGAAGACTATTTAATTTTAATATAAAAACTATTTTTCCACTAGCAAAAATAAATGGTGATTTTTTTTCCCCATAAACTTAAAGACCAAGTACTTGGAAATCCAAGAGTGTCTGTGAAATTCCATAGTCACAGTGCACAAGAAGCTATGTAGAGCAACTTAATATATGAATTAATTTCATAATTAAGAAGCCTAAAAAATACTTTCAATCAAAAGTTAAACATATCAGCTTTTAGAAATTAGTCACACATATGATTGAGATAATGCTAAAATACTTGCTAATTTGGAAAAGTATGATTTGAGAACAATGAGGTAGTCTATTGAAATATTAAAATGATCAAGTGTTTTAAATAAATCCGATGAAGCACAATGTATTCCAGCCTTGTAAAGACCACTTATTTTATCTCTTTTTTCTAAAATCGACTTTAAATCAATTAATTGTAAAATGAAAGAAATAAAATTTTTGTTAATCCATATATTCTGAATAATCAACTATCAAATATGTATAAGAATAATTATTCTTTACTTCTCACTGAATCTGGTTATTACTTAAGATCTAATAGTTCTTTACTGAACCTTAACCTTGACAATGATGAATGTTATTTTGTCAAAACATCAGAAATTCAAACAAAATAATATATGGTTTAAACCAAATTATATATATATAATACTGAGCAACAAAACAGAAATCCAAATTATTTTGTAATTTTCAAAACAATAATGAACTCTAATAAACCATCATAAAGAATACAATATCACATTTCATTTATGCCACTAGGCATAACAACATTCTTCTGGTTGCTAAAATTTTATTAGTGATGATAAAGATCAGTTATCAACTGATTCAGTTGCTTAAATGTAAATTAGCTATTAATCTACATTCAGACTCTATCTATGTATAAATATAATTTAAAACAATAACTGATAATAAATTAAGTTACATCTTCATATGCATAGATAAATATATTAATACAATAACATAATAAAAAAATTTAAATTCTTATTTAAATTTGTAAATTTTCAATAAAGTGTCTTTATTTTCTCTTTTATATTTGTCAATAGATACATTTTACAAGAAAAAAAACAAATGTTTATAGCTTAATTTATCTGGAAACAACAAGCATTTAGTATGTTTTATATATTGTATACGGTTTATTTTTAGTATAATTTGGATTATGCATAGATGTATCAATATATTCTTTATTAAAAATAAATATTTAACATGGTTTATTTATTAGCAACAATAATTTATAAGTATAATTTGTTTGCAATAATAATTTAGAATTTAAGCCCATTTCTCAAGTTTCTCTTCATTTGTATAAAAATGATTTTTCTTTGTGCAAGGGTAAAAATATTAAAATATTTTGTGGAAGGATTTTTTAAAATTCGACTTCACTTTTAATTAGAATTGAACAATAAATGATTCAGATGATGACATTTATTATATATACTCATCACATGACCACCACTTCTTATGCTTGTGTATAACTGTTGTTAAAACAGGCAAAACTCACTATGCATATTGCCACACACAGCAAGCTACAGTAATCAATGGATGCCAGAAGGCTAGTGCATAAAATTCCCATCTAGTGCCTATTCATCCAATATCCTCAGACTAGTTTCTGGCTTGTGGGCTTCGCCAATGAGGAGCCTATATATTTTTCTGAAAATCTTACCATTTTGAAGTACATTTCTCCATGAAAGTTTCTTTTCAATTTATTTAATTTTGATATACTTTAATCATTTATTTTAAAAGACAGTCTGTAAATTTCAAAAGTCAATTTATGCATTTTTGACTTATTATTATCAGTATTCTGAATTATAATAATGGTATTGAAGATTACATTAGACATTGAAATATAAAATATTTGATTTTTATTTTGTATTCTCTTAGTAGAGAATTTTTATGATTTCTGGAGACTTTAACAAAATATGAATTTTGGAAGACTAAAAAACCTGGTTAGCAGCAAGAGAGAAATTTTAGAGATTTAGCAACCCATTTATTTTAAAAATAAAACTAACTTATTTTGTAAAATTCAAGCACTCACTTAAGATTAAACTTATGACTTTTTATGAACTTTTAAGGAATGATATATAAATGTTATCAGCTCACACTAATTTTATTTACATTTTCTTTTAACTTAGTTACAATTAATTGATATTCTAAAATATTTGTTTAGTACATTAACTCCCATATTTTTTGAAATATCTGTTTTTAAATTTATTTAGATGATGGAAATAATCCAATATATAGCTACAAGTAAAATGGTTTTATCATTGTATATATGAAATGCATATGTTTGTATATGTTGTTGTAATAAATATATAATTAACAACTATCATTCTATATAATAAATATGCAACTCTTATAAAATTGATATTTTATATTATTGTAATTAAAGAAAACTACTTATAAATTATTGTATAATTCTAATTACCTTTAAATTCTGAATACTATTTAAACTATTAAAACAATTTTATTATTTCTCTCTTTTTTCTAGTTCTTTTTTATAACTTCATTTTATGAGGGATTTTATATTCTTTGTAATAGAAGAAAAATCAGTTTATTGCTGCTAATTTATAAAATTATTATTGTTTTTTCTTTAAAAAAAATATTGTAATGTGAGTGTAAAGTGTAGTATAATGCAGTGTTAGAAATATTTCTGGAATTGAACACGAATTATGATTGAATGAATATCCAATATAAGAAAAATAAAGGATAAAATAGAATTAAAAAGTTAACAATGATAGAATAGTAAGTTTAATGATTAAAGTGATGTTAATAATTAAGTGGATAAAATTGTAAGATTATAATAAATATATGTATGAAATATGGTTGTATTGATATAATGTTTAAATTTTATAGATCTGACAAAGACTACCAGGAACAGTCGAAACTTTAAAAAATAAGTAAATATATTTTGCTTTAAAGTTTAAGAAGAGTGAAATGTTATTATATGTAATATTAAAAATAAAATAAAATTTTGGAAGAGTATCCAATAATAACTACAAATATTAAAAGGTAAAGATCTGAATATATATTCAATGTTGAATGAGTTGTTGAAAATATATAAAGTTTGTTTTTTCAAATGAAGTTTATTAATTTGGTTTTTAAGTTTAGAAATCGGTAGAGCTATATAGCTATATGTGTCATGGAATGTTTTTTTAAATTTCTATAAAATTTTACTTTTTTTTTTTGCACTGTTTATAATACTTTATTCAGTTTAATTGCTTTCAGTTTTGATCGTTTAATATAGTTTTTTTCATAGTTATAAAGTATAATTGCATTCCATTATTTTTTTATTCAAACATACAATATCATTTTGATAGATTCATATATATATATATTTATACCATTATTTAGTCTTTTTTTTATTTTTTTAATCATAATTTTATTAAAACCAACAGGTATTTTAATTTTAAAATGTTATGAGTAATTTTAAAAGTTGATTGGATGAAAGTGAATGAAAGCTCTCCTTTGATTAATTTACTCTTATAACATTTATTATTAAACACTTCAGCTAAATTTATTAGCATTAATTTATTAATGAATTTGAAATAGTCCTATAAACTTTTAATTTAAATATAAGCAATAAGTATTGTTAAGAAGCTCCAAGGTTTAGAGAGTTATAATTTTCTGTGATTTTGTTAATAAATATTAATTTATTAAAATTACTTTATATACTTTAATGTAAAAAATGAATTCAAAAACTTTTTGCATTACTACTCATTTGAATAATATATATCAGACTTAGTTCAACCTGTTACTGGTATGCTAGAATGTCACTGATTTTTTAAAAAATCTTTTTCATTTTATTGTCATCTTAAGTGTAAATAAAAAGTTATACAATACACTTCACAATCATAAATAGATAATTTATATGAAGTGAAGAGTGTTTTTTGTTTCCTCTCCTTAATGGTATTTTTCATCTTTTTCCATCCTCTTACAATATTTACAGAAATATTTACAGCTAAAATATAATATACTTTTTTAAATTTTAAATTTGGAAAACATGGTACTAAACATCTAATTTTGAATTTCATATTAAAAAATTAAAAAGGCATCATTTTTATATATTTAAACAATTCAATAAAATGTAGATAACTTTTTAATTTAAATTTTCTGCACGTATACCATCATTTAAACACATTTCATAGATATTCATTAGAACAATGTCAGTTAAATGTCACTCAGTTCTGTTTGTTTGTTTGTTTTTTTGCAGAAAATCATTTACTTTACAGAAAGTATGATATGAGGATAAAGAGAATCATTTCAGTTTTTTTTTTTAAGAAACTAATTAAATTTACAGTATTTTGAGCTACATAAATTCAGAATCTTCTGTTTTTAAATACTTTTGCATCAACTAATGTGGTAGCATTAAAATATATGAAGAATGCAATTCTCTTAGTACATACATCAATGAAAAAGTTGGACAGTTAAAAAATCAGATTAAATATTTGTATTAGTATGCTAATGAATACCTTTAATTTATATTAATTCTCAATCAATTATGCATACCATTTTTAAAAATATATGCATATTTTTTAGGGAAACATATATATATATATGGTGACTGTTTTAATGCCAGAATACTATTATGTCAGTCTGGAAAAGAAAGGAAAAGCATGCAATCAGACAGTATAACTATAACAAATTTTATGATGAAAAAATTTAATTTGTCATGAGCTGCATAAATATTTATTTATTTGCAAATCTGTATGACAGCCAAAATAAAAAATAGTAATTTTTTTGTTACAAGTTTATTTTAAAAAATCAAACTGGTAAAATATGATGATAATTTTATTGTTCACACACTATTATATCAGCCATTTGATTTACTAGAACATAATCAAACAATACTGTATTCCTGACACACTTTTTATGAAATTTGTTTTATTCATAAATTGTGTACATATCTATTCATTTGTAATTCTATTTGACAGTTGACATGAAAAAAATTGCAGTTATATGATAAAAGATGATTTTAAAAAAAGTTTCCATATGTTTAGAATATACATTGTAATTATGCTTTTATTTTCAAATTATATTGGTAAAAAGTTTTGTAGATTATCTATTATTTATTTTCAACTTCTTAGAAAATATATAAACAAAACTTTGCAGTTTTGTGCTAAATGTTCATCATCAAAATTTCAACAGAAAAATAATTTCTTTAAAGCAGTTATTTTTACATTAGTTGAAGCAATTTTTAAATCAGTATATAATTTTCTGCAAAATGTAAATGCAAAATTTATTTATAATCAAATAAATATATCTAGGCAATGAATTTTTTTTTCTTAATTTTTTTTTTAAAGCATGAATTTAAACAAAAAATATAAAAATACTTTTTAAGCATTTTTTTTTTTAATCTTGTATTTTCATGAAGCACCATCTTCATTACTGTATTGAATTTCTGCCAAATAAATATAAAGTAATGACTTTAAATATTTTCTATTAAGTTACTTTTTTAAGATTATTTAGTAAATATATTATTCAATAATACATTACATTTAATTTCTAAACACAAATATGTATTTGAGTGATTTTTCCATAATTCTCTTTGACTCAAAGTTTGCCAGAAACATTTTCAATAATTTAACCATAGGAAGAACACATTATCATTAACTATCTGCAAAGAAATCTGATATTATCAGTTGATATCATGATCTATATGTCCTGAGATTAGGATCAATAACTTGAGCTTAATGTCATGAGATCATTACTTATAGATAGACTGATTACAACATGGCATAATATTAAGATCCAAAAGCTGTTTGTGCATTTCATAAGTCAAATACCAAGATGTGTTACAAACAAAATCTTTTTTTAAATTTAAACAAGCATTAATGTGAAAAAAATCTAACTACAGAATAGAATAATCACTAGTTGTAATTAATGTCTTCAAGAATTATAGGTCACATGTTAATAAATTTTGTATATTTTTATTTAACTAATTTCCAACTTTAAATTGATAATATAATAATATTATATATGATGCATTTGTCTAAATCAGTTTTTTTTTTAGCTGTTGTTGTTTACATTATTTCCTAATGTTCATTTTATTATTATTATTTTACAATACTGTAAAATACAAATTATGTATTTTAAAGAGAGAGAAAAAAAATTTCATTGTTTTTCATTTTAAACATAATATTAATAAATGAATCCTCCACTACTCAACTATTGCATCAAACCATACCAAGTGATTACATGTATATATATATTTTCTAAAATTATAAACAGTTGGTTTTTTTTTTTATTCAAATCTTAGATTCTTGAATTAATTCTCTAATCAGTTTTCATCTCCTGTATTATATATTAGTTGTTATTTTTTTTTCAAATTATTTTCCAAGATTTAAATATATCAGAAAAATGAGAGAATTCATAATCTACCATAAAAGAGAGAAAAAATCTGTTTTGATTATATGATAATACTGAGATGATGATAAAACTATATATATAATGGAATGATTCCATATTCCCAAAACTTTAGTAGCAGTTTAAATGGATCTATTTTGTGGATTAAAATATGAAACTAGAAAAGAAAATTAAATCATATTATTTAAGTCATAGATTTTGCAAAGGATAAGGTTATTTTTAAAAATAAGGCTACAGGGCTTCAGGAAATGTTAGTAGTATTATAAACAATGAGTGAAGAGTTTATTGTAAGCCAAAACTAAATTATAGACTAGAGACTTCCTATGCGAAGATATTTGTGTGGTTTAGTTTATGCTATACAATTAAAATTAAAATTGCATCTGTTATTTTAAAAGTACTAAAAATAGTAAAGGTTACGGAAAAGATGTTGAATGGGTTTTTTAAAAAAAAAATTTTTTTTTTAAAGTTTGACTTCAAGAAAATTAGGAAAAAATATTATTAGAAAAGATTATGCTGACTGAAAAATTAAAGAAAGTTAGAAAGGAAATATTTGTCCTTACTTAAAAAAATAAATGAACATTAATAATATAGGAAGCAAGATGTGTGTGTTATTTGAAATTTATATTAAATTAAAACGGTTTTTTAATTGCAAAAATTTTATTTTGTTTTATTAATTTGTAAAGATTTTTCATCCTTTATAATAATATACTGAATGAATGAGTTCAAACGCAGATTAAAAGTAAAACTAGAAAAAATTTCAGATTCCTATAGACTGGATTTATCTTTGAAGTGGCCAGCATAGCTATCCATTTTATATTGACAGTAATTATTTACCTACCAATAAATAGTTACTAATCTGGTAATATTTTTCCTGTGCCCTTTTTGCTGGAGCGGTGGGGGGGGGGGTATTAGAGAAGCTTTTGCCCTGCAATAGCCTATGTTAATCTTATTTTACTTTCTTATTCTTAGATTACTCTGAATTATTTTTATAAAAATAATGTTCTTGATTTGTTGTTGTTTTTCTTTTCGTTTAAAAAAAAAAAAACATTAAACATTTGAACTTATTTCACAAATATTTGAAGTCGGCACTCTTTGTTAGTAAGGTGCTAACAAATTTTCAAATACCCTGCGTCAATTGAGCAGTGGTAAAGTGGAGCTCAAGATCCATGGATCACAGGTCCAGCTCTATTTCTTCCGGCGCTTGAATTTCTTATGAATTCCTGAGCATTCAATCCTTCTATTACTAAATTATAAATTTTGAATATTTTATTTCACAGGTTTGTAAATCAGAATCTTTATCTCATCTTTAAAAATCCTGCAAAAGCTTTTTGTTGGAATATTTCAATTATTCTTTACCTTATTTACATATATACACACATACATAAATATTTTTCAATTTCAGAATGATTTCTGATTATGTCTATTTAATTTTTATTTACGTTTTGAGGACATATTAAAATAAAATAGATGAAAAATATTTATTGTTTAATAATTATTTATTTTTATAGATTTTATATTGATAGCACCCTGCTGTTATTTCACAATTAAAAGCATATTACATTTATAAATAAATATTTGGCCTTATAGCACTATAGAGAATCACGAAAAACTAGCACTTTCGACACAAACTTGCAGACAAAATGGGCAACCCCACCCCTTGCCTAGTGCATCACTTACTCGATACTGGAATGACAAATTTGTGTACAAAATTGACACACACACACACACACCCATCTTCTCAGTGCATCACCTACTCGATACTGGAATGACGTATGAAAAAGCATATCCATACGAAATCTAGTTTCATGTTTAAATAAAAAGCCGTTATATATTACGTGAACAATTTTTTCAAAATGTTTTAATTGAACTGAATTTTTGTATACACATATTACATATAGTTTATGCGTGTTTATAAAAATAAACAGATGAAGGGATATAAATATTGAATTTTCGGAAAGCGTTTTTTTTTAAAAAAAAAAACAACAAAAACTGGAGAGATCTATTTTTATCAATATAATTTAATTATAAATTGTCCACCCACTTTAACTGTTTTGCGAGATGGGATGAATATTTAGCACCTACACTCTTATTACTATATACAATCGCAATTAGAATAATTTCATTATAAAAATAAATACTTTCTGTAAAGAAAAAAACAAGAGTGGGGGAGGGAGAGAAGGGGAGTGAAATTTGTATGAATGAATTAAATATCAAGAGAAAAAAGAAACATCAAGAGAAAAAAGTAGTCGTTTTTTAAAAAAAAAATTTATAGAAATGCAGGAAGTAAGGGTTTATATCTAACTGGCAATAAATTATTTTCTTAGTTGGAGATTAATTTGATTTTTTAAAAGCGTAGGGTTAGAATGAAGGATCTCATTATGTTTTGTTAATTGTCTTTTTGCTCTCGCCAGCTTTTATGTCATGTATTTTTAGTTTTATTTCCATAGACGGTGTCAGGTATTTGAGTTAAGATAACTCCATGAGGCTTGGTCATCAAATTTCCAATATTGTTTTCATTAAATCCAGGAATCTATTCTTAGAAGCTATTCTGAAATTTCAATGGAATTAAATAGTCTTAAGCATTCCTAACATATACAGTATCCTTTTCTGATTGGCTGTTGTGAAATGTAATATTTCATCCTCTTCTCCTTCTCTCTCACTGACCAGAACCCAGTTGACCAATTTCAACTGTGCATTAATTGATTGCTTAGCATTAATAATTTATCTTTTGTCTCTCCTGTCTGAAAACCTGCCCCACCTCAGTAAAAAAGCAAATAAACTCATCCTTGTATGCTAGTTATTGGATTGTTACATTACAATAGAGTTGATGGATAGATAATAATGGACAAGTTCATTGTTTGTTGAAAGAGGTAAAACAGGCCACCATGGGGACTCAGCCATTCAGGCAAAAAACACAGCAGCCTTGAATGTCAGGGTTTGGCCAAGCATGGTGACATCTGATGGCACAGCCGACCAGCAAGGTAAGCAGTACTTGATCAGAATAATTTATGCGAGCAGTGGTTCCATGGTCTCCTTTTTTTCAGTGATGGTGTGGCTTGCCTACATCCCTGTCTGCTTTGTCTGTCAAGGAGACAAGCTCATAAGCATATCTGATTATGCTGTCTCAGTTCGCTCATAGTCTGGCTACAGTTTTCATGGCCAAGACTTGTTGATCAGAAGGGTATTCTGGGCATGTTCAAGACTGATTACCAGGTCTATAATGGCGGGCCTTTCTCGTGAAGATATCCTTTGTTCTTAAATGCCCAGCACTGGCAATTATAAATTATGACCAAAACATGCTCTCTCACAGCTCTCTGTTGAAGAGACAGCTACAAAATGAAAAAGATGGTGTGAAATTCTGTCTGTTATTGATTCCGTAGGATTAATTTGAAAAGCTTCATTCATTTACTATATCGTAATCAAATGTTGGTTGGGCATTCAATTAGAAAAATGGTTAAATTATAATTTACAAAAAAAAAAAAATACAAAACAGCAGTAGAAATATATTCAAGTAGAATGTTTACATAAAGGATAAAGTTTTTTTTCCCTCCCGCTTTATTATTTATTTATAAATATATCTATTATAAGTAAAGGGATCAAAATATTTTTATAATTAATTGATTGCGTGAACTTAGGAAGGCTTTAAATTTTTTTTTTTTTTAATATCATTAATTTTTTAAAGTAATTAATGTAGAAATCTAAATTACGTTATTGTTTATAAATACATTGTAAGGTTTATTGTATATATATTGTAGTTTCAAGAAATGTAGATGGAGTTATGATAAAGTATGGATGCCCAGAATTTAAAAAAAAAAAATGTTCTTAACACTAATACCCTTTTCCGCACGAATCAATTTCTGTAGGCAAGACTGACCATCTCACCTCTATAAAGAATGTATAATAAACAATAGTTTTTTTAGATTATATTTAATATTTGCCATTACGTAATTAGTTTAGATTTGATTCATATTTGATTAGATTTATATAAAAGATAGAAAATACACAATAATTTAAAATAATCTTTTTTTTTTTATTTAGAACAAAGATATGTTTATATATACTGCATATAGAATAATCTGTGTGAAAATAAAAAAGCGTAAATAGCTGAATCAAATAATCTCTATTATACGTTAAATATATATGTGCTGCGTTTTAAAGATGTTTATATCCTGATATGAGGATAGTAAAAAAAAAAAATATTGAAGATTTTGATAGTATTGACTTAATTGTGATTGGGCCTACAACTGATAATTAAATACGTGTACATAATGAATAACACCCAAAAAAAAATAATGAATAACATTTGCTTTTGCTATTTTTCTACTTATATATATTTTTCATATAACAGATATTGAAAACAATTAGCGTTTCATTCATAAAACATATTTACGCAGATATAACATTTACGTCATGTATATGATTTGACCATCACATAAATAAGATCTCAAAATGGCCGCCAGTGTCACTGAAATTTAGAATCTTTTTGAAACAAGTAAACATCAGATATGACAAAGCGCCAGATTGCTAAAATTCAGAAAAGGAAGGAAAGCTTTGTTTGCTAACAACATAATGTATTTAATTTGACTATTAAAAGTAAAAAATAATATTATACAAAATGACACTCACATAAAATATTTTAAAAAAGAAAAAAATCATTTTAAAATAACCAAATATTTATGTGAGTACCAATGTACACACGGTATTTTAAATACAAATGTTGTAGAAGGTAACAAAGTGTTTGTGTGTATGTGCGCTTGTATATATATATAACATACACACCATTGTTTTGGTAGTATATATGTGCATATTGACCAATAATATCTCATGGAGATTTATTAACAAAATTATTTTTATCCTAAAGTGTAATGATTTACATATTTACAGTATATTTTAATAAATATGTAATTATTTTGGGGTATAGAGAATATGTGATAGTGGATTTTTTTTTTAATAAATTCATTTTACTTTATGTAACATTAACAGAATATTATTTATAAATGATTTATTTTTTCTTTCTCAACTAATGCATTTTTAATTCTGTTTTCTCAAAATTCTTTCCAGGCTTTTTGTAAAACGATTTGATGAAATCTGTGGAAGTTATCCATGATAGCTTCACCGATTCAGTTGTTATTCTTTAATTTTTCTAAATTGATATATCAGCATCCTTTGTTTATGAATTACCTAAAAAAAATTGTTATGTATCTGAAATTCTTTTTTTTTTAAAAAAAAAAACATGTTACAGAGTAATAAAGAACTTAGAACTCGTAGTATGTTTTAGAATAAAAAAAATTCTAAAAGTGAATGAAATAATGTGTATAGGATAGTACACAATATAGAGAAGATACAAAATCTTAATCATATTTATTCTTGCAGAAATATTTTTTAAGGAATATAATTTAAATTAATGTTTGACTATAAAGTAGGAAGAAGAGAGAGATAAGAAAATGTATCATATTAATAGCTAATTTTTAAGTTGCAAGACAATGTTTGAAAGTATACTTATTCATAACCCAGTTTTACTTTATTTTCACATAAAAAGTGTGTTCGTTATTGAATAGTAGCAATGTTTTTTTGAATTTTGTAAAAGTTGTTATAGAAATAGTTATTTTATGAAATATATATTTAGTAATGATATATTTTCAGTTATATATATATTTTTAATTAATTTCATTTATATTTTAAATTTTTATAGATTATAATCTTCAATTTCTACTACTATTTCAATTGTGTTATATGATATTTTTCAAGGGCAGTATACACATTGTATATATATAGGCCTATATGGGTCTAAAAATAATAAAAATTAAATCCAAATTTATACAAATTAAAAGATTGTAATTCAGAAATAGCATACTCCAGCTTTTAAAAAATAAAAATAAATAAATTATTAAAACTGTAAAGAATGGTCATCTATTTAGGGGGGGGGGGAGATATTCAAAACTATTTATTAATGTAGTACTTTTTTCTTTATTATTATTCAATATGATATATATAAAAACATCAGAAATGCTTTTAGATAAAGCACTGGATTGGTAAAAAGAATTTCAAATTAAATGTTTCTTATTTATTTAGTTCAAATAGGAAGATTGTTGAAAATGTAAATATTATGATAATATAATTAGCTATTGCTGCAAATTGTAGTATAAACATAATTTTTAATTAAAAATACTTCATATAATAATGTGATACATTTTTGAGATTTCCAAAACCTTAGATGTAATTTCAAGTTTTTTTTAAATTTCATATTACAAATTAAAATTTTAAAGGGACAGTATCCAATTTTTTGAGGGGGAAGGGTGAGTAGAAATTAATAAATTATTGAAAATTTCATATTTAAATATATACTTTTAAAGTAACTAACACATTGTAATAATACATTCTGCAATTAATACAATGAAAGAATAACTAACTGTCTTAAGGGCCAAATGTTCTTGTGTTGAAGCTCAACCTATCATTTATGATTCTTGAATGTCACATACTCTTCAGTGGAACTAATCATTTGACTAGTATTTTTTTTTTAATTTTAATAATAATAGAAAAAAATCATTTTAAAAAATCAATGATTAAAGTGTCAAAAACTGGATTATATTGATATTTGTAATTTAATGAACAAATTGTTTAAAATAGTTACTAAAAAGAACAATCATAAAGCATTACAGTGTTTGTAGAAGTATTGTTTTATAATATTTCAATTTAAAATAAATTCAAAAATGAATGAAAAGATTTAATACAACTTATTTGTTGTTATTAATATGAAATTTCAAAAAAAAAATTATTTATCATTGAATATAAATGTTTCTGCATATATAAGTAAACTGTTTTTTAAAGTTTTAAGTTGAAAAGACAGTCGTATATAGTTTTAAGGAAGCTTTATTTTCATTGATAGTAAAAAAAAATTAGAGAGTGAAACAAATATATATTCCTTGCTTTATTTAATTTTTTTAACTAGGATTTTTTCTTGGTACATATATCGTTATTATTTTTTACCATTACTATTGCATCATCTATTCATTCATATTACAGGCAACTTTTTTTAAAAAATCTCTTACAATCTTTTATGATCCACTTAAAAATTCATCTTTTCCTTCTCTTTGAGAAAATTGTGCATTTCATTTTTGATTCCTAATTGATATTTACAAAATATATATTCTGATTTACTATGCAATTTGCTTTTTTATTAAGTGTCCAAAAGTCAGATTCATATTTAAGCAGAGATAAAATATATTTATTAAAAATTACTTTTCAAGAAATATAAAGGCTTTTTTTTTTAATATTGTTTTTTTTTTTTAAAAAAAAAAAAAAACATTAACATCATTATATTTATATTATGTAGTAATAATATAGCTAAAGTATTATTAAATTTTTCTTGTCTTTTGAAGAGTCATTGTGCATCTATATGACCTAAGAGTTAAGAGGTTTTATTATTTTATTATATAGTTCTAAATTTGATATGCTATAATAAACTATTATTGTGAGTTGGCAAGTAATGGAAAATTATCATTTATGATGATCAAGTATTATAACTTAGTCTTGCGTTGTTAGCCGAGAGGTATCGCAGCTGCCATGCAAGCAAGTAGTTGGTTGCAGACGGTTGTGGGTTCGCGTCCCGGCCAATGCTATGACACATGGAAAAAAAAAGTATTATAAGTTGGTTTATGATAGCCCAAAGTCATAATAGCTACTGCCTAGCTACCCAAAATTGTTTTTAAGAAGCTAACTCAACATACATTTGAAAAGTCATTAAACATTAATATGAAGCTCTGGAGCATTGTTTATGAAAAATATATATCATTTAAAAAATATAGATAAATAATCTCCATTTATTTATTTTTTACTCTCATGCTACCCATTTTAATTTACAAAATCATCATCATGATACAACCATTATCAATCCATTGCAGAATGGTCACTCAAATGTAATCCAGTATTTCCATTTTCTAACCTCTCTTCTTCATATCACATCATCAAACTTTCTTATTTCACCCATCTATCTCATGTGGTATCTTTCTGGGTTTTTCACAATCTCTTGTGATCCAGTTTAAGATTTCAACTATCCATCTATTATCATCTCTTCTAATAATATACCCAACCCATTACCACTTCCATTTTTTTAATTCTATTATTGATGTCAATAATATCTGTTTGTTCTCTCACTTATGTATTTCATTTTTGATCCCTTTTTTGTCACTTCTAATTTACTTCTCTATATATTTGTTGGATTGTCTTAAGACTCTGTATTGCTCTACTGTTAAGTTTCAGATCCATAAGTAAGAACTGTAAAATACATTTATTAAAAACTTTTCATTTTAAACATATAGGCATATTTTCTTTTAATATTATTTATACCAAAGCAATCCATCCAAGTTTAATTCTATAATTAATTTTATACATTATTTTTTCATCTGTGTGAATAATTTAACCAAAATATTTGTAGTTGTTTTTCTAATTCATTATTATCAGCATTTATTTTCTTCTTTTGAGAAAATCCATTGAACATTACTTATGCCTTTATAACATTTTATTACTACTTTTTTTACTTTCATCTGATAACTCTTGCAACATTTCCTAAGCTCTGAAGCATTATTTGCAAAAACAATTATAATATCTACAAAATCTAGATGATTTAAATAATCTGCATTTACTTTTAATCCTTTAGCTTTTCATTTAAATTCACAAAATACTTTTAAAACTGCTGTTATTTTCATGATATGGAATCACCTTGTCATGTGCCTTTCTCAGTGCTAATTTTCTCAGTATTGCTATATAATATAATCATTGTTGTTGTAATGTAATAAATATTCTTCAGAATAAAATAATATTCTAGGTCTGTATCTTGATGATCCAATGTTTTAATCACCATAGAAATGTTTATAGAATCAAATGCCTTTTCATAATTTATAAATTCAAAACATAATTGCAACTCATATTCATTGGTTCTTCCTATAACTTCTCTTAATACTTGGGTGTGATCCACTGTGCTAAAACTACTTACATTCTGTTTGATCTTCTGGTTGATAAAAATATCAAATTCATTGAAAACAAGCTATAATTATTTTTGAAAACATTTTGTTATAGAAGTAATAAAGAATGATAAGTCTGGTAATTTTTAATATATTTTTATTATCTTTTTTAAATATCAAAATGACTGCTACATTCTTCCACTCATCTGGTACAACTTTATCATTTAGATTTTTGTTATATAGCTTTGCCAACATTTTTTTTTATTTTTTCACCTGTTTCTTTTAAAATATTGATTAGAGCTTTCCCCTTTTTTATACATTTAATTGCATATCACTTTTTTTTTATTTAAAATACTGGACAATTCTTATTTTTTATTGCTATATAATTCTTCATAGAACTCTTCTGCATATTTCATGATGTCATCTTTTTTTTATCTAATAGTTCCATCTTTTCTTCTTATTGCAGAAATAAGTTGTTCTTTTTACCAATTCCAAAATGTTATTTTACACAAAATACTTTTTTATAAAAGTGCTATAGAAAGTCATACCCTTTTTATCAAATTTAATGTTAATGTGATCATATAATATAATTATCACATTTATACCTTCTTGAAATGGTTTGTGTCAAAACTGTGAGTGTAGAAAGCTTGACACTTGTAAATTAAAGTGTGATGATTTTAATGGTTATATATAAATGTGTGTGTGTGTGTTTAAACAAAGGTAAGAAGTCATCCAGGCTATGAATTAAAAGCCCTTTAAATGTTGAACAAAGGGAGCTCTGATGTTTGTAGGAATACATTTATCAATGTTGTCGGTAATTCAGAGTGAAAGTAACTTATCTGACAGATCGACTGTGATACTTAAGTGTAATTAAAATCGTAATTAATTACACAAGACTAGAGGTAGCATCTCTTTTTTAATAGCTTGACTGTAATAATTAAATAAGATTTAATATGTAAACTTTAAATTAAACATAGCTCAATGTATACTATAAACAAAGAGAGTAAATCACCCTCACCTAGGGTATGAATTAAAAGCATTCTGAATGTTGAACAAAGGAACAAAAATAGAATGAATCCACTCATTCTTTGGAGTTCAGACTTCTTATGTAATTGATTATGAGTTTAATAACTCTTACATGCCATATTCCATCTGACTGATAAATTAATGTCATTCTAAATTACCAACAATGCTTGGCAAAGTTATGTTTATAAATATCAGGGCTCTCAAGAATAGGTTGATTCATTCTGTTCTTGATCCTTTCTACAACATTTAGAGTACTTTTAATTTATAACATTGAACTATGTTTAATTTAAAATTTATGTAAATATTATAATAAAAATGTTAAGATTCTTTATGAGGAAAGAGACCATAAGAAAAGAAAAATTGAGGAGACAATTTTCATAAATAGAAATAGAATATCAATAAGTAATCAACAACCTGTTTGCTTTCACTATATTTGAAATTAAGTGTTAGTTGAAGAAGGTTAAGTGATTAACTGAAAGTACTTCTTCCGATTGTAAGACTTTCTATAATGTACTATCACTGTTATATTCATTTTTATTTTTATTACAATATATATGTTTATATATTGCACAAAATGGACACATGGTGAATCAGAGACCAATAGCATTCAGATAAGTAAATAATGAGTTTTTAAACATTTTTAATGATGAAACACTGTGTTTCTGCTTTGTTTGAAACTATGATTATGATGCTAATGTCTTGAAAATATACTTGGTTTATTTAAGTTATATTTTTCAGTCTCTGTTGAAGGGTTTTATATTAGTCATAATAATATCAGATGTTCGATTTATTATATATATAATGTCCATAATAGAATAATTATTATAATAAAAAATCAGAGAGCCAATAGTAGTCAAATAAAAATATACCTTTTAAGCAAAAAAGTAATATTATCAGATTTTATGTAACAGTATAACTTCATACATAGATGAATTGAGATATAGCTTTGAGAAAAGATTATAAGAGCATCAATTATTATATAGACGTATAAAAAGTAAGAGTAATAATGACTTAGTAATAGCTTCTATTTTCTTTAATCTTGAAAAAACATTAGTTTACCTATAATTTTGATTTTCAAAATGTTAAGTAAGATTCTTCATGAGAAGAGAAACCATAATAAAAGTAAAGTTAAGGAGGCAATTTTAATAAATAGAATATTTATAATTAATTTCAATTCGCTAATGTTAAAATTCGTGATCTGATAATGTTTACTTCCACCATATTTGTATTTAAATGACAGTTGAAGAATGATAAGTGATTAACTGAAAGTACTTCTAGTGGTTTGTTATAGTTTTTATAATATATTACTACCACTATATTTTTTATTATTTTTATTATATATATATATATATAATACAATAAGTGATTAAATCAAAATATGTGGATGAGAGATTAAAGAATTGAAAATGTGAAATTGATTTACATATGGCATGTTGCTAGAAGAAAAGATAATAGTGTATCAAGTGAGGTGTTATACTGGATTTCAGAAAATTCTAGAAGTTATAGAGTTAGGCTGAACATGTTTTTTGGAAGAGATGATAATAGTTGATGAAGTGAAGTGTTAAGATGGATTATAAAAGCCATAGAAAAAGACTATGAGATTGATGCGTCAAATAAAAAGTTTACTGGAATGATGTGAAGAAAAGAAACTTTATTAAACTTGAAGCTTAATACATCCTGCAGTGTAACAATAATACTTGAAAGTAATGATGATTATGATGATATATATTATAATTAATAAAGATATGTATATAATAATTTATTAAATTAATATAATTGAATATTTTATAGCTCAGGAATTCACAAAACTATGAACACCAGAAATTGACCTGCCATTCTAACACTGAAGTAAATTATATAGAGCAGTAAATTAATTAATGATAATAATAATAGTAAATAACACCATAAACTAATAATCAAATTATAATATGCTTTTGATTTGAAATTGTATAAATTTAAGCCATTAATCTGCCATATTGTTAATATAGCAATCTTCAAATGATTATTTGAAGTGGCATTTTTTTTTTTTTAAGATTTCCTCAGCAACATTTTTTTAAATTCTGCTTTTTAATGTTATTAATGTTTGCCTGGTTATAAAGTGATGACAAGTTTTATTATTATTATCATTTCTTACAATACTACTCTTGTTTCTCACTTTTGTCTGAATGTGCTCTTTTCTTTATAGCCTTTTTTTACTTTCATATGTAAAAGTCTATTTAAACTCAGTTTTTCTATTTCATTAACTTTTTTAAAATATGCACAATTTAATTTTTTTAATTATTATTTTACCCCTCTTAATTGTGTAAAAAAAAATTAAATGTTGAAAATGATTGTGAAAATTGAGATGCTATAATAAAGTGTACTAAAAGGATGACCAAAACTTATAGTGATCAAGTGTAATCATTTTGTGATAGTAATATATTATCTAGTTATACAAGTAAAGAATTTAATAAAAATATTTTATTCTATCATTAAATATATATTTTTCTAACCTAATTATTTCAATTCATTATTATTATTTACTTAATAAAGTATTTGTAAAAACCATTCTCTTTTTAATCATATTTATTTCGTTTCATATAAAATTGTGCACCAAATAATCTTTTTTTTTCTTGAGATAATAAACCATAAAAGTAATCGTCTTGCATTGGTGGTCGAGTGGTCAGCGCGACTGCCTTGCACTTGCAGGCAGTTGCCCGGGTTGCGGGTTCGCATCCCGGCTGATGCTATGACACAAAACAAAACCATAAAAGTAATCATTAACCTTCATTAAAAATACCTTTAAATGTATATAACTTTTATTTTGATTTTATTTGAATCATCATCATTTAATGGTTTTTTAATTATTTATGAGCAAGTAACTTGCTTTATCACTTCAATGTCAACAAATATTTTATAATACTTGAAGTAGAATACCAAAGCATCAATATTAAGGAAACTTCATTGTCAGATGTACTGAGTCCCTAACTTCCACTAGAAAATTCTGTTTATGCGCTTGTTTTATTTTAAGTTTTTAAATATAATGTTTTGATTATTTTAGTAAGCAATATTTGTCAGTCACATATTTTATGGCAAATAAATTCCCTGATCATCATCATTATTTTCAATCACCATCATTCCAGTTTAACCCAGTTGCTCTGATATCTAGTCTCTCTTATTCACACCATACAACCTTCCTTATTTAATCTATCCATATGTGGTATTTTTCTGGACCTTGTACAATAATTTGGGGTACAATTTAAAAGTTTAACTATTCATTTATTATCATCTCTTCTATCAATATATCCAGTCCATTTCAGTTTTTTAACCCCATGATGTTACTGATATCTACATATTTTTTTGCTCATATATTTTATTTTCAATTTCTTGTTACTCCTAATATACATTTTTCCATATTTTTTTGTTTTCCTTAAGTCTCTGAATAGCTCTTCTGTTAATTGTTTGATTCTCAGATTCATAAGTAAGAACTAGTTAAACACATCTATTAACAATTTTTTTTTTTACCATATAGGCATTTTTTCTTATAATATGAAATTATTTCTGCTAAATACACTACATCAAAGTTTAATTCTGTTATTAATTTTATCTTTTGTTTTCATCTGTATTTATAATCTGACCAAGATATTTGTAATTGTTAACTTTTTCTAATTCATAATTATGAAACTTTATATTTTTGCTGAGAATATTCATTTAACATTAGTTTGGTTTTTTAGTAATTTATCTTTAGCTCTATTTTCTTGATTTCATTTGATATATCTTGTAACATTACTTTATGTGCTGATGCATTGTTTGCAAAACAATTGTATCATGTGAAAATCTATATGATTTAAATAATCTCCATTTATTTTTACTCTCTTCCTCATTACAATCCACAAAATTGTTCTAGTAAAACTGCTATAAAAAGTTTTGGAGATATTGAATTAACCTATCATATACCTTTTCAATGTTAATCTTATTAGTATCATTATTTAATTTAATTATTGCTGTTGCACTTTGAAAAATATTCTTCAGAATATGCTAATATCCTGGATCTATATCTTGATTATCCAATGCTTATAGAATCAAATGTCTTTTCATAATCTTCAAGTACAAAGCATAATGGCAATTCATATTCATTGATTCTTTTTATAACTTCTCTCAATACATGGATGTGATCCACTATGCTAAAACACTTTGCCCAATGTAACATATATAGTTATTATTATTATTCAATTTATTTATTTAAGTGCTAAAATAGTACCTGAGGAATGCCTAAATTACATTCAAAATTAGATGAAATATTGTTGAAATTGACATAGAATGTATGACTATAAAGAAAGGATTGAATAAATAAGTTTAATAGAAAAGCTCATTTTATATAATTTGTGAAGAAGAATGATATAGTCTACTTTGTCAGAGACTTTTGATAAATCAAAATAAATAACATCAAGTTTCTGTTGATCCTTACTTGCATGCAATATATTATCATAAATTGTTAGCAAATTATTTCTACAGATTTATTATGAATAAATTCATGGTAAAAGGTATTTTCATGTGCACATTATATTTATATTTATGGATAACATTCAAATTAAGTAACAATTAGTAATAATTAATAAATTAATAAATTTTATTTTTTTGTTTCATTGAAATATGTTTTTCTTTATATTATTTTTCCTACAAAATTATAAAAAGGACTTTAGTTAATTTAAAATTTTGATTTTTGTTAGGTAATTTTTTTATATAAATGATAATTGGGCATATTGAATAATTTTATTAATTTAACCTTTTTTTTAAATGTGTTTTTTTAATCATTTGATTTTCCCTGAAAAATCACAAATAGGGGTTTTAGCTTACAACTTTCTTATCTCTGATTATGAAAAGTTGTTATTCAACTTTAGTTAAAGTAAAAAGTTAATTTAATGAATAAAATCAACTGGCTAATCATATTAGCTATAAGAAATTATATTTCTTGATAAAATGTATTTAAGTTTGAATTATCATACTATCATGACATTTTTTAAAAATTATTGATCAGTTAGTTTATTAAATATTTATTTAAAAATATTCTAGTATTAATATCTTTATGCCTCTAGCCATCTGTTTTATGAATGTACCCTGTGTGGGACTTGATTTCATTATAGTTTAATAGTTTTAAGACAGGGTATAACTTATAACAAATGCACCTTGAAATTTATAATAGTGAAGCATTATTTTTATTTTACCAATAAAGGGATATTTCAAACCACAACACAAAATAGCAACTTTTATAAAGATAAGAGCAGCCATCTTATCTTTAATCTAACTTTCCACTTATATAGGCCAATATGAAACATCTTGATTTGGGAGCATGAAGCTGTTGTTCTCTTCACTGTTTAAGTCCATTATTTTCTATACAAATTAACATTTACAAAATCTTGCGATTTATAAGGAGTTAATATTATGATCTTTATACTGGAAATATATAAACTATTGTAAAGTTATAATTATTTATTAAGCACACAGGAAGTATATGTAAATATTTTTAAGACAGGCTATAACCTCTATCAAATATGTCTTGAAATTTATAATAGTCAAGCAATATTTTTATTTTGCCAATAGAGGGACCTCTCAAACCATGACACAAGATAGCAATTTTTATAAAGATAAGAGTGGATGTCTTATCTTTAACTCTACAATAGTTTATATATTTCCAGTATAAAGATCGTAATATTAACTCATTGTAAATCGCAAGATTTCACGAATGTTAATTTGTTTAGGATAGTGGACTTAAACAGTGGAGAGAACAGCTTCATGCTCTCAAACCAAGATGCTTCAGGTTGGCCTGTATAAGTGGAAAGTTAAGTTAAAGATAAGATAGCCACTTTTATCTTTATAAAAGTCACTATCTTGTGTCATGGTTTGAGAGGTTCCTCTATTGGCAAAATAAAAATATTGCTTGACTATTATAAATTTCAAGGCACCTTTGATACTGGTTATAGCCTGTTTTAAAAATATTTGCATATACTTCCTATGTGCTTAATGAATAATTATAACTCTATAGCTTAATGTTTTAAGGATTTTTAAATTATCCTAGTAAAGCTATTCAAATAAAATAGAGTAAGCTGTTATATTAATCATTCTCTTATTCACAGTTATAGTCCCTAGAGTCTTATGATCATATGGATGTAGGATTTATGTTTGTGTTTGAACATTCAGGTAGTAACTCTGGATGGTGCAAAGGTATCACCTTTAAAGTCCATTTACTGCATTTTATTTTTATTAGAAATTAAGCTATAGTTGGCCTGTAAATTCATGGTCCTATATAGCCTCATTGATGATAATCAGCATGTATAAGTATTTCAGCATTATATTTTATTATGAGTGATAGATTAGCACTTAAGCATGTGCATCCAAATAATTGTATATAATATCCTAGGTTTGGTAATGGCTATATAATTAGCCTGTATATAACATACCAGTTTTAAATCTAATCACAAGGCATGCTTGTTATTTGTTGATTATTGTTTATTTGTAATGCTGGGCTGATGCAGTTTATTGTTATTAATATAACTAATTGTTGTTATTTCATGTTGATTCACGTGCTCCATTTATATTTAATAATTTTATAGTTTGAAATGTGAGGATGATGATATGATTTTCCATCCCTCCATGTTCACTCATCATCTGTACCATTACAATATGTATTTATTATTTTTATAATACAATCTTAAATCTCTCTTTCTCTTAGTCTTCAGCTTATTTTATATATGAACATTAATTAAATTATATTTTTTTTAAATATTTTTGTTAGTTTGTTTAATATGAAATATATGACTGACAATTTTTTATTGATGCTCTTAAAAGTTTTATTTAAAATAATTGCATGAAAATAATGGAATATTTAAATGACTTGAAATGAAAGTTATCAAAATAAAAGTAATGATTACATAATTTGAAATTTTTTAGATATTGAATGAATAACTAGTTCATTTTTTTAAATTTTTAAATATTATATCATCAAAATTGATAGTGTCTTTGAAAAATAGTTATTTAACATATAATTAACTACTAAATAATATCAAAAATAAATAATTCATTAACTGAATGCACATAGTATACCTATCCTTCTCTTTTTTAGTTCTCTTTTAAAATTACATGTATTTGAATGTAAAAACTAAGTGTAACCATCATGAACTGACAAATGATATCTCTAAAAATAACATATCAGATAAGATCAAAATTTTATTTAATTTTTAAATTAAAATTTTTTCAATATGATTTTTATGATCTGTGTATTAATTGTAATTAAATACATATCTGCAGATTGCAGCCTAAACTTTATGAAGTTATTGGAAAAATGAAAAAAAAAATTAAATTTAGGAAAAACTTATTTTATTATAAATTAGATTTATTTAAAAGTAAAAATTAACCTTTAATTCAATTTTTCAAGATTAATTAATGTTATATGATTTTTCAATTATTTATGAAAATTATTAGATATCTGTTGCAAATGATACAGTAGTAACAAAAAAAAACATACAAATTAAAAAAGCAAAACAAAACTTGATTTTGATTTAAAAGTAAGTTTTTTTAATTAATTTTTGAAAAATTATCTATTTATTTTAGAAATCACTTACAAAAGTTATTATATTTTTTTATAAAATTAAAAGAAGATATAAGATATAAATCAGCGATATATTTATTCATTTACTAAATAGTGACATATATAAATTTATAAAACTGAAAAGTAAAGTTGCATACTGATTTAATTTAAGTTTCCTGATTCATATAAAAGTTATTGCTATGTGATTTAGGGTATTGTTAAAGAGAGTGATGTGAGAGCTAAAGATTACTGGATTGAAACTCAACCCATCACTTTTAGTGGTTGAACATTTCAAAAACTCCTAGTAAAAACTACTTGATTATCTTGAATTAGTTTGTCATATAACTATACATAGATTATATTATAAAATTTAATCATTTATTTCAATTTTTGGACTTCCAAGTAAAAAAAAACATATCATTTATTTACTTGAAGTAATTTGCATGTCTTTGACCTGATGGCTTTCTGATCTAGATTTACATCACTGTCTATCTAGAAATTATTTTAATTTGAAAAGTTTTTCATATTTACTTATTTAATAAATCTTTTTAGAAAAGCCATCTATGAATAACCACATTGCTCTTCTTTTTTTGCAAGAGTTTGTACATATATACTTTTTTAATACTAATTAACTTTTTTGTAAATAATCAAGTGGTAATAATTTATGAGGTTATGTGATGTCCAAGTATTAGAAGTGGCAGTTTAGTTTTCATATCTGTCACCACTGAGTTAAGCTTTGTAATGTTGCTACTACACTTTTGAAGTTCATTCTGAAAATGCTTAGTTACTTTTTCCTGTACATATATCTTCACCGGGACTATGAATTTTTCTTCAGCTTTAATATTTATATTGTTTATATTTACATGCCTGTTTTTATCTGACATTATTTTGTTAAATATTTATTGTATTTTACACTGTGATAATTGTATTTATTTTTGTCTTTGCATTATTTTTAAATTTCCAGATATCACTTCATCTTTCACATTCATGAAATATATCATTTACAAATTTTGTTTTACCTTTTTTATTTTATGTCTAATCATTGTATAGTGTGGGATTGTTGTTATTTTTTATTTAAACTGTTTATAACTTACTATGTTTTATAGTATTTGGTTTGTAGTTTAACTTACTGCCTCTAATTAACTTATATTTATTGGTAGTGGATGTTATAATGCATATGTTCTTTTAAGTTATTTAGAATATGTAACAAAGGCAAATATATAAAGAGGTATTAAAAATAATATATAAATAAAAGTATTAAAATATTAAATGTTATTTAAATGAAAAGATTGCTTCAAAATAATGTTGAGAATATCTCTGAATTAAGAAAATATAATTTTCAGATAATTAACAAAATATATTTTTATCAAATTCAAATTATCAAAATTGTCAATTCAAGCTGCTCTCTTAGAAAAATAATTGATTAATTTTCATGAGACTTATTTTTGTCTCTTTTTTATTAAATGTGTTTTGAAGTAAAATATATCAAAATCTAGTAATTGCTATGTTCATTACCATCATAAGTTAGTCTCAATGCCAGAAGCTAGAAGAAATCAATGGTATAGTGTGCAAAAAACTATCAATTGCCTGCTTCTTATAGTGTCAGATGCACAGTTATTACAGCTGATTTGTGTATTTTTATCATAGTAAAAATAGTATAATATCTTAAATAAGTGCAAATGAAAAAAAGACAAATAATTTCAATACAAAGTAAAAAGAACAATATTTCTTTATAATTTGAGGTGCAAATGGGGTACTTCATAAATAATAATAATAATAATAATAATAATAATAATAATAATAATAATAATAATAATAATAATAATAATAATAATAATAATAATAATAATAATAATAATAATAATATTCAAAATAAATACATACAAAATGTTTGTAGAGAACAGTTTGATTTAATCATAAGACAGCATGGTATGCTTAGCCTGTTTTTGACTATCTGGTAGTCATACATTTTGTTTGTATTTATTTTGAATTACATTGTTCTGAGAATTTTTTTTTTTTAATTTCGAAGTTAATAATAATAATAACATTGAAAAGCATTTTAAAAATATATATGGAAATTTTGATGTAGATTATCCCCTAAAAAATTAATTCATTTAATAAAAGTTAAAGAATTTAAATCGCAATCTACAATTAATTGTATTCAATCTACAATTAAACTCAGGCAACAACAGCTGCATTGCACCAAGTGAGTCATATGATAGCAAAACAATACAAAACTTTCACAGATAGAGAAATTATTTTAAAAAAAGCATTTCCAAAAAGTAACAACTCATTAATTAATTTTTTCGTAAATAAAAATAAAATTATTTACATAATTATGGACATACAACTCTCATCTAGAACTTTTAACATATGGAAATCATCAATATGATTTGATTTGTTGAACAACAAAATATCAGTAAATGTATTTTGCTTCAACATAATTGATATTTGTTAGCATTTAATTATCATCTCTAAAGAAGAAAACTTGAAATGAATATATTTAATTTGCTTTTGAAAGATATATATATATACAGTATATAACAGAAAAAAATTATGTTTTGTATTTGATTAATATATTTTTTTGTTTTTTTTCTTTTGGTTGTGTGATTTAGAGACAATAAATTTCTAGATTTTCTATTATACCATTGTATTATTCATCAACAGATATTCTGCTGTAAATTTTAAATATGCATAATACTATGGAAACTACATGAAAGTTTTTATTCTATTTGATGAAAAAGTCATCAGACTGCTTGAATCCAGTAAACAAATTGAAATTAAATTTTGGATCTGAGCTAAGTCACATATATTTCTTATTTTTGTATGTTTCATATTCAAAATCATACTGGTTCTTCATATAGAGGAGTTTTGGATATGGACTTATAATAAGCCAAGAGAGTTTTTGCCTGGTTGATATTGTTATCAGTAAGTCACTCAGACTGGTTTTACTTCTGGGACATTTGTTATTGCTTGATTGAAATTGCTGTGCTACATCTTCCAAGCTTCAGTGCAAATTTGCTCCATTGTTATGCATGAAAATAACTGATGACTATTCATCTCATATGCTTAAGAAAAAACTCTTCTTTCATTAATTTTGTGGGGTTTTTTTTCAATCAATTTATACACCTGCTGAGATGAGAGCTTAAATGTTTTTGGTTCATAGTTATTGCATAAATAAATCAGCAGTGTTTGTGTTTTTATTTTTTAAAATTGCTATGAACTATGAGGCCTAAGCTCTTGAGATCTGAAGTAATGGCTTGTTGTATCTGCCTTAGTAAAAAAAAAACTGTTTAAATATGGATTTGTGCTTTCACATATACTAGTTTGAATTGCCCTGTTTTTGTCTTTTTTACATTAATGTTTATTTTTATATGTTAAATACTCTAAATTCATGTGCTTACCAAGCTTACTGAACATTTGATTTTAAGTAAATTTTACTGTGAAATTATTAGAGAATTCTGAATAAATTCACCTTACTTAGCTTTTCCTATATTTGTGTTACCATTAACTATAATTAGCCAACATTTTTTTTTGTTAATTAGAATATATTCAATTATAATTATTTATAAACATGTAATACTTTTTTTTTATATTTAAAACAAATATTTATTGAGATGTATCTAAGTGATATGTGTGTGGTAAAGAAATGTTTAAAAAATAAAACTGATAATAATAAATATATAATATAATGAAAAGCATGATTGTTTTTTTATGCAATAAACAGCTAATTAAAACTACCAGTATCACGATCAGAGATTAGAAATGAATAAACAAATAATAAGAAAAATAACAGAAATTTAATAGATTATCAAATAAACTGTTGGTGACTAAACTGTGTATAAGATTATCAACAATAAATTTGTTTATGTGACAATTTTGAAAAACAAATCATAATTAAGAGATTGATGTTAATTGACAAATTAAAATAATCAACTTTATTTTAATTGTTTTGGAAACAAAGTATGACTTAATTGAAAAAATAATAATTATTATTTTGGCAGATTGTCAAACTTGTTTAGTTGTTTTTGAAAATAAAATGTAATTAAAAGTAAAAATATAAAGAAATATTATATTTGAATACATATTACGAATTGACAAAATCAAACCCAAGTAATCATATATCATTTAATTGTTTTCTAAAAAAAAAAAAAAAAGAAGAATTCAAAGATTAATAAAATACTGTTATATAAAAAGGCAAAAAGCAGATTTTTTCAGATTTTGGTCATATAAATTATATCAGTTGAAATGAAAAACGTAAAACTTGTAATCATCTTAAATGCTTTCAAAAGTATCTATACATCTTTTAATTACATTAATTGCAAAACAACCATATGTTTAAGATTTGGAAACTAAAGGAAAAATGGAATTATATTTGACCAGTTATTGTGTTTTAACAAAATATTATGTTGAAAGAAAACATATTTATATTGAAAATAAATTTATTTGCTTAAAGAAAACTTGTTTCTATTAGAAGGAAGCTTATTTAAGCTGGAAGAAAACTTAGTTGTGCTGAAAAAAAAACTTCAAAAAGTGCTTTCATCATGGGATAAGCACAGTGTGGAAAAAAAACTGTACTATAAGATTGAACTAGTTCAATAATAATTTTGTATAAAAATATCAGTATAAATTGTATAATTATTATTTGTATGTGATTGATTTTTGAAGACATTATTTAACACACACACACACATATATATATATATATAATCAATTTATTCCACATACACACACATATATATATATATATAATCAAAATTATTCCAAATTCAAAACTAAACCAGACTAGCCAAAGAAAATAAACCCCAGAACACAACCATTGATTTTATTGCTACAAGCAGACTTATCAAGTTAAAAAAACAATATATTTATACTGAATATTGCCCATAAATTCCAATTATATCCCAAGCACCCTTAATATTAAAAGTACCTTTAAACAAGTTTATTGCTTCAAAATTTAAAGTTCTTTTAATATTAAGGGTGTTTGGGATATAATTAGGAATTGTGGGTAATTTTTGGTGTTTTATTTTAATCTTGTACACTTGAAAAATCTGCTTGTAGTAGTGAAATCGATGGTTGTGGTTTTTTTTTTGCCTAGTCTTCTTTAGTTTTAAATTTGAAGTAATTTTGATTATTTTATTAACTATTTTAGCTTTAGACGACTTTTAATGTTTATATATATAAACTAGAATAAATGTGTGCAATCAATAATGACAAAAAAGTCACGTTAATATGTATACATCTACAGCTGAAGTATTGAAATCAAATAGATTAAAAAGGATGATATTCAAATTATTTAAAATAAAATGGGATTTATGTTAACGAAGAGTAGTAATTAGAAAAAGTTAAAATAAAATAAAAGGAATTCTGATATTTCAAATTGAGCTTGTTATTAAATTATATCATTTATTAAATTTGTAGTCTATTGACACCTATTGATGATTAATTATTATTAAAATTTACATATTGAAATAAATTTGTCATTTGTCTTTCCTGAGTTATAAACTGGAATGTATATGAATAATATAAATAGAAAATATTTAGTGTGATTGAGTATATGATTAATCCAAATAGAAAAAGGAAATAAATATATTTTATAGTTTAATTATATATTAACCCTGCTGTAGCAACTGATATATTACTCTTGAATATATTATAGCATGAACTGTATAAAACTATAGAGCATGAATCGACTCCAGTGATTTCTTATATATTTTTCCTTTTCATCTAATCATTATATATGGATAGCAAGTATTCACTATTATACCTATTGATTATTACTAGATTTTAATTTTCTTCACTATCCTATGACTTTAAACAGTTGTATTTATTTATAAATCAATCTTTAGTTATGGGTACAAAGGCAAGTCTTACACATCAATCCATTGTCCTTAAAATTTCCATTTTTCTTTTTAAATACTTATAGTTATCATCTTTTTTATGATCATCTCACAACTTATTATATTTCATCTTTTGGTTTGTTAGTTTTCCTATTTTTTTAGTCTAGTCAAAAATTAATGTATATACACTATTGTAGATAAATCGATTATATAGATTGAAAAGTAATTAAGGTGTTCCGTGTTAAAATGTAATTTAAGATTTGATTTTATTGTTAATAGTATTTTTTATTTATTTTTTAAAATGAATCAGTAGAATATGCAAGATATTGTAAAAATTAACATTTATTTTTGTCCATCCATTCTTAATTATTTTTTACTGTACAGTATATGTTATATTTGTAAAATATAACGAGATTAAAGTTATAGTCCAAAAGTTTCACATTAGGTTTTTATTTTGATATTCTTCGTCTTCTTTTTATACATAACTTAATGACAAAAAGTAATCATAAAAATTAAGAAATTTTTTGAAAGGTGATATAATTGTAATGCCATATATATATTTTAAAAGAAAGAAAAAAGTAAAATAAAAGTTGTGGATAATTTTAGTCATAGTAATGATAGATAGGCATTATTAATATTTTTGTAATAATATTAACCTTTTCTTAATAAAATATTTTTTTTTTGTAAACGCTAATGTTAAATAATGTTACTTTATAATGCTTTTCATTACACTGTTTTAATATATTTCTCATGTAGGCATGGAAAAAAAAACCTATAATATTTAAACATTTCAGCAGTTGAACAAAATTCTTATTGTTTGTTGATTTTTCACTGATTAATGCAGTAGTAGTGAACTCAAGAACTAAATATTACCGAATCACAACTCCACTCACTTATTTCCAATGCATCACATAATTTCCCAAGTGATACACACTTTAATTATGAACTTAGTATTGTCTTTATTATTATTATTATTATTATTATTATTATTATTATTATTATTATTATTATTATTATTATTATTATTATTATTATTATTATTATTATTATTATTATTATTATTATTATTATTATTATTATTATTATTATTATTATTATTATTATTATTGTTGTTGTTGTTGTTGTTGTTGTTGTTGTTGATGTTGTTCTTGTTGTTGTTATTATTATTATTATATTTCGATTTTGTTCATTTACTGAGTAAATCACAACAATTTACAAAACTAATTGCAGTATATAATTTTGAAATTAAATATATATATATTACAACATGTTTGTGCATGAAAAATGTGAATACAGTTTTTGAGTTCATTTGTGTAAGTTGTTGATTGATATTACTATTATATCACCTACATTTTAATATCTGTGTGATAAGGGTGGTTAGAATGCTGATAACTGATAGGTAATCTATAATTTATTTACCAGTGTCTAACAGAAGTTACTAAGCCATTTTTAGACAATATCTGACTGAAATTTTAATGACATAATATTAGTAAGCAGTCACATGCATGGATGAACCCTTAAATTGTACTCATAATTTAAAAAATATATATCAAAATGTTAAAAATTAAACTATACAGTAAATCAACTCAAAATTAAATCACAACCAAAATCAAGTTAACAAATTCACTAACAATGATTTCTTTGTATGAACTAATACAAAACAAAGCAAAATATATATTATACTATCTTCCCACATTTACTGTTCATATTCTAATTACCTTTAATATTTCCACAATTCAAACTCACATTTCAATTACCTTTAATATTAAATGTTCTTAACTAGAATATGAATTGCAATTGTGAGAAAATAATATAATTTGCATTTGTAGTTGCTTTGCACTTGACACATCTAACTTAAAAATTGGAAGTGATATTTTGAAATTTAATTTTGACTAGTGATTTAAATTTGAATTTGAATTCTTGTTTTATACGTATATGATTGTCACTTTTAACTGTTAATCCCATGATCTCATTTTTGAGTCTGGGTTTTCATAATATCATCCATACATATATGCTTGAATGTTAGTCAGATTGAGCTTTGATAATATGTATTACAAAACACAAGCTACAAAGAAGTAAAAAAAAAAGCTATTGTCTCAGCATCTAATAAGAATGTGAACTCATTATGACCACTGGTAAAAGTGTATTATTAATTTTACAATCATCACTTAACATCCATTGTAACTAACCTTTCCCTTATAACTAAAATATCTGAATATTCATTTAGTGAATAATAATGAGATAATTAAAAATGAATTGGCTGAAGGCAGACTATTTGAAAAAAATGCTATTAGTACTCTGATAAAATTTCAAAGTTTTCTGTCTCAGATTTGAATATCAAGACATGAGCTTGGTAAGCATATGTGCTAACCATTCTGTGCTATCCATTCTTCACATGAAATGTATTTTAAGCCTTTTCAAAACAATTATAATCGATATACTTAGCCAAATACTTAAGCATAAAATTATGAAATATTTGTTTGTGTTGTCTTACAATAAAAATTATTTAAAAATTTTTTAAGTGATTTGAACACAGACTTTTAAGATTCCTTCAGCTATTCACTATATTTCATACACCATACCCATGACCACACACATGTGAAAAAGATAAATGATCTCCAATATATTTATTTTATGCTGAACCGGCACCCATCAGTTGATCCAGATCAGCATGTCCCACATATATATATAATCAGTGTTCTGTTTATATTAAGATAGCAAATTTTCAAATTTTAATAAACAGACTTCATTCTACTCCACCCTCCAATTTTTCAGCCATCCATACCACTAAAAATCTGATTACGGGAATACTTAAATCCCTTGTTGATGCCAATATTATTGACATGCCCATGTTGAATTTAAGTCACTCTGACCCCTATAATTCTATTTAAACTCCAAGTTTATAAATTATACTTGTATTCAAATATACTTTTTAAAATGTGAATATCATTTTTTGTGTGTGTTGTAGATTCTTTGCAGATTGGTTTTTCTTTTTTCTAAAGTCAACTATTAAAATGATTTTAGTTAAAGTAATATTATATTAATAAGTTATTTATATATAACATTAAATAGAACCGCTTTATTAAATGCTGCTATAGTAAATAATACAGTCACACGCTTTAATACACGCTAATACTGGAATAATAAATGAAACATTTTTTTATTGGTCCAATAAGAAAATCAGAAAATATTTCATTTTCTTATTTATATAACAGCATTTAAAACGATTGATATATATATTCATGCTATGATTTACTTGGTTACATATACACATTTCATATATTATTATGCCAAACATTTTTTAAAAAAATATTTTTTCAGGAAATAATATACCGAAAGGCAATCACTGATTTTTTTTATTTGCCATGTTGTGTATTCTCATTTTGTATAAATTATTTCTTTTAAAAAAATAAGGTTTTCTTCCCTTAAAAAGTTATTTATATATATATTTAATTTCATTTGGTTTATTAGAACATTATTTTTTTCTATTGATCAAAATATTTCTTTGATTAGCATAAAATATCTTTAACACATAAATTGTAGCTTTTTTTAGTATTTTATAAAAAGAGATTCATTCTGCTTAAAAGTTTTAAATTAATAAGCTGAGGGACACCCAATTTTGTTAGGATGAATTTTTGGAGAATATTAAACTTGGCAATTATAATAATAATTAACATTTAAAAACATTAGCAATTCAAGATCGTATTAATCTAATTTCAAAATTTGTACATACAGTACGTGTATATGTAATTGATTTGTATTTATGTTTATTAATCTATATATAATTATTAAATACTGATTAAGTTATGCAGTGTTGTTTTAAATTTACTCACTATAACAGTACTAAAAAGAATCTTAATCGTAATAAAATGATTGCCGAAACGCAATGATAAAAAAAAATGTTAATAATATCACTGTCATTAGTATTAATTCATCTATATATTCTTTTAAAATAGTCAATCCTGAAATGGGTTTTTTTTTTTTTTAAATGCCACCTTCTCATGACTATGAAAATAAATAAATAATAATTTTACAAATATTATACCATGTTACAAATATATATTATATATTGAGAACAAAAAGTTTGCATTAGCATAGGATTTTTTTTTTTACTATCTTTTTATTACCACAATTTTTGTTTTTTTTGTACTTTCAATCTTACCTCATTATTCTCTCTTTCTCTCTCTCTCTTTTTTTTTTTTTGTCTGATTGATATATGCATATCCTATATTAGAAACAGGTTTTTAAATCGTTCCAGATAACTTTTATTATTAAATTCTGTTTTGAGATTGTTTTTTTTTTTTTACCCCATCTTTAAAATTAATCCGATTACTTTTTTCTTATTAAAATTATCTGTACTTTTTCTTTATTAACTTTTTCTTTTACTGACGCTTTCCAAAACATCCATCCCAATATATAACTTTTTAATTATTATCTTATCATTTACATTCCCATTCATTATTATTATTATTATTATTATTATTATTATTATTATTATTATTATTATTATTATTATTATTATTATTATTATTATTATTATTATTGATGAGAAGTAGAACTGTTAAGATTGATAATTTAAATACAAATTGAATTTCTTTTACTTTTTCTTTTTTTTTTTCACAATTAGCAAATCAGAAAAAAAAAAAAAAAACCGTTTTTAATTTAACAACAAATCTTTCTTTTAAAAATTGAAAATAATTAATTTTTTACATTTTGAAGAAAATAGATAATTTGTTGAAATAATTTTATCATTTATTGTAATTATAATTTTTTGGAAAATTATTTTTTTTAATTGAAATTACTATCTTAGATTTATCAATTTTATGCTTACTGCTATTAGTATGTATCACCTGTTTATTCAAAAATTGTATTAAAATAATGAAATATTTTGGTAGTTTTATAAATAGAAAAATGGATTTCGAGTTGAGATGGCAGTAAAGACTTCAGTGTGGTGCTGCTGTTGCATCTTCCAATTGTATTAACTATACATAGTTGTTATTTTACATAATTTACTGAATGGAATTGAGATTTGGACACTCTACCAATGTAGCATAAAAAGATTAGAAAAGTTTCAATTAAGTTACTATACTGTGTAAACTTTTAAAAATATGATGGTGAATAATATCAAAAAACACCCAATATGTTCTTCATCATGTTAAATGTAGTATAAAAAATAAATGTTATTAATAATATCATACCATTTACAACTTTCTTAAACACTTTATCAATACTCTTTATATCAAAACTAACAGTTTTGTCTGTCCTGCAGTCATCATCAGAGCTACAATATTCAAATATATAATTATATAATTAATATATTTATACACATATTCATAATTAAATACACAAAATAATCAAAAATAAAGTATACATTTTAACCTGACCATTATAAATAATCATTTCCCATTTTATTACTTTGCTCTTAAATAATTCTATCAATATTTATTTTATATCACTTTATTTTATTTTTTTAAAAAATCATTATTTATTATAATTATAAACATTTATTTATTCTACTATTTAATACATATTATTGTCATTTTATTTATATTATAGATCAACTTTTAACTTTTTCTTATTTTTATTAAATATTTTATAATTATCAATTAACTTTTACTACATTACAAATTACTTTTTTACATTACAAAAATAACCTACTTCTTTACAATCCTATTTCTAAAAACCCAACTGACAAAATTTTCAAACTTTGTATATTTGTTTAACACCTCACTCTATTGTCATTTTGTTCAACTTTATTCTTTTAACCATTTTCAAATTCAAACTATTATTAATAATAATTGCTTATAAAATTATTGTCTTTATTCCAAAATCCCTATTAAGATTTTGTTTTATATTCTTAATCAATATTGCCTCTTTAACTTTCCTATCCCTTCTATTATTTGTATAATTAATCATTTTTATACTATCTTTAGGTGATCTATAATTAATCATTTTTATACTATCTTTAGGTGATCTCTTATCATATATATGTTGAATTAATCTTGTATAAATTGAATTCTTTGTTTCTCTTACATAGAGTTTTTATATTTTTACTTTTACATGATTTGCATTCAATTTTATATATCCCATTTATCCATTACTTTTCTCACATACTTATTGTCTAATATATTAAGTATATTCTTTCTTCTTTTATTTACTATCTTAAATTTTATTACATTATTAAACTTTTTGTTAATTCTAATGATTATTTTATTTATACTTTTTACAATATTATTATTATAAGTTTTAATATCTATATATTTATTCTTATCTATTTTATTTTTCCTACAAACTATCCCATATTTTTATTAAATTTCTCTTTCAATTTTCTTATAGTTTCTTCTATAACTTTTTCTGGGTATTCATTATCTCTAAATTTTTTAATTATCAATTCTACCTGTTTTTATAATCTTCCTCATTTGAGCAATAATTCCAAGCTTTATATATTCTTGAATTTATACTACTTATTTTATGTTTAACATCTATATTTGAATTCCAATTACTTACATTGCTATTTACACTATTTTTTTATATACAGATATCTCTACCCTGCATTCACCATTTTTATATAATTTTCTTAACAAAATATCTAAATAGATAACTTATTATCATTTTCTTTTTGTATTGCAAATTTTATATTTTTATCTAACATATTAATCTCTTCAAGATAAATATCTATTTGCCTTTGGCTCTTCTTAAAAATCAATAAATAATCATCAATATATCTTTTCATAAAAATTGGACCATTACTATTATTAATCATCAAATCTTCCTTATACTCCATATATATATATTATTAAGTACCTCACTTAATGCATTTCCTATTAGTAATCTCTTCTTTTGTTTATATATTTTCCATTAAATTCAAATGTAATCTCCTTACAACTAATTCTCATTATTTCTCTCAATTTCTGTATTGTTATTTTAATTTCTTTATATTCATCATCTCTATATATTTTATTGCTAACTCTATTGCTTCTTCCACATTTATATTTGTGTACATTGATACAACATCTATTTTTACCATAGTCAACTTATAATTACTATATTCATTTATTTTATCTTTAATTTTTTTTATTAACTCTTTATTATTTTTAATATGAAAACTACTTTTATCATTAATATATTTCTTACAAATATTATTTGATATCCATTTAGATATTCTATCAAAATATGAATTTGTACCATTTATAACTGGTCTTAAAGGCACCTTTTCTTTAAATATTTTTGGTGCTCCATATATTCTTGCCATAACACAATCTTTTATTTCCCAAAAATGCAAATACTTTTTTATCTATTAATCCATTATTATATAATCCTTTTATTAACTCATACATCTTTCTATTTTTTAATTTAGTATCATCTTTCTTTATTTTAATAAAATACTACTCTGCCAACAATTTATTTATTTTACCAATATATTCTTTTTTATTCATTAATACTTATTTATTACCTTTATTTGACTTTATAAAAACTACTTCTTTTTCATATTTATCTCTTATTCTTTAACTTTTTTTATTTTAATTACATTATTTAAATTATTTATCCCCACATTTTTCTTTTTATGTTTATTTTCAATTCTTACTTTTTTTATTTTATATATCATATTACTCACTTCTTCTTTAAAACTTTCCATCCATAATTTATCATTCATATCAATTACATTATTAATATCCTTATTTTCATTATAATATATACCATAATTACTCTCTAAATACTTTTCTGCTATTTTCTCTACTAATGCTTGCACTTCTATTATATCTTTATTTTTACATACTCCATATGGTATATATTTTATACCTTTTCTTAGCATATTTTTTTCTTCTTCAGTTAGCTCAATATTTGTTAAATTACAAATCTTCTGTTCATATTTATCAAGTCCTTCTTTATAATCTTTAATTTTTTTTCCATTCTTCAACCTATCCATTTTCTTCTTTTGTCTTTTTATTGTATTTCTATTTATAATGTCTATCTTTTCATTACATAATTTCCTAAAAATTTCTTCTTTGAATGTTGTACTTTTATTCAAAAACTCTTCCTTATTACTAATATCTTTATATACTTTACTTTTCATTTTATACCTTTTTTACATATATTTCTTTAGAATTTTCTTCTCAATATTGTTCACATAATTTCTTTTATCCAACTTTATAAAATTTGTTATAACTTCATATTTTTCACAATACTTTAAAAATTTTATATTATTTTTCAAATTATTTAATTTCATTACCAATTTCCATCTTTTATTGATTATTTTTTAATGTATTTCCATCTCCCAATCTGCTAAGATATTCCAAAAACATTTTAATATTATGTACATTCTCCATAATCATATATTATACATTCAAATACTGCTTCTTTAAATCTTTATCTTCAGTGTTTTCACTTGTTATGGAAGTAATATAATTTTCTTCTTCCTTTTCCTATGTGTTGATTTCTACTTTAACATATCGTACCATTTACAACTTTCTTAAACACTTTATCAATACTCTTTATTTATATCAAAACTACCAGTTTCGACTGTCATACAAACATCATCAGAGGTACAATATTCAAATATATAATTATATAATTAACACACTTATACACATTCATATACATAATTAAATACACAAAATAAACAAAAATAAAATATACATTTTAAGCTGACCATTATAAATAATCATTTCCCATTTTATTATTTAATTCTTAAATAATTGTATCAATATTTATTTTATATCACTTTTTTTTTAAATTATTATTTATTATAATTATAAACTTTAACATTTATTCTGTATTTAATACATATTATAATAGAAGTGTAAGCATTAGTAGAGGAAATAGCACAAAAGTATTTAGAGAGTAATTATAGTATATATTATTATGAAAATAAGGATATTAGTAATGTAATTGATATGAAGGACAAATTATGGATGGAAAGTTTTAAAGAAGTATGGTATATAAAATGAAAAAAGTAAGTATTGAAAGTAAACATAAAAAGGAAAATAAGGGGATAAATAATTTAAATAATGTAATTAAAATAAAAGGTTAAGGGAATAAAGGATAAATATAGAAAAGAAATAGTGTTCATAAAGTCAGATGAACATAATAAATTAGTATTAATGAATAAAGAAGAATATATTGGTAAAATGAATAAATTGTTGGCAGAGGAGTATTTTATTAAAATAAAGAAAGATGATACTAAATTAAAAAATGGGAAGATTTATGAGTTAGTAAAAGGATTATATAATAAAGGATTAATAGATAGAAAAGTATTTGCATTTTTGGAAAATAAAGATTGTGATATGACAAGCATATATGGAGCACCAAAAATATTTAAAGAATGGGTGCCTTTAAGACCAGTTATAAATGGTGCAAAATCATATTTTGATAGAATATCTAAATGGATATCATATAATATTTTTAAGAAATATATTAATGGTAAAAGTAGTTTTTTTTTTAAAAAAAATAGAGTTAATAAAAAAAATTAAAGATAAAATAAATGAATATAGTAATTTTAAGTTGATTATGGTAAAAATAAAGTTGTGTCAATAATTATACGAATATAAATGTGGAAGAAGCAATAGAATTAGCAATAAAAAGATGTAAAGATGATGAATACAAAGAAATTAAAATTCCAATAGAGAAATTGAGAGAAATAATGAGAATTAGTTGTAAGGGGATTACATTTGAGTTTAATGAAGAATATTATAAACAAAAGAAGAGATTACTAATAGGAGGGGCATTAAGTGGGGTACTTAGTAATATATATATATAAAATATGGAAGATTTAATGATTAATAATAGTAATGGTCCATTTTTATGAAAAGATATATTGATGATTATTTATTGATTTTTAACAAGAGCCAAAGGCAAATAGATATGTATTTTTAAGAGATTAATAGGTTAGATAAAAATATAAAATTTACAATAGAAAAAGAAAATGATAATAAGTTATCGTATTTAGATATTAAAGAAATCATATAAAAATGATGAATACAGGACAGAGACATCTTTATATAAAAAACTAATGTAGATAGCAAAATAAGTAATTGGAATTCAAATATAAATGGTTGTTAATGTAAAATAAGTAGTATAAATTCAAGAATATATAGAGCTGAGAATTATTGCTTAAATGAGGAAGGTTATAGAAACAGGTAGAATTGATAATTAAAGAATTTAGAGATAATGAATATCCAGAAAAAGTTATAAAAGAACATATAAGAAAATTGAAAGAGAAATTTAATAAAAATAATGGGATAGTATGTAGGAAAAATAAAATAATTAAGAATAAATATATAGGTATTAAACTTATAACAATAGTATTGTAAAAAGTATGAATAAAATAATTATTAGAATTTAAAAAAGTCTAATAATGTAATAAAATTTAAGATAGTAAATAAAAGAAGGAAGAATATTCTTAATATATTAGATAATAAATATGAGAGAAAAGTAGAAAAATGCATAAATGGAGTATATAAAATTGAATGCAAATCATATAAAATTAAAAATTAATTATATAGATGAAACCGAGAATTTAATTTATACAAGATTAATCCAATATAAATATGATAAGAGATCACCTATTTATTTGCATTCATTAGAAGCAGGTTATAAGTTTGAGAAAGATAGTTATAAAAATGATTGACTAATTATACAAATGATAGAAGTGATAAAAAATTAAAGAGGCAATATTGATTAAGAATATAAAACCAAATCTTTATAGGGATTTTGGTGTAAAGACAATAATTTTATAAGCAATTATTATTAATAATAGTTTGAATTTGAAAAAGATTAAAAGAATAAAGTTGAAGAAAATGACAATAGAGGGAGGTGTTAAACAAATATACAAATTTTGAAAAATTTGTCAGTTGGGTTTTTAGAAATAGGATTGTAAAGAGATAGGTAATTTTTGTAATGTAAAAAAGTAATTTGTAATGTGGGAAAAGTTAATTGATAATTATAAAATATTTAATAAAAATAAGAAAAGGTTAGAAGTTGATCTATAATATAAGTAAAGTGACAATAATATGTATTAATTAGTAGAATAAATGTTAAAGTTTATGATTATAATAAATAATATTTTTTTTTAAAAAATAAAGTGATATAAAATAAATGTTGATAGAATTATTTAAGAGTAAAGTAATAAAATGGTAAATGATTATTTATAATGGTCAGGTTAAAACATATTTTATTTTTGTTTATTTTGTATATGTAATTGTGTATACGAATATGTGTATAAGTGTATTAATTATGTAATTATATATTTGAATATTGTAGCTCTAATGATGATTGCAGCACAGTCAAAACTGTTAGTTTTCATATAAATAAAGAGTACTGATAAAGTGTTTAAGAAAGTTGTAAATGGTATAATATGTTAAAGTAGAAATCAATATATAGGAAAAGGAAGAAGAAAATTATTAATAATATCATTATCATTAGTTTTATTTTAAATACATACATATTTACTCTTGCATAACTATGAAAATAAATAAATAATATTGTTACAAAAATGTTATTAATGCTTATCTATAATTATTATGACTAAAATTATCAGCAACTTTTATTTCACCTTTTTAAAAAAAAATTATGATGTTATAATTATAAGACTTCCTGAAAGAGTATTAATAATTTTTATTAGTGAATTATTAAACCAAAGATTATTCTTTTAATGTAATTTTCACTACATCATTCTCAAGCAAGTGGTGTAATGAAAATTATACTCCAGAAATATTATTCCTAAAAGTGTATTTTTGTAGAATTTGAGCTGGGTTTTCATTGAAGAATTAGGTCCTGTTTAATATATAAGAATTATATTAAAGATATTTTTAAAAAATGCATTGTTGATTGTTTTCTTTGGGAAGATAGGATATAGAGTAAAATACGTTAGAGTGAAATAATTAGATGTGCTATTGAAATATTTCAAAAAGAAAGTTTTACTGTAGAAAAAGTTAAAAGATAGCAACATAAAGTATGAAATAAATAAAAAATGAACCAGGATGTTTCATTTATGGGAATATTTGTGGTTCACAGACTAGTCTATCTAGTCATCACAAAACTAATTTCTAAAGCTATTTTATTTTATCTCTTTTTCTTTTTTTTCTGGAGTTATATTGGCCATATTTATTTACAAGTGGATGTTTATTATTATATTATTTAACACTAGATTTGTTTATGATGTTATTTTATGACATAATATTTTAAGAAATTTTTTTTTCACCTTTTATTTTTATGATGTTCAAAATTAATAATAATAACAATTGAATGACTTTATTTCTCAAAAGTTTATTAAAAAGATTGACTGCCAGAACTAGAATTGATCCCTGGATTATATATTCTAGACTCCAACAATTTATCTCTGTATTAATCACACAGACTTCAGAACTAATATTGTATAATGAGTCATTTAATTGTACAATAGTATTTCATTAATTAGGCTTACCTATATATTTTCATTGTTTAGTCAAAGAGGATATTGTATTTTAAAATTAATCCATTTTTTGTCACTTATTCTGTCAATTGGCTATCCTAAATAGTAACATGTTTCTAAGTTTTTTTTAGTGATTTTTTTCTTTGATATTGAAATTCAAATGTATTTGCATGATCATGACCCAGTATGGGTAATCTCTTTTGAACAATAATCTTGTGAGATATTGATTATCATAAATTAAGCCACATTACTAAAAAAAACAATTTAATATCAAATTTCTCACAAAATATATCAATCTGAATTTTTTAAATAAAGTTTATATAAATTTTATATAATAAATTCTTATGCTTTAGAATGATGAATTATGTTCTACACAGAAAATCATAAAGGGCCATTTGTGGCATTTTAGACTGCAAGTTGTTTACACCTGATCTTGATAATATTTGACTTATTTAAATTTAATTATTTTATTTAATATCTGATTTTAATTCACTACTTAAATCTTCTTTTATGAAAATGTTGAAATTTTCAATAATTGTAGCATGGCTTCAAAATAACTTTCTCTTTGAATATATAAAGTGAAGAATAACACATTTTGAGTAATTGTTTTATGCTCAGATTTTCTGCATACTAGCTATCTAGCATAAATGAGAGTCTGTCAAATTTATGGTATTTATTATATCCTCCTGTGCTATAGTTTATGGCAGTGTGTTCTTTTCTTTTATATTTGACACATGATTCTATAATTTTTCAATACTATAATTAACTAATAAAGCATCTACATTTTTTTTTAATTTTAAAGATATTTTTTAGGAATCACAATGAATATTATATAGTTAACTGGAATAAGCTTTCTTTAAATCTTTATAATTTCAGCATTTCATTCACATATTTTATTAATTCTTTTGCTATTTCTCTTTCCATATTTAATAAAGATAAATTAGTAATCAAAAGACTTGATTTTGCTAGATAAATAGGTTAAATATGTTTTGATAGAATGTATTGCTGTTTAAGTTAATGAAATCCTAAAACTCAGCAGATTATAGGAATGTATAATACTTGTACATGTTTAAAACTTTTTTTAAATCCATTTAGTTTAGCAAAAATTGTTTTATAATTTTCTCTTTCTTGTATGATGTTCATTAATGTTAATTTAAATTCTTATAATTTATTTTTCTTCTGCTTGAGTAAAATTATATTAACATGTATAGTTGTTTCTTCTAGAATTAAACATATATCACAAAGCTCTTTCCATCAATTTATTCTTTTACTAATATCCTTCTTTATTGTTTAACAGATTCTTAAATATTTACGACAAAATATGACTTATAGCTTACATTAATATCTGTACTAGTGTTAGCCATTTTATAACATCTAATTTACATATTGGACCTGATTTTCATGTTGGTCTTCACAATTATATCTGCATGTTTTTAATGGCACAGTTAGGTTCTGGCAATAATGTGCTAAAAATTGACTTTGTGCTTTTAAGACTTTCTTATTGGTTTATTTTACCTTTTCATATTAATTTGAACAGTACAAGTTTGGTAGAATTACAAAATTGTATGAAAAGTATATATATATATGATTGAGATTTACACTATACTTTTGAGTAATCTTTTGTAAGCATGAGTAATAATAGACACCAGACCAACTTTTGTTATAGATTTTTGTTACTGACAAGTAGTGGACTGCAGATAATTTCCAGCAGTTCCTTTTACTCTTATGTTGCTCAAGGTATTCAAAAGTTTTAAACTCAAGCCAATTTACATATATATCTATATGGATCTGATTATAAATTGTTAACTTATTTCAGTTTTAAAGGGAACTTTTATTGGCATCACATAGAATGTAATGATAATATTGACAATTCCTGTTTCGTTTATATAATTAAATAAAAAAATATTAACATTTATAAGATTTTTAAAGAATATAATTAATATTACAAAATTGTTGCTTATATAATAAAAAAAATTAATAAAAATAGAAATTATTACTACATTTTGGTTACACATTTAAAAACTAGATAAAAATTGTATATATATGGGAGATGGGTAATTTCCAGTTCTAACTATATATGTTCTGGTTCTATGTTTGATTTTTATTTTATTAATTTGTTTAAGAACAATAACTGAAGGTTGGAAATTTATCTCTATCTCAGAATCCAGAGAGCAAAAAGGATAAAGTATGTAATATTAGGGAATAGTTCTCTATGTCTTTCATTAATTTACCATACTTTGGGAAGAGCCTTGAGGAATGAGTGGTGGTTGCATTCTTTTGCCAAAGACACCTGTAGGTGGCATAAAAAAATTTCTTTAGGAAGGTAAGCCCTATTTGGGTTACAAAGTCATTATAAAAAATAAAATAAAAAGTAATATCAATAATATTCATTAGGAAGCTATAGACGAGATAGAACACACTGGAAAGTAAGATAAAGTCTGAAAAATAAAAATCTGCTGCAAACATTACAAAGACGGCATTTAAAGATATCAAATAAAGAGATTTTTAGACTAAAATATAATTTAATATATGAGATCAACAAAATATGTACCAGCAAGTTGACTTGGGTCATACTATTAGGATATGTACTATTTTCAGATTATTAACTTGAATAATATAAAAGAAGCAAATGTTGCTAATGAATGGATATGTGCAATTCAATGATCCTTGTTGATAAAAATCATTACTCAGAAACTAGTATAAGGACTTATTTGGATTTACCATCTGATGCCATTGAGTATTCATATTTACAGTAGATGTCTCTAGTATACAATGATAAAGCTATTTTAATATTTAGTTACTATTTCTATTGATAAGTATGTTTTATTTTTATGCGTGTGTTTAATTTTTTTGTATATATAAGATTTTCACTTTTTTAAACTACAATTTATCAAAAGGGATAGTAATTTGTTTACACTTTCACTTTGCAGTTTTGAATATTTGAGGCTTTAATTTTAAATGTTTTGATTTATTGTTGTTGTTTTTTTATAAATTTATTTATTTATCTTCATAAGTTTCTGTAAAGTAGACAAATTTTTGGTTTTATTTTCTGGTGAATCATTTTTCAGAAAATTAATATTCTAATTGTATTAGCTTTTATTTTTCTATTTGAAATATGGGAGCTTAATTAATACATATTTCCAATATAAACAATGAGGATTGCCAATTCCTCAACAAGCTTTGTAATAAATGCTTAGCCAGAGCAAGCATTTAAAATATCTCTGTCAGGACCCTCCCCCCCCCAACCTCTGATCATGGTTTTGTGTTTTGGCATTCCTCAAAGAGGCGCTAGTAGGTTCAGACACTAGATCTAAAAATACCAACCCAAAGTCAGCATTTATCTAAAAGTTATCTATTAAGTGGAAAATCTGAAATTTTCAGACATCTACATGTCTTCAAACCCAGCTATCCAACTCAAATAGTTACCTGGGGCTGAAATATCTTCAGCCATACCATATATTAGTAGACTTAGCAATATAACATTGCATAAGACTTAAAGCAGAGACTATAAATAGTCAAAATAAGAGTCATACATTACATGACTCAATTCTCTTAAGCTTGTAAGATATAAACAATGAGGATTGCCAATTCCTCACCAAGCTTTGTGATAAATGTTTAGCCAGAGCAAGAGATGTTTTAAATGCTTGCTCTGGCTAAGCATTTATCACAAAGCTTGTTGAGGAATTGGCAATCCTCATTGTTTATATCTTACAAGCTTAAGAGAATTGGGTCATGTGGTCTATGACTCTTACTTTGAATATTTCCAATATGTCTTAAATTATTTAAAATTTAATATTTCAGGAATATTTTCATGCATGTTATTTTAATATCTTATTATTTTGCCTTTATACTCTTTTCTATGTAAATTTTAGTTTATTTACAAAAAGATCCTGGAGTAAATACACTACATATAATTAGAATAATGGTATTGTTTTAATGACATTGTATCTATAAGAAGCTCATTTTAGAATGGTTACTTTTACAAATGTATAAAGTACTATATTAACATACTAAATTTAATGCTTATATTATCTCAAACCTTTGGACTATAATTCATTAATTATTGGAATAATTTGTTATCATTATTCTTTCTTTTCTGATAAATTTATAACCCTTAAAATCGTTTTTTATTTTTAAAAAAGGTTTCTTAATATACAATATAAAATTATGAATGGAAATGAAATTCTTCCAAATCATATAATAAAAGCAAGAATGATATTAACTATTTTTATCTTAATTAGAATGAATACATTTTAAAATGTTTTAGAGTCAAATTTTTAAATCTCATGAGATGAAATTTGTAAAGTGTGTAATGACCTTTATCCACAATCTGAGATTTCTAGAGTGAATTTTAAAAAGATTGTTTTCTGGCACTTGAATTTCTCCCAAACAAACTTAGATTTTTTTTCATGTAGATAGTCTTTATCCAACTTATATATCCACATAGCAAAGGTTTTGTAATATTTGGTAATAAATGGTTATCTAAATATTCTTAGATAGTAATCAATATCAAAGTATTGATTGCAACATATTTTAATCTTTACCACTAATAAAAATGTTCATACACCTATGTATTCTGAATCCATGATTTCTCTTTGAAAATTTTAGTTCTTTTCTCTTAACTTTCGGAATATTAATTATTGATAATGCATGATTTTTGTGCTATTATTTAAGACAATTCAATGGGAGAATATTTACCTATGCTCTTTTGTATGTGTTTGTGCATGTATGGGTCTATACAACTTGTTGCTTAGATATTATATATTTTTTACTTTTTTTAAATTTTGTATGATGACAGTAGATATGTTTAAATCAACTTCACTTTTATCTCAGTACAGACTTTTTTAATTTAGACTTTATTATTAAAGAATACGTTTGTGAAAAATAATAAAAATTGTGTATTGTAAACTTAGTGAAATTTATAGAATAAGTCTACAATTTGATTTTTGTTTCACAATCTCTTATTAATTTATTATTTTATTGGTCTTTCTAGTTTTGAAATGAATGTGACTAGAAATGGTCAAAATCTGCAATTTTAAAAATTTAGTCAAAAAAATTCAAATATTAAACAAGCAGAAAAGGATTTTTTTTTTTTCCTGTTTAATGAATTACTGCAAGAGGCATTTCTAGAATTAAAAGAAAGGAATATAATATTACAATGAAAGATATGGATTTTTTTAATGGATTTGATATTATTTTTTCTATATTGTATAAATTTTAGGTAATTAATACTTATCTGACTAATTTTTATATATTCTAGATGCTCTATTTTTGATCTCATGGAAAATTGTTTTGATAGCAAATAGTCAAATTGCACTACTAAAGAATAATTCACTCCATTTTTTTCCAAAACAATGCATTGGAAACTTGAGTAAACAATAAATGCTATTTAATAATGTTATGTCTAAATTCCCAGGCTAATTTATACTATTGAATATTTTCATTAAAGGTCAGAATTACATTCACACATCTAGCAATTTTTTTTTTTACACTATTTAAACTAATAACTTAAAATACAAAAATCTTGTGAATTCAAGCTAAAATTTTAGGCAACTACATATTTTATTGCCTTCAGTCTTATGCTAACTATAAATATTTTTCACTCCTGGTAAAGATGGTAAATACTAAACAATACATTGCACAACTTTCTATTCTTATATTAACATGCACTAGGAGTAATAATCCATTTTATTTATTTTACTCCAGTCATCTATTATGAGTTTGTATTGACAGTAAAAACTAAATAATAGTGTCCAAATTCTTTAGCTAATTTTCAGATATTTATTAGAGTATCAAAAGATCATAAAATTAGCACCAAACTGTAATCACTAAAATAATTGTTGCCAATCTATTGTCAAACTTATATAATTATATAAGAAAATTAGCATTGTTTCAAATTTTAGGGTTTTTATTATCAAAGGGTATTTATTAACTTGTGTAGTGTAAAAGACTAAAAGATGACTTCTAGAGTATGAGTAATAGTGTTTCTATCTAGCCATTTAGTTCTTATACTTTCAGAAGATTAAAAAACTATGTAATGAAGTAAATGTAGTTAATTATTCTTTCTATTTCAGATGTTAATAGTAAGCAAAGAAAATCATATGATGTGTTATTTGGAAATATTCAAATAATTGTTAATTGTTGTCTGCACAGAAACATATATAATGCCTGGCAAGCAAATGCACTTTCTTTTAAAATTATTCTTGGTTTATCATGATCTGTTCTATACTAATGATTTAGATTTTCCTAGAGAACAAAGTTTGGATCTGTGAGGTTTGGATGGCTATTCATATGTTTTTTATACTTTATACAGTATTTCATCTTTTTAAAATTAAAATTTACTTCGCATTACTATTAATATTTTATCAATATACTATTCTAATATATTATTCAGCAACTATAGATATTGTTTGATGTTTAATATTTTTTCTAGAACATTAATTCCAAAAGAATATCTTCATGTAACACAATATTCAGTTACTCTTGAATTAATTTGGTTATGATAATTTTTTTTGTTATTCTATTTAGATGAAATATTGAGAGGTCAATCATGGAGTAGGCAGAAAAAGGAAAACTGTATATTATTAATTTTTTTTGTTGAGAAAAATGCTAAAGGAAAATGGACATTGAAGCATACAAATGAGAACATAACAGAATTGGATTATATTTTGTCTAAAAAATACATGTATTTAAAATTGTAATGTTCTTTATGAATTAAAAACAAGAAATGAAACAGTATTAACAGTGAATATTTCTGACCTTCAGAAATATTCCAATTAATTTAAATTAGAATTTTCAAACCAATTTAACATATTATTTGACTTTGACGATGGTTCAAATTTGACTGAAATCAATAAAAAGTAACTCATAATCTATTAAGAACTGCAAGAAATATATCTGATTTAAAAAAAATAGCAATTTACTGGTAAGTTTATTACTGCTTCAAGATAATGAATAAAATGAAATGTTTTACAATTGATGCATTAAGAAGAATTGAACATTTTGTAAAATGGTCTAAAAAAGAATTAATAATGATGTAAGAAATATAATTGTGAATTGGCAGAAAATTAGAAAAGAGAATAAAAGTTTGAAAAAAGTATAACAATATTTTGTTATTGGGAGTTATTTCAGCAATAGAAAGAAAAAATGGAACTATTATTTTAAAATAAGATAATTTCATGAAATGTGTGAAAAACAACAAATTATACTCTTTAATTATTAATTTTTAGATTTGTGAAGAATATTAAATGTGAGACATGCAATTTCTTAAAAGAATCAAGTGAAGAAATAGAAAATTGTTGGCAAAAGTTTATAGTAATCTAAATGATAAAGATACACCAGATGTTTGGAAAAACACAGTAATTATATTGAGATTTTTAAAAAATGATAAAGGAAGATATTAGAAATTACAGACATCAATTTTCTATCAATTCCAGGATATTGTTAAATTCTGGAGAATATTTATTATGATGAGCTGCAGTGATTACATTACATGGTAATTCTAAAAAATTAATGTTGAAAAAATATATATATATTAGGATGATTCTTATTTTCAAAACTTTTTTCAGCAGTTTTACAAGTACTTTTTTTGTGGATTAACGTAGGAAGCTAAAGGAGTAAAAATATATAGAAAATATTTCAGTCATTTAGATTGCAGTCAATGTGATTATTTGCAAATAATACTTCAAAGCTTTGGAAAATGTTATAAGAGTTGTCAGAAGATAAATGCTAAAAAGACTAAAATAGTGTTTTAGTAGATTTTCTCTGAAGAAAATAAAGATTGTTTACTATGAATCAGATATTAACAAGTATTGATAGCTTGGTTAGATTGTCGATATAGATGAAGCATAATAGATGAAATTAATCATAGAATTAAATTTGAATGGAATGCCTTTGATAGAAATAATATTAAAAGAAAATATGTCTATGTGTTTGAAAAGAAAGATTTTTGATAGGTATGTATGATTCTCAGACTTGGATATTTAACAGAAGAAAAATGTAGATATGTCAGTCTACTTAATCAAGTATGGTAAGATGTATAATAATAATAATGATTATGATGATGATGATGATGATAATAATAATAATAATAATTATTATTATTATTGATGGAAAAAACAAACATATATTACTGATATCATTGGAAAAATTAAGAGAATGTAATGGAATTGGAATGGATATATTGGTACAAGACATGATAATAGATGGATATTGATGAAATAAGAAAGTTTGTAGCTGTAGTGTAAAGAAGAAAAGATATGGATCAAAGAAACTGGATTAAACTTAGAGATAACTTTATCTTGGAGTGATGAATTATAGTTGAAATTGATAATAAAGTCTTAAAGTGATATTTTTTACTAGAATTTTTATTTGTAAAAAAAAAAAAACCTGTTCACACATTATAGGTTTTTTATAAAATGTATGTTATATAAATGGAAATTGTATTACTGCATTTTTATTGCTTAGATAGATGTCTTTGAAAGTCTATTTTAAAATGAAACCTTTATCATCAAATTTTTAATTGACCTTGCTGCTGCTGTTTTATAGCAAGGTTTTCAGTAATTGCAATATTTGAATCTCTGCTTACTCAAAACATTTCAATCTTCAGAAATGTTAAATTTGATTCCCAAAACTTTTTTTAAACTGTGATTAATTGAGATAACATTTTGGTAATTTCTCATTGGCTAAGTCCTGAGGCATGCAATATGGCAATGATGCACTTTTTTAAACAACATACTCCAATCCTTATTTACACATTGTGTTATTTTCCTGTGAAAAATCTAAACAAATTAAGAGTAATTTTGATTTTTTTATGAAACCAAAATTATGAAGTTTTTTAGACGTGTATGTTATGACTTATTTGATTATGAGATAAGTGCGAATAGCATGTATTCAATCTGTGCCTGAATGAATCTTTGTTAAATGTGTACATTAAGAAAAGCAGACTTAGAGTTATTAATTCATTTATAGCTAAATGTTTTATACTTTTTTAAAGTAAATTATGAAGGAGCAAATGATAATCTTGTAATATCTAATCACAACTCTGCTCTTTTGAAATATTAATTATTCGTTTTATAACTTTTTTAAAGGTAAAATTACATTTATTTTTACTTTGTATTTACTTTTTAAAGTTTTATGTTCTCATTTTTCATCATCTAACATTTATAAGAAAACAGCACTTAAAGAGAATGGGAGGGTATAGACACTTTTTTATGGCAATTCATGATTTTGTTATTTAATAATGATAACACTTTCACTATACATATATATTAGCTACTTTTAAATATATATATATATTAACTGCATTTTTTAAAAATCGACTTCTCATTTATTTTTTAGATGATACTTGAATTTAAATAGAATTCATTAACAGTATTACAAGGTGTTTAGCTTTTTATTTATTTAACTTCGACTGCATCTGCTGTTTGCTTTATTTTCATTAACACTTCTTATTAATCTTTCATTCTTTTAAAATAAATGTGTTTACTAAAATAATTGGACTGTGTTTTAATAATGTATGAAATACGTATATATTTCTTATATAGCTGTTTTATTATTTATATAACAAAAAATAATTATTTTTGATGTTATTTTTAAAATTCTTCAATATTATAGATAACGCTTATATTATTAAATTATCTTTTAAAAAGTGTCTCATTTCTGACAATAATATCTTGATGTGGGTACTTGAATTTAGTGATTTTTTGCGTGAATTGATATACTGGAAACCCTCTATGCTGTTTAATGTGTTAGCCATAACTTATTATAGCTGTACAGTAAGTAATCCCAATTATTCTATAGAATGTTTCAGGAACTGTATGTTTATTTTCTCATCCAGACAGATTTGCTTTTATTGACTTGAGATTGTTATCTGATTTCAATAATTAAAAAAAAGGCATATACTTATATACATAGGTACACTCATATTCACTAAATATGATAGTTGAAGTTTCATGTTTATTTATGTTAAACATGATCTTTATTATTATATTTGATTTTATAATTTTTCTTAGTAATTTATCACAATATCGGATTCTGACGCTAAATATTCCTAGATCAATTTTCAACAAAAGTTGCAAAAAAAGTTAATAAAAAAAATTCAGTTTATTTATTTAAATTATATTTTCCCAATCTTCTATGTAAATAATGCTCAAGTCATTTGTTCTTCTGACCAACTAATCATACAATAAATATATAAAATTTCTAGAAGTATAGTGATAACAGATGTTTTGAATAACACCTCAATTTTAAATATGTGTGATATTATCTAGGCTATTTTTAAAAAATCAATATATTAGATTCACTGAGATAAGTGATGTTAATAATAAATGATACAACTTTTTCCCATTCATACAAATGAAATGGAATAAATGTTTGTTGTTTATTTATTATATAATTATAGGATAAAAGTATATAAAATAGTGTCAAAGAGTTTAAGTATATAACATTATACACCCTGTTTTGACATAATGAAGTCTTTTTGTTTAATTTGTTAAATAACTAATGATTTTCCATTTGGGAGATCATATGATAGTCAATTACCAGAAGTGACAGACTCTCAAGTCTATCACTACATAAACTATACAGGACAATGTTTTTGTTAATACTTAGCCTGAAAACAAACTACAACTTACAAAAACCATACATCTTATTACTTTATTATAGTGTTCATTGCTACAATCTTATTAAAATCTGAAAATCAGTTGTCCATCAGATAAAATATGTTAAAATCTAGGCATGCCTAAAGATTTTTAGAAATATTTTAGTGAACTTTACTATTCTTGTTTGGACGACTATTTTAAATGATCATTAGTCACTTGCTATCCATCTTTATTCTATTATTTTATCTCTAGATCTTTTATTTCAACAATCATGACTGAATATTATTACTTATTTTAATCAATTAATTATTTTATTTTTCATTTTGATTATGATGCAGTGGCATTTGAGTAGTTATACAATAGTGTGAGCAGGTGATTAGCTTATATGTTTAACTATTTTTTCATTTAGTATTAATTATTTAAATAGTCTTTCAAAAAAAAAAAAATTAGAATTATTTAAATTTTTCAAATACATTCCATAGTCAGTAACAGCAAACAGACAATCAATAATATTAATTTCAAATTAAAATAAAAAGAATTCTTTAGAAAACACTGGGGGCAACTGTTGTCTTAACATTTTTAATATGTTTATTCCTTTTTCCAAACTAATTAGACTCATTGTATGAAAGTGATATATCATACTTAATTATACTTCCTGTTTTTATGTATACAATTATGACTGTTAATATAATTTTATAAAACTTATGTTAATTCTTTTAACTATTTTTATTTAGTAGATTAAAATTGATTTTTTTTTTTCTGTAAATTTTGACCATCCTTATTTTCAACTATTATTAATACACCCTAGGATAAAAGAGTCTCCAAGTCAATATCCATCTCTGATTTTTAGTTTCTTTTCTCTGCATAACCCCAACACACTTCCTTATTTCATCTATCTATCTTACATGTGGTTTCTTTCTAAGTCTTTTACAACCCTTGGAATTTAGTTTAAGATTTCAACTGTCCATCAATATTATATTATCTTTTCTAACATTATGGCCAGATCAACTCCACTTTAGTCTCTTAATTCTTTCAATGATGTCATTAACATTTGTTTGTTCTCTCGCCTCTTTATTTTGTTTTCCATTTCTTTTTGTTAATCCAAATATGCATCTCTTCATATTTTGTTGAGTGGTCTAAAAGTCTCTATATTGCTCTTTGTTATGTGTCCAAGTCTCAGATTTCTAAAGAACTGATAACACATATTTATTAAAAACCTTCATTTTCAAACAACATAGGGTTTTTTTTCTTTTAATATTAAATTATTTTTACCAAAAGCACTCCAAACAATTTTAATTCTATGATTAATTTCATCCATTATGTTTCTTACCAAGATATTTGTAGTTGTTAATTTCTTCTTACTCATCATTATCAATCTTTGTTTTTTAACTTTTGAGAAAATCCATCGAACCTTATTTTAATTTTTTTAATATTTACCCTTAATCTACTTTCTTTCTCTTGTCTGATAACACTTGCAACATTTCCTGAAGTTTTAAAGCATTATTTGCAAAAACAATTACTATATCTTCTACAGGTGACTTAAATATCAATTTACTTTTATTCCCTTAAGCTCCCCATTTTAATCCACAAAATACTTCTTGCAAAACTGCTGTAAAAAGTTTTGGAGAAGTGGAGTTGCTTTGTTGTACACCTTCTCAATGTTAATCTTTTAAGTACCATTATGTCATCTAATTGTTGCTGCTGCATTTTTTACAAATATTCTTCAAAATATGACAATATTCTGGGTCTACATCTTGATGATCCAATACTTTAATCACTAAAGAAGTGAGCCACTAAATATCACATGATCACCATTGCTTATGCTTACCCAAGCTGTTTACACAGAGGCAAACTCTCCATATAGTAGCACCACTAGTGCAAGCCAGAGTAATCAATGGATGCAAGAAGGTTTTTGCATAAAATCCCTATCTAGTGCCTATCGTAGTAGGCATTAGATTGGGATTTTATGCAAAATCTTCTTGCATCCATTGATTACTTTGGCTTGCACTGGTGATGTTACTGTATGGCAAGTTTAGATCCTAAACAAGTGCTTATACAATCAAATTTCATTTAATAATCTACAAATCCAAAGCATAGTGGCAACTCATATTCATTGGTTCTTTCTACAACTTCTTTTAATACTTGGATATGATCCACCGTACTAAAACCACTTTTAAATTCAGATTTTTCTTTTGTTTGATAAAATCCAAAATTTTCTGTAAACAAGTTGTAATTATTTTGATAAAAATTTTGTATAGAACTGATAAAATATTGAGAGGTCTGTAATTTTTATCTTTTTTATTACTTTTTTTAAATATTAATACTGCATTATTCCAATCATTTAGTGTATTTTTATCATTTAGACATTTGTTGTCAAAAAAAAAATCTATTTTTTCTCATGCTTCTTTTAAGATATCAATTATAATTCCATCATTATCTGAGCTTTTCTCTTTTTCATAAATTTAATTGTATGTCTCACTTCTTCATTTAAAATCCTGGGCAATGCAGAAGCTAAAATATGTGTGGGATACTTGTCTTTGCACTTTATTGCTACATATTCCTTGATAGAATCTTCTACACCTTTCATGATGTCATCTCTTTTTTTAATAATAGGTCCATCTTTTTTTCTTATTACAAAAATAAGTTTTCTATCAATACCACAATGTTGTTTTATCTTTTTGAGACTTTTATCCTAATGTACATCTTTCCTTTCTATTTCACAATTTTACTTTCTTATGTTATTATCAACTGTTTTTTACACTTATTTGCAAAATTCAAGACATTCAATCCTTCTTAATGTATTGGTTTTATATATTTTCATACTCCTTTTTTTCACAAGTTGTCTTAGTAGAAATATTATTGGTTAATTGTTGCATTTTTGTATCAGCAATCTTTTTTGCAGTTTTTAAGTTTTTTATTAATTTTTTATTTATTTCATTCAAATCTGAATCATGTTCAAAATATTTGAAAACAATTTGCAACTTTTATTTAAATTCATTGGAATGTTTCTGAAAATTAGAAATATCAACTGTGAATATTGTTTTTCTTAATAATTTTGTTTTTTTAGTTTTGCATTAACATGTATCTTTCATCTCATTAATTAATGATCACTTCCTGTGTTGAATTTATTAAGAACATTAATTTTCTGTTAGGCAAAATATAATCCAATTCTGCTGTACTTTCATTTGAATGCTTCCATGTCCATTTCTGTTGAACATTTTTCTCCAAAAAAGAATTCATAATATAAAGGGTTTTTTTCTGCAAACTCTATAAGTCTTTGACCTATCATAACCAAATTTACCTATATCACTTTTATCTTTCAAATTGTATACCAATTCTAGCATTAAAATATCTCATGATAATTTTAAAATGTTTTGTCTGATCAAAAGCCTTTTGTACCTCTGTATAAAAATTCTTTACTTCATCATCACAATGAGAACTTGCTGGATCATAATGAACTTGAATTATCTTCTTTTGATATCTATTATTAAGTTGAATACCTAATCTTGCACTCTGTTTGATATACCATCAATTTCCACAATGTTGTTCTTTCACTTTTTATTTATAATGAATCCTACACCACTTGCATTTCCAATCTTTGTGCTTGTAGTAAAGTACATGTTCACTTTTTAAATCAATTGTCTTTTCATCTTTTCTTCTAACTTCACAAAGTCCAATAAAGTCTTATTTAATATGGCACAATTCTTCTGATTCTTGCAATATTCCTTTACTTGAAAGTGATTTGCAGTTGTAAGTACCTAAGTAAAATGTTATCATCATGGCTGCAGAAAGAAATTTGTTTGGAGACCTTAAAGGAATTGAGTAGGGCAAATTCTTTAGTGTCCCTTTTATAAGTTATCATTCCTGCAACTGTTATTACTATGTGATTATTCATATAGTATAGGAATACATAAATGGGCTGCTCACCAATATGCATTAATTAGCTTGATAAGTTTATTAGCTTAAGATCAAGAAACATCATGGCTTTTTTTCTCCGTTGCTTGATAGTTTTTAACTATAGTTAGTTGAGTTTTCTTGAAGGTAGAACAAATGTTTGTGTTAATGAAAAAAAAATGATAACAGGTATTTACAATCATGACAGATGAAAAATAAATTATGACTCTTAAAGGCTGTAAAGTCACTAGCCAAGACAGTAGTTGAAGACTGAGGGTGCTAAGAATCTTGTGGTTGTAGACCCAGGTAAATTTTGATATAAATGTTTAATTTCTCTATTTGTTTAAATTTTAATTGATTATAAATTTTTTATATATAGTATTTTGTGTGTAAGTCCTCTGACCATATAACAAAATAGGATAAAATGACTAAGCAATCAACTTTGATCATTATTGGTTGCAATTTGCCACCTTCATAATATAATATATTTTAGCATCTCAGTTTTATTGTTTCAATGTGGCTGTATATAATATATATCATAAAATGATGTTTACATTCAATAACTAACAGCTTATGAAAAAACTAAATCAACTTCTTGATATTAGCATCTTGAAAGTCTTAGACCAACAATTTTACTTCAGTTCAAAATCAAGTCTCATACATTTTCAGCATCATTTCACAATAACAGAAAAATAGGGAGCACAACCCAATGAACAAAATTTAATGTTATCAGAATTAGGTCTTTTCTTACATATGAAAGCATATAACAACAAACCACATTAAAATTGTTGTACATTGTTATCCAAAAGTTATTGTATCCTGTTATTTTAGTAAACCATTGATATTCGATTAAGTATTCATATGTTGTTGTTGTTTTTTTTTAAAAAAAGAATACTATTACTGTAAAATAACTAGAGATAGGAATTATTTCCACAACTTTTTGCCTAAATAGATTTATGCAGATATATATATAAATTATTTCTATGATGTAATAAAGTACATCTTTGAATGATTATATTTTTAGAGCAGTACAAGTGAAAACATTTTTATGAAGTTCACATTATTTAAAAAAAATGAATGGCTTTATTTCTTATGAATTAATAAGAAGCTTAAGCACCAGAAGCATTAAAAATGGAATCGATTTGAGGATCTTATGCTCCAGACTCTGACACTCTATGTTCTTCATTTGAATACTATTTATGTATTTAAAATTATGAATGTCCTATTACTGACACTTTTATAATTATTAATTTTTAATTAAAATATTTTATAGTAACATGTGAAACATGTAAATATTTCTGAAAATAATACTTAATATGAAAGTGATGATTTAATCAAAGGGGTGTTAAGATATCTTAAATTAATCATTGTTTTTTCTCTTTATTTTTTTTTTAGTATCATCAATCACTTAGGCTAGTACAGAACTTGGTTGTCATAAGACTATTATGTCATAAATTATTTCCACATTGACTATGTTTATAAATTTATAGAACACATTTATAATCTTTAAATGTACTATGCAATAATTCTGACTCAGTTATTTTTTTTTTTTCACATTTTTTGTTTTCTATCATTTTATTTTTTGTCCCTTTTTTTATTTCTGGAATAAGAATGGTCATGTACAAGAGGCTACTACTGATGATAATAGTAAAGTAATCTCTAGAAAATTATTTAGAGAATAAAATTTTCATTTCAACAGTTTAAAGATTTATTAATATAAAGCACCACTTTTTTTTAATAAAAAGGTGAATTTTTTTTTTACTTAAAAATCAAATTAAAGCTCTATATAGGAATATTTTGAATAGTGTTTAATGCATATCACAAATCAATCAAATTATTTGAAAGTGTGTATAATGATAATCAAATGTAATTTATCTTCTTTAAGTGTTGCTTGTATGACCAGTGATAGTACTAGCATGACAAACAGTCATTCTATAGATTTATGAATATCGAATTTAAGATGACATTCTAAACAGCTAGGCTATTTTGTCAACAGCAATTCAGTCAAAATTTTATATACTTATTTATGAAAGTTTGATTTCTCTATGGCTTTAAAATATTAGGGATTAGCACACTAAATATAAATCAACTTAATTTTTTTCCATTATCATATAAGCAGCAATTTTACATTTTTTTATTTTTATTTTTTTCTCTGCCCAAAATTTTTGCATTTTCCCAATTGAACATTATTTGGTATTTTGAACATATCTATTTTTTTTCTCTCTAATTAGTACTTTGTAGTTTTGTTGATATGTATCTTTCTAGATTCGCACACAATTTTATGTAAATTTATGTATAAATATAAACAAATATTTATGTGTCTTAATTTTTTTACTGGCTCTTTTTTCTTTGTATAAACTTCTGTCAAAGAAAAAAATGATTTGTTTTATTGGTTTTATATAACATGAAACTACCTCTTTATCAGCTATCTTGTCATTCATTCTTAAGATTAATATTTTATGAGTAAATGTATAAAAATATTATATAATAATTTAATAAAAATATTATATAATTTCTTTTAAAGACATTTATTATTTTAAACTATTGAAAATTGTATAGATTTATAGTTGAAAAGTGTATTTAAGAAATATGCTAATTTTTTTTTTTAATTTTTTAATAAAAATTCTTATTATCTGAGCAAATAACTCATGAATTTTAGATCAGAATCTAAAATCCATTAAAATATAAATTAAAAATTATAAATTTGAATATTTTAAAGTAAAATGGATTTTTTTGTAACTTGAAGCTATTTTAATAATAAATTATTCAGCATTTTATTAAATATTTACATTAAAAATTAAAAATTCATACCACTAGGAGTCACAAGGCTACAAGAATTAGAATTAAAAAATAAAAAAACTAATTAAGGTGATTGTTATTTTTTAAGTAAGAATAAAATAAGAAGTGGAATAAGTAATAGTATTAATAAATCTAAAATCAGATAAAGAAATTTATAAACTCTTTGACACTTTTAGTCAATTGGGGAAGAGCTAGTTATCCTAAAGAAGGTTTTAGGTTATGAAGCATTCATCAAGATGTCACTGCAAGTTGATTTAAGTTATCAATTCTGTTTTTTAAAAACAAGTTTTTATATTGTAAAAAATATATAATAGAGACAGTAACATTGAAAGGTTAAAAAAGATTTTAAAATTTCTGGTGCTAATGCATGATCGAATAAATGTATATATATATTAGCAATCAACTAGAAATTTTTGGAGTGTGAGTAAAGTATGAAGTAATAAGCTATATGCTAATACAAAAATACTACTCACATAGAGAAAACACAAACAATATTAAACATAGCTTTAATGCACCTTCAGTATAAAACATTTTTTGATTGTTTTTCTTTTTTAATGGGACTGTCACTTTACAAAGAAATTGAAAGATGAAAAAAGAAAAGATATTACATATTTTTAAAAGGAAAATTAATTTAAATCCTTTTATTATTTAAAATCTTTTGTGTGTATAGCATTTATTAATTATCAATGTAAATTATGTTTTTTTTATATAAATTTATATGTCGATTGTATATCTATAAAGAAAAAGTTCGAAAGCTGCTTATATAAAAAGATGTGAAGTGATTTATTATATTCTGTTAATCACAAACATTTTTAAATAAGTAAAAGCAAGTTACTCCCCTCCCCCCCCCACACACACTCACATCTTTTTGTGTTTAAGCATCTGCTTATTAGTTAACTAATTATTGCAGTTATGGATGTAAAAAGCAGATGTTAATATGAATATAAACATTATTTATTATAAAATATGTGGTAGTATATATATATTCATACATAAATAAATTGCATAGTTTTTTGGTGTGATGTGGTAGCTTATTTATCTTTATTGCTTACATCTTGGGTTTGAATCCAGACCAAATAAATTTGAATATTTTTAATATTTTTAATTAGACTCCAGTCAGCCTACAAACAGTCTAACCAATCAATCAATTAATAATAATAATAAATGTGTATATACCTATTCTTAGTTACAGAGTAAAATAAAAAAGTAAAAACCTTAAATCCTTAACACCTGAATTGTCAAGCCAAATTTGCTTTTTTTTCCATTATTCTTTTATGAGAAGCTGTTGAAGAGATTATTATTATGCAATTAGATTAAGTACAGAAATATAATTTTTAAATAATCTATTGCAGAGGAAATACCTCTTTCCAGCATCGATCTATAGGAATCAGTCAAATAAAAGATAACACTTATTTTACCCTCTAGCTAAAAATAGATAGATGCTTATGCATTGACTAATATTTGTCTGTGGGCTGGTTATTAGCATCAGGAAAGAATTTAAGGTGTCACTTGAATTAAAAACACAAGTAATTGATGTGTTAATTATTATGACATAACATTTTTCATATCTAAATTATATAACATTTTTATATAAACTTATAAAAAAGTGCATATCTGACCATATGCCATATTTGTTTATTTAAAATTTAAAACTACTGTTGTTATATGCATTCTGATTATTTTTTACATTTTTGAACAAATATCTTTTATAAAACATTCACAAGATTTGTGTTAACAGCATATGTATTCAATTTGTTTGACAATAGAGTTTGGGTTCAGTCTTTATTTGAATTATTAATGTGTTAAAAATTAAAATACTCAGAGATTGTGTTTTCATACCAAATAGATAATTTTGCATCTAATGATTTATATGTAAGCATAATCACTGATGATTCCCATTTGCTTAGTCATTGAATTATCTGAAAATATTTATCTGTGATTAAACTAATGAAAAATTGATTGCTCTATTATTGGTTTTCATACAGGAATGCTTTATCTACCTGTATTTACCCAACATATACAGGAAAATACTTAGCATATAAATCCAATCACACAGAAACACAAAACATGGAGTTATACTATCACTATGAAACAGAGCAAAAAAAATGTTTGTTCAGAAATGGAAAAGATCTATATGAAACAAATTCTTATGAAAAATGGTTATCCATCAGCTGTTAGTAATAAAACCTTGAATAGACAACAAAAAGAACCATCAAAAGAAAAAAACATTATGGGTACTGTAGTGTATCCATATATACCAAACATAGCAGATAAATTAAGGGAAATCTGCAATCAATATAACATCAGGACAGCCTTTCAGAGCCACCACACTAGGAGGAATTCTCACAACTACAAAACCTAAACTTGAAATGCTGAAAAGAAAAAACTGCATCTATGAAATACCATGTGAATGTGGAAGAACATATATTGGTGAGACTAGTCATTCCATTGAAAAGGGCTTGCAAGATCACAAACTGATGATTAGAAGAGAGAAAACAGATGTGCTCAAGGTAGAAGACCATGTATATACCAATGAACATATGTTCAATTGGGAAAACACAAAAATATTGGATAGAGAAGAAAAGTACAAAGGAGAAATTTTAAAGAAGCTGCTCACATGACAATAACAAACAATCCTATAAGTCAACCTTAATGTTACTGTATATAATGTATAGAAACCACTAATCAATTTTGCTCTTAAGAAGAAAAAGTGGAGAAATCAGGAGAACCTCATAGATAAGTATATGAAATTTCTACTGACTGTTGACATTGGCAGGATGGCTCAGTTGGTTAGAGCACTATCTTAAAAATTCAATACTCAAAAATCTAAGGGTCCAGGTTCAATTTCCATTCTAGTACTGTCGCTGGTAAGGCCACCTGAAGAAGAGGGAGAATAATAGCTCTCAAAATGTTGTGCATATACTAACCTGTGTGCTATTACCAATAGATGAATGTATTTGGAATATTTCAATAAAGTTATTTTTTTCTAAAGACATTCAATACTCATATTAAATTATGGAAATAGTCCTATATAAAAATACAACTAAAACACCACCATCACAAATCTTTAGGAAAATGCTTTATCTAGCTATTTGAATTTTATAATCAAGGAAGATCATTCAAATATTAATAATTAGTTAAATTATTTATAGTGTTTAATTCATTGTGCATAACTTATTTAACAGTTACTCATAAATGAGTACAGCCAGAATTAAAAAATAAACACCAAAAACTTAAATGTAAGTTTATTGTTGTTATACATATTCTATATATGCTGGTTCTTTGATCAATTTATTTAACTTCTTCAGAAACATTTTTTTAAAGATTTGTACCCTTTGTCTAATTATAGTTTTAGAGTATATTTTGGCTTTAGTCATATCTTTTCAATGAAAATATCTCTTTAAAGTATCTTTGAAATAATTTTTAAAATATTAATAAGAATCTCAGCACAATGAGAAATAAATAATGCATATATATATATATATATATATATATATATATATATATATATATATATATATATATATATATATATATATATATCCTTTATTAACACAATAAATATTTACAATTTATACAAGTAATTAAACAAATGATAAATATGTTACAGTTTTGTATACCAAACCCCAAAGAATTTGATATATTCCACTATTAAGACAAAAGTCTGCAGGCAATTAACTAGTTATCCTAAACTCAATGAGATTGACTTATATCACTGTACTAGAAGGAGATTCTAAGACATGCAACTCAAATGAGCAAAGCATGTAACAAGGTGATTAATTAGCCCAAGGAATAAGCCACACATAAGAATTAAACCTTTATTCAAGACAAATATTCATCTGATAATCTCACATAGAGTTATTCCAGGACCACCCCAGATTCGATTCATCATCTTCCTTGGCATTTCAACCAAATCAAAAAAAAAAACCATCCAAAGGAAACAAATAAATTTTTTTAAGGAAAAAAACCCACACAATTTTAAAAAAAAATTTAAAAGGAAGGGGGGGGGGGGGAAATTTTTCAAACATTTTTTTTAAAAAAACCCAAAATTCCAAAATTTTAAAATAATATTTATTTTTTATATTTTATATCCCACACAATCAAAACATTTACATCTCATTTCATATCCAAAAAAAAAAAAGAAAAACAACAAAAAAATATCTCTCTCTACATTCTTTTTTTATTAAAGGATGGAAAGATCAACAGAAGTCTCAAGAAATTGACTTTTAATTAAGTTAATAAATTTACTTGCCTTGATGTAGGATATGTATAGCCCTGGATCAATTAGACCAAGACCTCATTTTTCTTTTGGCATCTGCAAGGTTGATATTGAGATCCATCTTGAAGCTCTACCCCAGACATATTTCTTTGAAATCTGGTTTATTCTGAGTATTGTTTTGTTATATAGGGCTACCCAGGGTGCATAGTATGCCAAAATCCCTGAAACAATGGAATTAAAAATTAACGCTCTTGTAATTTCATATAATTTAAGTAATGAAAAATTACTTATTTTATCTTAAATTTTTTTAATAATTAATTTATTCAAGTAGGTATTCATTTTAGTCTTGGACATATATAATGGTATGCCCAAGAAAGCAGACAGGAGCACCATAAAGTTAGATGGCATTTTTTTACCTCTAGTTAACTGCCATGCTGCAGGCTTGATTGGTTGAATAATTGAGCCAGTTTCAGCCTGAAAATTTTCTAAGATATTCATCACAACTTGGATATTATAGCTGTTTTGAAATATTATAATAATGTCATCAATGAATGCTGTCACAGCTACCTGCAATCCCAAGTGCAGAAGACAAAGGCCTGGAATGAGATTCTCAATCTTACGAACAAGAGGGTCTATATAAACTGTAAACAGAAGAGCCACAAGGGGAGAACCCTGTGGACTGCCCCTCTTAGGGTTAAAAAATCAGATCTTCTCATAAAGTTTTTAAGAGAGATTCTACTATTTTTAATATCGTTTTTAATTGCATTTACCAACCATATGTGATCTGGGATTAAAAGATGGAGAGACTGAATCAAATATGTCCAATGGACCAGATCGAAAACAGCTTTAAAATCTATTTGGATAGCATAATATTGGGTTAAGTTCAAATCCCTTCCATATTTAATAGCCTCATGAATATTTAAGGCAGCATTTACTGCATGTCTACCCTTAATGACATAATGGTCAAAAAATATTCTAGTACTGATAAGGTGATGGAATTTTTTCAGGAGAATTCTAGCCAGAATTTTCGGATCAACATCTACAGAAATATATCTCAGTTTATCAATTGTTGGACTTTGCACTAATTTGTCTTTTTTAAGGCTAAAAATTACTCTGTTGCTAATAAAGGGCCACTCAATTCTCTCATAACACAACTGATTAAAAATATCCACATTGCAAATCTAAGAGCATAGCCAAGTTGTTTATAAGCAGAAGCTGGGATTGTGTCATTTGCCATTATTGATTGTACCTTGAGGATATTAATTTCATCTTGAATATCCTGATTTGATTAAGAATCAGACAATAAATCTGCTATATTTAATAGTAAATGATTTAATATTTAGTTTTCTAATGTATTGTTTATTTCATTTCTGCAAATAAAATATTTAATTGCCTATGTCAAGCTCCCACATAGTTCTGTGAGATATGAAGGAAATGGTCACATTATTTATTTTTACTAGATATATATTTACATACAGAAAGAGCTAATGATATTTCAATAAAATGTAAATAATATAATATTGGAGCTCTCCCTGGATCATGATTTCAACTAAGTCTGAGCCATATTAGCATAGTATTTAGAAAAATGTACCTTTTCTTTTTTTCATTTAACTGCACTTTCTTTCGCATATTACTGGGAATGTCACTAGCTTTCTTATTACATATATTTTATTTTTGCATTATTTGGCATTAACATGTATGCTACCATATGTATATTATTAGATTTTTGATTCAAATTTTATTATTTGCATGTTAAATTTTTTACATATGGTTTTGAAATCTTTTTATTGCTGTTTAATGTATTTACTATTTAATTAGATGGAATAGTTTAAACACCGTTGCAAACACATATGTAACACATTGATTACCTTTCTTTCTATTCTAAAGAGTCTTTAAAAAAAAAACAAAAAACATCAAATATCTTTATTATTTTACTTTAAAATTGGATTACTTTTAATCCCAGAAGCCACATGAGTGAACAGCATTGCTTGATGGGAATTATTTCATATCTAATTAGTCTAAAACAACAATATAAAAAATGTATATATATTGATATAATATGTGAAGATAAATTGTTTAAAGTTTAATTAATTAAATAAAAGATAAGTAAATAAATATACAGTGACTTCCTTTCTCAGGCTAATAGGCAATATATACAAGATTAATTTTAATATCATTTGAAAACAGTTTTTGTCTCTTTATTGTTTTAATCTTAATAATGTTTTGTGCGATAACTCATTAAATTGTTTACATTGTTTCAGTGAAGATTAAGTAGGAAATAAAATTAATACAGCGTTTATGACGAAAAAAAATTGACCCCCCCCCCCACTAAAGTTAGTTTATATATATAATGCTTATCAATTAACTCTTGCAATATTACAAAAAAAATTTCTCATTTCTTTATTTAATTATCTCTTTTTATATCTTTTTAAGTGAAATAATATGGAATGGAAGTCCATCTAGCAAAGTAATAAACTTAATGGTGAGCACAATAATTCTCTCTGCTGATAATCGTCATAATCTTTCAAAATGTACAAAAAAATTACTGTTCCTTTCATTGTTATTATTATTAGATGATCCTCAAGTTATCTATATGCGAAATTCATATGAATAGACTTTCTCCAGGATGACCTTTTTATACGTTTGATTTTTCAGATTTCTCAAAAACGCATTTGTTATTGTAATGTTGAGGCTATTCATTTTCTTGATATTATCGTTCCTTTCGTTTTTACCATCAACTTTTTCAAACATTATATACTTCTTAATAAATTAGATCATCCATCGACCAAACAGAATTTCAAACAAGTCATTTGTGCTTTAAGCAAAAATTCAATTACAATCTGTTCCCACTTGTTTATCCTCCTCTCCCTGATGTTCATTAAATTCTAAAAAATCTTCAGCATCAACTTCAAAAATATCTATACTTTTTTTTCACTGTCCAATTTACACAATAATACCATAGTTTGAACAATTCTGATCTTTCATTGATTTTTACATTGAAACTCTTGTCTTGACTTTTGGATTTTTTATTGTTGGTAACTTCCAAGGAGATAAAACTACAAGCATTTCCATATCTTCATCATCAATTTTGAAAATAGCTATTGATTCTACTTTCTTCATTTTTGCCTTCTTATATTTAATCATAATTGTGATCTTCTATATTTTTGTAGATGATTGATTAAATCACACTAAGCATTTTCTCACTTATGACTTCACATTCATCATTGTTTAATATAAACTCTCTCATAATGTATTGGATCTAGAAATTTAATTGGTAGAATGACCATCTGCAGCTTTATGTAATTCTTTGTCTACTGTGACTCATTTTATTTATCCTAACAGGTTTTTTTTTGTTTGTATGATATTATTTTATAAGACATAGTAAACCATTTTTTTTTTCTACCATTAATTCAGTTATTTATTAGTTTTTTATTAAAAAATAGTTTTGTTTATATATACCCATGTTTGTACTTTAGTAATGAATGTTTCAGTATTTTGTTATCTCACATGATCATCATTTTTTTATGATTGCATAAGCTGTTAATAACAGAAGCAAAACCCCCATACAGTAATGCCACTCAGTACAATCCAGAATAATCAATGGATATAAGGCTCCCCACTGACAAAATCCATAAGTTAGAAAATACTCTAGGGAAATTTGATAAGTAGGCAATAGATAGGATTTTATGCACAAACCTTCCTGCATCTATTGATTGCTCTGGCTTGCTCTGATTGGCACTTGTTTCTGTTATTTTGTTATTTGTGGAATTTGTCTTTACATAATTAATTATTTCTTTTTCAAAAACAAAACAAAATCTTAATAACATGGTAATTTGTGAAATAGAAGAATGTTAAATTAATTAATGTATTCAAGCATATGTTAAGAAGTTGAATCTAAATTTTTCCACCTTTTCACGAACTTTAAACACATATATTTAGGAAATGCTGAGTCAATAAAATTTATACCTTTATTTAGTATTATAAAAATATTTTTAATAATCTATAATGGTCATTATTAATATTGTATTACTACAATAAATTTGCATAAATATCATAAAAACTTTATTTTTTTTTCATTACTAATAGAACAAGATTATATATAATACCACTAAAAAACAATGCTATTAGCCAATGATTTGATGCATAGGGTCAAAAAATGTAGCAGCCAAATCTTTATGAATCCAATTTAAAAATTCATAATGGTAATACTTTTCTGTTGATGAATATTATGCTGAGGTTTTATTTTTTATTTTTTGATATTAGTCATGTGCTTCATATTTCCATGACTTTGTCTATTTATATTACTTTTCATCTATTTAGTATGAATTCCATGGTTAGCACTTATAAACTATATTTGCAGTTTTAATGAATAGATGGAATATCTAATAATAATTAAAAAATTGACATTAACAATTGAAAAAAAAAAAATTCTGGTTCTATTAGAGTAGTTACAATGAAGAAATTTTTTAAGTATTTGACTTTTTGAGATAAAAGACAAGGAAACTGGTTTTTCTTTTTACTTTTAGGGTAGTATTTAATATTAAAAATTATCATTTAAGTAATAAAATAAATATATTAAAAAAACTTATGAACTAAAGCTTTAATGAATAGTTTAACTTAATGTGCTTAGCTAGCTTTCAACTGTTGTCAGTCATAGATGTAGCAATGATTGTAGTGGGGAGAGGAGGATATATATATATATATATATATATATATATATATATATATATATATATATATATATATATATATATATATATATATATATATATATATATTGTTTGTGCTAATTTACATCTAATATACCTGTTGCATTATGATGGGGTAGTACATTTCTTGGAAAGGGGAATGCAGAATTCTTTGTTATTAAAGGTGTATTTGTCTTTAGAGATGTGTGACATTTCCTTAATATTTACTTGGTATCATTGCATTCAGTATGAACAAAATTGACAAAAGACAGAACAAAGATGTTGATAGTTGTAGAAAAATGGTTGAAAAAAATTGAATGAGTATTGAAATTGGATTTTAGCTTTGTTATAGAGATAAGTATTTTGAGCAATACAAATTAGCCTGAGATTGATCATAGTAAATGGAAGGGCAGGGGAGGGTATGGCATTTGATTTTGTACATGATATGGGAGTGGAGATTAGTTGATAAAGTATCGTCTGGGTTGTTGGGTGGGAGTGATAAATTTTAGAGATATAGTAGGTTATGTTAGGTATATAGAGAAGGGAAATCCAAGGCTTTAAGTTAGTGGATGGGGTGTCATATTTTGTGATAAAAAGATTCTAATGGTTTGTAGGAGAGCTGTATCCCTGTATTTCATGCTGTGCAACTCTGTCCTGTGCAAGTTGAACTTACATAAATGGAGGTTATGATGTAGGAAAGCTTTAAGTCATCCCATTTGTGTGAACATGATGTATATGAATTGGGATGTATAAAGTCATGCATGTGTATGGGATCAATAATCATTTGATAGTTCAAAGATGTGTTGTCATGTTGTATGTAGAGATCAGGGTATTTAATTTCATTCACAGTATCCTTGCTTTCACAGGTTAGAACAAAGAATATGATGTGCACGAGGTCTTGCTGAATTTGGGAGATTGTGGGATCAGGAGTGCATATGAAGATGTCCACCTAATGAAGGTATAGCAAAGAAGAGTTTTAGGCACAGTCTTTGACATGATTCAGAAAAATGCTTGAAATGGAATTGATAGGCCAGCCATCATTCATTTTATAGTGGACATTGTTGAAGGAGGTTGTGATGTTATTGTGGATCCTTATTAAACATTTAATGATGAATTCTTTTGAGAGTTGTGTTCTTTGCTTTGTAATTTTTGTTTAATTAGCTGGATGTAAGCTGTGTGAGGGATCAATCTGTAGAGTTCACAATGTTGATTGATGTAAGGCAGTCGTGTTGGTTTAGACTGTTTAATTAGATCCATAAATTCAAAGGAGGATCTCATGGTGTATTTGCCAAAGTGAAATGAGTCAAGAAGCCATTGGTTTATTATCTTTTTTGAAACATGTCATTTGAGACAAAATGCACACAACTGTGCATTCATTTACATCTTTCCTAGAAAAATAAACCAACTAAAATGTCTACTATTGCAAAATTTAATTCATCATATATTTAATTTGTTTGAATAGAGTTTGGCAAAATAAAATTATTCTGTAGTATTATTATTTTCAAAATTAATTTTAGAACATAACTAAAGTATTGAAATATACTAAAAGCAACAAATTATTTTTAAAAAAAAATTTTTTAATATTTTTTTACATTAGTCTGATTTTTTTTTCATGTTACTCATAACATAAATTTAAATCTTTCTAAAAATATTCTTACATATACATTTATTAAATAACAATCTTTTTAAAAAATGAAACTAACCTTAAAGCAAAAACTTATCTCTAGAAAAAAATCTTTTTTACTTTACAAATATAAGAATAAGATCTGTCATTTTGTGCAACTTGATCTCTAAAATTGACCTTTGCAATGTATAGAGCTTAGCCTAGTTCTTGATAACTTCTGACATCTAAGAATATAAACTAAAACATAGATTTTTCTGGTTCCTCCATGTGAAATCAATAATACATTATACTGATATTTTGTCTCATTCATACCTACCATTATTTGAGTAAGGAATGTTATTTTAAAAAAAATTGTAAAGGCAACATGTGTAGCAAGATTAAAATATCATCTGATAAAAATATTTTAGAAAAAAAATATGAAAGGGAGTTGGAGTGCAACATTATTATAGGTAAATAATTTAATAATATAAAATTAACTGTTGTATTAACTAATAGGCTTTAATATTTTTGTAATGGGAGGTAATGTTATCATGTTTGCTAATGGTGTCTAGCCTTTTAAGAATATTAAAGGATTTCATTTTGTATCTTTAATTATAAGTATCTCATATATATATATATATAGGATCATGGTATTAGAAAAAAAATATTATGATTACAATAATTGTAAGGAAATCAATTCATATATCATGTGACATGATTTAATAAGCTTGTATTACAAATGTTATACAATGAGTATGCCAATAGCTCTTGACAAGCTTTTCAGAATATTCCTATCCTCGAACTGGTTCTAACTTTTGGCTTTTCTCAGTGAGGTGCTAGGATATTCAAGCATTAGATTTAAAATATGAGGTCAAGCCCAGCGCTCTATCTAATGATTAACTATTAAGTAGAAAATCTGAAAATTTCAGACATCCATATGTCTTTATATCCAGCTATCTAATTTAAATAGCCATATGGGACTGAACTAATTTCAGATACACCATATATTAATAGCTTTAGCTATATAAAATCACCAAAGCCTTAAGAGCAAAAACAATAATTGCAAGGAAATCAATTCATATATCATATGACTTAAGGTTTTTGGGATTTTATATTGCTAAAGCTATTAATATATGGGTTATCTTAACTTAATTCAGTCCCAATGATTATTTAAGTTAGATAGTTGGATTTGAAGACATATGGATGTCTGAAAATTTCAGATTTTTTTCTTAATAGTTAACCATTAAATAAAGTGCTGGGCTTGACCTGATATTTTAAGTCTAATGCTTGAATATCCTAGCATCTCACTGAAATAAGCCAAAAGCTAGAAACTGGTCTGAGGATAGAGATATTCTGAAAAACTTGTTAAGAACTATTGGCATGCTCATTATAATATTATGATTAGTATTTATAACATTGAAAGCTTTTTTTTTTCTATTAGTATTGATGCAATGTAATATATCTATCAACATAAGTCCCACAAATTTCATATGCAATATACATTTTTTGGACCTAAAGAAGAATCAGTATTTAGAATTGAATAAAATAGTAATACTTTTCTTATTGATAATATACGTGGTTTTTGTTTTTATAGTATTTTAGTACATAGGCAGTATGGTCTGCAGTTTGTTTTTTAACATAAGGAACATGATTAGAATTATTTTTGACCTTGGCTGTTCCTTAATATAAAAATATCTACAAAGCAGTATTTGACATATTTTGAAATGATATAAGATAAATATTATATGTTGTAATAACATTCTATTCAAATCTAATTCATTCGATCTCTTGATACTGAGAAAGTTTATCTGGAGTTTGTAAATCCTCTTATATGGGTACAAGTAATGCTGATATAGTAAAGCAGCACTGTACATAATATAAAAACTGTTCATAATATAGAATTTTTTAATAACAGGATCATAATGTGACATTTGGCACCAAAGAACAATCAGAGAGGTCTTGAAGATTATGAAAAAACAGACTATATTATGTAACCCCCCCCCACATTTGAAAAAATGCAAAACTCAATTTTTTTGTTTATATTAGATGAACTTTTAATATTGTTCATATAGTGCTTATAATACTTGTACAATAATTTTTAAAATAATATTTCTTAACCAGATAATGGCAGATACAATCCAGTTGAAATTACTGTTTTACTGTCAAATACACACATATGAATCTGGACAATATATATTTTATATTTAATCCCATGAAAGTCTTAATTTTAACATTATAAATACATATATAATATAAATATGACAATACAATTTTAAGAAGAAATATAAAGTATGTCTGAAAGTTCACATAAATAAAGCATATTGGAGGAATGATTTCATTATGAAATTTCAGAGCCAAAAATACAAACATGAATCTTGTATTACAGAGTGGGATAATGGGGGATATGTATTGATCCAGCCTGGAGGCAAAGAGTACCTTTTATTGCATCCAAATTACATTTATTTAAATAAACATTTGTTTAAGTTTAGGATGACTGAATTTGAGTTTAGCCAAATAAGGATAAAATGAAGTAAATCTTAATTTGTCAGTTGTATCTCATGTAAGTATTTTTTATTATAAGTGCATGTTTAATGTATATTTTTAATTCTATTTTGGTATCATGGTTAAGTTAATAATCCACTTATTATATCTTTATTAGATCTCTAAATAAAGAATATCTAAATAGAATATATCTAGGGGTTTAAAATATGGCTATATCTTATTAAATGTAAGTGCATGACCAAATATGTGTTCAATAAAAATATGATTTTAAGTAAGTAAAAAAAAAATACCAAGTCAGATTTAATCAATAAAAATTTAAACTAATTTTGTTTACAGTTATATATATAATTATTTATTTTACAATTAATAAATTTATTTCATTAAATAAAAATTTCTCCAGCTTCCGTTTCCTAAGAAAATAATTGGCATATGTAAAGTATATATTTAGTGTGCATATAATTATATTCAACTATATGATATATAACATAAATATGAGTTGGCTTTAAAAATCTAACAAATAACATTGTCTTTATTATAAGCACACAATGACTTAAACATATAAGTCAACTATAACAGTGATGGTAAAGCATGTTTTTCAGATTTATTAGAGTAATCAAACATCAGTTTTATTTGACTAAGTAATATCTAAGTTTGTAATTCTAAACTAAATATATATAAATACATAGCTAATTTAGCAACAATAAACTACTGGTAGTGGTAGCAATCCTCTGTAATAATCAATTTCTTATAAGGCACCAAACTCTAAGTATACTTTATATATCTCTGCATGAATGCGGTAGTGAACTTTACCCTAATGGTGCTATATTTTCAAAATTAAAATGTCATAAATGTAAAGACTGCATATTATTTATAACATTACTATACAAAAAAAAAATCAGAATTAAAACCAATTTTTTTTTTTATGTTGCACTTCAAGTATACAATAGTCAAATATGTTTAAAAATACATATATACAAGCAACAAAGATTACAAATTATAAAATTATCATAGAAAAGCCTTTTTCGGCAAATTATGTTTTTTGCCCTTTTCAATATGTCTCCACGATTTAAAGCACATACAGCGACATCTATATCAATATATGAGAGAAGACAGATAAACAAATAGATATCTGACACGATCTATTATGTTATTTTTTTCTCAATTCTACTACAAAATTACTCTATTATATATATTGAATGGATATATATCCACATATATTAATTAACTAACTATCCATTCTTTATCCATTAACCACTTATTATTTAACTTAATGGATGTTTTGTATATATTCATACAGTTGTTTTTATTATACATAATATAGTTTGTTTCATATATTTTACTATTAACATTTTTAATATAATCAAGAACACTTATATTATCAATACAATTTATTTTATTTTATGTCCGTACTGCAAATAATGAACATATGCAGTGCAGACATAAAATAAATTGTATTGATAATATAAGTGTTCTTAATTACATTAAAAATGTTAATAGACGTAAAATATATGAAACAAAATATATTATGTATAATAAAAACAACTATATGAATATATACAAAACATCCATTAAGTTAAATAATAAGTGGATAATGGATAAAGAATGGATAGTTAATTAATTAATATATGTGAATATATATCCATTCAATATATATAATAGAGTAATTTTGTAGTAGAATTGAGAAAAAAATCACATAATAGATCGTGTCAGATATCCATTTGTTTATCTGTCTTCTCTCATATATTGATATAGATGTCGCTGTATGTGCTTTAAATCGTGGAGACATACTGAAAAGGGCAAAAAACATAATTTACCGAAAAAGGCTTTTCTATGATAATTTTATAATTTGTAATCTTTGTTGCTTGTATATATGTATTTTTAAACATATTTGACTATTGTATTTATAACATTTATAAACTGAATAAATCTCACAAACCATTAAAACATACTACAATATTTTTAAAAAATAACAAATACGATTACTATCTCAATATAAAATTCAAAATCAAATTTAATAAGTAGTATTCATACATACTTATAAATATGCACAAAATGTAAGAACGTTTGTGGAAAACAAAAATGTGTCAATAATAACTAATGTACCTTTATGACTTCAATTTCTCATATTCACACATCTGGAACAGAGAAAGCTAAAAATAAATCTTTTTTTAAAGAACAAATATTAAACATAAAAATATTCTTTATATATATTCTAATTCCAGTAGTTTTAAACTTTTCTTGAAAAGATATAATTCAATATAAATAATACATGGATATTGGGTAATAAGGGGTCAGATTGACTTAAGGTCAATGTGAGTATGTCAATAATATTATCCATCATCAAAAGCTTTGAGCATTTTATCCTTGGATTTTCAATGATATGGATGGCTGAAGAGTTGGAGAATGGAAAAGATTGAAGCCTGTCTATTATAAAGTTTGAAGATTTGCTATCTTAATATAAACTGAGCAGTGTTTGTATGTATGTGTTGAGATGGTAATCTGGATCAACTGATGAGTGTTGGTTCAGCATGAAATATATATATTGGAGATCATTTATCTTTTTCGCATGTATGTGGTCATGTATATCAGTTATATAAAATGAATTGGATAGCTATGGGAAATTTTAAAGTCTGAATTCAAGTCCTTTGTAATTACATTAAGTTTAGTATAGGCAATGTACAAGTATTTAAATATTATCATCATCATTATCATCAACCATTATCAATACACTGCAGGATGAAGGTCTCTCCAAGTTCAATCCATCTTCTCTGATCTTTAGCTTCTCTTCTCCACATCGCCCCTGCACACTTTTTTATTTCATCCATCCATCTCACATATGGTCTCTTTCTGGGTATTTTATATTATATAGAAGTATATTGCAATCGAGAATTTGGAACAAAAAACTTAAATTTAATATACAGTTACTGTTATAGATTTAAAACTTTTATTCCAATTTATTTTTGAATAATTTATATATTACTCATGTGAGTTCTAGTAAGAAGATAGTCTATTAATCTTAATCTCACTTCTTAAAATAAATAAATCCTATTGAAAAAATTAATACATGGTGGATTTTAATGTTATTAACATGTTAAAAAAAACTAAAACTATAGTTTTGCTTTAAATGATTACAAATCCAAGTTATATTTAAAAATTGCAGATAAAAAAAAGAGATATTCCATTATTTTATGTTTTATTTTTAAAATTGAGGAGTGAAGATAACAAAATAAGCATTAAATTTCTGTTTTTCTAATTCACAACTTGTGTTTATTATTGTTTATGCAAACTAATTTTTGTGTTTTTTAATCGGTATATTATAATGTTAATCATATTTATAATTTTTTCAAGTTTATTAGGTATGTCATGGATTCAATTAAATGTTATTAACAATATTCTAGTGAGAATGTGGCCTGAGCTCAAAACAAACTCATTCATTGTGTTAATTTTTTTTAGTAACAAATCAGTTATTAAAAAATAAGGTCTTCTTTATATAGGTGTAATCTAAATATATGTTTTTAGAAAAAAAAATTTTAATAGAACATATATTTCAATATTTAAAAAATACTATACAATTTTATTATTTTTCATTTTTTATTAAAGTTTGTCATCAATCTTTATTGATGAATTATAAAGGCAAATAGTGGCAATATGTACAATTGAAATTTTGAGCTGAATAGATGCAATAGATAATTTTGTTGAAGATATATGAAAAAGAAAAGCTCTATGGAAACTAAATAAAATTTTGAGAAGCTGCAACCTGCAATGGATAGATAATAGCTGAAAATGATAGTGTTGATGACTATATATAATACACTTATTCATTGATTAAAAAACTATCCAGAAACAATTAATTTTGATTAATAGAAACACTTTCTAATTACTCAATAATTTATCCATGTAAATGAGAGGGATCAAATTATTGAAATCTTAGTTAAAGAAATTTTTTTGTCTAATATTCGAAATACCTTCAGATTATTATTTAAAATAAAGAAAAATGTATAGCTGTGCCAGAAGAACTCACGTTGGTATGTGTATATATATATTCTTGTTTATATAAGAATTATTTTTTTGCCCTCCCCTCTCTATCTCTCTTCTTAACTTATGTTTTAAATTAACATTAGTAAAATTAATGGCTAATTATTACAAACTTTTAATATATATTTATAAATGAATTTAAGGTAGTATGTATTTAATTAATATATAAACAAATTTTTATATATATTAAATTAACTATCAACAGATATTGTATGTATCTAACATCATGGGAGCAGTACTGTGAATGCACTTAATGGGTTAATTGCTATTTATACTTGAAGTTTAGAATTTTCTTGTAACAGATTGTTGTGAAAGCAATAAAAATATACTGCATAATGCCTACATTTAAAAAAAGAGGAAGTTGGTTGCAATTAGTTGTGTATACATTTTTTAATGTAATAATAAATGTACATATATATGTTGTCATAATTTTTTTACACAATTTATATACATATATATTGGTAAAGAACAGTAAAAAAGAAAGCATTAAATGTAGGTGCAACAACCAAGAGCAATGTTTCTTCACCAAGAAACACATTGAATTCATATATATGTAATATTAAGGAAAAACATCTAACATATGATCATATGTTTTTTTATTGTTTATTCAGTGACAGTCAAGTAAATAAATAACTAGATAAAACATCTGAATTAAACAATTCAGAATTATTTTATTTTTTAGTTATTAAAAATATTTATTTAAAATTATAGAATCAACTTTATAAATCTCACAAGGTTTGCTTTCTAAAATTATACTAATCAATAAAGTATAGTACTTTTGCATCATATATTAGTAAATTTAGCAGAATGGCTCATATTCTTTGAAATGATCTTATAATTTTTCCTAATTTGAATTAAAACTAAATGCTATAACACTCACAAACATTATATATTAATAGAGTAGTATTGTTTTTATATAGTTTTCTATATGAGTTGAAACTTAAATTCAAAACAAAATTTGAGGAATAAATTTTATTATGATAAATATTGCCTTTATTAATTTTTCATTGAAAATCCTGAATAGTGGATCATTTTAATAATCATGTCCAAAAATTTTTTTAATCTGTCTTGAGACAGGTTGAGCAGCTGGCTATTCAATATGATAAAACAAGTTTTAATTTTAAGATATTACTCATATGATTTAGAAATTAGAAAACCTAGACCACTTTTATTAGCAGGAGTCCATGGTTTTTATAAATTTCATGAACTTTTGACTATAACATTTCTTTGACATTTTATTTAGCACATTTATGATTTGAGCAAAAAAGCTTACATTATAATCATAATAATTAAAAATATCTTTAATTAAAGGGTATTCATTATTAGAAATTTAATCAAACTATGGCTTTCTTAGCCAATATATTCAGATTTTGTTTAACATAATAATTTTATCAGTTACTTTTTATTAATTTTAATTTTGATATATTTAATGATAATTCCTCTGTCTAATAGCTGACATAGATTAGTGAAATGGTAAAGTGTCAGATTTTGAATCTGGTTCTAATTCTGGCATTTCCATTCAAACTTCTCTGAACTCCTCGGTAATAAAATCATTATTTTATCATCATCATTATTATTACTTAGTATGAACCTGTGTAGTTGAGCACATCTGTGATTCCTTCATGAATTAAATAGTTAACAATTTGGCATTTTTTTTTGTTCCATCTGGTGAGAGGTTTTGAAAATGCCCAACCTTCATTACTGTATAAAATCTCCATTTTATACTCAAACTTAATAAGTTTGACTTGATTTCTCATTAATTTAATTTTATATATAAATAATATTCTAAAAAATTGCAAATCAACAATGTACCATATACATGATCAGCCAAGTTAATATAAACTTTTTCAGAAATGAATGAAATGAAGTTTTTGTTTTTTTAATGTGAATGAATGAAGTTACATTTATGATAGATATATTAAGGTTTACTCTAAAATCTGATATTTTCTTAATGCAAACCGAGCATTGATTATATTATATGTGTGGGAAATGATGATCCAGACCAAGTGATTACTGTGCTGGTTCAGCACAAAATATGTATATTAGAGATCATTTATCTTTTTTGCATATATGTGGCCATGTGTATTGGTTGTTTAAGATGGAGTTGATGACTAAAGAGAGCTTGAAAGTCTGGATTAAAATCTCTTCTAATTTATACAATTAGAATATTTGCTGGATTAAAATCTCTTCTAATTTATACAATTAGAATATTTGAAAAGATTTTAATACTATGTACATTGTGATAGATAATGATGTTCCACATATCATAAATATCTTTGTTTATATTATGGTCAAAGTTATTAACTTCTATTTTTAAAAATAAAAGCTACATGAATAAATTGGAAATGTGCATATATATTACTTTTGTTTTAAATAATAATCACCTAGTTAGTGTGTAATCTTTGTGTGAAAATGAGACCAAAATGAAGGCTTTTTTTTTTCTGTCAAACAAAAGCAATAATCCCTAAATCTAAGCTGAATGTCCATAACATACTGATCTCTTCAGATTTTTTTTAAATAAATGGGAATTTTGGTAATATAAAAAAACTAGAAGTCATTATTATTTATGATAATGTTAATTAATACAGCTTTTTAAAATTGTGGAACAATCATGCTTTTTTTAAAATAAACATTACATTTCCTAATGAGAAGAAAAGAAAGAAAATTAAAGGTTTGTGTTACTGTTCTTTTAGATATATAAAATAAATAAAAATTTTATTGAACAATTAAATTAAACTGTTATATCTCTAATTTGAATGCTTGGTCATCGTGAGTTTTCTTAACAGCTAATCATATTATTATTTTAGTAATAAATCAAAAAATACTTAAGATCTGCTATAAAGATTGGAGGAATTTAATATCTGTTATTTATTCTGAAGCATAGTTTTCATGTTAATACTACTAAATTTATCTTTTCCTAAAAGTCCTCATTGCATTTCAATGCTTACATATATAAGTTCCTAAAATTCCTTAAATTATTATATATAAACTCTGCGAGCCAAAATGCTTACTTGCTTGTGAAAATTCAGAGTTATTGTTATACTTCAAATTTTCACACATATAAAATATCTATATCTACTTCACTATTAAAGCAATTTAACTTTTAGTTTAAAGTGGCTCAGATAAATAATACGGTTATTACTTAAAGACATGGTTTCGGGTTGCAGCCCTACCTGGGTACATGGCAACTATATTTTTATCTAGTGCTTGCCTGAAAGTTTGTGATAATGGTATTTTAGTAAGTATTATATGCTGGTCTATTTCCATAATCTAATATTAATTGTTAAATGTCTTTAGAAAAATTCAAACTTTATTTCAATTTTCCAATACATTCAACTGTGAGTAAAATAACATAGTATTTTGATTGGTATTTAATCTCTTTTTCAGATGTGGCTGTTTTGGAAAGTGACAGTACTAGCATGGGAATCAAACCTGGATCCCCAGATTAAATAAATATTGAATTTAAGATGATGCTCTAAAAACTAGTATATTTTTTCAAAGCCAAAATTTGATAGAAATGAAGAAATTAGAAGGATTCTCATAGATAAGTATACAAAATTTTTACTGACTATCATCATTGGCATCTAAAGATCCACCTTTGATTCCCATGTTAGTACTATTAGGAAGCATATCAGTAAAGAAAAGATGAAATTAACACCACTTGAAATATATTATATATTAACATGTGTGCTATTCATAACAGCATTGGAAAGTTTAAATAAAGTTTGAATTTTTCTAAAGACATTTAACAATTAATTTTAAATGCTGGAAATAATCCAAACATGTAATTAATACTTTTATCCAGATTATTACACAGAAAATTTATTTATAATTGATTATTTGTTATATATTTATTAAATGTTTTATTTGGAACTGAGTCTGGACAATCGGGAAAAGATTGTAGATATTAGAGATGTGAGTTTAGAAGAGAATAAGAGGGCAAATTGGCGAGATAAAATTAGCAATGAAAAAATGTTGTAAAGAATAGATGAAAAATTATTTATCAAAGAAAATTATGAAAAGGAATTGGATTATGTGTTAAATTAAAAGCAAAGAATAATAAAAAAAAGTTTTGTAAAAGATTGCGTAGAATAAAAGAATGGGAGAAAATAGTAATAATTAGATTATTATTGGCTTGAGAAATCATATGATGGTTAGATGCCAGAAATAACAGATGAACTTCAATTCGTAAGTCTTAAGCTTTCAGGTCTGTAAGTCTCTCACTGCATTAAACTCTCAAGGGAAATAAAAAAAGAAATTGATTCATGATTTTAAAATTAGCAATAATTATGTTAATTGTAATAAATAGAATAAAATAAAGAAAGATTTGGGTGAAGAAAGTTAGTTGAGTGTAAAACCTGTTTTTATCAGGTGATATTGATGATGAAAATTAATACATTTTGTTAACTTAAACTAGAGACCATCATCATATTTTTTACAGCTTTGTGAATATATGATAAAGGTTATTAGAAGTGTTGAATTATACTTAGTTTTTGTTTTTTTGTATAAACTTAATTAAAAGTGGAAATGATTAACTTATACAATTGTTATTGCTTTTAAGTCATTGCTAAATGATTCTTTATGTAAATTATTGATAACTTTTTTTTTTTTGCAAATTAAGAGATGATATCTTATTGAATAATTATTTGACAAATCAATTTTCTTTGAATCTTTTTTAAAAGAAACCTATTAATATTTAAATGCTCAATTTATAAATTAAAAATACAAGAGCCAATATATCAAATATTTATATAGTTTTAATAATGTAAAGCTCATAAATTATTAATTTATTTTTTTAATGGTTTAATGTATTTAAAACTCAAATTTAATTACTATTTACCAATATTTTATTAATCAGTTGCATTGTGGAATTTGTATGAACATTTTTAAAGTTTATAAATTGCTTTCTAGAATGTCAACGGCGTCTTAATTCATGTTTGGAAATATAAAATCAATTTGAATCGATTTATTATTATTCTGTTCTACATCTCTCAATATTTTCATATTTTCAAAATATTTATCACGTATTTCTAATTCTTTATGTTTAATTTAAACTCTTTTTACATTTTATTTTTCTGAAATCAAAGTGGCAGTTGATCAAGTAAACTGACAGTATGAAAAATAAAACAAATATTATTTATATTTGTTTTAAAAATCGACATTTAATGAATGCGAAAACTCAAAACTCTAGTTTCAATAAAATATAATTACAGACATTTTGTTTTAGTGAAATAAATGAGGGCACTAACAGTTTTACTTGAAGCATTCGTAGTCTTTGAAACATATTTATTGAATGTAGCTTAATGTTAAGTTGTGAAAACGAAGCAGTTTAAAATACTGCAATCACTTATTGAAAGTTATACTATTTAAATTTTTAAGAGATAATTTTAAAAATAGATAATAGTATACATGTAACTAAATTTTAATGGAACTGGAGAATTTGATTAACAGACATATACACTTTAATAGGAACACATTAAGGTTTTTATAGGCCTTAAGCACTCATGTTTAACTTTCTATTTTATCTGGAAACAAAAGCACCTTCTTAAACTGTCTAATCAATCTTACTAATATTTTCTATGTATTTAATTTGAGTCTTGATGCATTACATCATTGATTATGTTCTGTTGTTATATTCAAGGAGAGCACAGCATCCAGACAATAGTTAATCATCATAGACTTTCAAACAAACACTAAGTGTTCTAAGATATGCTTCTTCATTTGTCTTTATGAATATATTTAAATTTAGAAATTTTTGTTTTAAAATATTTTTAAATTTTTATTAATAACTCAAGTAAATTTTATTTTTAAAAATAGTTTTGAACAACTATTGATTTCAATTTAATCAAAATGAAAATTTGTTACCAGCAATATTGAAATATGACTTAAAATTTACTGTGTATTCAATGAAATGAAATGTATTATTCACATAATTTCAGATCAATATGTATTTTATTTTAATCAAGCAAAAAGTGAGTAATCAGAAGATTTATCAATTTAATCATTTGAATTTTGTTTTTGTTTTTTTTATTATTACTATTATTATTAGTACTTGGCATATTCATAAGTTTATTCGGGCTATTTATACCTCAGGAATTAAATTCATTATGTATTTGCAAGAGAATTTTTTTAAATAATTTTATTCATATACTTGGCCTTGCTTTGTAATAGTAATTTGTATTCTAATTGAATGAGTAATTTTGAATGTAGATTTAATCACTTTTATACTTTGCCTTTGAAATTATATATTAAATTCATTCCTAACATGAATCCATCACAGAAATAATGTTATTTTTTGAAACCTAACAATTCTAATAAAAGAAATATAGAAACTAATCTTAAATCTAGATAGTTGATGCATTTTTTAAAAGTTACTACAATTTTTTTATACTTACCTTTGATGAAATCTGTAAACTTTGCAGTCAAAGAAAAAGGAAATCATTATATATTATAATGGTCCGATGGAATCGAGTCTTACTGTATCTGCTGTACAGAGCGCCACTAGGCCATTTGAACCTAGAAAATTTATAGAGAAGGCAGATACACACTGTTAAGATCTTATTTTACATATATTTTTATTCTGACTGTCAGCCCAATACCACTAGCTCAAAGAGACACAGAGATTTATAAAATATAATTCTCAAAATATTTTTTTCAATATTAACAAAAATAAAAGAAGCCACTGCCAGTAATAACACACACAAACATTTATTTAATATATATAAAATTTAGCATTATTATTTTAGTATGTTTACTTTGGCATTTAATTACATTTTTAACTTTTATTTTTGAAGTTCACACAGATGAATTTAATATTTTATTAAAGTGTCAAGTATGAATAGACTACATAGATTGCATTTGAAAAGAAAATATTCTATCCCTTATTTAACCTTAGGTCAAAAGTTCACAGTCAAACTAATGTCAATCCATCTGATACATCGATGTATTCAATGCAGCATGAATACGACAGCACAGATACTGTACTGTCAGGAATGTACATCTGAACAGCATGGTTATAAAAGACATTGGCTCTTGTCCAGAACAGAAGTACTACATCTGTCTGACGAGAAGAGCAATAAAAAAACTCCATAGGAAGGGACTGCATTTTCCATCTTACTATCCCCTTCCATAGGCTAAGAAGGGATGATCTAAGGAACAGGGAATACCGTCTGTCTCCGTTGGTCAATAAGAAAGGCTTATTTCACCCGAGTGTGGTGTATAGGCAATCCTGCATATAGTGGACCTCATACTACATTTACTAATTACACCAATATATCCAATCCATTGACCAATTTAACTGCAAAACAAATAACCCAAGATTTACCCTTCCTTAATTAAACTAATATAACTTTATGAATCTATGCAACCATTTACACCCGACTTAAATTTAACATTTATTACAAGTTGCTTAACAAAAAAAAAAAATCATAATTAAACTTAAAAGAACAAAAAAAAAATGGAAATGATTTTTAAAAAAAATACATCAAATAACATTATTAATATTAATTTATGTTGGTCAGATAGAATTCTATTTGTATTATTTACTGAAAGGTTTAGAATTTAGAGTTATTGTTTTGAAAATGTTCATAAAGTTCTTATGGTTTTTAAAAAGTTCATCTTTATCCATTGCTTACCATTTGGGATTCAGCATTAATTCCCCTGATGTCCTGTGGTCCACAATAAAGAAAACGATTGGACATTTCTCTTTCTTTCCTTTTTTTTTTTTTAGCAAAACTGAAGGGATTGAAGAGTGCATCTTTTCAATCCCTTCTTCTTCAAATCTAGCACACCTCTGCTTTCACATCTCTATCTTCTCTTAATTAATTTTTTTATTTCCAAACTTTTCCTTTTATTGCAAACTTTTGGATCCAGTGGACATTACATCATGACGATGATGATCTTTTCATTGAGGTCCATTTCCCTGAGGGATTTCTTTTATTGACTATTAGTTTCTATTGTTTTTTCTCCTATCTGACCTTTGCTTATACATTTTGAAATGCCCAAGGGCTAGCTTACTTTTAACTAATTAAAATAATCATTTCCATTTTACAATAGCATTAATTAAATTATTGTACATTGTTTTTTTATCTTTAAATCTTTCAAGTCTTTTTCTTAATATTTAGTTTTAAAACTTTTTCTTTTTTCTTAATAAAGTTTTCTTTTAATAATTTTTCATCTGTGCGATTTTATATATTAGAGTTTAGATGATTTTTAATTTTCAATTTTTAATTCTTAAAAAAGAAGTTTTTATTTGCAAACTTTTATTTTTCATGTTTAATTTTTTAAAAAAAAAAATTTAATGGCGTATGTGCCTGTTACAATATATTTAAATAGTTGCATGCCCCCCTCCCACTGCAATTTGCTTATTTCTCATTGACAGATATATTAAAAGTTGGTTTTTTGGTTTATTTGTTTTATAAACATCAAGATCTATTTTGTTTCTAAGATGATTTTTTTGATATTGTAGTTGCTAATTTTGTTTTTGAGCAAAAATAAATAAATTTGTATCTAAGTGCATTTTAACATTTTTTGCTGAAATAATTATTGATAGAGAACATGGTCAATATCTTTGTATAAATTGGAATCTATGAAGTATTATGTTCATATTATTTTTTGAAAAATGAGTGTTTTCTTTCTTTGTCAACTAATGTGATCTTTATTCAATTAAGCATCAATCACTTGAAATCCTTAATTCTATGGCTTTTGGGATTTGTAAATTTTTTAGATTTCAAAAATGACTTTTATTTTTCATTGTAAACCCATTCTCTGCTAATATAAAGGGGGGGGAATCATTTTACTACAATTACATTTATAAGTATTGACTGATTAATTTTGTTTATAAATATATATTACAACTAATTTGAAGATCAGCTTTGAAATTTTGTTGGATAAAAAATATAGGTTATAATAAATTTTTGGATCATTAATATACTAATATTTTAAACATTTTTTTTTTTTAGATTTCTAAACTCTTTCTAATGTCATAAATGAAAAAGAAGCAAGTTAATTTGGTCCTGTGATTTTGTCCGTTTACACTCTTTTCTATATAGGATATTTATATATTTATTTTTCCTATAATTCTTAATCATAGAATGAAATGAATGTTTTAGATATGAAACATATATATATATATCATATTTATCCTAGATAATCAAAGCTTGATGTGGTTGGAATACTGAATAAAATATGAAACCTTTAAATATGGATTAGATATTTGGATAGTGTCTAAATTAATTATAATTTTAAAAATATTTTAGATAGATTTTAAAAATCTAAAAAAAGCTGAATAATTTTAAAAAAATATTCTCTGGTTTGTTACTGTTCATTACAAAGTCTATGTATTCCTGTTTGAAAAATATCTTGAAATGATAAATATACATCATATCAAATGATTTAAAAACATTCACAATAACTGTTATTGCATCTTTTAAGCTGTATCACCAAAAAGGTAACTATCAAACAAATATTATTAATTGTAGCATAAAAAGAGTACTACATGAATAAATTAATATAAAACAAAATCTTCTAAACAGTACTCAAAGCTGTATAATAAAAATCATATTTTCTCTGAAACTTCTGTTATTACAATGTTGCAATCTAGATATAAATCTTCCTAAAGTTACAAAATGGTGAGATCTGCAGTTTAATCTAATTAATGAACTTACATAAACAAAATTATAGAAATATCTTACTGACATAGAAATGAGGATTTCATTAATAAGTATTACATTATTAATATTATAATAAGAATAGTTGTACCAACTTTGAGTAAGTTATTTAAATTATATACAGATGCAATGTTTATGCAAGCCTGCCAACCACAGCATTTAATTCTTCCAGCTATAATAGAGAATCTGGTATTATAAAAGTTAATGTATTTCAAGATTGTCTATGTCAAAGAAATACTAATTAAGACTTCTAAATGTAAAAGTATAATTTTGTATTGTTTGCCTTCAGCAATTATAAATTCCTTTAAAAACATAATACTCAATAGCCAAGACTAACATAAAGATTAACATTGTGGCCAAATGTCAGAATGGAATTAGTAATATTAAAATAATATTTTGAGCTATATGTTTAATATAAAGGAAATTAACAAGAAGCAAGTCATGTATTTGAAGCATAGAAATGTCATATCAATTATTGCATTGTATGAGAGTTTGAATTAATCCAGAATTGTATATATGATGTCTTGTCATATTTGAAACATCTTTATAAAGTATATATTGTTTGAAAAGCTGTATTTTTATTAATAGAATTTAACATAAAGGACGATTTGCATTTAACAGGTTCATAAATAGTGATGTTTAATTTGTTGCTATTAAATGAAAGAAAAATATTTTTGCTCTCTTTATATTAGTAAGTTGTGTCTTGCATTGGTGGTTGAGAGGTCAGCGTGACTGCTTTGCACTTGCAGGCAGTTTCCCGAGTTGCGGGTTCGCGTCCTAGCCAATGCTATGACACTTAAAAAAAAAGTTGAAAAGTGTTTAACTTTGAATGACATAATAAACAAGAAAAGAATATAATTTTTGAATGATTTAAAAATAGATAGCATAATAATTTTATAAAAGAATTATTCCATAAAGCATCATCATTAAAAAACTGACTATCCTCTTATTAACTCAGTTACTGGAGAAAAGTGTAAAACTACCTATGAAACCATTCTGCCAATGATTAAAGTTCAATCATTTTTATTCAATTTACAACTGAATTATTGGAAGTAAAGGATGTGTACTACTTTCAGATTGTGTTAATAAAAATATTTTTTGCATTGCATTGTTTTTCATAAAATTTTATATCATTCCTTTACATATTTATGTTTAAAACTGGTGTTTTTGTTGACTTTCTTTAGTGCCTATGAATAAAACTTCCTCTACAATTATCACTAACTACTTATATTGATTCATGTTAATGATATTGTCATAGAATATTTTGTAATGTTATTTTATAGTTTCCTCTATTATTTAAATATATAGGGTATATGAGCACATACTTTCACATGACCCACCACTCTCCACTCTATGTCATAACACTGATACACTTGAACACATATATGTCGAAAAGATATTAGTCTTGCACTATTTATTGTCATAGTATACTATTGCAAATATTGAATCTTGTCTTTTTAGTATTATTTTTAATCTGGGTATTTGTTTATTTGTATGTATATTGAAACTGTTTGGGTTACATGGCACACAGCAATATAGTATTATGGCACACACAGACATATATATATATATATATATAAAAGAAAAGTATATATATATATATATATAGTAAAAGAAAAGTAGAAATAAATACAGACAAAAAATTTAGTAGATATTTTCTACTTTCCTGGAATAAAATAATCCTAGTAAAAGAATTAAATAGTTCTGAATTCAAAATAAAATTTTATTATAAATTAAAACATTTAAAAAGGTCTAAATAAATATTAATATTGTATTATTATTCTGATTTTGAAATTTAAAAACAAGTGTGGTATTTTTGAAATCTTTTAATTAATTAGTAAATTATCTATTTTTAAAAAATCTTTGTATATATCACATCTTGATAAAACTTCAAACTTGTTTTTAAAAAGATTAGTGATTTTTTGAAAAGATAAGATAAAAACATTTTGTAATTTAGTGCTTTTGTCACTTTCCCAATCCAAGACACCACTCTTATAAAAAGGGCTTGATCGATTCAGTTTGGTTTTAATATTTTGAGAAACAGTGGCAAATTGGCCAGCTGCAAAGTCTTGTTTAAAATTTTGAGTAGCAGTTGGCTGCTGTAGTTTGCAGTACTGCTGAAATTGATTTTTTTAATTAGAGAATAAATATGAAATAATTGAAGGCAGGACAGTTGATTTACATGAAACTGGGTCGTTTTTGACTCATTAGCCTGAACAAATGAGGACAAAATAGCTTATTGGCCTGAAGCTTACCAAATCCTAGTCCAAGTGGAACCAACTGCAGATCAAGCCTTACCTGAGCCAAAAACTAAGCTTGCTAAGAGAACACCATCAGTTGCAGGAAAGCATGGATGAACATATATATATATAACTGGTGAGTTAGTTTAAAGTCCTTAACATGACTTTTAAAATTATAACTTAATAACTTAAAATAAAACAAGTAAATGATTTGCTTGAGTCAAATGTCTAAAAGAATTACGATATGATATATATATATATTAAAGAAATTATTTTGGTAATTCCTTATAAAAAGATGACATGAAAATATATATATAACTTAAAATGCCAGTGTAATTTTGTTTGAATTAAAATCTAAAGGTAAAGGATTAATAGATGATTCTATATAAGAAAGATGTTTATAATTAATCAATCATTCAACAATAATCTCAGACTGATTTTATTAGTTGTTTTTTTTTTTCAAAGGAAAAAGCCTTATTATCAAAGCAGTGGATTTTATGTATAGTTTCAAATGAAATTAATTATGGAAAGTGTATTTTGAATAACTTTTATTATTTTGATAAAAATAGGATATATAATATATGAAGATTGTTTAAATTCATTTATTGAAGAAAAAAGAAGAAAAACTAATCAATAAAGAGTAGAACTTACTATAAAATAATGAATGAAATTTATATATTTTCAACAAAGAATAATTGTGAAAATAACATTTAATAACTTTTATTATTGTGCCAAATTAAATATATGGCATAAGCGATAGCATGCACATACATTTCTATATGCCAATACATATATATTAATAGATATCTGTGTCATTAAAATGTTGTCCTCAAATTTAACTCACTCTGTGTGTATATATATCAAAGGTGTGTCAGATAGACACATTTAGATAAAAATTAATGTTTATTATTTTGATAAATTCAAATAGAAAATGAATTTTATTTATGTTATTTATCAATTGTACTGCACTCTGTGTGCATATATATATCAGTGAGTGTCAAATAGAACACATACATAAAATTTAATCATTTTTTTTATTTTATTAAATATCAATTGAAATGTATTCATTTTTAAATTATAAAATCCACATCTGTGTGGATATATATGTATGCATCAATGTAATAACTTGAATATTGTAAATCACATATATGTAAATCATAGTGATATTTTTTATTGTATGTTAATCAAAATTGGAAGAGTTCTAATTGTAGAGCCATATTCTAAAGACCTTATATAATTTTGTTTGTTCTTGTTATTAATCTTGAATTCAATTGTTAAAATTGTATTGCATCATCTCTTGGTCACCATAACAATAATAGAGCTTATATTCTTTGAGCTAGATTCAAGCATGGGCTGAATGTATAAATGGGGATGTATTTAGTGATTTAGGAGCAATCAGTACATCCTGATTTGGCACAAGGATTATCTTCCTCAAAGTCCCTGCACTACATTTTATTTTAGTTTAGTCTTAGAAATGAAGTTTATAGTTGGCCATTATATCAATGGAACTAAGTGGTCAGAGCATTGATGATGATCAGCATGTTTTAATATCCTAGCATTATTGTTTAAATTTTCTGGTTATGTATTCTAATGGATGAGTATTCAATTGGTACATCCAAGTTATGTTTAAATAATTGCCCAAGCTGGCAAAACCTGGTCTTCATGAGACTCATTTCCAATCCAGTCACCATATTGACTGTTGATTTATATTTTTTATTGTTCAAATCCAGTCACCAGATTGACTGTTGATTTATATTTTTATTGTTCAATCCACCAGATTGATTGTTGCTTTATTTTGATTATGGATCATTCCTGATGATGATTGATTATTTTGGGTATTACTCATACTTACTTTTACTGATAATGCTAATTGATGTATAATTATATTTTAGTTAATCATAGTTCCTCTGATGAGTTAACTAACTGATCCCTTCTGCTATGAGGAATAACTGGCTGATCTCTTAAAGCAATGTTGGCTATTTAATAGCCTAAATAAATGCATTAAAACAAGAAGTCAATAGTTTCTAGTATTATATTCTAAGTCTATTTATTGTGTTATCCTATTGTGGTAATATTGGTAGCTTATTAACCATTGAATGAAGATTTTGAAATATATTGCCAGCATTTATTTAAAGTGGATAAGTTCTTAAAACCATGCTATGAATAGATAGGTAAAATATGAAAGGTATAGTAAGTTAAATAAACTCAAGATGATTATAAATTTATATAGTAACAAATTAATTTAAAATATAAAATACATAGTCAGTCCAATAAACTCATGTGAGTAATAAGTTTGAGTAATAACAGATTAAAAGGCAATAATTTATTAAAGTATTAAATAGATCCTAAGAGATCTTCCATTAATTATAATAATATTGTAATAAAATCTTGTTTTGTGTAAATATCTATCACTATTGTCCAAGCTTATGTATGTTTTCTTTATTGTTATTAGTATATTCACAAAACTTGTAATTTTGTTTGACAATATATTTAGTTGTCTGTGGTCTTATTGCTAATCATCATCCATACTATTATTTCTATTGCTATCAACATATTATTTTTACTGTTGTTACAGAAATTAACATCAGTCAATATATATATATATATATATAGTGGATTTTATTCTGTATTAGCATATTTAAATAAATTTTGCACTAAGCTCTCATATTTAAGTACGTAAAGCTTTATAGCTTATTGATCAAAACACTGTTGATTTTAAGCACATGTATTATTTTTAATTAAAGATGAAAGATTTAGTTTCTGGAATAATCTATTTATCTAAATCATTGGATAAATCATTCATTGATCTTGGTCATATTTCCCATGGTCATTAAATTAAAGATAGTTTGTAAATTATTATATTCACTTTATTAAAAGTTTATTAATACTTCATAAAATTTAAAGTTTATATTATTGTTAGTATTGGAATTGCCAAATGTTCTTTATTATTTCCATCTTGTTTTATGATCTGTCTTTGTTTGTTATATTTGGGTAGTGGCAAAATCTCTCTCACTGATCGAAATATATCTTGTAAAATAGTAATATTTAAATTAGTTGAACTCTGAGAAAAGTAAATTATTAATTAATAGTCTCAATTTTGAATCTATTGTAATTTTCATTTCTTAAGTTATATATTATGCGTAGCCTTGACCTCTTATGTTTTTTCTTATTGTTTAATTGATTCTGTGTAATTTTAAGATGTAAGTTCCTTTTCTAGTTTAAAACTTATCTTTTTTAATTTGCTGGTTAAATACTTTGTTTTGGTCAAGTTCAAACCCCTTGCTTTATTTCATTATTATCTTGCTGTTGTTTGACTCAATATTACTTTATAGTTCCGGATCTCATTCTTCATCATCAACATTGTTATCATAGCTCATCCATATTTTTCTCTCTTATTTTTTATCCTCATTTTATCTTAAGCCTTTATCATAATTGATTTACCTTTCATTGATCTCTATTCTATCATCATCTTAATTATTTATCACTCTAACTCATTTTCCCTTTTTCTTCTCATTCTTTAGTCATTCATTTCACTAGTTAATTTTTATTTGTTCTTCATCATCCTTTCAATCACCTACATCTTGATTCATTTATCATCCAACTCATAATTCAAATTTCATGCCCATTTCAAAGACCTAATTATTAACTATTCATTAATATTGCAAACTAAATTTATCATTTAATATTTTTGCTTTAGATCTTGAAGTCTATTTAATCGATGTTTACTATAAACCATAAGAGATGAAGGGCTGATATTTAATGTAATATAAGAATCAGTAGTGCCTTGTAGCCTCTATTTATGGTTACTCATGGATTATTGCTATCTATTGAAGTTGATACAATACAGTATGAGGATAGGGATCTCTAGTGCTTTGTGGCCTTTCTTTGATTTATTGATGCAGGCTCAGCTGAGTCTTACTTGTTTGGTTCAAGTTCAAGTTGAATCATGATTGTTTTGGAATATTAATATTTTAGTCTAACATTATTCTCATGTAGTCAAAGGTAACAATTTATATAGTATAATGTATATACTTAACTTTAGATGTAATTAGAGGGGATTTGAACCCAGACTTTCATGCTCCCTTCAGCTGTCACTACATCTTATATAACCATTCATATGACCACATAATGTGAAAAAGATATCAATAAATATATTTTGTGCTGAAGCAACACCCATAAGTTGGTTCAAATCATTATCTCTCACACACATATGTAATAAGTGCTTATTTTATATTAAGGTAGTAAATCTTCAAACTTTAATGGACAGGCTTCAATCTTCTCCACCCTCCAACTTTTCAGCCATTCATATTAATGAAAATCTGAAAGTGGAATGCTCAAAGCCCTTGTTGATGCCAATATAGTTGTCATACCCATGTTGGCTTTAAGTTACTCTGATCCTTCATATAGACTACTTGTATTAAAATCTAATGATACGATGCTCAAAGTTCTTAATATCAATATTGTTATCATACCCATGTTGACTTTAAGATAACTCTGATCCTTCATATATAGGACCTTATGGATGATTCTTTATATAAGGGATCAGTCCCTCATATATAGTACCGTATGGATGATTCTATATATGAGGGATGAGGGGCTTAAAATCAAAATGGGTATAACAACAATATTGGCATCAACTAGGCATTCCATCATCAGATTATCAATAATATGGATGGCTGAAGAGTGGAGGATGGAGAAGATTTGAAGCATGTCCATTAAGGTTTGAAGATTTGCTATTTTAATATAAACCGAGCACTGATTATATATATGTGTGAGGGAGATGATGATCAGGACCTATTGATAAATGCTGATTCAACAAAATATATATTGGAGATTATTTATCTTTTTCACATGTATGTGGACATGTGTATCGATTATATAAGATGAAGTGAATAACTGAAGGGACCTTGAAAGTCTGTGTTCAAATTCCCTCTAATTCCATCTAAATTTCAGTATATACGTTATATTTGTATTCAAATATTACAGATTGAGCCTGAATTCTGCCTATTCTGTGTATTTAAATGGACTTTTAAGGCTCTATATATGGAGAGATCAGAGATACTTAAAGTCAAAAACATGAGTGTAACAACAATATTGGTATCAACAAGGGCTTTTGAGCATTCCAGCATTAGATTTTTAATAATATGACAACTGAAGAGTTGGAGGATGGAGAATATTGAAGCATGTCCATTAAACTGAGCACTGATTATATATGTGTTGAAGATGGTGATCTGGACCAACTGCTGGGTGCTGGTTTAGCACAAAATACGAATATTGGTGATTATTTTTTTCCATGTATGATCATGTGTATCGGTTATATAAGATGGAATGGATAACCGAAGAGAACTTGAAAATCTGTGTTCAAATGCCCTAATTACATATATATATATATATAGTAGTTTTTGGTTTAAACCATCGTTTAGTTTTGATTAATTCCCAATATTTCGATGAAGTAGCATCTGCAATTGTCAAGGTTAACTTTTCAAAGAAAAAACTTTAGATCTCTAGAGAAGTTGATGTTGACTTGAATACATTAATAGTGTAATTATGATTGCTAGCTATTGTAATTTTTTTGGGTGGGGAGTATATATAACGAGAAAGAAGGGGGGATATCGTAATATATCTAGTCATTACCTAAAAATTTGTAATATAATTTTTGCTTTTATTGCATCGTAAGAATTATTACATTTAACAAAGTAAAAAAAACTAAGCACTATAATATAATTATATTAATATTATTTAAGTTTATTCTTATTTTTAGTTTGTTTTATATATATATATACTATCACATTTTCTGATATTATTTTGCTATAGCTTTTAAATACATAAATAATGATTATTCTAATATTAGAAATATTTACAGTAATTTATAAGTCCAGTGAATAAAAGCGCGTGTACAGTATTTTTTTTATATATCGATTTTCGATATTTTTATTATTATTGTTATTTTAAGGGCACAGTTTGACAGGAATTACTGGTAATTTATTTCTTAAAAGTTATTTATTTATTTATTTTTAAGAAAAGAATTCAATTTATGAATAGTATTTTTTTCTCTTATTATTTTTTTTTTTCATATTAAAATAAATATTTTTTTTAAAAAAAGTTTAGGATATACTAAATGACGTGAAATATTGTTTTATTATCGAATACCTGATTAAAAACATATAGATTAATTCAGGCATTAATTTTAATACTAACTAAAGAGAAGTGTATAAGCTAATTTATTATAGTGGTTTATAATTATCATTGTTAAATAGATAAGTAGATAATTAAGTTACGAATATATAGCAATATTCATTAGATTGAAAGAGCTTACTAACTTTATGTCTTTTGTTAGTTTAAAACAGTTTTAGTAGACTCAAACCAAAAGTTCCTTGAATCAGTTCTCAATTAAATAAAGTAAAATAAAAATAAAAATTTAGCTTAGTCAGTTATTCTCAACTTGCTACTTCATTACTCAATCTTCACATGATCTCATAAACAACTTAATCATAAAATTATCATTATTATTATTAGTTTTTTTTTTCTATATATTATTATTAGTTTTATTATTTAATATAAAATCATATAAGTTTGAAATTAAATTGATAAATATTGCATGTGAGCAAAGGGAAGAAATATAAACAAATGTAATCAATATATTTTTTTGTCTAAGAATAAATAAAGTCTCTTTGAAAAATAAATATTTTGGTATCTTCTGGAAAGTAATTCTAATCCTTTGTATATATTTTCTCTTTGATCTCATTTTTATTTCCTGTAACACTTTTCGTTACTCAACTACAGCAATTTTTTTTTATCTTTTATATAATATTTTTAATTACTTTAAAAAAAAAAAATGTAAATATTTTTTATTATGATCCGCATTAAGTATTTTCTAATTTTCAGTTTTACAAAAATTATTTTTTTTATTTTATTAAAAATAAATTTTAATGATATAAGAATTTATTAAAGTTAATGATGTAACTTTAAAATTGCGATATTAAAAGAAATTGCATTAAAAAATTGAAAGCAATAGCAAACTATCACCAATGATGATCAGTCTAATTACTCAATTTTTTTTTTCAAACAGATGACATATCTATATTTCCAGTTTATTTTCACAAATTTATTTTTTATTTTTACTTTTATTTGCAAATCTTTCTAACAATTGAAATAGTTTATATATACATACACATATATATCTGATATGAATTTTTTGTAAGAGCAATTTTTTTCAAATTTTTAGTTATGGGAATGCAGAATTCGTTATATAAAAATTTAAAAAGCATTGTCTTTTAGAAACTTAAATTGAGTACAAATTTTTCAATATGCAACTTATTTTAATCGTTTTTTTTTTAAATCTTTAAAGCTTATTATTTTTACTTGTTAATTATAAATTTATAGTATATAATGGAACAAACTTTAAAAAAAAACAACAACAACAACAAAATATTAATTACCCTAAGTAATTCTGTCTAGTAATAAAAATGACTGTCACCACCTAAGGAATTAATTTTTGAAAATAGTATCATAAAAAAATATCTGAATGTCCAATTGATTAGAACTATTATGTTCAGGATGCTACTTCATTACTTTTTAGTGTCTGACCTCTTCCCCTATTCTGTGAAATTAATATGTGATAAACAAAATATTAATATTTAATTAAAATAGTTGACAAAATGAATTATATACTCTTATTATAGTAAAATAAAAAAATAGTGTTTATGTGGCATTTCAATTATAAACTAAAAGTTATATTTTCAGCAAAATAATAAAATAAAAATTAGCTCAATTTTAATTTATTTTTATAAATAAACAATAGACAACTTCGTAACATGCTTTATGTCTGGTGGAAAATATTATACTAATTATTTAAGAAGTAATTCCACACTTTCAAAATATTTTTAAATATTTAGGCTAAAATAATATAACTGAATGTACTTACTATTTGAATTTTTTATTTTGTAATTTATTTTCATTGCAATATATATATATTTTAAAAAAATAAAATAATGATAATGTAAATATGTATTGATTTTTTTATTTATTTTGCAACAAATACAATTTATTAATAGTGAATAAACTTTTAATTTCTGTTAATAATTAAATAAGAAAAAAAAACCTTAATGTTTATAAATATAAAGAGTTTTCATTTACTTTTATTAATTATAATGTCATACTCTTATTTATATTGAGTTTTATCTTCTTTTCTCTAACAATTATTTATAAAAGTCATAAGTGCTTTTTTTTATCTTTATTTATCTTTTTAATTTTATCATCCTATCTTCTATTTATTTTTATTTTTTTATTACTAATATCTAAGAATTGGTATTTACAAGATATTGGTAAGAATTTATGAAAGTTGTGGTAGTAACAAAACATTATTTCAAACTAGGAAAAAGCAATTAAAAACTATTTTTATGTACCATAGAAAAATTTTGGGAAGACAGAATGCCATTTATATAATTGTAAAGAGTTTTCATTAATTTTATGGTACATGCAATTCAGCTAAGACACTATTTAAGTAAGGATCTCTGATTATATCTTCATTATTCATGAATTCATAAGATCAAAATCAAATAATTTACATTACACTATGCTTCATTGGCAAACTTTTTCAAGAGTCACTATTGCTGCTATCCATAATTTATGTTGCCATTGTCTTGATTTCCTATAGATTATAGTGCTAAATTCATGTAGCTGTCTTTTTTCTTCTGTTAAGGGAAGATTAAAATTAAAGTTAAACCACTTGTGAAAGAATGATTTGTTTTTTATGCACCTTGGTGAATGCTATTTTTTTTATAATCTAACGATTTCTAATCTTATTATTTAATAGATATTATTATGAATTATTTTGCCATATTTTTTTTTCAATTTAAAAAAAAGGATTATTGAAGTTATCATAAGTGGTTTGTTTTTAATTGTAATAGAAACAAGCAATGTATATATAAAAATTATTAGAAAGCATACATTATACACAAAAAAAAAATTAGCCGTTAACCCTTAAATATTTTCTGTTATTTATTGTTCTGGTTATCTTTTCTTTTTAATGCATTCAATTGAAAAGTCACAATTATCAACATCTATAAGAATTCTATCTTACTATTAGTCCTTACCCACATGCAAATGTTTTATTTTTATATTGTGTGTATATATATATTTATATATGTATGTATAAATGACAAGTTTTCTTCTTCAAGGTTAAAATTACTAGATACTTGAATACCATAAACATTAGTGATAATTTGTTGTTGCATGCCATTCTTTTAATATTACTTGCATTAGCATCTCAATTTAGAGTTTCATCTTAAACTTAATGAACTCCATACATACATATTAATAAATAAAAATAAGTAAGCATATTGTTTTGAAAAACTTTTAAAATCTTATGAATACTAACTATTTCAATGGAAATTTAACCTCAGTTAATTATTAATGACTCTAAGTATAATCCAAGTTTTTGCAATTTATAGTCTCTTTCCCACATGATCCAACCACACTTTATTTCATCCTCTTTTTATGATTTATTATCCAGTTTAAGGTTTCATCTGTTTATCTATTATCATCTCTTCTAGTGAAATGTCCATTCCAGACTCACTTCAGTCTCTTAATTTTTTCTATGATGTCACTAATACGTCTTTATTTTCTCATTAATATATTTTATTTTTGGCACCTTTTTCTTTCTTCTAATATATCTCTCTCCTTACTTTGTTGAATGAGAAATGATTTGAAATCTCTCTATTGCTTTTCTGTTAAGTGTCTTTATCTCAGATCCATAATTAAGAACTATTATATGCATTTATTAAAGAACAAAACACTTCTATTAAAAAAACTTTCTTTCAAACACATGATAAATTTTCTTTTAATATTACATTATTTCTACTCAAAAGCACTTTATCCAAATTTAATTTTATTATGTTTCTATCTATGACAATAATGTGATTAACGTATTTTAGTTGTTAAGTTGTTACTATCAATCTTAATTTATTTTCCCTGTAAAAAGCCATTGAATATTACTTTAGTTTTTTTTGCCTTTGCCTTTAATTCTGCATCATCTGATAATCTTGCAATCTTTCTTTAAGCAATGCAACATTGCTTGCAAAACCAACCACACTATCTGCAAAATCTATATAATTTAAATAATCTTGATTATCTTTATTCCTTAGCTTTTCATTTTACTTCAGAATATGCATCTCATAAAACAATTGAAACATGTTTTAAAGGGCTGGAACATCCTGTTGTACATTGACATCAATATTTTTTTTTTTAATGTTACTTTGTAATCTTATCTCTTTTGTCACATTTTGATAAATGTTTTTTTAAAATATGATACTATTCTGAGTTATTGTTCCAAAATTTTAATCACTGCAAAAATGCTTATAGAATCCAATGTCTTTCCAAAGCATAATGCAATTTACTGCACTGTAATCACTTTGAAATCCCATCTTTGTGTTTTTGATTTTAATATTTGATGTAAAAGATTTATATTCATCTTAATAAAGATATTATATTGAATCAATTTATAGAAGAATAATGGCTTTATAATTTTAATATTGACTTTTTTTTAAATCTTAGTATCACTATTGCATTTTCTATTGTTTAATATATCTTTATCATTTAGACATTTGATATATTACTTTTATATATAATATTTTAATAATTTCTCTTTTTGTCAGCTTTTTTTAAAATATCTTTAATAATTCCATTATTTTTTAGATCTTTTCTTTTTTATATAAACTTAATTGCATGTCTTATTCTTGACATGAAATATTTGGAATTTCAAAAGAAGTTGTTATAAGGACTTCTGTACTATGTTTTTCTAAAGTTTTTTTCCCCATAGAATTCTTTTATTCACTTCATGTTGTTTCCTCTCTTTTTAGTAACTGTTATCTTCTTTTTTTTTTTTGCTGAAATAACATTCCAATTAGTATTAAAGGTTATTGTTTTATGTTTTTGAGACTTTTCTAGCTTTTTTTGTCACTTTACAATTATATTTTCTTATATTAACATTAACTCTTTTCTTTTTTATTTTATAGCATGTATTCATTTCTTCTAAAATGATCATTCAAAAATATTTTCCTACTTTTTTTCACTCATTGGCTTGTATATATTGAATATTTAGTGAATATATATATATATATATATATATATATATATATATATACATATATATATATAATATATATATATATATATATATATATTGTATTAGCTATCTGTATAGCAGTACATAAGAGAGGATCAAACCTCTTATTAGACTCCTCACTGATAAAGCTACAAACTAGAAATCTCTGGGGATATTGGATTAGTAGGCATTAAATAGGAATTTTATGCATGAACCTTCTTGCATCACATTAATTAAATGACTTGCACTGGGTGGCACACTTTTATAGAGGGTTCATAATTGTTTTAACAGCTTATGTAAGCATAGGAAATGATGATCATGTGATGTTTAGCAGTTTAATATCACTCCTGCCCATGGAATGATGGTGATGGGATCAGTTTTATATGACTATACAAGTAAATGAGCTTGAATTGAAAATGTCTGTTTTCATTTTGGTCTCATTGTTTTATAGTTAACTAAAAAGTTAAAAAATGGCTGCTGGAGGGTTGCATTAGAACCTCAGATCTAGGTGCAGTGCTCTCAAATTCAAGGCTCCTCACTGATGAAAGCCAAAAGCTAGAAATTTATTTGGGGATATTTGATGATTAGGCAGTAGATAGGGATTTTATGCACAAATCTTCTTGCATCCATTGATTACTATGGCTTGCAATTGTACTACTGTACAGAGAATTTGTCACTGTTTATTCAAAATTTGTCTTTATCTCTTATTTTTGGCAATAAGGAATAAAGATAACACTATTACTAATTTTAAACAATTTTCAAGTTCTAATTTAATTTTTCTAGAGTATTTTTCAAAGTAATCTGTTTCAACTATTAATTAATATTGTGTGTATTATTTTATTAGTGCATGCTAATTACTCATTGTCTGTGTTAGATTTACTAAGTCATAGAAATGTTAGAACCACCAGTTCTGATGTAACTTATTTGAATGCTTCTGTGTCCATTTCTGCTTTGAATTTTTTTCGGAAAGAAATTAGTAGTATCTTTTTTTTCGTTTTTGCAAATTCCACAAGAGTATATTTTCTCTTATATTTGTTTCCATAAACAAATTTACTCACGTCATTAAAATATCTCATGACAATTTTAAAATGTTTTTTACTCTCACAGAAAGCATTTATATTAAAATCCTCTATTTAAAAACAAACAAACACGGAATTATCTGCATTCTTTATTATTCATTATGATTTCATTTTATAAATATCAATCTAAACTCAATAACTAAAGACTTTTGATCAAAAGTCAGTCTGTCACATTGTTGCTCAAACGTCATATGATTTTTTTGAACAATAGTAATTTGATAATTTAATCTTCACAATGTTCCATCTTTTATTTTTAATGAATCCCACTTCACTTCTGTTCCCAATATTTGTGCTTTTATTGTAAAGTACACGTTTACTTTTAAATCGTCTCATCTTTTCTCCTAACTGAACCCGACAATTTATTTCATTTTATATTATTTTTAATGCTTGTAACATTTAATATTAGAAAGGTTTTTTTTCCTTTTTTTTTTTTCAATCTGTGAAAATTAAAATGAAAACCTAATTCAAAAACAAAAACATCATATAGTGTTTTTTTATGAAATCAATAGCTTTTTATTTTTATTTTCGAATGGCTTTAATGCTTAAGATTTATAAGTTCGAGGGCATGGGACTCCACATTCCAGAATCTGATACTATGTCACTATATAAAATTGCACATAGCAGCTTAATAACTGATAAATATTAAACAAACATTGTGGGAATTAATTGTCTACTAAAAATATATTATTAGTTGTACAGAACTAAAGATTATTCATTTATTTCCAAAAATAAGAAAGAATAAAAAAATCTTTATTAAAGCTAATAACATCACTTTATTTTAATATTTTTTTAAAATCTCAAACTTTCTAATCATGTAATGAAATTTTGTTACTAGTCTAACTTGCTTTTAAAAAAAAAAAAAATCTTTTTAGTTCTGCTGTCGTACAAAAGATAAAACAAGTTGATAAGACAAACATTCTGCTTCACTGCCAAACTGGTAGAACTTCTTTAATTAGCAGTCAGATTACCTCTTTTAACCTGTTTTATAAAAGTTTACTATTAGTTTAAAGAAACTTGCAGGCAATTACTTTTTATATTATATCAGTTAACTGAAAAACTGTATAACTTTCTAGGCAAAAAAAAGTGTTCCCTTGACTGCAGTTATTTAAATTTTAATGGCATCTTTCATTTTTCTTTTCTTAATAATATTTATAGTATTTACAAAAATTGTATTGTAACAGAATAAATAAATATTATTAGAAAATAAAATATCTTTCTTAAACATTATATATATCTAGACACAAATAGAGACAGTCGAAAAACTTGTGTTTTTTAGCGCAATCATTTTCATACCCACGTTCTGATATTCGAATTCACTTGATACTCGAAATATTTGTTTGTTTGTTTTTAGAATTTTTAAAATAATTGTCCTATAACAATTCCAGTTAACTATTCAATAATTGATCAATAATGGACATTTTTGATATTCTTAGTAAAGAATGAAGTAAAGAAGGTAAACTTTCCTTTCACCATCTGGCATTTCATTTCCCTCTTTAGTATTATCTTACCTATCACTATTTCTCTGTGGAAGTATATTGGATAGGCCTTCTTATGCTATTTCAATAGCAAATTCTCTATACAGTTGTGCCAAAGCCATAATAATCAATGGATGCTAGAAGATTTGTGCATAAAATCCTTATCTAGTGCCTACTCATCCAATATCCCCAGACTAGTTTCTAACTTGTGTCTTTCATCATTGAGGAGTCTTTGATTTGAGAGCACTGCATTTAGATCTTTGAAACTCATACAACATTCTAGCAGCCACCTTACACACTGTATTGAGAGTTTGCTACTGATTTAACAACTTGTGTACACATGGAAAATGGTGACCAGATTATGTTTAGTGGTTTTATACCAATCCTATAGGGTGACTATGCTTATTAAAAAACCAAAGACATCAAAATGTATAAATACTGAACTGGTTTAGATCTGTATGACTATATTAGTGAATTAGCTTGAATTAAAACCATCATTAGGTTTTTGTTTTGGGCTCATAACTTTATAGTTAATTAAATAGATAGATGCCTGCTGGAGGATTTTGTGACAAACTTTCTAGCATTCATTTATTACTATGGCTTGCACTGGGTGGCACTACTATATAAAAAGTTTGCTACTGTTTTAACAGCTTATATAAGCATAGGAAATTGTGATCATATGATGTTTTAGTGGTTTAATACTATTTTATCACAAATTAGTAGAAAAAATGTTAAATAATATTTTAAAAATATTAAAATAATTGGAAATTTTATTATATGTATTTATGAATTTTTGTTATAGAAATAATTTTCATTATAAAAAGTCTAATTTTTTTGGAGGAATGATATTTTCAGAGGCATATTGATAGGGTGTGTACTAAGCAATCAAATAAATAGAAATCTGATTGTTTAGGGAAATGGATACAGTGCTGTAGTATTTTATTACACAAATTTATTTCATGCATTTTGAATTATTTGTAATTTATTTTAGCATTGAATATCCAAAAATCATGCAATCATTGGGTTTGGGTGCCAATCAACTACTTTTTATTTCATGATGAGAGATATACAGGCAGTGAGGAAGATATGGGTCTAAAATATTTTATTTGCCTAATATGTCAAAAAAGCACAATATGGCTTTCAATATTTTAATTCAAAATATTCAAAACTATAGTATCAATTAATCAACAGTTTTCAATATTGTTTTTGTAGGAATTCCCTTACAGTTTTGTATCTGTGTAACTTATAGATATATTAGGATTAAAATCTAATTTTTTTTTGTAATCATGAAATATATTTTAAGATTATTTAAACTATGTTTAGTTGGGCTGTTTTTCTATTGATTTTGGGTATTTATTTTGTACTGAAATTCAAAGCATTTTTATACAGAAACTATAACTTTGTAAATTCGAATCTGATCTAAAAACTAATATTGAAACATATCTCAATAATTTATGTAAAATTGAATACAAAGATTCAGCTCTCATTTAATTTATTAAAAGGTTTTATGCTAAAATTAAGAAGAGATTCAAGCTAATGAAAAACCTTGGATATTGCTTTCAGACATACCCAGGCCTACTCACTGTATAAACAAAATCTGTGCTGAAACATACAAAATTTGTCTTCCAATCCCTCCTGCCCTGAATCACCTTATTAACAATATAAACGAGAAGCTGCACCTAGAACAAAATTCCCAAGATATATTCGAAGTTATATGCAATAACACAAACTTCTACACAGTTTGTTATGGGAAATCTTGCTAATCTGTTTACGAGAAGTGCACAGCACAGATAATAATATAACCAAGCTAAGACTTATACTAAGGATAAATCCTTTTTTCTTGAACATGAGTCTAAATTTGGAGTCATCTTTGAACTTACATCTGCCAGTATTGTCTGCTCTGAAAGAAATGATGTTTAATGTAAAATTAAAGAGGCCTGGCATATTGCCAACAATATACGCATTCAATAAAAAATAATCTTGTGTTTTACTATCAAAAAAGTGGCTCATTTAAATTAATTAATTTGCATCCTATATTCAAATTTTATGCAAATTCCCATTTTGTTTATTCTTTTATAAAAATCACGATTTTTGGACAACTATTGCTATGAATATGACTACCAGTTAGTCAAAAGCATGCTTAGCATAACATGCTGGTGAAGTTATTAAACTAAGATTTCATTATATGCATTTTGATGTATTTATTTTGAACTAAATTAATATAGTAATAAACAGGAAGGATTCAAGAGCTAAAAGTTTCTGGATACATTTTTAGCTGACAAATGTTGGTGAAAAAATTATCACTTTGGTTTAGATGTGTTTATCCATCCTTTTACTTTGCTGCTTGAACTTTACATGATGATTTCTCAAAAAATGTATGATTTTTTAAAAAATCTATAGAATGTTTCATCTTCTTTCCTCTAATAATTCTTCATAAGATGTATCTGTATTGTTTAATTTTTATTATTTTAATTTACTTTTTTCTGTTCGTTTATATTTACTTTTTGCTAAATTTTTGTTCATCATCATTTTCAAACATTTTGATCCAATTTAGATGGAAGTTCTCACATATAATCTTTTTTTGTTAACCTCTTCTCTATATTATTGCTGCAATTTTTTTTATTTTTCCATCTTATATGTGATTTTGTTCTAAATCTTTTATAATCTCTTGGAATATGGTTTAAGATTTTAACTGTCCATCTTCTATTATCTCTTCTAACAATATGTCTAGTTCAGCTCCATATCACTCTCTTAACTCTATCAGGGGTATAAGTAATATTTGTTTATTCTCTGATCATATATATATATAATTTATAATCTCTTATATTTAGACTATGTATACATTTTTACATATTTTGCAATATAATCTGAAGTCTTTATTTGCTCTTTATTAAGTGTCAGTTCTAGTCCTAAGTATGTTAAAACAATTATATTGAAGCAGTCAAATCTGTTGCACATATTTTGCTTCACTGTCTAGTGATGTTTGTGACCTTCAAGACGGGGTTCGAACTCAGTTGTGTAGTAATAAATCACTAGGGAGTGCAGGTATACAGATGCACATGGTTGTTTACCTTTTGTAGTTAAGCCTTATTTTCATTTTATAATATCAATTTAATTATAAAATATATAAATTTCTATCACATTAAATAATCATGCATGTGTGTGTGTGTAACAGATAAACATTATAATAATGTTATTAAATGCATTCAGATTACATATATATTTTTATTTGTGTGTCATTTAACTTGAGAGGAAGTTTGAGAGAGTAATGGAAAATTAGCAAACAAAAGATGTGCCTTATTTTAATTTAAAAAAGACTTTTGTTGGCATAGATCAAAATGGACTAAAATGAGGCTCTCTCAAACTTATATCTCGTTCGTATTTTAAAAATAGAGGTATCACAGTTGACCATTAGCGGACATCCGGGGATTACCAGAGGCAGTCGAAATGGGTATAAATACAGTCAAACTTTCTAGCTAAAAGACTCTGCATTTGATTTTTAAAAGGTGTTGTAGAACGAATCTATGTCACTCAAAACTTCAACATGAATAGTGAGTAGAAAGAAAGTTTGCTTCCCTGATTTTTCCAAGATCAGATCCATGCTAATGTTCGCTTAAGCCATCGCCACATGAATGCTGCCAAAATGAACTCTCAAATACACTAGGAAAGGATGTTAGCCACTATTTTTCCAAAAATATGCCAAATTGACTGTATTTCTCTAAAAATGAAATCAACATGTGCGTATATGGCCATCAACTCATCAAACAGAAAGGTAATTCCCCACCACCATATGAACTCTAAAACCTTCATCTAAATATTTTTTTATATTCTTAAACTGTAAATTTCAACCTCCAACTATGTAAAGTTGTTTTGTTTAAATTATATCTTTGTAACATTTCCATAGTGTAGTCTTTCTGTTTATTAAAATGTAATCTGCTTATTTTTCTCAATTGGTAATGCCAAGCTGATTATTAACTGCTTAAACAATGACTTTTTTTTAGCATTAAACTATAAATTTTATTTGATTTTCTAAACTCGATTGCTGGGTTTCACTCTTACTGTCTTATTATTTGTAAATGTGGCACTTTTATTTGATTTTATGTTAATCATACCTATTTTAATATATTAATAATTCAATCTGACAAACCAGCCTTATCTCATTTTATCATTCCACCATTTTGGAATTTTTAAATCGTAAACATAAGCTTTCTTACTAAATTATAAAAGTTCGCCCGGTTGAAAAATATTCCTAAATTGTTTTATCATTTTATGTCATGCTATCCATTATCATTTAAAAGCTATCATTTACTATTATTTGGCACTATTGATTTTGTATTGAATAAATTTAGTATTGAATAAATTAAAGTTTGTGACCTTACCTGTAATGAGTAATTCATTATATGATTAGCCTGCCATCTAATGATGATTTAATTAAATATTTTTTTGTCTCAAACGTATTGATATTTGTTTGGTGAAGGGAGTCATATCTTTCGTTTTTATAATTAATATTCTAAATAATCTTTTAGGCAAATTATGTGCCATTTGGGATTGCTTATATCTTATCATGTTATTACGCTAGACTTGATTACTCTCTAAGGCCTTTATAAATTAGTGTTTCTACAGAGCTGAAAGCCTCGGCATTGCGTATCAATGATAACATTCATAAATCTAAATGTTACTTTGTCAAACTTTCCTTCATTACCAGAATATTTAACAAATGATTTGTGTTATATAAGTATCTACATATGCATGAATAGATGCCTAGAGAAGTATGTACACATATTTATAAATGTTGAAGGATAAAAATAAGAATGAGTATTAAGCATGGATATATGCATAAATATTACAATTATTTTTTATCATCTTGCATTTAATGTGTGCATGTGTAATATATATGCTTATAAACAATATTAACAAAAAAATTTATAGCACATTTGCCAGTTATATCTCCAACCTGAGTTTCAGATCTGGATGGAAATGTAAAATTTTTTGGAAATAGCTAATAATTTTCAAGCAATTTAAGGATTTCTTTTAAATAGCTATCTAATAGTTAATTCATCTTTTATTGGTGGCTAAATGGGTATCTGTCTATTATTAGATAAAAGACAAAAAAAAAAAAAGGAAAACGATAAAATTCTCATCACTCAGGAATTCACTGACTATGTGAGTATTGCTTTATTCTTCTTTCTTTTATGGATATAAATGAGGATTTGTATGCAATGGGGCTGCTCAAGATTACTTACCATATTTTATCTTTAACACACATTAATAAACAAATTAAAATTTAATTTAGAAATCTGACTTCAATGTTCTAAGAGTCATGAAATGAAAAAAAAAGTAATTGCAGTAAAGAATTATAATACAAATTTTGAATTATATTTTTAAATTTATTATTATTTGGAAACTGTAAAATGTCTGAAAGAAGAGCTTCATAGTTTTTATTTTACTTTCCTGCCAATCCAGCAACTTGATATTTGAACAGAGATTGAATGAATCATTGATATATTTCAAATCCCAAATCACCTCAATATTTTTCTTTCAACTAGACAATCCAAAGTTAATTACTGACTATCCAACTATTGGTCAATAAAACAATATCATATATGTTATTACCTGAAGAATAAAGATTTTATATTAATCTGAGTAGGCTAGATAATTGTCAAAGTGCTGATTGTTAAAATGAAAAAACTATAAAAAATTATTTAACAAAAAATTTAAGTTCTCATTGAATGCAAATAATTAAATAAATGTAACAAACTATAAAAATAAATCATCTTTTCCTCATAAGTGCTGTTACACATTGTGATCAATTGGCAAAAATACTCTTGACCCAGTCACAAGATAGAGACTTTAAGGAAATAAGCCTGGCTATCTTATTTCTGAACTCAAATTTTGTAATTGTTTCCTTAAAGTTTCTATCTTGTGGTTGATGCAAGATTATCCTTGCTGACTGAACATCAATGTTTAAAAGTGCTTGTGAGAAAAAGATTATTATTTTCTATGCTTTGTGACAATCAAAAACCCAGCAATTGTAAAATTTATCAAATATTAAATGAATATAATATATATTAATATTTTATAATATAAATATAAAATTGAAATAGTAATATAGACTTTGATTCTAGTATATATAAGTATATGATATATCTATCCAGAAAAGAAATGAAAATTGCTTCATATTCAACTGAATGTAGTTTTAGGTTGAATATATCATTTGATCAATCCAATAAAGACACATTTGCTTTATAACTAAGAACAGTTATTAACAAAAAATCTGAAGTTACTTAGAAAATAAACCCTAACTTTACTCTAGAGTTTAAACTTTGCTAAATTGATAAGTGTATAATATTTCCTTTTTTTGGCTATCTGTTTGTGAAGCTTCATTTAATTCAATGAATCAATTTTTTAATTAACTATATGTATGTATATTGTTTTTTTGCATTAAGGGAGATAGAATGATAGGTAATACAGCATTATGATCAAATAAACATCAATGATATTTACCATTATATGTCACTTCTTTGAACACAATTTATTAAATTTTAGATTAAACTTTAATAATTAAACTCTTACATCATTAAAATACATTGGAACATTGCTTTGTAATTCATAAATATTTATAACTGTTAAATAGCTTAGAACTTTTGATAAATAATTAGAATATAGTAAGATTTAGTTGGCAACTTTAGATTTCTGGTAGAAATGGTATATTAATATTTATATCTTATACATATATGTACAACACATTAAGTTAAAATTGTAATAATGATTAATAATAACAATTATATATAAATTAAGCAGAAGTACTTTTGATTATATTGCAATCTTTACCAATTAAAGTCATGTAGACAAAAAAAAACAGGTATGTGATTTTCCAAGAACTGTATTACAATCTTTAAATTGGTTTATAAAAATCGCTTCTTTAATTTTTCTTTTTTTATGATGACATTTTTCATTTAATATTCTTATGTGATGAGGTAAATTTAAAATTGCAAGATTTTTCATAGTCAAAAAAAACCAAGACAATATTAGACTAATTATTTATAGCATTTTTGGTGTTCTTTGAGGTTTTTTTCCAAAGATATTTCTTGCTTTCCCAATGTATGATTTTTTGCATGACATATAATTTGATTTATCATATTTTTTAGCATTGAATTTCTTACATGCTTGTATAATAGTTGATGTTCTTTTAGTCTTTTTTCCAAAGTGCATCTTGATTCCGAAATGTATATATTTTTTGCATCAGCATATAATTTGATATATTAAATTATATGTGGATGCAAAAACATCATACATTGGGGAATATAATCATATGGAAAAATGCTATAAATAATCTATCTAATATTGCTTCAATTTTCTTTGACCATGAAAAACCTTGCAATTTTAAATTTAATTATACAAGAAGAAAAATATCATAAAAAGCGATAAATTAAAGAGGCGATTTTTTATAAACCAATGTAAAGATTGTATAATAAATAGACAATTTGCTAATATCTTGGAAAATCATGTTTCTGATTTTTTGTTTGTTTACATGATTTCAATTAATAATGATAATAATGCAAGCAAAGGTACTTTTGCTTAATTTATATATTATTATTGTTATTTATTTACCTTTAATATAATTTAAAATTTATACATGGTGTATTTTTAATGGGTAACTTGTTATTTAACACTTTAGTTTTACATATTTTCAATTTATACGATATTAATTGGATTTATGTGTATATAAAGTTTATACAGTAAACATTGAAATTATTTAATAAGATAAAATAATGTCCAGTGAATTGATATGTTTTTAAGTTGCTACTCCAGTTTTAATTGATTATGTGATTAATTACATCATAACTGAATCAAAAATAAAAAAAATAAATGGAATATTTCATTAAATTATTTCGATGTTTACATCTGAAAGTGTAAATCTTCTATTAAATTTTACATACACATACACACATATCTGCTTAACATGTGATTTCTAATAGCTTTGCTTAATTTTTGAACTGACAAATGTAAAAATATATATTCTATTTTTCCAATGTTATCAAAAATTGAAAGATTAATGTAATTTCATCAAGATATATAATAACAATGAAGTTTTACTAATCAATCAATATTTTTATAACAATAAAAATATTGGAATAGAAATTTATAGATAAAACAAAGCTTTATAACTGAACAAATGAAAAAAATAAAAGTTTATAGGTGAAGTAGATATTTTTAAAACAATTATTCATTTGATAAATAAATATTGATATCAGATAATTTATTAAAATATTAATATTTTATTTAATCATAGCACAATACATTTTCAACGCACACATACATATATACACACACAAACTTCTGGTACAATTTTATTTGAAAATTATATACATTAAGACAATAAAAATAATTAACAACAAAAAAAGAATACATAATATAATTATGATAAAGACAGTGGAGTAATAAACTGAGAGAGAGAGAGATGAAAATTGATGATTATGAAATTATATTATTAATTAAAAGCAACAATTTTGTAAACAACCTATGGGCAATGAAGATCACAATTGATTAAGTCTTTAAAAAATAAGGTGAAAAGTGAGAAATGTTTGAAAAAACATTGTGCAAATTATCGAATTAATTTCCGAGTTAAAAAAATTTTTTTGTTAATAATTGCTTGGTGACATAGGGGATTTTGAAAAAGCATTTCAAAAAGAGGATTTTAATTTTTCACAATTTACTGACTGTAAACTTGAGAATGCAGAACTCACTTCAGTTATGTAGTATTTGCTGCAGAGAAAAAAGTCAACCAAATAAAATAATATTAATATAATTCATCAAATAGTTCCAACACTAAATTCTGATTACATCCATAGTAAAATCTTACCATTCAGTTTATAGAAGAAAAGTACCAATGTAAAAAGAATACTTTTCATACATTCCCATTATAACAATAAAAAGTAATGTTTTCCTGAAGGTTTGTGATGATGGTGTTCTAGTTGTATTTTTATATTGGAATATTTCCATCGTCTAATATGTGTACTAAATGACTTTAGAAAAAAATTAACTTTATTTAAATATTCCAAATACATTCAATTGTTAGTAATAGCACATCAAACAAATAGTATATGCACAACATTTCGAGATGTATTATTCTCCCCTCTTCTTCAGGTGTTGCCAGCCTGAGCACTGAGTACTAGCATGGGATTTTAACCTGGGTCCTTAGATTCTTGAGTATTGAATTTTAAGGTAATGCTCTAACCAATTGAGCCATCCTGCCAAAGGCAACACTCTGTAATAATTTCACATACCTCCTAATTTCTCCACTTTTTCCTAAGAGCAAAGTAGAATAGTGGTTTCCATACATTATGTATAGTCACACTAGGTTGGTTTATGGGATTTTTGCCATTGTCACGTGAGCAGCTTCTTTAAATTATGTTCTTTGTACCTTTTCTTCTCTATCCAAAATTTTTGTATTTTTTCAATTGAACATATATTCATTGGCAATAAATATTTTACTCTAGTATTAAAAAAAAAGCAAATAAAAATAAAAACACGTTACAATAGTATATGCTATAACTGTAACCAACAGAAAATATAAATTGAAGAAATGGAAAATGAGAATGTACAAATGGCATAAAAAAGATATTAAGTTGAAGAAATGAAAAAGAATGTATAAATGGCATAAAAAAGAAACCTTAGAAATAATGACAGTAGCAAATGAAAACTAAAGAGGTGTGAATGACAGAAAGGATATAAACCTTAGAAATACTAATGATGATGAAAATGTTTGAAAAAATGGACAATCAAATAATTAACCAATTTAAAGTAAATATAAGATAGAACCAAATAAACTAGACATCCAAATGATAGATCTTCAGAAACAAATAGATATGTTTAAAGAAATAAAAAAATATTTGTCAAAAAAGATAAATGAAAATATAGAAAATGTAATAAAAGAAACAGAGAAAGGTTTAAATTACTTAAATGAAAAAGTTAAAAGAGTAGTTCAAGAGATAAAACAATAATAATAAAAAAAACAAGATGAAAATAAACATTGAATTGTAGATTCAGAAACTCATCAAAAAGTCAAAGAAAAATCAAGAGATTCCAAGAAAAAGCAGAAGGGAAAGTAAATGCACTATATAGAACATTGAGAAGGTAAAAGTCAAAGATGAAAAAGATATCTGATGTAAGATCTATTGATTTGAATGAAAATGAAGAGAAGCCGTCTGAGTAAAGAGAAAGCTACAAAAGATAATAGTCCCATGGACATAGATTTGCATGGAAACTAACTGCTAATTGGAACAAGAATAAAAGCTATATTTAACAATCAATACCCAATACTGATTATTTGAGGTTAAATAATGCATCTGGAAATATAAGGAGGACTCTAAAAGAGACCTTATAATAAAAATAGTTATAAAATATTAAAAAGTACTTGATTTGATTATCATCAGCAGCTTGAAAGTTGTTGATATAATATTACACAAGCTTGTAGGTTTCCTATTCTATTTAGATATAGGGATTTGAACTCAGACTTTCAAGCACCCTTCAACTATCCATACTATCTCATTACACTGATACACATGATCCCATACATGTAGATAAATAATCACCAACATACATATTTTATGCTAAACCAACATCATCAGTTGGTCCAGATTATCATCTCCCATATATATATAATCAGTGCTCATTTTTAAATTTTCATTCTTTAATGGACAGGCTTCAATGCACTCCAACTTCCAACTCTTCAGCCATCCATATTGATCTCAAGTCACTCTGACCCCTCATGTATAGACCTTATCCATTTAAATACATAGAAGAGGGATGGGCAGGATACAGGCTTAATGTATAAATATTTAAAATACAGGCACTCTTCCCATACCTATAACCTAATTGTAAATATAGGGAATTTGAACTCAGACTTTCAAGCACCCTTAACTATCCATACTATCTCATTACACTGATACACATGACCACATACATGTAGAAAAGGTAAATAATCACTAATATACATATTTCATGCTAAACCAGCATTCATCAGTTGCTTGAAAGAGAATTCATATCATCTATATTTACAATTAGGCTACAGATATGTAAAAGTACCTGTATTTCAAATATTTACACATTAAGCCTGTATCCTGGCTATCCCTCTTCTGTGTACTTAAATGGATAAGATACTATGCATGAGGGGTCAGAGTGACTTGAGGTCAACATGGGCATGACAATAATATTGGCATCAGCATGGGATTTGGGCATTTCACCATCAGATCTTCAATGGTATTGATGGCTGGAGAGTTGGAGTGCATTGAAGCATGTCCATTAAAGTATGAAGATTTGTTATCTTAATATAGACTGAGCACTGATTATATATATATATATGTGGGGGGGATGATAATCTGGACCAACTGATGAGTTCTGGTTTAGCATGAAATTTGTATATTGGTGATTATTTATCTTTTCTACATGTATGTTGTCATGTGTATCAGTGTAATGAGATAGTATGGATAGTTGAAGGGTGCTTGAAAGTCTGAGTTCAAATCTCCTATATTTACAATTAGGCTACAGGTATGTGAAGATTGCCTGTATTTCAAATATATATATACTACATTTAGCTGCTTATTATCTGATATTTGTTTAGATTTGTGTAATTTATTTATTATAGCCTGTTTCACAATATATTTTGCTGAGTATCATGTGATAAAATTTTATTTGGATTTTCTGATTTTGCCTCATGCTATACCAATGATACTTCCTTTTACATTTAGTGCAGCAACATATAGCTATTTCACAGCTAAGTTATTTATTTACCATAAGTTTAACCATTTTCTTGTTAATATGTATATATATATATGAGTGTAATAATGCTCAAGACTAAATGGGTTTATAAGTAACCATTGGAAACCACTCAGCACTTAGACAATCCCAATATAGATAACAATCAACAATTTCAAACTGTTTTCAAGGCAACTTTTTTTAGCAATATATATATATATATATGTATATATATATATATATATATATAGAGAGAGAGAGAGCATTGCATAAATTGAGGAATATAGACTTACTGCATTTTCAGATAATAACTACACATACAAATATTTTCTAAGTTGAAAATTTGATCAATTTTCATAGTGAAGTTTCACTAATTAAATTAAAAATGTATATAGCAAAATCTTTTATAGAAATTATTATTATACATATATTAACTGATACTTATGTATCAAACTATTAAAGTACTCTTTAGCAGCAACATTGTTAAATAATAAGATATTAGAGGAATATAGTATCCTACTATCCATGAACTCACTAATCATAGTTTAGTTACTCAGGTAGTTTATATTTATCTTTAGATTCATGGTTGTACTGTATTTTTCACGACTATATTATTCTACTTTATTGTTAATTATTTTTGTTGCTGGCAAAAAGTGTATATTTCAAAATTTGTATTATAGGAGTATGTATTTATACATATTCTCGAACACTAAAAAAATATAGATGAATAGTTGAGATATCTATGTAATGCTTCATTTTAATTTGTTATCAAATAGTGCAATCTATGTGCAATTTACGTAGAGGGTAATAATGTATATTTAAATTAAAAATTGACTAATTTTTCTTATTTTCTAAAATTATCAATTCTCATCAATTCTTTTAAAAATAACTTTTATGAAAAACCATTATAAAAATATTACAAATATAAATCTCCAGTGGTTCAGTAAAAATAATTATTTCACTCGTAGACAATCACTATATATATATATATATATATATATATATATATATATATATATATATATATTGTAACCTTCCCTTCCAGTTTTTTATTACATTTCTACTTTACCCTCTCTTTTCTACCCTCTACTATACTAGCCCAATACTAAACAAAGAGATATAACAACAACAAAGTATGACTCTTTATAGGGTTTGAAACTTGCTAAACATCTAAACATACGATAGACTTTAGGGATGATTACAAGAGAGTGGTTTTAACATTGAGAAGTATATAAACTACACTCTCCAAAGGCATTGCTATTGTGGAAATTCTCCTACTATCATCTTATCATAATCATTAGAAAAATCACCACAACAAACAATGACTAAAATAATATTTCATTTACATAAGGCTTTAACTACTCTTCTATACTTTAATAATCTCAAAATAATATCACTGAAACAAAACCATATTCGACCACAAGAATTAATGCTATCCTATGGCTATCTCAGGGATCATAAGTATTCTATGCAAAATATATTGACACTTGATTAATAATGAAATAAGTGAATCACAAGAGGGATTTTACTGGGATCCAACCATTTCAATAAAATCACTTGTTACAAACTATGATTAACCTCCTATTGAAATAATTAATCCAAATGTAATAATAATAATAAGACAGGGAAATTATCACTCACTATCTACTCATTACCTTCACTTAAATAATCCACTTTATTTTCCAAAAGTTTATTCTCCTATCTATTTTAATCCCAATCACTATAGAATACTTATTTTATCATAATCAAGAGCTTTATTATATAATTATTATCTACCAAGTCTAATTCAATGAAATACTTTTCTCCATTATTTAGTATTCACCCACTGTAACTAGATCCTTCAGAATTATTAACCTTAAAATATATTCGATTAGTAACTTGTACTATGAAATAAAACAATAATTTTAAATTTATGATATAACATATATTTCAACTTAGATTCCCAAAATTAGAATGTGACTATCGAACATATTACTGATTTCTATTATATGCTCTCCATTTGGCAATACTTAATAGTATTCTTGACATGGCTCATCAAGATTTTTTTTATAACCTATAACAATATGAAGTACCATAAATTCCCTTTTTAATATAGCTATCATTTAAAAGCAATTAATAGTGTATTAATTATAAAACATTAAACATAACTCTTCAAATAAGGCATGTAATCAAAATATATGTATAATGCAATGATGATGTGCTTTATTGATGTGACCTTGTGGTGGAAATGGCTCTTAGACACAATGAAAGTAATACTACAAAGTTTAAATCAAAATGGTCACTTATTTGATAATATTAACAAACAACAAACACATATGAACATTATATTAAATACTTCATTAACAATAAAAAAAGCATGAAAACTGTTTATACATTGATAATAAATAAAATATAATATAAATCTTATTATATTATAATAACTTGTAATAAAAGCCTTTTTCGGTAATTCAAATTTTTTTACCCTTTTCAATATATCTCCTACTAATACTAACACGTATACTCCATATATAAATTTTATAAATCTAACAAAATATAAATTCTCAATGGAGCAAAATCAACTATTAAGTAAATCTCATTTTCTTCCATTTGTGGATAAAGACATTAAAAAGAAGATAATTATGTACATATAATTGGCAAATATTAAATGTTCACAAAAGGAATATAAATATAAAAGAATAACTAAAGAAATAAGAAGTATATGTAGAAAAGAGAATGTAATGTTATGTAAAGAAGATAAAGATAATAGATTTGTAATAATGTATTCAAAAGATTATATAGATAAGATAGAAAATGAGATAAAAAAGGATATATAAATTTATTTAAAGATCCTACTAATAATATAAAAAGTATATATATAGAAATATTATATAAAATGGAAGGGAAATGTATTATTGATAAAAATAGGTATGTATTTTTGTATTCATCAATGTATAAAAATCCATATACATTTACTAAAGTAAAAACACAAAAAGAAGATAATTCATTTTACAGAAATTTTGTAAATATATGAATAAATAGATAACAAATATTATGGTGTATGGGGAATTTTGTATTAAAAATACTGATGAAATTATAGACAAGTTAAATATAATAAAAATGAATAGAAATCAAATTATTTTTGTAATGGATATAGAGAAGATGTATCCAAGTATACCTAGGGATGAAAGTATTAAAATAGTAATACAAAAATTAAAAATGTATATAGAGGATATGGAAATAATTGACATTATGAAACAGGGGTTAAATTTAATAAATAATAGCTTATATTTTAAATATAAAGATGAATATTGGAATATAAATAAGGAATGGGTTATGGGATATGCAATAAGTGGGTTAATGGCCTCAATATTTATAAATGAAATGGAATTAAAAATTGTTAAGAATAGAATAATAAATAAAGAAATAAAAGAATATTTTAGATATATAGACAATATTTTAGTAATAGGGACTAAAAGAGTTATAAAAATATATATATAATGAATTTAATAATAATATAAAGAATATAAAGTTTACGATAAAAGAAATAGATAATAAAATAAAATATTTAGATATAGAAATAAAGATAAACAATAATCTGATTGTATTAATTCATTTTATTAAAGAAGATAAAATAAATAAAATAATTTATAAGGATTCACAGCAAGCATGGATGCAAAAGATGGTAGTAATGAAGAATTTTAAAAATGGAAGGGAAAGGTATTAAAAATAGGTATGTATTTTTGTATCAAAAAAATGCTGAAGTACAAAAAGAAAACAATTTATTAAATTATATTCTAGCTATGGATATAATCCTAAAAATATTAGGAATATATTATATGATAATAAAAATAATATTAGAGGGAATAAAATATTAAATAATATAAAATGGATTAAAATTGCATATATAACTAAAATTTATGATATATTACCTAAAAATAAAAATTATATAGATAAAAATATAAAAATAGGATGGTCTAATAGTAAAAATCTAGATATATTAATAGAAAATTATAAAATTAAAGATGATATGAAATATATAAAGGGAACAGTATATAAAATTACTTGCAGGCTATGTAAAATTGTTTACTATGGACAAACATCAAAACAATTAGAACAAAGGGCAAAAGAACATAATAGTGCTATTGAAAGGAGGGATGATAGATCAGCATTATATGTTTATTATTTAAAATTTGAACATAAAATATATTATATTAAAAACATAAAACCATTAAATTATATAAAGGAAATAAATAGAAGGAAAATATATGAAACAAATTATATAAAATATAATATAAATACATGTATGAACATTTACAAAAAGTCAATTGATTTAACAAATGATGATAGGGAATGGAAAGTAATATAAGTGGAAATATATAAATAGAATGATAGAAATAACAAATTATAGGAAATCTCAGCAGATGTCACTATATACGTAATATATATCTTAGTAGGAGATATATTGAAAAGGGTAAAAAATTTAGAATTACCAAAAAAGGCTTTTATATATATATAATTATTATGTTGATGTATTTACAAGTTGTTATTATAATATAATAAGATTTATATTATATTTTATTGATTATAAGTTAAACAACATAAAGGAGTATTATTCCTTAGAATTAAGTAATTGATAATAAATTATTTACATTCTTTACAAATAAACTTCATGATTATTATATACCATTAACTCTCCCCTTAGTTTGTCTTTAAGTTCTTTTGAAATTATAAATTTATTATTTTATTATGTATGCTTTCATACTAATTTGATATATTTGTGTCATTCATGAGTTATCTGGGATGTTCTCAATCATTTTCCATATTACCTAATATTTTATAACTCCCAATATATTGCTAATCTTGTAATAGTTAAATTATATTTTATATTTAAAATTTGGTTTAAAATATTACACTTCCATCTTATTAACAAAGTTATTACTGATGTGGTAAATATAAAAATAATAAAATAAAAGACAATATTTATGATGTATTTAAAATGAATAAATAAAGTTAGGATTCTTTTTTTATTTTTATAATGCAATTAATTTCTGCATTCATTCTCTCTCTTACTCATGTTTTCTGTTAATTTTAGATCTCAGTTATTATTATTGATATGATAATTTATTCAAGTTTTATTCAACTATATAGAAAATTTGTTCTGTGCATGGTTTTACTACCTACAGGCTAATCTGTCCAGACTTAGTAAGAAAAACTATAGAATTTTTTAAAATATTGAGTCTACCTTTGATGCCTCTTATACAATTATTGACCTTAAACTTTATAGATTAGAAACTGATTTTATTAAATACTATATACTAATAAAAATGATGGAGGTTTCTTTTAAATATGAGGTATCATATTTGGTAGACAATCATTTTTCTTAATGACTTTGCCCCAATTTTACCCTGGCTTCTTCCCAAAGCACTTACGGTATGTACTACCCTCACTTATCTGCAGAAAACTTTCCCATCTTCTTTTTCCAATAATTATATGGGCATCACATAGATTGCTCCCACTTAACTATTCATCAATTCTTCAGGAGGATATTTTATATATCCTATCCTGGAATTTTAACTCATCTTCTCCTACAGTATATATTTAGCATCCAATATTCTACCAATTCTATACAAATAATATAATATATTCTTCCTATGAAATACTTTCCTATTCATATTTGTAATCATGTCACAAAACAAATCTATTTTTATTATCATTATCAATAAGATATATATATATATATTGTACCGGGTCGAACCACTGAAACCACTTACTTATACGTATATATAAGTTTTGGCCGGTTTCAAACTCCTTCATAATACATTTATAATCTTATAAATGTTACGTGAATGAACCGGCATGTTCGAGCAAAATGGGAGATCTTATTGATAGCTTTAACTATCAACAATGGCCCATCTCAGCTGCTAGATTCAAACCCCTACTATCCAAATACTTTATTTGTTTCAGGGTAAACCCTGGGGCACCAGCTAGTCTGATGACTAACGTATTCGGGCAGTAGGCTCATAATCCAGCGCTCAAAACATTTCCTAAAACTAGCTCAGTCTAATTTTAATTCAATAAGAAATTATACAAAATTAGTGGTGGAAAGAATTAATAAAAGGTTGGTAAAAAGAATTGACCGACAAATAAAGTTTAAGTTTAAAGACATTTTATTTTAATTAACATTAATTAAGTTTAAAGATAATTTATTACCCAACATTAATTGACTAAATTTAAACATCTTGATAAATCTAATTTAACACACGCACATTTTTAAAGTAACACATTATAACATATATCTGGTGAAAAGCATAAATAATATGTGACATCATTAAATTATCTCACATTCACACACACGCACATCAATAGTTCATTTTATGCATGCTTAAGAGTTCAAATTACTTTACTCGGTAGGATTGATGAATTACAGTGGTGGCTACTATGTATAAATGATAATAAATAAATGTTTACCTAGGATTTTTGGAATGTGGCTATTGCTTGTTGTTGGCTACTTCTGCTGCTTCTGATGGAGTATATCTAACCATTTAGATTTGGACGTTTCTTGAAGAGATTTTATGCGAATCCATTGGTTTTATTCTTGAAGACAGTTGAATGTTTGATGGAGGATTTCTGAGTTGTTATGCAGACATTATTTCACAGGCAGGTTTTGATGATCTTGTTGGACAAAAAGGCTGAAGCATGAGCGTATATTTCCCAAAGCTGCTCAACAATGCATTTTTGTTTCTGAATACATAATAGAAACTGCACTGTTATCTGAACAGAAACAAGACTGTCACTGCAAACTAGACTGAAAAAACTGAACTCCGATAAAAATCTGGCTATTTATGTATCCGAATTGTTTTCATTTTAATATCCTCTGGCAATAGGTGCAATAGGTGTTGTTGAAATTCCATTAGTAATTAATCCTATGACAACATATTTTTGTATAATGTTTAATTAGTAGTAGCTTTCATAAACGTATTGTTTTTATATCTTTAATTAGTAGCCCACTGCTGGTGTGGTTTTTTTAAATCTTTATTTAACTTAATAGCCATCGCTGTGTTTTCCAAATATAATTTCTTTTTTTAACTTTCATTTACAGATTTTTTTTTAATATTATTCTAACATGCATACATTTATTTACACTTGCATGCACATATATAATTTATTATAATAAGCTTGAATGAAAAGAGATTTATATTTTTTTTAAATTTTAAATTACTTATTTTTACGAATACTAATTTAGAAAAACTTTACTTTCTTTTATAACACTTTTAGTTTGACTTTAAGAAAACCCCCTTCCCACTTTTAATCTTTTATTTCAAACTCTTTTACGAAAGATTTTTTTTTATTATAATATTTTTTTTAGACAAAATTATTTTATATACATGTGCCAAATTGGCTTTGGCACAATATATATATATATTAACAAATGAGAGCATGATATTGTCTTACATTAACATTCACTCTTTCTTGTTCTCATAAATATTATATTTTATAACATGTTTATTTTTTTTCTGGGAATCCTATAACTAGCTCAAAATATTCCGCTTTAACACTATATTCCAATCTCACACACTTTTATATTATAACTCATAGGTACTCTCTTCCAATATTTAAGCATACTTTTTTTTTCTAACATAAAAAAATAAAAAAAATTAATATTTTTAACATTATATACTAAACTGCATATATTAATTCTTTAAATCATTATTATGAAGAATACTTTGTATGTATATTTCATATCAAACAAGAAAAATATTAGTAATAAATTTCAAATTAAAATTTTTTTTTTAATAAAACCCATTTTCAGTTTCTATTTTAACTACTTCAGCTTCAAACCGCCATATTGAACTTTTTAAAATACTGGCCTGATACACAATTTTCACAATAACTTCAATTTTAATTATGTTAGAGCAAAAACAATTACATTGCTAGAAACTAGAAAAACTAAGGAAAACAATAAGCATAAAATAAATAGTGATAACTATATAAAAAATAAGGAAAAAAAGAAATTTTCACAACCGAAATAATTATTATTTTATTGTTTGTTCATAATTTGGAAATTAACATTAACTAAAATGCAAATTACATCTTCAGTGATAATTTCTTTGTATTCCTCACAAAAAAATCTTTCTAAAGATATATAATAAGTCTTACCTGAGATAATCCATAGCTTTACAATGTCCGAAAATGTTTCTATAAGAGTTCTTCATTTTTATCTTCTACCCCAACTGTTGCAAATTGTCAAGGCGCCTGGAAGAAAAGAGTTCTCCCTAATAAAAGATAAAAAATAAAAAAATTAAAATTCTAACAGAATATAAAAATAATGAAGGAAGTTGAAAATTATTACTTACCATTATAAATACAATAAAAAAATAAAATGTCATCATCATCATCATAGTACAGGTATATGTATATTATAAAAGTGGTGTATATGTATGAATCATGAAAGTTCTGCTAATGGTTATGGGAAAACTCAAAAGCCTGATAAACAAGATGCACTATTTTGATTTTAGACTTTGGATAAACCAACCTTGTTTATAATATCATCATACTAAATAACCATTGCCAATACAGAAAACAATTTACAAATTTCTCATTTCAAGAGGCAGACAATGATTGCTAAAAAGGTTCTATGGCAGATATTTATATAAAAAAATGTTTATATTCTACCTCTTCCAAGATACGTCTTCCAGAGAAGCATACCTGTTCATATATGCTAATATAAATATGCAAAATATTTCATCATGCCAGATCTTGTTTACCAATTGGAAAAAGTAATCAGTAATGAAGCTGAAACAAAATTCTAATAAGGAAGGCAATCAGGCAGTCATATGCCTATAAAGTATAAAATGAAGTTAGTAAAAAAAACAAGTTAATAAAACAACAAATAAAAACTAAATTAGTAAAACAAAAACAATGAAAACCATGTTAGTAAAACAAAAATTAGTAAAAACAGAATAAAAAAAATTACTCATTATATACAATCAATTTGCTGGAGAGGAATAAATTGTAAATAGTCTTGAATCAGTGTGTCAACCATTCATCCATTGTGCTGGTAGCTAAAACAAACCAACAAAAAAAAAAACAATAATAAAAACATTGCCTTTCATATGTGCTACCTATCACAGAGTAAAAATCAGTCAGTCATTTTTCTTGAGTGGCATATTTATTAGTTTCTTCGATAATAGTTGATAAAAGTTTTTATCAAATAACATTAAAAAAAAATCTAAAATTGAATACTTACCTACTATAGAAAACTTCAAACCTGGAGTTTTAGTAAAATTCTCTACATTCACAGGTTTGCAGGTTACGTTCGGACACAGATTACTGTTACTAGATGAAGGGCCTGGCCTATTGATATCGTTGGGAACACTTGTTGATGGGCCTGGTGTATTGATATCATCCAGAAAAGCACTTGTAGTTTTTTTTTTTTGGCTGGTAAAGGAGTTTCTTCTTCTGATGACAAAAAATATTCTTCAAGATCACTACAACTAACACTATCCTCGGAGTCAAAGGGCTTAGATGGGACAAATTCATCACCGCTGGAATAATCCGTATCGGAGGCCATCATGTCCTGTTCATTTATTTTGCGTACTTTTGTTTTCGTTAATCTAACAAATTGTGAAAAAAAATTTAAAAAAAATTGACCTTATTCGCAAAAAAATTAATAAAAATTTTATTTTTTAACTTACAGAAAAATGGCGACTACCTACGAAAAGAGGAAAAAACGACGAGAATTATGGTATAGGCGCATGCGTAGTCCTTATAGTTTTTCCGTAATTTCAAACAGAAAACCAAACTTCAACAAACGAACATTAACGAGCGCAATCGTCGCTGACAAACCGAAGTAGTTAATATTACAATGTTTACCCTGAAAATGTTTACCATTCTTCACATGTTGAGGTACTTCTCATTTTTCTCTCTATTAAAAGACATGCATAGTTAAACAAACATTGAACAAGCACAAATGATGGGACAACATTTAAATTGGATATTGTGCCGGTCAAAATATGTTTATCCATCTAACATGAGCTGGAACTCACCAAACATACTTCAAACCCAGTCAAGCCCAAGATTTAGGTCAGGGATGATCCTGAATTTGAACCCACTCTTTAAGCCCCAGATCAAACACCTAATGAATAACATAATAGTGATGGCACATGAGAATTCATTTTAATCTGGCTGACTAGCAAAGCTGAGCAAAACAATGAGACATCTATTAACTATGACTATATTAAAATATACATAAGCATGGCTGTAATATGTGAAAGTGGAGGAAAAGAAATTCAAACTATTCAAATAAGTTAGACAATAAAATATATTTTAATACACTGACAAATTATTATACATTTATAAATTAATTATATACATTAGTGTGTGCATGAATGAGCAAGCGGTAGATAATTACATAGTGTCATTCATGCTATTATTTTTCATATGCTCTTTATTAGCTAAATATATTATAAATAAACACACATCTTTGGTGAGTCCAATATTAAAATGCCAATCTATTATTAGAAAGAAGAATTCACATAAAATTGTTATTAACGCTTTGGATTATGATTCTGAAACATGGTGACTAACATTATTTAGAGGAGCATTCTGGGATTCATTACAGATATAAGATCAATTATTTTCACGCCATTACGGTCGTGAAAATAAATAAAATACATTTGAAAACATTTGATTATATTTGAATCTATGACAAAATATTTAATGAAAAATTATTTTAACAAACAAACGCTTTATTTTTCCCAAGGCATACACTCTTAAATAGATATATAAATTACAATGGTGGGACTGTATAAGACTGAAATAAATTTAATTAATAAAATAGAAAATAGTTGGCATTTATATATATTTTAAGCAGAGCGCAATTTAATATTAGAGCATTAAAACTGGGTCATGAAGCAAAAGAAATACTAATACCAATAAGTTTGTGGTGCTGACATAATAGCCTAAAATAACAGGAAAAGTTGTGCTTCTGGACAAAAAACGGAAGTGGATAGGCATGCTGTGGTCATCGCTGATGTGCAGGCCTTTGATACGAAGAAAGTGGATGTGCATAGCATGTGCCAAACTTACGGGATCACCGTCAGAGGCATTTTATACGAAATAAATGTGGATGGGCATAGCGTGTTCCAGACTTAGGGATCACTGCCAGAGGCCTTTTTATATGACATAAATGGTCCTGGGTAGTTTCAACTATCCTCAGGACAAGACTTGAGAAGAAATCTATGGGTTCAAGCTTGTCATAACCCCCAGATTAAGAAGCACATATATATAATTACGAAGATCGGCTAAATGTTAGTAATGCAGTATGAATGAATGTCTCTAACAACATTGAAATATAATTTACTGCTTTAAAATAGATGACCCTTATTTGAATGCTATAATTTATATAAATAATATCACTATGCAGTTATATATAGATAGAGAGATATTTAGATTAATAAAATATACATGAAGATTTTATTTAGTAACAAAAAAAACATTAAGATTTACCCCCATCCCTTTTTTGATATTTAAAATAATTCAATCCCACTTTCATTGATTTTATAAGATTTGAAATTTTAAGAGTATGAAAAATGAAGTAAGATTAACAGTTATATAGAAAACAAATTATAAGTCACCCTTTCAGAATTTAATAAATAATTATAAAATAAATGTTTTAGAGCGTTAATTAGCTTGAGTTCTGGATTTTCCCCAGGTAGAAAATCCAGAGTTAAACAAATATATATTTTATACTAAAAACGAACCTAAAATGTTGATTCGTAAAAACAATCAATCTGGTGAACGTATTAATTAATAATGGGTTATATTTTAAGGGGACATTAGATAACCTTGATTCATGAAGGTTTACTTAAAAGAAAGAAAAGATTTTACAAAATTCAACTCATGAGATTGTTAGAGACTGGCATAATAATAATAACAAAAGCATATATATATATATAAAATCAAGTAATAAATAACTATAAAGAATTGACCACACCAAACTTAAAGAAAGTTAGAGCATATGAGAAAAAATTAGATTTATAAAATCATTTAAGAGCAAAAATCATTTAAGAGCAAATTACATTTATATATTAATTTAAAAGATAGAAAATTGAACAATACGTTAGAAATCTTGATAGCAGGATTTGAGATTAGTGAGGCTGGATTCATTTTCAAATAGTAGCATAAAAGTTACCTTGCGCAAATTTAATAAGTCTATTTTCAAAGTATGGCTCATGCATGGCAAATTGAGGATCCAAAATGAATTCTTCTTGGTGACAGCAAGCTTCTCTATTAGCATTTTTAAAGTTCTCCATTGGGCCTTTACTTCACTTTAAGGTAGCAGAATATTATGGCCATGGAAGACAATGACCCAACTGGGCCGAGAAGTGATGGATTTACCTACATTATTTAAGTTTCAAGCGATGTGTAATATGTTTACAATCAGTTCTCTCAATAGTAGCTAATCTAATCTGTGATTCAAAATTCAGTCATTTTATACTTTTTCTTTATCGGTTGTTTTTGAAGATGCAACAGTAAGACAACATCCAAAAATAAATTCAAATCTATTTCCAGATTAGAAATAGATTTGACAACATGTTTTTAACAAAAGTATCTCTAATCTTAATCCCCTTTTAAGTATAACTTTAATTAAAAATACCTATCCCAGATTAAAACAATAGTGCTTCCAACCCTTAATTATTTTTAGACAATTACTGCAGCATCTTCCATATTGGATTCTATAAAAATATACAGTTTAATAGAAAAAGTACTTTAAAAAGAAAAAGTTTAAAAAATGACGTATAATAAAATATTTACAAAAAATCGATCTTTTGTTAGTAATTTTGCTTTTATATATATATTTGAATCGTAACTATAATACTTTAATTAAAAAAAGAACTAATAATTAATAATAGAATTAATAATCATAAATATTGAAAGTTAAACCATAAATTTAGGCATGCATTCCAAATATATACATAAAAAATATATATACGACAAAAAGAGCAGAATGGGATATAGAGGTTTGAATATGGGTTAGTAGGTAGAAACATGAAGCACTATCTTAAGCTAAGATTGACTGCTTCAATATATCCTTCCTTCCTAGATAGTTTCAAAGTTGCATTGCATATAATCCTACTTTTCAAAATTCACTACAAAAAGTTTGATGGAGATCTCCCATGCTGCACAAAGTTTTAAACATGTTCAAATAAGCCATCAATAAGTTTACTTTTTGATTTCTCAACTTTTCTGTTATTCATTAGTCTTGTAAAATTTCAAACACATATTGGATAAATTTAAGACTATCTATCATCTATCCTTCAAAATTTACACAGATTTTTTTTTCTAATTATCTTTCTCATTTTAAAATTCAGTTCTTAAAATGCTATAGTAAAAGTACATCTTCTATTTAAACATAAAAAATCTTAATTTAAGTTTTATCTGTTTTTTTATTATTAAGTATAAGCTAAATATTTTCTTCAAAATTTTGCAAATTATTTCTTACATATCAACTGTTTATTTCAAATGAAGATTAGTTTTTCTTGCATTCAACACTCATGATTAAGTAATTATTCTTAATGTTCTATAAGATATTTCTATTAGCTTTAAAAATTTATTTCTAGGAATTTTTAATGTTTTTCACATTTAATCTATGATTAATAAAAACCCTTAATTTAGCATAGATAAATAAATGTTTTCTTATGTAATTATCATCATGTTTCTCTCCGAAGCAATGCAGTTGTACTTCCTTTATTATGGCTATCTTAGGCAAAATTAAAATCACAACGTTGATTTTTCAAACTCCTTTGTGATATTATCTTGGCTAGAAGTAGATGATCAAAATTGGTAACCAGGTCATAATGAAGATTAATTCACTCACTCCATAGTATTAATAATTACTTTAAAAAATATTTCATATCCTTAGATAGCTTTGTGAATACAAATTTTTCTGCTTAAGACTTTTTTAAGTTTTATAATTGTTTTTACAGAGAAAACAAAAATCAAGACCACTATCTACTTTATCAGTTTTCTTAAAACTTCCTTCTCAGATCATCTGCTATATTTTTTTTTTCTTAAAAACTCCGGGATAAATTGACATCAGAAAACTATTTACTAAACTCTCATTGACCAATCTCCCAAATCAATTTGTACAATTTTCAACTTAAAAAATTTTCCTGTTTCTATTTTAAAAATAATTGAAATCAACAAATATTTTACAAATGAAATTAATTTAAATCATTATTTGAAAAGCACAGTTCCAATTCCAATTATATTTTCAATATATAATATTAATTGGATTTAAATACAAAGTTTAAGAATAAATATTTTTGTTTACAAGATATTACAATTACAATAATTTTAAAATAAATTTTTTATTTAGTCGTAGATAATTGTTCATTAACTACAATTTTAGATCTTTAGCTTTTAAAGGAACATTGCATTAAAAATAAATTAAAGTCAAATTGATAAGTAACGATATTTATTTATATGGACAAATATTGTCTTTAAAAAATATATAGTAGATTATAATATAAATTATTTATAACTAACAATGATTATTAAATCTCTACAGAATTCTCTTTTTAATCTTCATGTATTTGGTCATTTATTGTTGTTATACCCAAGTCTAGGGCATTACTATTATTTCAAAGTATAAATTTAAAATTTTGGAACAATAATTTAACTTTTATATACCATTCTTACTATGGATAACTGATCAAAAGATTACAATATATAGATAACAACCACTACAGACAATTGATTTAATAAAAGTTGCAAAAAAGTAGTGATATTCAGAAAATTAACTAAAATTATATATATTGCGTAATGCTTTAAAATCAATAAAAACAGATTAATTAATTAATTAATGAACTAAAAGATATTTTTCCACAAATACTTTTTTTACATAATAAGTCACTCAAACATATTGATGAATTATTATGTCTTTTTCTATGATAATATCCTGAAAAGTGCTTAGCCATTAACTTTTGTATAGACTTATAAGAATAATTATTATAGCTTTTCTTTCCAGCGCCTCTCATGCTTCTAATTTTATTAAAAGTATTTTTATAACTTCATAATTTTTATTTTTATTAATACTTATTATAAAAAAATATAGATTTTTTATATAATCAAATCCTTTTTTTAGATCTTCAGTTATTAACTCAACAAAGAGATATATAAGATAATAAAACTGCATCCATTACTCTTTTTATTTTTCTTATTACTGCTAGTAAACATATAAGCTAAGCTTTTAAAATTCACAGCCTTTATTTCATAAATATAAATTAAGGCAATAATAAAAGTTAAAGACTTTTTAACAATAATATTTAAATATAATAATAACATTTCCAAATTCTATCACTCTATTTATTTGCTTTCGCTGATAACAATTGGCCTTTTAAATATGTAATTCATTTTTTCCATCTATTTCTATTTGTTAACAAATCTTTCAAACCCTAATTTAGCTAAAATTTATTGTCAAAACTATTTTCTAAATTTAATTCACTAAATGTTGAAGGCAATTTATGTTGCATAAACAGCAATATCGTTTGTAATTAAAAAGAATAATATTACATCTAATTTTGTTTAATGCAGTGTTTTAAAAATTTATCCTTATAATGTAAAACAACAACAAAACGAGTTATAATAACAAAGACCATCTAGAGAACTCACAGTAAAATAAATTACCTCTGAATTGTAAATTATAATAATACAAATTTATTAATTACCAATTTAATCTGAGAACTTATTTCACAATGAGCTTTTTGTTGAAATAGTTAAAGCTTTACTTTATTAGCATATAAAATCCATAATATATATATATATACTTTGCGCACAGATAATGAAGCTGATGACAGCAAATAAAATAAATATTATACAATTATTAAAACAGCGCTTTCGGGAGGATTCATACCCCCATATTCATAACTTAGGGAATGCTTTGGTGCTCTAGAAATAATAGATTTTGTGGACAGAATAACAAACATAGTAAGCGAGAAAGTTTTTATAACATTCAAAATTAATATATAAAAAATGTGCAGAAGTATGAGAAAAGGCTAAATCAGTTATAAAAAAAAAAAAAATAGGTTTATGGGAATTGATTATGAATAAAATAATATTTATAGTCATGTAAAAATAATAATATATAAAAAAGAAGAATGGTTATAATGATAATAGTAGTGAGAAAAAAAAGTGATTAAAGTTTGGATTGTAGATGTGATTTATCACACAGGAAAAAAATATTAAATAAATTATTTTTGAAATGTTATATAAAATGATAAAGAAGGCACACATGTTAATTTGCAAAAAAATGGGGGAAAAATAAAGGTGAATCAAGTAAAAGCAATAGAGATTTTATTGGAACTTAAAAAATAGTTTTTATAAAAAATGGTCAAAAAAAAAAAAATAGAATACACCAGTTTTGAAAGGTTGATTGAAAATTGTATATTAAAAGAATAATGAATGGAAATAAATAACTGGGTTTACAATATTATAAAAATGTTTAAAGAGGAGTGGTATTTAATTTGGTTGGTGGAGTTTCTAGATATAGGCGCTTCTATATGGGAAACCTTTGACTTTATTTAAAAAACAGCATTTCACATACCAAAATTGTTAAAACTTTAAATTCTTTAATATCATTCAGTATATACAACTGATTATTTAAAAAAACTTCTAAAGTAATAAAAGATTCAGAAAAAAATGTTTATTTAAATTCAATTAGTCACATTTACATGTAAGTTTGTTGATAATGTAACACTTTATAACTTTATTAACAATATCAAAACAAAAACTTTTTAATTCATTGCATACTATTAATTACAATCTCAAATATAAATAGAATCAAATATCTATATATAATCATTGAGATTAATGAAAAGGATAATCACAATATATTTGCAGCAACACTCATTTGTTCTTTATCTATGATCCAGTGTACAAAATCAACTCCTTAATACAGGCTGTTCTCATAGAATAAGCCAACTTTTTTTTTCTATTGCACAATGATTAATAAAAAATGTATAGCAAGTTGAAGTAATCTAGATGTGAAATTGGTTAAATCTTCTCTCTTTATGCACTATTATTTACAAAAAAAGAGAGCATTTTAGAAATATATTTTGGTTTTGAACACTCAAATGAATAGAGCTTGGACAAAAAATAATACAAACAAAATTAATCTTTTGATGTGCAATCTTTCAATGTGACATTATTAACCAATAGATATATAATCAAATATTTTAATTGCTAAGGAATTGATAAGCAATTTAAGAACTAGAAATGAGAGGTAGTTAAATTCCATGGACTTTAAGTTCAAAAGTCTGCCACTCTATCTCTGTATCAAACCATGCAGAATTAATCTATCTTATTAATAGATTAAAGATGTTACTACCATAATAACAAAATTATCTTTAAAATATAAATACATATGACTAAAATAAATTGCATATATCATTTTTTTAAAAATAAAATTCAGTCAAAATTAATTTTAACTATACAAAAACTTTTAAATATACAGTTTCAAGTTTTTTTTTCATGTTTCTTCTCTTCTTCATAAAATTAAAAATATATACATATAGTATTTATATACTTTTTGTATAAATTTGCCATGGCACAATCTCTCTATATAAAAATATGAAATATATTTATAAATAACTGAAATACAGGCTTATTATATACCTCTATCAATATATGTAATATATAGGGTATATGAGCACAGACTTTCACATGACCCACCACTATCCACTCGATCTCATAACACTGATACACTTGAACACATATATGTCGAAAAGATAAATAATCACCAATATACTTCATGCTAAAACAGCAATCATCATTAAAAAATAAATAAATAAAAATTTGTCAAAAATCAAAGCAAAAAATTATTGCTATTATTATTATAATTGAAATCTTATATTTTATAATAATGTCATTATTTCCAATCTGATACATCTGATTGAAAAACATCCATTGATCCAGTTACCCATTCAATGTCAGTTAGAAATGAATATCTAGTATATTAGAAAAGGATGAAATAAGAGCATGAAATCCTTCATACATTCATCATTAGAATTTGGAAATCCTAATGAATAATGTCTATTTTTTATTGTTTTTCTGTGACAAGTTGTTGGAGAAGACTTTGCCTTGAAGTGGACTGTTTTGCCACTATCTGTTTATGTGAAGGACCTTCTAATCCTATCCAGATGACAAGACCGTAAATGAAATTCTAATTGGTGGAAATTTAGAATTTTTTTTTCAGTTCGCCTAGCGAGATGTCTTATCATTAAAATATTGTAAACCTTCATTATCAATAGGAAACACAGCTTTTATTAATAACTTCTTTATGGCTTCTCTGCAGATATATGGAATCATAAACACATATATTTAAAAACTAGTTTATAAGCTGCATTTAATTTCACATTAACCTTTAATTTAAAAGTATTATAAATTAAATAATTATTTTTTAACACAAATAAACTGAAGTAAGCTTCCATCACTTTTTAGGAAAATAATGATATTTCAAATAAATTTATATATAGTGAAATTGTCAATTTTATTTTAATCTAACAATAAGTCAATCAGATGTCCTGGTACTCTTATTAAACATTTGTGTACTTGTGGCTATATATAATATAATGCATTCACTGAATAATGACAGAGAATTTTAAAGAGATTTTTTTTTTCCACAGAAAAAATTTAAAACTATAAATCAATAGCATGATTCTTTCTCAAAGTAAATCAATGATATAATATTTTTGTAAGTGCATTTCAGAGAAACTAATCCACAGCTAAAATTTATTTCAAAGACTAATTTCAGTAATCTATTCTTGACTTGAGGGTAAAAACTAAAATCAGAATTTCTGCAGAAAAATCCCAGGTGGTTAAGCTTGATTTTAATTCAAACTATTAAAAAAAACAGGCTAAAGCAGTGTGAAGAACAAAATTAATAAAGTTATCTTAAAATATATGAAGGTATCTGCAATTACTGTCAGTCAGAATGATTCAGTTTTAGTTATTAGAGCTTATGATTGTCAGCTGATTATTAACACAAGGATAGTTACAGCGCGACACTTGACATTTTGACAAAAGCGTAAATAGCTCAATATCAAATAACTGGACATTCGTCCATTGTAAAAAGAATAAATAATAAAATTATTAAAATGTAATTTTAGTATTTTGCAAGACTAAAACTTCTCTAAATCAAAAAGTTTTTGACTATAATTTTATAAAAAAAAGAAAAAAACATTTTTTTAATTAAAATAAAATATTTAATGTTAATTGAAATTTCAGCTTTCATTATTTTTTTTTTGTAATGCTAACTAAAAAAAAGACAGTTGTCTAACAATATTATTTTAATTAAATATATATACACACACACACATAAAATAGGCGCTATTCACTTAAATTCAAGAAATTTCAAATTTATAAAAGAATTTTTTTCTCACTATCTCAAAGAATTTTCAGATAAGTGCCGAATTTTATCTGCCAGATTTTTTTAAGGAGAAAGTAAAATAAGTTCCAAATAAATTAATCAGATGTAGCGTCTGCAATTTCAGGATCCATATCCAAAGTTTCAATTATAATTTTCCAATTAAAAAAGAACATCCTGAAATTTCACAATAGTGAAAATTGTAATAGTTATTTACTATGGAATTTTATTCTAATTATTACTTTATACTATAAACTCTAAAATAACTTTAATAATAAATATGGAAATTTAAGATAATTTATATATAATAAAATAATCAAATAATAATTCTTTGCCTAATTAACTCATAATATGGTCAGTTGACAAAGAAGGGAGAGTAATGTAATATACAAATATCAAAAAATGGCCAGGTGATCAAAATAATTCTGCCCAAATTTAGTTTTTCTTTTAAATTTTCAGATAGAAATTGTTTCAAGAATTTTAGTTCCGAGTTCAAAGCACACATATTTTATATATAATAACTAAAATGAAATAATGAATAAAGTGATAAATACTATAGTTACAAGACTATTAATATTCAGCTGAATTGAAACTTGAACAATGAGCATTGTGTTGCTATATTTCCATTTGTACTCTATAATAAAGTAGCTTTAAAAAAAGCTATTTTTGATTAAATTTATAAATGTATTAATTTACAAATTTATGCTTAATTTATTACTTTTCCTAATATTTCATCAACTCATAAAAACACTCTATGTTTGTAAATATTCTGTATTTATTTATTAGCTTTAATTTTTAATAATATATAACTATTAATAAATAAGTTAGTTAGTTATTTTCTTGATAAATTAAATTACAATTTTATAATAAATATTTATATTGTATTTTTGAATTCATAAAATTACAATAAATTTTATGAACTGATTATAAATTATTAGAATACACTTTACATATATTATACATACTGAAGTTTGAGATGAGTTTTAGTGTGTGGTAAAATGTCGGTCATAATTTTTTTTTTTTCATTTGATTTTGATAGTGGATATCTTAACCTATGAAGCATTGAAATGTGTTGCTATGATAACAATAATATTGATATAAAAATTGTTTATTATTAATTGCATTGTGTACGATTGCAAATTGACTTTACTCATTTTAAAATGGATATATGAATAATAAAATATATAGTTTGGATTAAAATTATAGTTCTTTTGTTATTATATATATTTTTATTATTGCATTCATGATAATAAATTACCAACAATACAACTAAATGTCTAATGTCTCAAATGTATTTGCTATTTTATTAACATGGTATTGGACTGGAAAAATATGTATAAAAATATAGTGAGAATGTATTACAAATTATTTTGTGTTAAAATAAAATAATGGTATTTGTAATGTGAAATGCTAAAGTTTATAGTATGTAATAATTGTAAAATATATTTTTTTGTTGTTGTTATTCTTGTATAATAAAATTTTTATTTGAGAAATGCTGTTTGATGTTGGCTAAAGAGTTAATAAAAAGTATTGCTATAGTTACTCTGATGTGAATGGAAAAAATTATAAATAGAACTGAATAGAAAAAACTCTTTCTTTTTTTTTAGCTTCAACAAAATCACATCTAAATGTCTTTATACAATTTTCTTTTTATTTATTTTAAAAGTATATAGTTAATTAGACAATATGATGGGGTGAAAAGCAATAATATTCACCCAGAAACTGTACAATGTATCAAAGATTTGTGAGAAGTGACAATTTATTATAAAAAATGAAAAGGGAAAATGATTCATTACATTATAAACCATCAGAATGTTTCTTTGCTTTAAAAAATGGATGTTACCTACTTTTCAATGATAAGATCTAAATGTTAACAACAGAAAAATTTACACAAAGATTATAGTTACCTACTACTATAATTTTAAAAACATGAATAGCTTATATACCATATAAAAAGTGGTTCAATTTCCATAACATTATCATGGATGAAACTAGCATCTGTTCACTTGTAATGTTTTATGAAAATGAAAGGTTATCTACATTGCATTGTTGTGAATATAATTTAGTCTTTACACACTTATTACATTACATAGATCAAATATCTGCTGAATGAAAAGTTTATTTGGATATTTGGAAAATATTGGAATTAACAAAATGTGCTTTGAATCTTATAGCTTTTCATGATATTTCTATTTTCTCTGGAATAACAAAACATTATCAAACTAACAAAACATTATCAATGGGTCTGCCTACAGTTGCCCAAATATGTAATTTTGTAATTTCTACACAAGAAGAATGTATTTTGAAAAAGGAATGTTATCAAAAAATATTACTTAATGTTATTGATATGTCGATGATGTTTTTGTATGCGGCAAGCCAAATACAATTAAAGATTTGTTTAAAGAATTAAATAATATAAATGGCTTAAAATGGATCAAAACAGATGAAAATTTAAGGTGCATTCACTTTTTTGATCTTAAGATAACTAGAAATAGATGCAAACTGGATTACTATATGACTATTAAAACAATAGCAAAAAGAAGCTATATTTCATTTAAATCAAGACTACCAATGTCACATAAAATGGCAGGTTTGAAGTCCTTCTTATTCAGAAATGATAACATTTGTAAATATTCATTGGATAAAGACAAAAATATTGAAATGTATTCTAATGAATTGTTAAATGTTGACCATAAGAACAATCATATTTATTATACTATTAAACATTTTTAATATAAAAATAAAAATAATATTAATAATAAGATTGGTTCTTCTATTAATAAAATTTGGATATCAATACCATATATTTTGAATCAACAAGCAAATTTCATAAGGAAAATTTATAAAGGTTTATGTGATATTGTATTTTATGCACCTCCTACATTAAATAAATTAATAAATAACTCTAAAGATAAAACCTCATTTATAAATAAAAATTGCATCATTTATAAATGGATATGTAGGTGTGGTAGTGGATATATAGGGGAATCAAGATATACATTGCAGAAAAGAATGAAAGAGCTTTTGGTGTTATTAAAAAGGTTCAAAATATGAAACAAAATTGCAAAGGTAATAATAACGTATCAGCTTCCATTTTATATGACCTTAATAAATCATGTGTATATGGTTTTAATTTCAATTATAATAATGTAAAAATATTGCAAACTGAAAGAAATAACAATAAAAAGAAAATACAAGCAAGACTTGATCAATAGGCATGCAGCAAATGATAAGATCACAGAATTATGGGAAGGTTAACCTTTCAAAGAATTAGTTGACAAAGACTATGAAGATAGTCAAAAGTGCTCATAAATGCCGATTATACTTTTGATAATTTTCACAATTTTTGACTACTGTATTTACTAATATTTAATTATAAGATGTATATTACTTCAAAGAAATACAGACATCGATTTATAATATATATATATATTGTAACGAGCATAGACGTTCGTTACATTGTTTTTTTTTTTAAAATTTATTAAACATGAAAGTAAATTAAAAAGTTCGCATTTAAAAATTTTCTTTAAGAATTAAAAATTGAAATTAAATATCATCTTAAACTCTTATATATTAATTAAATCGCACAGATAATGAAAAATTATTAAAATAAAACTTTATTAAAGAAAAAGTATTTTAAAACTAAATTTTAAAAAGATTTGGAGATGAAATTATATCTTTAAATTTATCTTTAAATATATTTTTGATTTGGAAAACAGGTTAATTAATCAGAAATGGAAATGATTGTTAATTAGTTAAATGTAAACCAGCCTTCGGCATTTAAATGTAAAAACACCGGTCAGATAAGAAAACAATAGAAACTGTTAGTAAATAAGAAGAAATCCCTATGGAATCGGACCACAGCGAAAGACCATCGCATCGGTGACGTAATGTAAAAAAAAAAAAATTTTTTTTTTTTTGACTTACGTATCTGCCTACTTTATAAATTTTTCTAGGTTCAAACGCCTAGATGGCGCCCCGTAGTGCAGTTTACGTGAAGTCTCCTTTCTCCGGATCGTTACAATGGCGAACCAACTCGGGCCGATCTTTAATAAACCACAAATACCCTGAGCAAATTTTGTCCAAATGAAATATTTTTATCTGGTTACATAAGTCGTATACTTGAAATCTTATAAAAGCTCTGCCAGTAAAAGAAATTGCGCATATATATTAAACACAAGAAAGTGAAAAAAATTTTAAAAACTAATTTTTGTTAAAAAAAAAAAAAAAAAGTCAAAAGGTTGCAATAAATATATTTTGTTGTTAATATAAATTATGCTTTAATGTGTATAGGAGCGCACAGCCACGCAAGTTTATGATGGTAAATGTGGTACCTTACGATGAGTACCGTTGGGAATTTACTTCAGTGTAATCCTATTTAAGCATTTTAATCAGTCATAAATAAGTTGGTGGTATGTATAATTGTGCTGCAAATATACATGTATAAATCCATTATCTTTCAAAACGTATTTAGTTCAATGCAACCTTCTTAAATAAATAATTTAAATAACTTGCTCGTCATGCCGTATGGAAAAATAAAATGTATATAAAAAAAAAAAATAATAGAACTCTTGTGGGGAGGAGGTGTAAACGTAAATGGTCCTTAGGTAAGCGATAGTAAACATTTTTCTTTTTGTATATAGTCTTTTTGTAAAATTATTAACCGGATGTTTTGTAAATGTCTTCGTCAATCGTGTACCGTAATTACTAACCCTAAGTAAAATATTTTTTTTTTTGATCATTTTTTTTTTAAGTAACTTTACTGATATGTAACGAGCATAGACGTTCGTTACATTGGTTTTTGTTTTAAATTTATTAAACATGAAAGTAAATTAAAAAGTTCGCATTTAAAAATTTTCTTTAAGAATTAAAAATTGAAATTAAATATCATCTTAAACTCTTATATATTAATTAAATCGCACAGATAATGAAAAATTATTAAAATAAAACTTTATTAAAGAAAAAGTATTTTAAAACTAAATTTTAAAAAGATTTGGAGATGAAATTATATCTTTAAATTTATCTTTAAATATATTTTTGATTTGGAAAACAGGTTAATTAATCAGAAATGGAAATGATTGTTAATTAGTTAAATGTAAACCAGCCTTCGGCATTTAAATGTAAAAACACCGGTCAGATAAGAAAACAATAGAAACTGTTAGTAAATAAGAAGAAATCCCTATGGAATCGGACCGCAGCGAAAGACCATCGCATCGGTGACGTAATGTAAAAAAAAAAAAATTTTTTTTTTTTTTGACTTACGTATCTGCTTACTTTATAAATTTTTCTAGGTTCAAACGCCTAGATGGCGCCCCGTAGTGCAGTTTACGTGAAGTCTCCTTTCTCCGGATCGTTACAATGGCAAACCAACTCGGGCCGATCTTTAATAAACCACAAATACCCTGAGCAAATTTTGTCAAAATGAAATATTTTTATCTGGTTACATAAGTCGTATACTTGAAATCTTATAAAAGCTCTGCCAGTAAAAGAAATTGCGCATATATATTAAACACAAGAAAGTGAAAAAAATTTTAAAAACTAATTTTTGTTAAAAAAAAAAAAAAAAAAAGTCAAAAGGTTGCAATAAATATATTTTGTTGTTAATATAAATTATGCTTTAATGTGTATAGGAGCGCACAGCCACGCAAGTTTATGATGGTAAATGTGGTACCTTACGATGAGTACCGTTGGGAATTTACTTCAGTGTAATCCTATTTAAGCATTTTAATCAGTCATAAATAAGTTGGTGGTATGTATAATTGTGCTGCAAATATACATGTATAAATCCATTATCTTTCAAAACGTATTTAGTTCAATGCAACCTTCTTAAATAAATAATTTAAATAACTTGCTCGTCATGCCGTATGGAAAAATAAAATGTATATAAAAAAAAATAATAGAACTCTTGTGGGGAGGAGGTGTAAACGTAAATGGTCCTTAGGTAAGCGATAGTAAACATTTTTCTTTTTGTATATAGTCTTTTTGTAAAATTATTAACCGGATGTTTTGTAAATGTCTTCGTCAATCGTGTACCGTAATTACTAACCCTAAGTAAAATATTTTTTTTTTTTGATCATTTTTTTTTTAAGTAACTTTACTGATATGTAACGAGCATAGACGTTCGTTACATTGGTTTTTGTTTTAAATTTATTAAACATGAAAGTAAATTAAAAAGTTCGCATTTAAAAATTTTCTTTAAGAATTAAAAATTGAAATTAAATATCATCTTAAACTCTTATATATTAATTAAATCGCACAGATAATGAAAAATTATTAAAATAAAACTTTATCAAAGAAAAAGTATTTTAAAACTAAATTTTAAAAAGATTTGGAGATGAAATTATATCTTTAAATTTATCTTTAAATATATTTTTGATTTGGAAAACAGGTTAATTAATCAGAAATGGAAATGATTGTTAATTAGTTAAATGTAAACCAGCCTTCGGCATTTAAATGTAAAAACACCGGTCAGATAAGAAAACAATAGAAACTGTTAGTAAATAAGAAGAAATCCCTATGGAATCGGACCGCAGCGAAAGACCATCGCATCGGTGACGTAATGTAAAAAAAAAAAAATTTTTTTTTTTTGACTTACGTATCTGCCTACTTTATAAATTTTTCTAGGTTCAAACGCCTAGATGGCGCCCCGTATTGCAGTTTACGTGAAGTCTCCTTTCTCCGGATCGTTACAATGGCAAACCAACTCGGGCCGATCTTTAATAAACCACAAATACCCTGAGCAAATTTTGTCAAAATGAAATATTTTTATCTGGTTACATAAGTCGTATACTTGAAATCTTACAAAAGCTCTGCCAGTAAAAGAAATTGCGCATATATATTAAACACAAGAAAGTGAAAAAAATTTTAAAAACTAATTTTTGTTAAAAAAAAAAAAAAAAAAAGTCAAAAGGTTGCAATAAATATATTTTGTTGTTAATATAAATTATGCTTTAATGTGTATAGGAGCGCACAGCCACGCAAGTTTATGATGGTAAATGTGGTACCTTACGATGAGTACCATTGGGAATTTACTTCAGTGTAATCCTATTTAAGCATTTTAATCAGTCATAAATAAGTTGGTGGTATGTATAATTGTGTTGCAAATATACATGTATAAATCCATTATCTTTCAAAACATATTTAGTTCAATGCAACCTTCTTAAATAAATAATTTAAATAACTTGCTCGTCATGCCATATGGAAAAATAAAATGTATATAAAAAAAAAAAATAATAGAACTCTTGTGGGGAGGAGGTGTAAACGTAAATGGTCCTTAGGTAAGCGATAGTAAACATTTTTCTTTTTGTATATAGTCTTTTTGTAAAATTATTAACCGGATGTTTTGTAAATGTCTTCGTCAATCGTGTACCGTAATTACTAACCCTAAGTAAATTTTTTTTTTTTTTTGATCATATTTTTTTTAAGTAACTTTACTGATATGTAACGAGCATAGACGTTCGTTACATTGGGTTTTTTTTTAAATTTATTAAACATGAAAGTAAATTAAAAAGTTCGCATTTAAAAATTTTCTTTAAGAATTAAAAATTGAAATTAAATATCATCTTAAACTCTTATATATTAATTAAATCGCACAGATAATGAAAAATTATTAAAATAAAACTTTATTAAAGAAAAAGTATTTTAAAACTAAATTTTAAAAAGATTTGGAGATGAAATTATATCTTTAAATTTATCTTTAAATATATTTTTGATTTGGAAAACAGGTTAATTAATCAGAAATGGAAATGATTGTTAATTAGTTAAATGTAAACCAGCCTTCGGCATTTAAATGTAAAAACACCGGTCAGATAAGAAAACAATAGAAACTGTTAGTAAATAAGAAGAAATCCCTATGGAATCGGACCGCAGCGAAAGGACCATCGCATCGGTGACGTAATGTAAATTCAATCCTTCACATTAATATAAAAGGAAAATTTGGAAATTATTAATCAGTGACTGGAAATTGATTATTACGATGTGACTATATGTAGTAGTACGGAGTTGGAGGAATTGACAGACGCACGGTCAATTCTTTCAGCTGTTAAAGAAAGGAGGAATGAACTATCGTTTTTCTACATTGAGGACCAGTTAAAGCAAAAAACCTCCGGACGGATAAATAAATCGGCCAACAGAATACCAATTTTAGGACGGCGTGGGAATTCACGTTCATGGCAAGCAACTGTAAAAGATGAACATTTTAAACCGTAAGAACTTTATAAAAAATGAACATTAAATTAAACTTTCCAGAGTTAAATGATTGCAATCTTATCCTATCTGACCAATTTAATTTATTAATAATGTTATTTGATGTATTTTTTTTTTTATATATATATTTAAAATCATTTCCATTTATTTATTTACTTTTTTGTTCTTTAAGTTTTATTATGATTTCTGTTTTCCATTAAGTTAAATTATATAAATGTTAAACTTAAGTCGGGCGTGAATGGCTGTATAGATTTGTAAAGTTATATTAGGGGAGGGTAATCTTAGGTTATTTGTTTCGTGGTTAGATTGGGTCAATGGATTGGATATATTGGTGTGATTAGTAGATGTAATATTGATTCGCTATGGGCAGAGTCGCTTCATACGCCGCACACTTCCGTTTGCCTATGGAAGGAATTATAAGTCGGATACCGCAGTTCCTTTCTATGGAGTTTTTTGTTTTATTGCTCTTCTTTGCAGATAGATGTAATATTCCTATCTCATAAGAGGCAATTTCTTCCCTTAACCTTTTGTGCTGCCGTATTTTATTACATTGAATACATCGATATATCAGATGAATTGATGCCAGTTTGACTACGAATTTTAGTCTAAGGTTAAATAGGGATAGAATGTTTATTTTCAAAAGCAAATTTATCTGGTCTATTCATGCTCGACCCTAAATAAAAATGCATTAAATTTAAGTTGTTTATAGACGCTTGCATGGATTGTTTATCGGTTAACTATATTTGTGTTTTCATATTTGATCAAAATATATAGACATTCGATAAATAATGATACCTTACGGTGAGTATCTAAAAGGTATTTATTCGGAGGTCTTTTAAGTCATTGGTGACAATGCAAGTATCTTATGGTGAATACTACTGGGTTACTTATAAATTTCCCTCTGCAATTGCCAGTATCAATGATTTTATATTTTGATCGTTTATGTTTACTGTGAAATGTTTTTAACCGTGTAATCTATGTAACCGATCTATAGCAACATATTAGAACAAGCTTTTATAATCCCATCTGTGCGAACTTAATTAAAATGTAAAATTAGAATATAATAGTAATTAAATGTAAATTAAAGTCAAGAATCAAAGTTAAAAATAATGTTAAATGTTAAAATGTAAAACTAATACTAAAATAATTTTAAATCTTATATATATGTGCATAAATAAATGTTTGTAGGATTAATTACTGGCAGTGGCTTATTTTATTTATTTTTTAATGTTGACATCTAATTAGAGAAAATATTATATTATTTAATCTCTGCTGTTCCACTGGGCTAGTGACAGGGGCTAACGACCGGAATCAAAATAAAAAAAAAAAAAATTTTTTTTTCTTACGTATCTGCCTACTTTATAAATTTTTCTAGGTTCAAATGCCTAGATGGCGCCCCGTAGTGCAGTTTACGTAAGTACCTTTCTCCGGATCATTACAATATATATATATATAGAACAGTGTTAAGTCATGAATATTTATATGATAGCAATGAATACATATAACAAAATTCAAAGCTGTGTAGCATTCACTAAATTTACTGTTTTTAATACAATGTGACTATGATAATCAAAACTAGAAAAGTAAGAGTTTGAATAATGGGTTTGTACAGATAGCCATAATGGGTATGTGAACCATAAGGAGTTTTAAATGAGTAAAAATGCGACTTCTTATGCTAGATAGTGTCTAAGTACTCACGATGTGCTTTTCATACTTTTATATCATTCATAAATAAAGTGTTGACTATTAAAAAAAGTGTGTGAAAGTTTTTTGGATATACAGAGTGATGACCTCACAGAAAAAGTACTGAGAGGGGCTGTTTTAGTTCTTATCAACTAAAATTGAGATATGCAATACATTTCTTCAAATTCCATTTCACTGAGCTTCTTCAGAAATGTTTATTAACAAGTTATGTGCTTGCATCAACTTTGTTATCAGAAATGGATAAGTCATTAATAGTTCTGTTGGATAAGTTATAAGTACATTTTTTATTATATTTTTCTTCTTTATCTGCATAGTGTACAGTAACATTTTATTATTGTAAGCAATCATTTTGTATTAACCACTTGATTTTACATTTTAGACAGATTCTAAAAAACAAAATGAAATCTTTTTCACAATGTAAATGGTAAGACAGATAATAATAAAAAAAGAATTATTGTTATTAATATTCTACACTATACTAAATCTAAACCTTTTCTCTTTAGTTACATCATGCATAGAATCTGATCCATTTATAGCCTGAAGACCTTATTCATCTGTTAGTTTCTCTTCATTTAATATATACAGACTTTCACAAGGAATCATCTCTTATAGGGGTTTTTTTTTTTTTGAAAAGCAAAAGGTATCAATGAATATATTTTCATAGATTTTTTACTAATGAATTGTCATAGTTATGTTAGTTGCCATTTTATTAAATTTTTTACAAGAAATGTAATAAATCTGTTAATAAAAAAATTTACATTTATCTACTAAAATTTAAAAATTTTGAAGAAATATAAAAATAATTTTAGAATACATCAAATTTTTTTTTTTTTTTTTTAAAAATGAAAGTGTAATGATGGTATTGTTTCAGCTCTATTACATTTCTTGATATTTCATTTTTCTAATAATATAAATTAGAAAAGTTTTCCATAATTATAATTCTAATTATTTTAAAAATTGAATTATATACCAATTCTCCAAAAATTAAATATGTCATTTTTTTAGTTGAACAGATTCATAAAAATATGATTCAAATACTTTAGATACATTTAAAATTTCTATTCAAACACATGATTAAAGGCATATGAAAATTATCATTTATCATTTTAAAAAATATCTTAAAATTACATATTTGAAGTATGTGTGATGAAACAGAATCTTTAAGTATATCTGAAGATATTACACATGTAAAAAAGAAAGATATTAGTTAATAAATCATATGGTTGTGTTTAATAAAAAGAGATACATTAATCTTTAATTAAGCTTAACATTTATATCAACAATAAAAATAAAGAGCCCCAAGAAGAAGATCTAAAAAGATAGTTTTGTTTTTTTTTGATGGCCTGCAAATAACTTTTTGTTAAGACATTTTTTCTATCAATAACAATAATATTTTAATATTCATAATATTTTGTAAAATATTAAAAAATTTAAGTGAAGAAAATTATTATATCCACCATTTTTATTCAAATTGTTAAATTATATCCGTAGTCAATTTTAAAATTAAATATCGTTCAATTTAAAGTTACATGTTGGAAGTTTTAGAGAAAAAAGACAATGAATACTTGGCAAATCTTTGTCCATATTTAAAATAAATTCATAACATTTTTGAAATATTGATATCCAGAATGAACAGTGTTTCATATCAATAAATTTTGTTTTTATAAATGTTCGTATGAGATCTGGTCTTCATTTATTATACTTGCATGATTTTTTACAATCATTATTACATTATCATAATTGCATATAACATTATTAAAACAATGTGATAAAAGATTTTACTGTTACACAAATGGCAGCTTCATAGGCCAGAAATTATTAAATCATAACCATATTCACAATGCACAAATTCAAAAAAAAAGTTCATGATTGATTCAAAACTAATATGAATATTTTCTAAATATAAAAGAAAATTTCATATTTATAACTTAAATGTGAAATTATAAGTTATCAAACAGTTAAAAAAAATGTAATTAAAGCTTTCCACTTAGCATCTGAGGCCATCATTAAGATATATGCCAAAAAAAAAAGTCAATAAACAACTAAAAAGCAAAAATTTACCTGTAAAATGGTAAACATTCAAGAAAATAGTGGTTATAAAAATCTACTGAAAATTTAATTAAAAATAAATAAATTTCTCATTTCTGAACAAATCTTTAATATTTATCTATTCTTCTCTCTTTTTATCACTTTTTTCCAATATAAATACGTTTTAATTTCTTCGACTAAATGATTAGTAACTTCTGACTATAAATTAATTAAACTTACATTAATTTTGATGGTACATGGTACAATAATTCTTTTTGCCAATTCAAAACAACAAAAAACAAAAGCGTTATATGTCTTGCATTGTTAGCCGAGAGGTATCGCAGCTGCCATGCAAGCAAGTAGTTGGTTGCAGATGGTTGTGGGTTCGCATCCCGGCCGATGCTATGACATATAAAAAAAAGCGTTATTATCTAACTTGTATCTCTTTACCAAAAAACAATATGAACTATTACGTTTCCTATCTTTAAATCCTTTAAATTCTGCAATAAGCTGATTAAAAATAATATTATTTGAATACACACATAAAAATAAACAAATACATAGAATCTCAAATAATATATTTATATAATTAAAAAACTTCCTTAAATACTATGCCACTTTAAATGATTCAATTACCTAAATTCAAAATTAAATAAGATTACCAAAATTTAAAAAACTAAAAAAATTCTTTAAAACAACTAATGGTTTCCCTGTGAAAGCAGACTTCACATATTTACACTTTATTGGTTAAATCATAAATATAAATGTAGTGCTTCTTGATAATAATGATTAAATTAAATATTATGAATATATATAATATAAAATGATATATAATATATGCAAATTTTGTTTGTCTTTTAATTGTTATAAATTTATACTGCTTCATATCTTTAAAATAAAATACACTAATTAATTTATATATATGATTTAGCATAAAAATAATTATGGAACTTACTTTGTTTTTGTTACATTTATATTTTTAATTTTAATTTTATAAATGTGGTCTGTTTTTAAGCTTTGACTTATTATCTAGGTTACATTAAATGATGTAAACCCTGGGTTTGTGAAATTTAATGTAATATCTTGGTAAACATGTATACAAATAAAAAACAATAAATTTGTTATTTTTATTTTCTTTGTTTTTCATAAGAAAATCTAAAGCATACAAAGAGTATTAAGATAGTTTTATATCAATTGGAGTTTTGTTGTAGAAGACTGAAGAACTTCAGTTTGCAGTAAGAGCAGACACTGAACACCAATTTATTTCTAATGAGTTCTGTGGTTCCACATTCCTGATTTTAAAATGATGCTTGACTTAAATAACTCATTTGGGTCATTTTCTAGATATTATCCTCTTTAAATTCAATGTCAAACCTTCACAAAAATTTCTGCAAAAGATTAAAATAATAATAAAGAATTCTTGTCAATTATTTATTTTGTACTCTGAAGTATTGAAAGAAAATTTATGATCAGAAGTAATGTAATACAAAAAATACTATAAATTGACATCGCCTGATTCAAGTCTTGAAGGCTGGTTTAAAAAATAAAATGTAAAATATTCCTATACCATTAAGTTTTTTTATAATAATTAGTTTCTACATATGCATATTTCAAACTTATCACAATTTAAAAATCTTGGATAAGATAGAGCTCATTATTGTATGTTTTAAATTATAATTGTATTATAATATTTCCGATGCAAATGCTTATTCATAATGATGATAAATATTATATCCAAATATCCTTATACATACAAGTCTGTTCAAATTTTCTATTACTAAAAGCTTAAATAGGAATCTATTAGTTAAATTAATTTCATTAATATTGGTGTTTGGACAATGTTAATACTGTACAGTAATGTTATGCTAATATGTCTTATTTTTAAATAAATATATATAATTTCTTTATTCATGTTCCTAAAATAATAGACAACTTATGTACCCATTAATGTTTTATTAGTTGATTAATTAAATATTGTTTTTGCTAACTTAATAGTATTTATTTATTCTCTATGTTCCTAAATCTTGAATACACTGATGTTCACAACAATTATAAGTTTTTATACATATGCTTTAAAAGTATATAGATGAAGTTAATAAAAATTTTCACAAGTAACTACATTTAGCTTAGCGCTTTCGGAATATGGAGTAAACATACTCCGAAAGTGTTAAGATAAACATTATTACTTGTGAAATTTTTTATTAACTTCATCTATATATGTTTAAAGCATATTACACATTTAAGTGGGTATTTTCTTGCTTTCCAAATTTATAAATTATCAAAGTGTAGGTGGGCTCATTATTAATTTACATATAGCTCACTGGAGGTTTTCAGTTCTTCCATATTATTTCATTTCAAGCTATTAAAAAGTTAAATTTACATCTAAATAATAGTGGATCTACTCATAAAAATTCTCTACATTTTATAAAATTTTGTATAAACTCAAATAAAAATATAATTAAGTCAGATTTATTAATAATACTATTTATTATATTTATTAACTTAAGTATGAGGTATAAAATAAAATTATTAATTAACAAAAAAAAAAAAATTCACATTTTATTTTTTATTGACATTTTTTTTAGCAGTAATTGTATACTTAAAGTGTGATAATTGGTCAAGCGTTGCTAGCCGAGAGGTTAGCGCAGCAGCCTTGCAAGCAAGCAGTTGGTTGCAGACGGTTGTTCCGGGTTCGCCTCCCGGCCGATGCTATAACCTATGGAAAAAAAGTGTGATAATTGATGGATTAATCTAAAACAATATACTGTATATATTAAGTTATTGACAGAATATATATATATATTTTAAAGAATTTAATGATTAATGAAAAATAATTTTAAAGACACTAAGGAATACATCAATACTTGTTAAATATTTTTCTTGCTGGCAATATAAAAATAATTAAACATTAAAAATTTCATTATGCTATATGTAAACTACACCTAAGGTCAAGTGATAACCATTTCTATGTCAGGTAATCAGACATATTTTAATACTTTTCATTAATAAATCAATTAAAGGATTATAAATAATTTAAAATCATAAGACTTTTTGCATTATCATTGTTTATTTTTTGCACTTGATGTATTTCGGAGTTATGACTGTAGAGAGTAATTAATGATTACTTACATTTATATAAAAAAATATAAATGATTAAGTAATAAAAATGACATCCAGTAGTTTTGTTAAAATTTTATCAATGAAATTAAGACAAACTTTTCAACTTTTCTAAGTTTTTAATTTATTTAATATATTCTTTGTTTGATTTATGTAACCATACTTGCACATGAATAATATTTTCTAAAAAATATAGATATCATATTGAATGTTCTTAAAAATAGTAATGATTCATTGTCTACTTATCCTTCAGGTCAGAATTATCTACAAATTTCGGGAAATTTCCATATAACACTTCCTTTCACACACGTACACATATTTATAAAAGCATTTAAAAATATATATATACAGAATTGTATATTTGTGTATTTAAAGCAACCATCCACTAAATTTTAGTTATTATTAAAAAAATACTAAGCTTCTATTATTATTTAAATGGTATTCAATTAGAAGTGAAATCAATATGAACTAAATATTTCAAGCCCAGCAAGAGGGTTGTCCAATAAACGATGCCCTTCTAAATTAAATATAAATAGATAAAATGAAGTATGTGATTATTTTCCCTTCTGTTATACACTTCAACAACTGCTCTAAGAAAGCATTCTAAAATGTCACCTGGATTTCAATGCCATCTGTCTTTCTTTTTTTACTTAGCCAGATCATGATGCTTGAAATAACCAATTACTTGCTCTGTTTGAAGAGTTCAATCTCACTCCCGCACTCCCCTATCTTTTCAAACGTTAAAAAAAAAAAGCATTTCACAATTTTAATTATTAATTCCTTTCAACATTATAATAATCAATCGAGCTGATGAAAGAGATAAATAAATCTAAACAATATTTTTTTTTAACAATTCTTTTTTTTTAAGACTGGATTCTAAATGTTGCTACTTAAAAAAAAAAAAGAGAAGGAGTTCTATTATTTGGACTAAAGAAAGGTTTCAACAAAGAATAACTAAACGTTGGTTCCTAAAGCTTCACAATAAAAAAGTATATAAATAAAGATAATTAGATTTTGAATAAAAACATATATTTTTTCATTTATTTTTTAATATCTACAAATAATATTCTAATTTTCTAAAACAAACTTTTAGAATTAAAAAAAAAAAAAATTATATAAAACGTGACTCTTTCACAGCACAATTTCTTTGCCTTATTATTTAAAGATTCAATAATAATATCGGAACTTTTAAATTTTATTTAATAAATAATTTGTTCATTGAAAATACAGAAAAAAATCTCATTTTAATAATTTGAATGAACATGCTGTGCTTAACACACCACTTGGTTGCTTAAATGTCGTCTGGATTTGCCGAACAATTTAATTATAACCTGTAGGTACATATATATGCCAACATTTTCAGCCATTATCGATCTACTGCAGAATGAAGATCACGCCGAATTTAATTCAGCTACTTTGATTCCTAGCTTCTCTTCTCCGTGATATACCAGCAGACTTCCTTATTTCATCCATCCAGCTTACATGTAGTCTCTTTCTAAGTCTTTCATAATCTCTTGGAATCCAATTTAAAATTTCAACTGTGTATCACTCAGCTCCAATTTAGTCTTAATTATTTCAATGATATCAGTGATATTTGATTGTAAACTAAATCTGTGTTTCGTTTTAGATTTCTTCTTGTAACTCTTAATATACATTTCTGCAAATTTTGTTGAATGGTCTAAAATTTCTGTATTGTCCTTTTGTTAAATTTAAAATTCTAATCCATAAAAAAGAGCTGGCAAAAAATATCTATAAAAACCTTTATTTCAAATACATAAGCATATTTTCTTTTAATATTAATTTATTTCTACCAAAAGCATTCAGTACTTGTTACAAACCAAGATGCTAGCTTGTATTTTTGATAAGTCTACAGTTTGACACACACACCCCAATGTTAATAAAAAATGCAGTACTGATACATTTGACAATCCATCCTGCTTGATGGTGGTGTTCCTCCAACAAAACACATTGATATAACATTACCAGGCCATTACATTTTCTTTAATATTTTAACAAATAAACAATACACAGATAACACTTTTAAATTACATTATTTTAAAATAATTCCTTCTGTCCACATATTGGTTCACTTTTCCTCCTTAAAAGTATTCACACCCTATCATGATAAGGTAGCAATATGTTAATTGTCAACATTTGTAAAGAGTGTAAACAACACACATCAGACAGAATTAATATGGTTGGCTAAGTGTGAAAATTGTGAAAGCAATTTATTGCCAAACATGCTGCAAGCTTACATTAGCCAAAAGACTCAATTGTGACTCAATTTCTGATATCAATTGAGAAGTTGTGCCTGATAAATGGTATTTTGACCTACTTTTGGCTAGTAACAACACCATCAAGTGGGATGGATGGTCAGATGTATAAGTAACAAAAATGCCTGCTAGAAATGTATTCAATATTTACATTTTAGTTTTTATTACTGTTATTTTTTTTTTAAAAAATCATTGCAAAAAATTAATAATAATATTTATAGTTTATTTTCTTTATTTTTTTTTTTTTTTGATTAACTTACTAACAGAAAAATGAAAAAGAGAAATACAATATTTACATATTATTCATGATGATGGCATGCAATGATATCATGATCATTAATGCACTTTTTAGGAGGGCAGGACCTGTACCTGACAGGAAGGTCCCAATTTTTCATCTTTATGATAATTTACCAAAAAAAAAATACTGACAAAAAGAAACACACTGAATTGAACCAAAGTACCAACAATGTTAAGAGTATCTCATCACTTCCCATGCTATAATATAAGTAAAAAAAAAAATGAAGTAAAGCTTCTTAATAAATTTTGTCAGAATTTATTCCTTTTTTAAAATTTAACGATCAATTTATTAATTTTGTTTTAATTTAACAACTAACATACTTTCGGTAGATTACAGCCCCTTGAAACTGCACATTTATCAAAAAAAAATGTACTGCATCCTGGTTTACAGAAAAACTCAAAGTACCAAGTATTTCATCCAAGTTTAATTCTATAGTTAATTTCATCCATTATATTTTTGTCTTAACAATCTGTTTCAAAATATTTATAGTTGTCAACTTCTTCTAAACCATGATTATCAATATTTTTCTTCTTCTTCTGAGAAAATCCATTGAACATTAGTTTTTATAGTATTTATCTTTAGTCCTCCTAATTACTTACTTTCATCTGAAAACTCTTGTAATATTTCCTGAAGCTCCAAAGCATTATTTGAAAAAAAAAAAACAACCAATCACATCATAATGCAAAATCTAGATATATTATATAATCTCAAGTTTTGGAGATATACAATCATCCTGATGCACACTTTTAATTTTAATATTCTTAGAATCCATATAATTTAATCATTGCTATTACATTATGGGAAAATATTCTTCAGAATATGACTTCTGAACCTATATATTGATGATCTAATGCTTTGATCATAATAGAAATGTTTATAGAATCAAATATCATTTCATACCCTATAAATCAAAAGAATAATGACAATTCATATTCAATGGACTTTTCATTAACTTTTCTCAATACTTGGATGCAAACTATAGAGTTAAAATAAATTTTAAATCCAGTTTGTTCTTTTGGTTATTTAGAATCAAAAGTTTACAGAAGATGAGTTATAATTAACTTAGTAAAAATTTTGTATAGAAAAAATTTATAGAAGACTGATAGTTCTAATTTTTAATATCTTCTTTATCATCTTTCTTAAATATCAATATTATTACTCCATTATTCCAATTAAGTGACACATCTTACAATGTAACTTTGCCAACAATTTTTCTATTTCTTCACCACCACTTCCTGAAGCTTTTCCCTTCTTCATAAATTTAACTGCATACATCACTTATTCATTTTAAATGCTAGGCAATTCATAGTGTAATAAGTATATAAAATATTTTGTTTACTTATTTTTTATTGCTATATAATTCTTTATAGAATTCTTCCACACATTCCATGATGTCATCTCTCTTTTCAAAATAGTTTTATTTTTTCATTTTATTGAAGAAATTAGTTTCATTCCAATAACAAGATGTTTCATAATTTTAAAAATTTTATTCTCTTCAAACAGCTTTCCTTGTCAATTCATAATTATATTTTGATATATCATTATTATCACTTTTTTGTACTATTTTACAAAATTCTAAATATTCAATTCTTTTTAATAGATCATTTTTTTTAAAAAAATTAATTTCCTTTCTCTTCTTTATATATTGTTTTATCTAAGTAGAAAATCATTGAAAATTGCTCCTTTTTGTAGCAAAATTATGTTTCTTGTAGTTTTAATAGAATGTTAATTTTCTTATCATTGATTTCAGTCAAATCTGAATCATATTCAAGATCTATTAATATTTTAAACGATTTGAAAATTCTAATTTAAATACACTGGAATGTTTTGGAAGATTAAAAATATCAATTGTTAATACTGACTTTCTTAATAATTTCTGCCTTTCTAGTTTTATACATATCCTACAAGTCAATGATCTATGCTCATTTCCTGTGTTGAATCTATTAAGAATATTACATTCTTGAAATATATGTTTTATATCACTCAAAATGTAATCCAATTCTGCTGTACTTTCATTTAAATGTTTCATATCAATTTTTCTTTAGATATTTATCAAACAAAGAATTCATAATCTATAGTTTTTTCTTTTTCTTTGAGTGACCTCTCTCATTTTAATTATTATTACCAAATTTGTCCACAGTATTCTTATCTTTCAATTGTTTACAAATTCTAGAATTAAAGTATTTTTTGATCTGATCATCTGAAAAAAAAAATATTTTGGATGCTAAAAATAATACAATATACTAGATGTAAAAATATATAAGATTTACTTAAATAAGAAATTAATATTAGATAGAATGGAATATTTATCAAAGTGCATATACCATAAATATCTTATTTTTGTGATTGAGCACTCCTCAAGTAATTGTAATTTATGAAAATTAAATCTTATCTCTGGTGTTACTAAGATTAAAATTAAATTATAACTTACTATTTTTGTTTTTCTCTTCATATTCTATTTATAAAATAACTCACTTTTCTTTTTGCTAATCAAAATTTGTATTTTCAAGATGTTTTTTAAAAAAACTATTTATTAGCTAACAATTTTCACTTCATTTTAAGTGTTAATAATATATATATATAATTCAATTAATATAGGTTTCACTCAAAATAAAATTTTAAAAATAAGTAATATTTATTAATTAACAATGAAGCAGAAGAAAAACTAGTTATAAAGCATAAATAGTTTATGAAATGTGGAAAGAAAGACTAGCAAAAATTAGTTTTAAACATCACCGCAGACTGCTTAAATTTTATTGTGGCAGGTTGCAAAAGATTTTACTAGTAGCTGACATTGTATAAAAACCAAATTTTTGTCACTTAAAAAGAATAAAAATTGAAAACATAAGCAATGAGTGTTTAAATCTTATGATAGACCTAATGAAATTGTGGGCCATATTTAGTCTATGTGCCTATTGTTGAGTACTAACATTTTAGATAATAAAAGTCATTGCATATGAAAATCTAGTTCTTTGGAGAAATATTGGGATTTCTCTTGTACTTTTTTGAACTTTGATAGTTAAGTTTTATGCATTTTTCACAAGATTGTAACCAGAATTTATATGTAAAGGTAATATATACTAACTCAGAACCATTTAAAAAATTCACATGTGAATGTAAGCAATTACAAGCTCATATTTAATAGTCTAAAGATTTTTGATTATGGCATTTTACTTAGGGTTATGTGTTGGACTATTTTCATTACCTACCTGAATTTTTAAATGTTTTTTGATAAATTTATATTATTCACTCTTTATTAAATATATTCAACTGTTACAAATAGTTTGAAGGTTAGCATGAAAAACAATATTCTTATTCTTTATTCTTCAAATATTGCTAGCCTAACCAGTGGTAGTTTAATCTAGTAATCTTTCAATTCATTAATCTGTGAAATAGTACATGAATGTGAATGGATATATATCAATGAATTAATTGGCCTGTTAAAAATATAGTGATTACAGATGAAAAAATAGAGGTGTAATAAAAAAGCAACCCACATATGTGTCTGCAAGTACATGTTCAACTGAGAAAATACAAGAATATTTGACAGAGAGGAAAAAGTAACAAAAAAAAATCAAGAAATTGCTCTCCAATATAGGCAAATATCCTATAAATTAATTTGGGGGGGGGGGGAGTAATCCATAATGCTTGAAAAACACATATTAATCTTGCTTTTAAAAAAGAAAAAATAGAGAAATTAGGACTTTCATAGACATTTATATAAAATTATAGACTTTTATATAAAATTTATATTGACTGTTGCCTTTGCCAAAATTGCTTAATTGGTTAGAATATTATCTTATAGTCAGTATTCATAAAATATCCTATTTGCCAGGCCAGTAACACCTAGAAAAGAGAGTAGAGTAATACTATTCAAACATTGTATTCTGTGCTAATATAAACATTATTACTGCCAGTTAAATGTATCTAGCAAAATATAAATTACGTTTAATATATATATATTAGTAAACTATAGGTACATGCACATTAAAAACTGAAACCAAAATCACATTTACACAAATATATACAAATGAACACCCCCCTCCCCCATTTTCATATACTCAAAGGCTTAATACTGTTTCCTATGCAAACAATCTTTCTCTTTTACTCTTTTGTATTTCTTTTTTTTTTACTGTCTTCAGCCATTGCAAGCCTCTTAATTCATCAGTAATTTTCTTGTTCTAATTGTGATAATGAATTTGCATAATTATATAACATTGCCATATTTTTATTACCATGAATAATAATAATTCTAACTCCAGTCTATTCTTTACTCTGGCTTTTGTTTAATTTTTTTTTATTGATTTTTTTTTTCCCTTCTGGAATTAGAATAACCTTTCTTCTTTATAAATGATTACTAATAAAGATAACGATGATATAGGTTCTGATTATATATACACACATATATCTTTTTATGTAAGCAAAGTATACGTTTGAGTAATACTATATATTGTAATTCTATATGATTTTTATATAAGTACAGTATAAGCTTGGATAATACTGTATGTAGCAAAAGTTCAGTTATAAACTTCTAGCAGATACAGAGCGATACTTGTGTTTAAAAAATATTTTTTTAAATGAAATAATAATAATAATAATAATAATAATAATAAATATCTTAATAATTTATTGCTATAGACATTATTTTAGATAAGTGATGATTCAAGCTTTTATTTAAATGTTCTCTTGACATTATTAACCACACTATACAAATATAAATATTATTTTTTAAAGAATTTGTGATTAATTTTACTTACACATATAAAAGCTCTAAAAATAACTTATCATAAATTATGATTAATTTAATTGGATATTTAAAAATGCGTATTAAAAAACCATAGCCGTCTTTTGAACTATATCATCAACTTTCTTAATGCATGCCAGAAACCAATTCTTTACAACAATGAATGTCAACTGCAGTCATGAAACACAAGGTTTCCTGTATTAACAAGCTTCCTATTTTTTTTTCTTCAATTTCCTCTCTCTTAATTAAGCATAATTTTACATAAGCATCATTAACTATTTAAGATAATAAAAATACTTATAAAATATCCACTTAAGGTTGGCTGATTATTTAGCAATATTCAGAAAATAAAATCAAAAAGTTCACAACAGATTATATATTGATATATTTACCAAATAAATACTAATAATTATTTTATTTTCTGATAAGACTTCAAAACTCCTTTAGTGGCTTTAGATGCAATTTCCTGCTTCATCTTCTAAACACTTATTTTTAATTTTCTGGAACAATGAAAAACTCAATTCATTTCAAGTGCTATTAAAAAAAAAGTTTAAAGAATGAATCTCCTATTAATAGTCTATAAATGATATATAAACATTATAATATTGTTTTAAAATAATTTAAAATGATTAAGCACATAATTAAGACTTCTTTTTTTAAAAAACAAGATTAAATCTCTACTTAAAGTTTGAAATATATGTTTAGATTGGTTTATCTCTTAAAATGTTTTTTTTTTAAAAATAAGTTTATACTTTTACAATATTCATATTGTTAAAATAATTAATCGAATTATTGTTGCTAGGAGATTACCTGATGTTTAAGCATGCAAATGATAAAGTGACCATAACAATTCCATTCATTTAAGCGAACTAAGATTTTTTTTTCTTATTTTGCTGAACAGAGAATCAATCCAAATTTTTTTTTATGTAAACCATCACTCTGTCTCTCTCTCTCAGTACTCTCCCTATATATATATACACACACACAACATTCATATTACTATAATATTTTATATAAAAATTGTTAAACATTTTTGACATCCTGTATCTTTTTTAAATTGTACCTATGAGAATATATTTCCTAATTATATATACTGTACATTAATTATAAAAAAATATATGTAAAAATCAATTCCTTTGATTTATATAATATGATTTACTAAAAACAAATTACAGACTCTGGCGTAGGTTAAGATATTTGCTTGTTTTACTAAAACTATATATGCAGTATAAGTCAATCTAAATTAAAGCCCAATGTTTCTATTTAGCATATGTATTATTTTTAAAACAGATATGTATTCTGAACAAAAAAAAAATCCCTGGGGCTTCAGAAAGACTGATTTCTTATGTCATCATACTTTGGTTATTTAAAAGTTTTTTTGTTAGATTAATAAAGATCTCGATTTGATATGTTTATCAGATGGCAACTTAGACTAATGGTCAAAAGTTTAATGCAAGATCTTTTTTATTTTTTTTTATTATAATAAAATAATAAAAAAATGCAAAGATTTTTTTCCTGATAAGAGATGCATACTTCAAATTTTTGCTTATCAATACTAAGTAATGCTGGACAGTTTTCTAAGAAGATTATTCCTAGACTTAATTTGAAAATAATTTTTGATTGATAAAAAAAAAAGAAGAGAGAAATTATTGTCCAGGTTTTCTCTAACTACCAAACAAGTTTAGTTAATGATTAGTACATTATTGTACAAAATTATATACAGTTTATGAGATATTTTCCTGTTATTTAGATAGAAGATCGAAAAAAAATATTGATGAGACTAAGCTTCAGTCTTTGAAAAGGTTTTCCAAAATTTCATGTCCTTATTAAGAGACTTTTCTATTTCTGAAAAAGATCTTTTACGCGGGGGGGGGGGATCATTCAGTAAATTTTGTATTTATATAATTATTATTTAGAGTCATTTGAAATTTTCTATCAAAAAGAATTTTATTAATTAATGGTTTTCCGCATTTATGAATTTGAAAGACTTTTTCCAACAATCATAATCTGATCAATAAAACTAATGTGTTAGTAATTGGAATAATCTTAGAAAATTTCAGTAATAATATTTATAGAACATTCAGAATTTAAAAAATATAAAGAAGTATAAAAAATATTCTGATATTTAAATTAAAATTTTTAACAATAAAAAAATTTGAGTGAATAGCAAAAATACATCTATACAAGAGAGACATTTCTATAGTAGTCAAAAATTTAATCTAAGAATTATCAAACATTCAGAAAATTCAATCAGTAAATACTAATGCAAAAATGTAAATAATAAATTATGTCAATATAAAGCTAAACTGTATTAAAAAAACGTTGGTGGCCGAGTGGTGCTTTACAACAGTTGTCCCGGGTTCACTTCCCGACCAATGCTTTGACACATGAGAAAAAAAAAGTTTTTTTTTTAATATTATACAAAAAAAAAAAATTAAATTATTACAAATACAAATTTTGTGCTCAATATGGCTATGACAAGAATGCATTTAACTCATAAGATAAATCTCAGAAATGAGTGCAAAATTTATAAGAAGCAAAAGAGAAAAAAAAAGAATCTTGTTTGAAAGATATTATAGAATTTTATAAAAAACATAATGAACAAATAAAAAAAACAAAAACAAAACAAAGCAGAAAAGGGGTGAAACTTGTTTGGTAGATATTACAGAAATTTACAAGCAAACTATTACAACAAAACTTTTTCTAATGCTTATATTATACAGAGAATGTACTCTTCAAAAAGAAGAAATAAAAGTCCTTTAGCAATACAAATCATGCAACTAATATCATCAATACACAAAATTTATAATCAAAAAACCAATAATAGAAAATGATAACTGTGCACATTTGAAGAAAACTCTTTAAATCTAATCAACACAAAGTATATTCATTCATTCTTGACTGACTAAAAAAAAGTTACCACAAAATAATAGGAAAGTAGGATTTAATGATAAAGATACTCTATAATAATGAAAAGAATATCACATATGCTGACTGAAAATTGTTTTTAAAATGTAGATCAACACTATATATTCCCTTCTACTTGGGAGAGAGAGGAGAATAAATGTTAACCAACTGAAAAAAAAAAATCATAATTCAAATGTTTAAGATAGATAAATGCCAGCATTAGTTTGGATAGTAAAAAAATTGCTCACTTTGATAGATAACCAGAAATGCAGACTCTTAAGAAATAAGCATATAAAAATCTCAATAGTGACAGTTATGAATGATTAATAATATTAGTGAAGCTTTGAACTATAAAAGAATAAGTATGGAAGAATGCCTGTTGAGGAAATGCTGTTATATCTATTAATTTAAATAATATATTCTGATATGTTATGTGAGTAGAGAAAAATAATATTAAAAACAATTAATGGATATTCTATTTCACTGTAGAAAGCTAGAAGAAATATATTATTTCAACTACAGAATATATAAAATAATATAATTATAAAATAAAAGCAAGCTGAGAATTTTCCAAGCCAATTACTATATTAATAACAAATTCACACAACTTTAAAACAGCTAAAATTGGAGAAATTGTAAAAATACAACAATTAACAATACAGCATATACAAAGACATGATTTTTATTATTAGATAGCTAAAATTGGGTGGAAATTGTAAAAATACTATAATTAACAATACAACATATACAAAGACATAATTTTTGTTATTAGATGCTACCAAAACAAAGTTAACTCATGGTGATCATATGAATGATTTTTCTCTAATCATTAACAAACTTTTCAGTACAAAGTAGATTATGATTGCTTTCTCCAATATAGTTTTGATAACATATATATATTTGCTTTGTGCACAGATAATGAAGTTTGTAAAAGCAAATAATACTCTGCAATTTAATAAGTTGAGCACTTTCAGAAGGCTTTATGCTTCCATGATCATATATGACTTGTGGAAGCATAAAGCCTTCCAAAAGCGCTCAGCTCATTAAAATTGCAGTCTTATTCGCTTTTACAAACTTCATTATCTGTGCACAAAGCACATATATATGTTATCAATTACATGTTAATGAAATAAATATTTAAATATAGTTTTGAATGATATTTTGATATCATCTTTAATGTAATTAATTGCTGATACCATCCTATATCACACTATTTCCCAATATAGATATTTGTAGCAAAACATTAGATTGCAAAAAAAATTGCTATTAATCTGAAAGGATACTTTTTGATTACTCATGTAGGTTTTAAATGAATTGAACAGAATAAATTTCCCAAGGTACATATGTTCTTGTAGCAGATACTATTATTATGTGATTATTCATTTAGAGTCAACAAATACCAATGAACCTTTCTCCTCTGATTCCTGATAGTTCTTAAATGAAATTTCAGTTCAGTTTTCTTGAATGCAGAATAAATGTGTGTAGATGAATACTCATCACATTTTATATTTCAGCTATAACAAACAAAAATAAAATGTGGTTCTATTCCAGAAGCTGCAAAATCAATAGCAATATTAATGATTGATAACAAAGGCAGAATTGTTAATAATTGCAATGGTTGCCAGATATTTTATTAGCTCCCTATAACAGTAAATCACTTTAAAGCAAAATAAAATTGCATAAATTACTCAAAATTAAAAGAAAATGTAAAGGGATAATTGAAAGGAAAGTGAATACATATTTTATTACAAAACTGTAAATATTGGAAGCACAATGGAAAGAGATTTATTATAAAGACAAAATTGAAGAACCAAATTGTGAATATTTAGTGAAATATTAGTTAGAATAGTAATGCCAAAAGTAGATAATTTAGCTTTATGGTTCAACAAATTTATTCTGATGAAAAGTATATTATTTTTATATAGATGAACAGAATGATCAAATCAAACAACATCCCATAAATATAGAAGATTAGAATTGAAAAGAATTGAAGATGAAATTGTTGTGGGTATATTTAAAATTAAATGAATAATGATATAAGTGTTGTGGATTTTTTTTTAAAATTAATGTACTACAATTTTTTTTAAAAATCCAAAGCAGAAATGGAAATGAAAACATCAAACAAAATTATAGCAGAGTCGTCATATATTCTGATTAATAGAGATTATGTATTTCAAGACTGCAATGACCTTTATAAAGTGAACATTAATTACAAGTATGAAATATATGTTAGTACCAAAATAGATAAACATTTTCAATTGACATTCCTTATTTTCAGAAGTAGCCCAGTAAATTTAAGCTAGATTATGAAAATCAATTAGAAATATTAATAGACTTCAATGATGGCTCTGAATTGAATGAGTTTAATAAAAAGATAACTAATGCTTTAGTAAAAGATAATTACACCAATAGTTGGAACAAACAAAGCAGCATTTGTACAGTAAACTTTCAAATGAGACATGACTATGCATGAATAAAACAAAAATAAAAGTATTAAAAAAATATATTTAAAAAAAAAATCAAAATCTGTAATTTTAATAAAAATACATATTAAAAAAATGTTTATTAATAGTATATAAGTGTAAAACAACAATAAAATCTGCAAATGAGAACAAAGATCTCGAAAGTATTTCAGAATAACTACAATGAATAATTCTCTTAAATGAAGAAATGAAGCAAATCTATGAAGAATGAAAAAGCTCCAGAAATGATGAAATTTGATATTGATATATTAAAAAAAATCAATGAAGAAAAAAAAAATACTGGTTAAAATTATACACCAAATGTCTAAATGATACTTTTAAAAATGCAAAATAATATTGATATTTTTAAAAGATGAAAAAGAAGATATTAAAAGGTACAGATCTATCAGTCTTTTATCTGATCTAAAAAGATCTTTACTATGATAATTATAACACATCTGCAAAGAATTTACCAAAGAACAAACAAACAAATTGAATTTGAAAATCATCAATGCATAGTAGATTACAAAAAAAGTCTAAAACTCTATAAGCATTTTGGCATTATAATGTTTCAGAATAGAGAATATTGTTAAATTTGAAATAAATATTTATCAACATTAAATAACAATGCTAACCCAAAAATAGATTAACTTTGGTAAAGGTATATGATAGGATAGTCTCCAAAATCTTTTACAGAAGTTTTTTAGAAAATATTTGAATTGAAATTGTTTAAAAAACAAAGGGAGCAAAAATACATGGATCTTGTTTAAGTCATTTAGATTATAAATAATCTTTTAGAGAATTAGAAAAGGTTATGATAGCTATTAGATGAAAGCAAGGAACTAGGGATAAAATGCCAAAAAGACTAAAGTAATGCTCAATAGCTTTTCAAAAAAAAATTGACAGTAATAAATTAAAAGAGAGGAACAAATAAAAATATTGATACAATAAATGAAGAAACATAATGCATAAAATTAATCATAGATTGTTTTTGCCAGAAATAACTATCTCTCTCTATATATAAATATATTGTACCAGTCAGAATTGTATGTTTGTCTAACAAGAGCTAGCATCTAAGCAAAAGTACCTAGAATTCAATCATATGCGAGATACACAGGTCAGGAATACTGATGAACTCTGCCCTATTGCCCATTTCCCAAATCTATAACATTACAAACAACACTTCTGACAATAGCAAATGAAATTTCTAATAATTCCCATCCCAGAGCATCAGCAGAGAAACAAGAGATCTAAGGATTAACTAAAGGATGATGCAATATACTAACAGGTGTGAATGCTTGAATGAATGAATATCCAAAGAATAGATTATTAACAATGAGTTTATTAATAATAATATGAATAATGTGATTAAATTAGTATATAAGCAAATGGATATAAAAGATTAAATACATCACAAATCTGTTTACACATAATGAATACTCTCTCTCTGGGTTTCACATATTATTTATTTGTGCATTCCATACTGATCTTAGCAACATGATTTAAGGATTGATGGATATGCATATACTAAATGCACGTATTAATGAAAACAGTAATTAATCAAAACGATGCGGCTTAATATGCTAATAAAAGATATCAGATTTACAGGGCTTCTATTACTAACGCTATGATATTTTAAATAACAAATAATCTAACAAACTTCAATAATTATAAGTGGATTTTATCACAATTATATTAACTGCAGATTAATTATATTTGACATTACAAAATGTATTCAACATTTACGATTTACATTTGAACAGAAAAGAGCACAGTCATCTTTACATTTGGTCACATGATTTGACTTTTTATAGGATTTATAAGAAGTTAGTTCTCAATGCATTTTAGGACTGTTTAACGAGAGGTGGACATCTTAGATATGCTTTAACATGTGACATGGCTAGATAAATTTATATGATAAAATGAAAGCTTGGGATGGCTTAAGAAATCATAACATTACGACTTATAGATGAATTAAGGGTATGATAAAATATAAGTGATAGCATGAGGACCGAATGATAACATCAGGAAGGATGAGAAGCTTCATCAACTTTATAACAAAAATATGTGAGCTCATCTGCACTTGTGACAGATGGCATCTGAAGATGTGGTTGGCAGGATACTATGGTTTCATGGATTCTGAATGTTAACCCATATAGAGCCTACTACAACCAAACACAACCTTTGGAGTCGGGACCTCCACACTTGGCCAAGAAATTTGCTTTAAAGTAGATATTTTCATATGAAAATTAATGATTTGTATATGTAAAACAACAAATAAATCAAAGTTAAATTTTATATTGCAAATGAAATATTTTTAATAGTACTACTTTTAGCAGTAACTTAACTACTATAAATTAATGAAGTCATTTGTCTTCAAAGTCTTTGAACTTGAAACTAATATAGGCATAATTCATAATGTCATTATTATACTTGTGATGAAGCATATCTACATATTTATGATGTTTAGAATGTTGGTCTGTGCCTATTTTTGAAGTTATTCTATTGATTTGCAACATATTTCAGCTAATTTAACTACTGTATTATTGTTATATCCATTATAGTATTTTTATTATTTTTATTAATCTTTTGGAATAAAAAGATACATATTAGTTTTATGCAGCTTGTGTGATATGAATTGATATATCATTTTTTTTAAACAACTTGATTTTAAAAAAAAACTTTTAAGCAAAGAATATTTGTAATATGTTGCTAAAGTCTGATACTGATTGTATATTTTGATTTATTAATTTTATTTAAACTGAGATATAAATCATATATCTCATCATTGGAATAAAATATAGATTTCCTTTCCCCCTATTACAGATTTATGATGCTATTATAATTAAATCATATTCTGAGCTGCTAAAATTTGATGGACAACATTAACTCAAGTTTCTTTGTCAATGTTTAGCCAAATAGAATATAAGCATCAAATGAAAGTATTAATATAGATATAATTAATAGCAAAAATTCAGCAGAAATTGAAATTATTTTTTTTAAAAAAACTATTATTTTTTTATATTTTCGGAAATTTATTTTGTTTAGGGAAAAAAATTATAGTAATCATAAGTATTCACAATGGTCAAAATATAGTTTAATGCTTTTTTACATATAGTGTTATTAGATAGAGTGGAGAGAGGTGGGTGGTGTGAAGGTCTGTGCTTATATACCCTATATTACATATATTTCTAAACTAAAAAATTTTTATGATCACAATACTAAGAAAATTTTATAAAAGTAATAGAAATAAAAATGATTAAAGAAGGAATTAGTAGTAAATATCTGTTATATTTATTAGATCACGTAACAAGAAAATTTTACTGCTATCAAATTTAATTTTAAAAAAATAATATCAATAAAAAAAAAATAACATAGTCAACAAAGTTTATCTCTATTAGTTATCTGTCAAAAAAAAAAAGATTCTGAATATAACTTCATTAACCTTTTTTATGTCATTCTGTATTTTGCTTTTTTTTTTTTTAAATAATCATATCTATTTCCTTCTTCTAGTTCAACAATCAGATTTTTGTTCTTATCTCATTAATTTATTTTTTACAAATATTTCCTGTATTACCTTTATAATTTCTTCACTTCTAAATATATATCCAATCCAATTTCTCTTTCAGTTCATAGTTTTCTTTTTAAAAAAAATAATCTATACGTTATAATTTTTCAATGCTTCAACATTGCTAACCCTATATTCCCAAATCATATCTTAAATGTTTTCACCATTTTCTTGTGCTATTTTTAATTTACAATATCTCTGTTGTGTACAAGCTTTTGCTTAAATCTAACTTTAATGAGCCAGAAATAACTTTTTAACTTAAAATTCTGTTAATTTTTACAATTATTATTCAAATATCTTTGTTACATATCTGCTCTGTTACTTATTCTCTTACTATCACTCTTAATCTTTTATCATCATCTATAAAATTTATTTTAGAATTAGATGTTTTAGTTTTTATTCCTGATTTTTTATAATTTTTAATAATCTTAAGATTTTGTTGTACTTGTTCATATATCACCATCTCATTGCTACATCTGATGCAATAAACTTTTCTATTTTTAGTGCAAACTTCAGCCTTCTAAAAACAATATCTTTTATTCACTTCTATTATATCTAAAAAGTCTGTTTTATATTATAAACATTTTTGTGGGTAAATATACAAATTGCATATTAATCATTTCATTTTCTGAAAACTTATAAATAAATAAAAATTGTTTTTAAGTATTAATGAGTTTTATACTTTTTGTTTTCCACAAAAGCAAATTTGAGAAGTTAATAAATTAATAAATAAATTTAGGAACATAATTTGTAATTAAGTTCAATTGTTATAATGAGAGTGAACACCATCACTTTATATTACTCAGCTTTTAAATCATTCTTTCTACATCATTATATATCATATTTATTCTCACATAACTCCCAGAAGCATTGATATTTTCTTTATTTTCATTTCTATTATGCCCAATTATTCTCCAATCATTATTCTGAGATAATTGATTATGATTTATTACTTTTTTTAATATTTTTTTTTACTGACTTTCACTTGATTATCTCTTCTAGAAATTTTATTTCTATCAGACTTTATATATATGATTAAGTTCATAGGCAGTCAAATGGCATTTAAGCACCAAGCTAATTAGTTTACACATGATTACTTTTTTGAACTAGGAATTGATTCGGAAATCTTTAGCTTTAATAAATTATCTTTGGAACAGACTATTATTAATCAGAATTTTTTTGATTTTGTAGATCTGATATCTACTTCTTTATTTTTTCTGTAACATCGTTTTTGCGTTGCTATTCAGCTTTTATCCGAACTATTTAATGTTTTCTCATCTTGTAAGAATAGATTTTTTTTTTTGCTAAAGCATATAATGATAGATATTAATGGATGTTTACAATACTCTTTTTGTTTGACTTTTTAATTCTGATTCAGATAATAAATTTATAATGCATCAGTTTATTTTGTCTTAATTTTACTTTTAACAATATGTTAGTTCTATAGACTTTTATTAACAATTTGAACTAATTAAAAGCAAGCTTAGGATTGTATTGAAAATAGTGACAATGATTAATTGTAAATAACAGCAGATATTAAAAAGAATCTAATAATATAGTATTTATTATATGTGTTGTGTTAGCTATGATATGGTTTTTGGATCTAAGTGGAATTAAAAAAAAATTTTAGGCAGTTGGAATTTCTAAAGAACGCTAATATTTTTTTAGGTTTTCATTTCATAGACAACTCATCTATCAATCTCAATAATTTATTGAATGATAAATGAGCATGTAGCAATTTTTACTTGAAGAATAAAGAACCCAGATTAATATGAGGTAAACATATGAATGACATTACTTTAGTTATGAAATGTTTATATTATGACATCACTTTTGAGGGAGATATCATATTCTTATGAATGATGAAAGCATTATTTATTTTTACTCTAACAGATGAGGCATCTTACACTGAAAGATTTTCACAATTTCTCCACATAAATATTAAATGCATTTATATATATATATATGTCAGAATTACTTTTATTTAAAAATTTTCGTCTTTCTGAGTTTTATAATTATTATTATTAATGACATTAATTTTATTTCCAGAATGTTTTAAGATTAATATATATAGAATCTAGATGTAGTCATGTATACAATGATTTTAGGAATAGTAAATGTATTGTTTATTCAAGGTTTCATCAAATAATTTTGGAATAAAGTAAACAGATTCCTTCTAAAAACAGAATCATATAATGTTTTGTTGTCTATCATATGTGACAACCATACCATTAAAAGCAAAAATATTTTACTACTTATTTTGCAATTCAATTATGGTTTTTTTTTTTTTAATTATAGAAAGAAATTTATAAAACATTTTATTAAACTTACATATATAATATAAAGCATTATCTAGATTCATATTTAAAAAAATTGAGATTTCCTTAGTTTATAAAAGTTGGTTTCATTTCTGTTTATTAATGCTACATAATACTACTAATTAATGTAAATAAAAAAAAATTATTTTTATTTTTTCTAAAATTTGCAATACATTTTTACTCTTCTAAATATTTACAAATTTATTAATTAGAAACAACACTTTTACATATTTAACAGTTTTATTTTTAGGAAAAAAAAACATTCTGGGCAGTTTATGCAATGATCAGCAATTTTGTGGGGTTATAGAAAGCAATCTGTTCACATATATAGAACATAACTACCATTCTGTTTATTTGATATTTTTATAATGCTGTCTTTTAAATTCTGGATTTTTTTCCCCCTAAAATCTTCAAATCCATACCTAATTGTATCTCTCCATTGTATTCTATTTTCTATCATAGTCCTTAAAAAACAATCAATTATTACACTTCTTTATATTTTTTGAGATAATTTTTAGGAAATAAATCTTTTAAATTTCCAAATTCATTCACTTTTCCCCAAAAAAAAAAAAAAAAAAAAAAAAAAACAATATGCCCACAAATACAGACAAAAAAACCCAAACACAAACACCGACCCCACCACGAGGAATCCACCAACCAAACAACCAAAACGAACCAGGAAGGAGAACAAAGGACCACGCCCACAAACCCAAGAACAAAACTGAGATAGAAGAGAGAAAACAGAGGCTAAGGACAGCCAGAGGACCAAGAACACGTCAATTGGGAAAAACAAATATGGAAAAGAAAAAAACAAAGAAGAATAAAACGCCGACAACAAAAATCCCAAACCACCTAGGGCTAACAATAGGAAATCACTAACACTTTGCCTGAGGAAAAAAGGGAGAAACAGAAGGAACCTCAAGATAAGTATAGAAATACTACATACTGTTGCCTTGCAGGAGGCTCAGTTGGAGAGGTACCAAATTTCAATAATCAAGAATCTAAGGACCCAGGTGAACCCACAGTACTCCAGCACAACACCTGAAGAAGATGGGAGAAAACCCCGAAAGGCATAATACCTGTTTTGAATTCTACAGTAGCAATACTACCTGTTTCTGTGATATTAACATTTGTTTGCTGTGATATTACTAACAGTTGGCAAACTAACCGTTTGCGGAATACTAACAGTTGAAAATTTGAAATTAACTAAAAATAAACTTTCTAAGCATTCACACACTTTAGAGAGGAAATAGTCAATAAACACGAACACCATCATCACAAACCTTCAAAAAACACAATTATACACTTCTTTATATTTTTTTAGATAATTTTTAGGAAATAAATGTTGGTTTGCATCTCCCATGAAAACTTAGCTAAATTTCATTATTAGTTGTATTCATTTATTTTACATGACTATTTCAATTAAAATATGGATTTACATTATCAGACTCTAACTATCACTTTCAGCAAGTTAAAAAATATATTGATCACTATTATGATCTTGCTATATATTTTTAGAATTTAACAAAATATTGTTAAATGAATTTTTTTTTAAATATTATATGAAATGGGAGTCCAAATCTTACTTCCATACAATATATGGAAGAGTTGTCTGAATCACTTTTTATTTGAGTCCAAAAAAAAATTCAATCTGTTGTGCTTTATTTACCATTTGAATATTTGAATATTATATAATTTTTAGATTAACATAACAGCTTATTTTTCAATTCTAAATGAATCAATTTGAGTAAAGAAAACACTGAAGTTTAAGAAAAACCAACAATTAATTGAATTAAAAAATTAATCAATAATAAAGTATAATAATAGACATTTTTATTGTGGGTCAGAATACAAATAATAGGCTATCTGTCACAATATTTGTTTTTATATATTGAGAAAAATTAATAATATTAACATTATTATTATTTAATTTATAATATTACATATAAAACATTCTACTCTTTTTTTTTGCAATTCTTACTTTTGTACCATACTTTTATTGTTTAGTAAATTTTAACTGACTACCAATTTTCACTAAAGTTATAATTGACAAAAGTATCATGTTAATTATATGATATATACATAGTTTTATCTATTAATTTGAATTCATCTTTTTGTTAAAGACCTGTATATTTTATTTATTAAATTATCATAGTCTAAAAGTATTTTGTGTGTGTTTATCAATTTAGTGTTCATTCATATAAAGAAAAAAATCAATAATATATTAATCTTTCAATAGTTTTTTTTTTTTTTTTGGGGGGGGGGTAAATTTATAACATTATTTCATTAACTTTTATTTGTATTTTTTATATTTTCTGAAATTTTAAATTATTTGTTAGAGATGAAAATTATTTTTAAGAATATTATTTCATCATTGCAAATAATAGAAAAAAGATTAAACAGAAATATGTAGTAAGATTTATAAAAAAAAACTAAGTTTTTTTTAATGGGATAGTTACTGCATTGCAATGTAAAAACATTAAACTAAAAAAATCAGAAATGTTTTAATTTGATTTGTAAAACCAGAGCAAATTATTATTTTGATTGCTTAAAGCTAATAAAATTTTATTTAAAATACTATTTCTAATTTTGAAAAGTGATAAAAATAAATTGATTCCAAACAATATGAAGAGATTGTTTTTCAGCCAATTACAAATTTTACCATACATTATTGATTTCTCTTGTTTTCAATAAATGATAAATATTTTTCAAATAAAATCTGAATCTAATCACATTATTCTTTTTAAAAAATAAATTTGTAAGTAAACTATTGAAAATATTTTTTTTTTGTTTTTGAAATCTAAGAAAAAAATTAATAAGCTTGGAAATTTTTGCAAGCACTTTCATGAAGAAAGAACAAGGAACTCTCAATCAATTACATTGTAGGCAGGATGATGACTCATTTCTAAATAATTTTATTTATTTAGTACTGAAATCTTGAGATTTTTTAAAATTAGAAAATGAAATTTTTTTTTAGTTTGTTTTTGCCATAAATGAACATAAAACCAGCAAGCTTACGCTAAAGATAGCCACAAGAGAGTAAATTAAAGTGGAAGGAAATCTAATACCATCAGTGGTTGCACAATATCATATTATGTGCTAGAAAAAGTTTAAATTTATTTTTCAAAAATAATTATATCTTTATATTTTAAACTTTTATTTTAATCAAAATGACAAAATTCAATAATAAAGTTCAGTTTTCTATAGCATTTTTCAAAAATCCTTAATTTTGAATCAAGTGACTTTTTGTGTATAACTAATTTTTTTATTATTATGTGTTCTCTTTTATAAATTATGTTACTTCAGAAATTTATTTTCTTTTTTGGATAGATCTACAAGGATAGACAAATATATCTATTAATTTATATATCACTTCCAAACTTACCCAGTCATTTATATATTTTTCTATTATCTATGTATTTATTAAACTTTTATTTTTATTATATATGTGTGTATTTATTATTGATTAAATTTGTTAATTTTTAGATAGTAAGTTATATAATTCATGTTAAATATAACAAAACATACTATTGTGATCCAATTTACATTTATAGTCTCTTATCTCACCTTTATCTAAGATCATTTATGTAAGCATGAATAATCAATGAAGGAAAAGTCTAATGGCCTTTGTCAAAATTGAATGTATTCATCCAGAAATTATCTTTACTTTTGTTATTCTATTTTAGCTTATTTAAAGAAAAATGTTATAAAGAAGATCACTGTTTTTAGATCAGATTTTAAATATAAGCTGAGTTTGTAACTGAGATTACTAAATATATAGTCACTGACTTAGTATTAGATCTTTATAGATGAGTAATGAAATTAGTTTAGGTTCAAAATCCTACATTGTTAAATATATTCAATATTTATATAGCATTATAGAATGTGACTGCTGGATTAATATTTATAATCCAGTGTGTCTTTTTCATGATGTTAGCATTCAAAAATTAGTTTATCTATTTGACATTATCATCTAGTTTTTATTTATCACTCATTTTTACATAAATGGGTTTAGAAACAAATGGTATAAAGTGGATTATTACTGGTATTTTAAATATAAACTAGAGGAGACCAGATTTTTCATTGATATATATATTTTTATCATCAATTTTTATTCTGAAACATAATATCACAATTCTATCGCATGACTTCAGATCATTTTATGTTGTTTCAGCAGTATGCTTTTTTTCTTCACCACATCTATGCCACCCATGAATTCTCTATCCACTACAACTCTAACCAGTATCCCCAGACTCGTTTCAAGTTTATGATTTTCATCAGTGAGAATTTTGAATCTTGAACCAGTATCTTGACCTTTAGGACCTAATATATATTTTCTCTGCCAGAAATCATTTCCTTTCTTATCAAATATCAAGCTACCAGCTCAAATTAAAAACAAAAATGTTTTCAATCTAAGATAAGTTGCCTGTATAATCATATAGAACTGAAACCAGTTCATTTTCTAAATAATATTTCTGTAGTGTAATTTTCATTCCACTTCTCTCATGCAAAATAGCAATGGTCTTTCCACTTTTACATCTTGTAGAGAGATGTAATCATAAATATATGACCATTGATGTGTGAAAAAGATGTATGATCCCCAAGATGCACATTTTTTGCTGGAACAGCACTCATCAGTTGATCTAACCAACAATTTCTTATACAAATCTTTATCATTGTTCAGCATATATAGATAGACAATTTTTTAGTTTAATTTACAAGTACTTTCACAATCTTGACACAAACCATATGATTCCTATGTTGCATGAGAGTAGTATAGTGAAAATTAGATTATAGAAATATTATTCTTCAAGTGGATAATCTCTAGTTGAATGACTTCAATTAAGTGATTTATATACTGAACAATGAAAAAAGATATGTGTATGAGATTGTGATCTGGGCCAACTAATGAGAGTCAGTTCAGCACAACATGGGCATGTTTATGATTACACTCCTCCAAGATTTAAAACAGGATAGAAACTTATTTCATTCCTTGTGTGACATTGGTGTAGTGAAAATTACACTTCAGAAATATGAGTCATTAAGTCAAAAATCTTTAGTCTAATGAATGATTAAAAAATTATTAATACATTTCAGTTTCTATATGTTATGGTCTTCTTAGTTTTTAACAATTATAGAAATCTTTATCCAGTGACAAAGCATGATTTCAACTTACTCTATTGAAGCCCTGTGAAAATCTTTATATTCTATTGTTGTGATAAAGAGTTTTTTTTTCACCACACATATATCATTTACTGTAAATTTTAAATAATTAATAGATGATGATGATAGTGCTTAATAAATCTCTATTGAGTGTTGTGCTATCCAGTATTTTCAAATTAGTTTCAAAGTTATGGATAGAGGTGCCTACAGTTGTTAAAAAAATAAGGACTTTATTATATATATATAACCTGAATATCTGGTTTCATTTCTACAAGGACTTTATTATATATATATAACCTGAATATCTGGTTTCATTTCTACATGTCTATATGGCAAGTTGGCTTAGACTGAAAACATTTATATGTTTTTCAAATTGGACTGGTAGGTTGATAATGAAACAAAGGTAAATGATAGCTGCCAGAGGAAAATGCAATAGATCCTAGAGGTCTGCTCTAAGATTCAAATCTTCTCTGAAAAAATCCGTATTCTAGAAACTAGTCTGGCAATATTGAATAGAACAACATTCTATGGGATTTTTTAAGCATTATCATCTGCATCTATTGATTACTAAAGCTTACAGGAAGCAGCATAGAGTTAGCAGAAGTCATGTGATATTTCATTAGTTTTATACTATTTTTGGCCACAGGATGTAAGTACTTTTAGTTGTTAAAAAAACTATGGAAGCATAATATATATAAATGAACTAATTTAAGTTCTATATGACCATATAGGGAAGTTGACTTAGATTGAAAACATTTATATGTCTTTCAAATTACACCGATAGCTTGCTGGTGAAGTAGAAAAATAAATTATGGCTGGCAAAAGCAAGGTGCATCAGATCCTAGGCTCTCATCTAAGACAATGCTCCTCATTAATGAAGACCATTAGCCAGAAACTAGTCTGGGATATTGGATGGCACAATATTGGATATTAATTTTTAAGCACTAATCTGCAACTATTAATCACTAAAATTTATAGTAAGTGGTATAGATGTGTATCAGAAAAAAAGTAATATTAGATTAGTTATTAAAGGTTTATGGAACCCAGTGTATGTTAACCAGCATAAGTGCTGTAATTCAAAATTTTTGAAATGTTTATTTACACCGTGCTCTTTTTTTATTATTATTATTATTATTATATATATACAGGAGTACCCCAAAATAACTGGAATTTTATAATAAAAAATTGTTTATTTATTTGTTATAAATTTAATTTCTTTCAAATTACTATTCAATTGATGCAATACACTGTTCTAAATATGTTTTTCATTTTTCAAATTAGTTCAAAAATACTTGCAAAGTGCTTGCTGCCTTTTAATGCCTCTATCATTTTTTCCCCACCACTTCTAAGTCCACCAAAAAAAATATTGATAATTTTTTTCATTTGAGAGATTTTTAAAAAGCACAAAATGAGATTGAGTGAAACTGCTGATAGATAAGCTGTATCATGCTAAATTTAATTAAAAAGTGTTTCACACTAAAGGCTTTGAGAGATGACACCCTGTTGGGGTTGAGCTTTTCTTTGTCACAAAGCAGGATGTTTATATTTTACCACATCATGTTTCAGAAATTGCAGATAAAATGCCTGCCCATTATGAACTAAATTTGAGAAAAAAATACCATTTGCATCACAAAACAAAATCAGCATTATTTTGACTTTGGACTTGCAATGCTTTTTAGGGATATGATAAATTTAACATTTTAATTAAATCACTTATAAACTTGTGTTTTTATGAGATCAGCTTTCTTGTAATCTGTTTCAAGCATTTACAGCTTTTTTACTTGTCATTTTCTGATTGTCAAACTTTTCAGCAATGATAAAAAAAATTGACAAAAATGCAAAATACCCTTTACAAAACAATGTGTTATATGGCACCTTGATTTTACACAGCAATGTTATTTGGCAGATTGATACAGAAGTATCTTTGCAAGATGTATGTAGCAGCATGAACTATATATTACAACAGGTGCACAAACCAGAGAACGATTCCAGTTTGCATACTTAATTTTTTTTACTAGATTATTTAAACCAGATAGTAAATTGTTTTATTTTTTCATAGTGAGTATAATAAATGAGAATTAGAAAAATGTACTAATAAAAAATTTTAACAGCTAACATAAATAATAATTTTAAAATTCTATGTTTATGAAGTAAAAGAATATGTTTGAGTTTCACAAATGACAATTTGAGATTCAATTCAATAATTTTTCACTTTTAAATCCATCAGACTACTGCATCAAACTATATAGAGGTAAATATTTATGAATCAATAAGTATATTTAATTTTTATATTCAAAAGCAAGTAAGAGATAGATAATGACTAAACAATTTAACATTTGATCAGCATTGATAGTAATTGTCACTCCTTTAACACAACTTATTTTTATAGTCATATTATCACAACCGGTCTATGTCAATTGATTTTTAAAAAAATTCAAAATTTTCTGTTTCTTTTTTTAATTAAAGGTATAAAAGTATTGTTGTTTTTTTTGTGTGTTAACAAACATATTTGCTTTTATTAATCTAATAAGTTGAATTTTAAATTAATATTAAGGCCATTTATTCATTGATCATTAATTATTTTAACCGACTATGCCATCTACTATATCTTTGTGGTACAGTGATAAACAATTTCTAACAGCCATTACAGAACCAGCTTGGGTAAAAAAAAATTACGTTCCAATCAGTCTTACGATTTTTTTATAGGTAATATGTTTGTAGCCAACCCAAAAATAATCATTAAATATTGGATGGGAAGTGGGTGTATAACTAATCTTAATTAAAGTCTTCAATAAAAATGAAATACCATTCAAAACTCTGTAATTGGTGAGCTTGATGAGTAATGTTTTCTCCTTCATTGTTCCACTTTTGTTCTATAGTGGATTATTTAAAAACTGTTTCACTTTTTTCGTTGAAAAAAAATATTTGTAATAGCCATTTTTATTTTGCAATACTGTATATTGCAGTTAACAATAATGAAAAACATTCAGAAATTATAAAAATGCATAAACACGCACATACATGCAGTGTATCCAATTCCAATGGTTATAAATATATAATTTCAGTTTTAAAGATTTTTCAAGTTTCTGTGTTTGTCATTGATGGCCTTGATCTTTGTCAGATTGCCAGTAATTCTAAAGGACGTTGTATACTTCTTATGTCTTGAAGGAACTAGTTACACAATAGGGCCAATATTTACTAAGAGAATTCCCAGAGGAATGCTGGGTTCTGTAAATATCTACTGTTTGCCAAAAATACTACTGATAATCAGAAAAGGAAGTGAATTGTTTTCTGCAGGCTTTCGTTTTGAAAATCTGGTAGAAAAAATGTAACTGTTTTCTTGTAAATACTTTTTAAAAAAGTAAATATATTATATTTTTATTAAATGAATAGAGTAGATAAATAGAAATATATTAATAAATTTAAAATTGTTTTCAGAAATTGTAAAAAAAATTAGAGTAATAAAATAATAATGCATACAATATTTTTTCGAAGGGGAGGGGGGGGTATTATTATCGAATGTTCAGTGCATCCGCTTATTTTTATTTGATCAAGATAGCACTATACACAAATGAATAAAGTACTAGACTGAAGATCTTTGATTTCAAATGTAGAATGGAACTATATTTTTTAGGTAAAAAATTATCAAGCAAACTTAGAATATTTTTAGGTAAATATAGATCATTAATAATGATTAGTTAAATAAGTAATTAAATGGTTGATCACTTGGCTGGTCTTGTGATATTCAAGCTTCAACCCAAAAACTTTTAGCTATGAGATAAAATGCACAGAATGAACTTGGCTTGATAATTGTATTTCTGTATTGTTCGACTGTGGGTAAAAATACTAAGGCATGACTGACTATTAAAAAAAAAACATAATTTCAACACATCGTTATTACAAGTAAGAATTGTACTGACTTTTTCTCAAGTTCATTTAATTTGCAATAGTGACTTCTTTCATCCACAGGCCAGAACATGAAAATGGATCATTAGTTAGAAAGTAATCAAAGTTATCTAGCTTGTACTGCCACTTTGTTTTTATTGATTTTTCTCATTGTTTGCCTTAGATTTTGTATACTGCAAAATTGATATCAGTTAATATAAGCTGAAGAAGCCAAGAGATGAATTATGGTTTTTAATGCTCTTATCAAAACTTCAGTAATATTTATAGTCTACTTATAACTAAAATCATTAAAACATATAATTGCTAATTTTTGGGTCATTTCTATTGGTTACCTAGGCTTAGTCTGGATTCACCACTTTAAGATGTTTAAAGTTTCAAGCTATTGGGTGTATTAGCCAGAAACATATCACAGTAGCATAGCTTTACTGCTGCATAGCATCTATTTATTTGAAACATTGCTTATATTTTTATTTTTATAGTCCATGAGAGTTTAGATTGCTCCTGCTTCTGAAGTGAAATATTTCTGCTCAAGTAATAAATTGAGAAGGATATAGAAAGTGGCCATAAATGGAATATCATTATTAATTTGCAATGAATAAATAAGTATTTCAAGATTATAATTATTTAATTAAATCTATTTACATGAGTACATGAAGATTTACATGTAAGTTATTTGATAGTATTTGTTTTTATTAATTACATAGAACTTAATGAAGAAAAAAAAGATAAACATTTGTTTTGTGCAAACTTTATGCCTAAATTTAAAATACAATTTTCCAAGATCCAGAAATGTTCATGATTACAGACATCATGTTATGTACATGATATGCATTTAAAAGATGTGGTTCAATGTAGCTATTCTTTAAAAGAACTTACTTTTATCAGTGCTTAAATAAATCTTAGCAATGTTCAATATTCTTATCATGTTATTTTGTTAAATAAATAATGTTGTATTAAAACAAACCACTCCTAGAAACAAGTTATAATAAATCAGGATCACTTATGAAACATGTAATTTATACAAGTACACATGGAAATGCTTATTATGAATTAAATTTAAAAAGGATTGCTCCTACCCTCAACAATATTGGCTCAAGTCTTCAATTTTTTCAAAAGAGCAAGAAATATTGTACTCTGTTCCAGTTTATTTTTTTTTATAAAGAAAATATTGCATCAGAGCTATCATTTCTTAAAGATCATTGTAATAAAACAATAATTCAAGGAATGATATTATTTGTGTAAATTCAGAATCAAAAAAGAATAGATGAAATATTCATGAAAATGAAAATAATAGGAAGATTGCAATGAAATTTCATGTTACATAGTTTCAAAACTATGAAAAGAACCAACTCTAAATGGACTATGTTGATTATAATAATAATAAAGAACACCTGTGCATATCTTGCAATTACTATAGATTTAGATCTTGCTTTAGCAGAGCTAAATTTCAAAAGAATAACTTACAATGACAAGAACAAAAATGGATCACTAATAAATCTAAAAGAATATAAGAAAAACAAATTTAGATTTGTTGAATCTGAAACTAAGCAAAGAAACAGAATTTTTTTATAAGAAATTTTAAAATAAACCACACTACAATTAATTCATTAGTATGTGTTAGCAATGATATTTTGAAAAATGATAGGGAAAATGACTAGTATAAATAAATACTGCTGATGATATGTTATAAAAAACTTAATGTTGAATTAAAATGTTCAATAAATAAGAGAAAGATTACAAATTAGGATATTTGCAAGAATTAGATAGTCGATGAAAGAAGAAATGATAAAGAAAGTGGGCTTACTGGAAAAAAAGTATAAAGTAATTTTAATGATAGAAATATAAAAAAAAAAAGTTCATATTTGCTTATTGAAAAATAAAGTAAGTGAATAAAAATGAAATAAATTGTGAAATAATGGAGGAAAAGATAAATTAGCTATATGAATACTGTCTAACTACTGAGAATACTGAATATTATAGAGAATTATACTTAATGGTGTAATATGTTCCAGAAGGGGGCCAGTAGATTATAATGATTTAAGTACAATAAGTTTAATCTCTTTAAAATAAAGATTTGTTAAGATTTTTGGATATATTGAATTAGTGACAATTATATTTTTGACCATGATAAGTAAATGCTGCTTAAGACAATCTCAACATTTATGCAAATAGTATGTTCTATTGTTCTATTCAATGTTGTGAAATCTGAATATTGTGTAGATAACATATTTTTGAAATATTTTTATAAAGGACATTCTTTGAAACATTATGTTTCTATTAATAAAATAAAAATACTTTTTATGATATTAAATTTATGAGAAAGCCATTGAACGATTAAGAAACTGATCCTTGAAATAATATTATTGAAATTAAACTATGGTGTCTACTAGCTTTGAGTTGAGAAATAAAGAAAATTTATAATATTTGAATTAAAACACAGTACCACTTTTAATGAAAAATTATTCTGCATTGAGGCATTTAAAAAAATTATTAGCAAATTGAATGCTAATGTTTATGTAAATGTTTAAATACTTGTATGTAGTTTAAAACCCATGAATTAGGTAATACTATCTTATGAGATAATAAGAGTCACAGACTCAAGAGCTAAATTAGCAGATTTATGTTGACCTAAAAGTTACTGAATCAATTTCCAGCTAAGGAAAAAATAATATGTAATTTGAACAATTGAATGAAAATTTTGAGCTCATGCTGTTACTTGGGTTTCTGAAAGTCACAAGACCTTCAGAGCAACTGATTCACATTTGTATATAAAATAATGGAAATATGTTTCTGATAGAAGAAATAATACCCTTGTCTTTTTCATTTGTAATCTCTTATAAAAAAAATTAATTGTTCATATATGTATATTATTTTTAGAATTTGCTTTTTATTTATTTATTAACATATAAAATAAATATCAACTAGTATGTGGTACTATATTCTGCTATGCATAATATGATTATAAGACAAAAATTTTGTATATATTTTGACATTTATTTATATTACAACTAAGAATTTAATTTCACTATATACGTTAATAAAGCGTATTAAATCTTACATAGTTGTTAATAGTGAAGAAAAATCTGAAATTAGAATAATATGGGAAGTTATATGTTCTTTGTTATTATTGTCTTGTCTCATGTTCCAGAAAATTATAATAATTGAAATTAAGATATACTATGTTAAAGATTTTTTTTGGTTAGAGCTTACTCCATAAAATTCAATTTTTTAAGGGTTACTAAAACTGTCATTGATAAAAATTTAAATGATTACTAATGAACAGATTATTATTTTGTATTTTAAGCAAAGAAGCGTTTTAACAGCAGTTATGTATTTAATTACAGTATAATTATTTTTGCTTTGCATTATTATTTATAAATTTTATATATATAAAATAGAAAACCATTATTTTCTTTAAAACAAGTCATATTTATTAAAAGAGAAAATTTATTACAAAGTTCTTATAATTTAATAAAGTTTAATAACAAAAAAAAATTATAATTAAAACTATGATTAAAAATTTATTTAAGCACATTGATTACGTAAGTAATATTCATTAGTGTAGCCTCACACATCATATAAAATATAGAGGACCTCTCCAAACCACAAGCTTACTCTTTGGAAGAAAAGAGGGGTCTTCCAAAGAGTAAGCTTGTGGTTTAAGACCGGTAGAGGTCCCTACTATCACATTTTTATATGCATGTGCTTGAGGCTACAACTATGATTAAACTAAGTTTGTCCTCAATTATTAATTAATTTAATAATCAGTTTTATATAAAAGCACAGTATAACAAGTAAAATATTTTAGCATATCTATTATAGGATAAGTGTATCTTTTTATTATTTTTATTTTAACTTTTATCGTCTTTTTTTGTTGTTGTTGAATTGCTTTATTTTGCTTATTCAATTTTTTCTTAATTTTTTTATTGCTATTATTTATATTGAGTAGCAAAATAAAGAATGATCATGGTAGTTGATCATAGTTGTATTAATATCAAAGCATTATTTCAATCAGCTTGGGAGAAAGGAATAATAGAGGTCTGTTATATACTATATTGAAAAATTTGTGAATAGGTAGACAACTATTCATTTGCTAGAAATCAGCTTTAGTTTGAACAATGTTGATAAGTATAATAATAATAACAATCAAATAGTTTTCTGCTTGGAAACTCAGAAAGTACTCTAGCACTAAAAGTGACAGAGTTGATATGTGCTCCATGGTTCTTTAATTATCAAGTTGGTCATTAAATCATTATATTACACCATGCAGATCATGTTGGTTTATACTTATATTTATTAAAACATGTTTTGTTTTTTTATTACTTAAATAAAAAAAATTTGCTTTAAAAAAAGATTAATGTTTTATAATGTTGTTATGATGATACTAAATATATTTATATATACTATTAGAGGGTAAAACAAGTTTGAAAAAAAAAAGCATTAAAAAAACTTCATCAATTATGAATTATATCTTTTCCTTTTATTGTGGAGACGCTGGAAAAAGATTTGTATTTTAATGATATATTTAAAACTAATTTTTTTATTACTATGTGTATGTATATATCATCGAAAGAGTTTATGATAACTTAACTTCATATAAAATCATATAACAGAAGTATAGCTTCATGTCAATTTAATTGATGAAGTACAATTTAAAAGACATATTTCTGAAATAACTTTTATATCTAATTTTTACTTGATCTTACAATATTGATGTTAATTATTTACTAATTATTTTAATGAAGACAAAATAAAATCACATATAGGAGACATACATTTTGATTTTATGCATGTATTTACATTTTTAAGTTCTTAATGACAGATTGGTTTACTTGAGCATTATAATGCCACTTGATTATTAGCAGTGATTGTTTGACACTCTCTTAATGTATTTGAGAAAAGGCAGTGACTTTCTCATTTTGAAACATTTGAGATGTTATAATGGTACTGCTATTGTTTTTAGCTTTTCTTTATTATTTTATGATTATTTAATATTAGTTTACCATACATATTTTTGTGCAGAAATTATAACTAAAACTATTAATTTAAAAAAAATCTGAAGATGTTAATATTGTATAGATCTCATGCAAATATCAATTAAATTTGAATATGAAATAAGCTGAGAGTGACTTATTGGTTGTAGCATAGTACAGAGAAACAGATAGCATCAACAATTGATAGATAATTTATCCTTAGGCATTTCAGAATGTGCTTTTTTCTTTTAATATTTCTGAAAGAAAAATTGTAATTTTCAGTAATTTATTTACATATTTAAGCTTATTTATGCAACATACTTGTAAAAATTTTTTTTTAAATCAAAAAACTATGTGATTACAATTACATTTTATTTGAAAATATTTGTTTTTAAGAAGACTAGTCATAAAAATGTAATTATAATAAAATCAAAGTTGTTTTTAGTGGCTAATAAGAATTGCTTTTAGAAACACCCATAGAGAATTATTTTATGAAATTTTAATAATAGTATGCTTAATTTTGAATTTTAAGATATATTTTCATTTTTTGTGATGTCTTAACTAGAATTTGTTTCCATTTATAAATAGAATATTTTTTATGAATAGACAATATTATAATTCAATATGAAAAGAGCAAATATGACAGAAATTATCACTATGGTTTTTCAAATAAAAGTTGGAGGAGTGTTAAGACAGTTTATTCTATTATTTCAGTTTTATAGAACCTCATATAATAAGATGATATATATTTGATTAAAAAAATGTTAATGCTTAAGCCAAAGATAAAAAGAGAATGATTAACATTAAAATAGTACTATAGATTAAACAACTGAGAGAATATGAATAAACTTATGGTTGATAATAAATATTGCAGATTTTCTTGTGTATTTAAATTTAAAGACACTATATTTAATGTAAATATATTTTATACATTAGATTATCATAAAGTTTAAATCTGTTTTTGAAAGCCAGTAAATGACATTTTCCCTTAAAAATCAATCAGTTATTTAATTTCCATATCTTAAATCTTATTCTTGATTACATCCAGCCTTTAGTTTCAAAATTGACTTAGAAAACATAAGAGATCAGTTTAAAAAAATATTGGTCTCCACCTAATATTTCAATCAGTAAAATACCTTTTCCTCTTTTTTTAATTTTTTATATGATCTCTTTCCAATATTCGATTTATTTCATTGATTTCTTTTTAATAAAATACAGTAGGATTTTTTTAAACTTCTACTTAATATTTCTAACAATCACAAAATTACTGTTAAGTTAATAATAAAGAACAAAAATCAAATTAGTATTTTTTTCCAGTTGGTATACATATGTAATAGTATCTGTTACTAATAACAAATCTATGAGTCACTTAAATTTCTGTTTAAAAAAATTAATTGGAAAATGTTTTTTTAGTAATTCATGTCATATTCAAATGCTAGAAGAGATGTTTGAGCTTTGATTCAGGATTCTTTATCTTTTAAATCTGTCACTTTTACACTACATCTATTTAAAGGAAATAGCAGGTTTTTATTACATTTATGCACCCACTGTAGTTGTTTTTATATAAGCACATGGCAAGAAGTAATAAGGACTTTCAATGTCATCTTTTTAATATTTAACTTTCCTTTTTAATTGTAATCATCCACGGGGACTACTAGACATATAGAAATAAAGATTACTATAGTATAGAATAATTAAACATAAGTATTTTACATTTTGTAATTAAAATATTATTTATTGTATGCATTTTATTTTACAAAATATTTTAGTTTTATTAAATATGTATATGTGATATATGTGTGAATAATCTTATGGATTCTTCATTTATAATGATAAGTTATGAAGGTTTTTCACAGCTGAAAAATGTACTGTGAAAACCTTTGCTACATCATGAACATAAGTTATTTATTTATATAGCACTATATTTTTAATCTATAATAATAATGAGGGATCACTCCACTATACATGTGCTGGATAAAATTAAACATTTAATGAATACTCTTCTTTCCAAACACAAGATTGAAAAGATAGAATGAATCAATTCTGTCTTTTTAACCTAAGCATATATGTATAGGCAAATCTTAAGCATTTAGAAATGAGAGCTTGAAGATATTAAATAATCAAATTCAATTTCTTTAATATGTTTTTAATAAACAGTGCTTGCAAAATTTTTACAATTTATGATATATATGGATGAAATGTTAAATATATATAATGAGTTATTTATTTATATAGCACTATGTTTTCAATCTGTAATAATAATGCTTAAGATTTGCTTATACATAATACACTTAGGTTAAAAAGATAGAGTGGATTCATTCTATCTTTTCAAAAGACTATTTTGTGTTTGGAAATGAGAATATTGATTAAATGTTTAAATCTATCCAGCCCATGTGTAGTGAAGTAATTCCTAATCATTATTACATGAACATGATAATAGTAGGCATTAACATAGTAAACAATATTAACTGATATATTTTTATAACAACAATAATTTTAAATATTTTGGCTTGTAAAAAATGGTAACAAAACCCTATTATGAATAATTCCTGAGTAGTTAGAGGATTCATCAAGTATTTGCTGTAATGTGAAAATGCACACATATTCTTATGAGCTGTTTTTAGGTTGAAATTATGCAATTTCTTTATGAAAGGACTACTTTGAAAAATGATTTGTTTTTTTGAATCCCATTATGTTTAGTAGCCAGACTTATTTTCATGAAAATTACTTCAGATATTAAAATTTTGGTATAATTAAGTAATCAATTGTAATAGACTGTATAACAATTTAAGTAATTTCAAAAGAATACTAAAGAATCTTGTGAAATAAAATCTGAATAATAGTAAATCTTATGTAATAGGCATTTTTAACACAAATATAAATATGGTGAAGACATTTTTAATATTTTTATATAGTATGCACATAGTTATGACATCAACAAAAATAACTAAATGTGTTATAATATATTGAGAGAATTAGAGAAGGCATACACATATATATTGAAACAGTCAGTTTCATCCATCTGCCCATTTCACTTATTTTACCCACACATCTATCCATATGCCAGGTTTAAACCCTCTCAGAGTACCCATTTAAACAACCTCGAATTACTATATATGCAGAATCATGTATATATATATGCGAGCAGTATTTCTGTAGTTTAATGGCATAGGTATAGATTACAGATATGTATCCATTTTATAAATATCTCTAATTTAAGAAATATTTTAGTTTAAATTATTGTTATGTTATTGGTATATATTACAGAGATATATTCATTTTATAAATATTTCTAGTTTAAGAAATATTTTAGCTTAAATTATTTAGCCAATTTTATTGCTGTATTATTGAAATCGCATATGCATATTTCCTGTTATTCTGCATGTATGGTTATAAAATTAGTTTTTCTACTAATTATGAAAGTAACTTTGTCAAAATAACATTTGATTTTTGTAAACAATTTTCGAAGTAGGTCACGCATTGGTCCTAAAATAGCATGGACTTGATTTGGTAAATATAAAATGTTAATAACAAAATAAGGAAAAAAAAACAAAATCTCGATTAGTTGTCATAATTAAAAATGTTTTCTAAAATAAATAAATGGGTTTTTTACTAGTGGTAGCTATTAAATATATTTTGCTAAAATAAATAAATGGACTTTTCCTCTATGGGCCAGCTCGTAAAAATTAACAGGTGGCTAGAGTTTGAAAAGTATAAATATTTAAAGTTTTGTCGCCAAGGATGGATCATATATATATTAAGTGAGTTGTAAGCAGAACATATGCCCATTTTATCTTCGAAATGGTCAAGTAGAATGGTGATAACTCACCTCTCTCCTTAGCTGGGGAATGGAAGAACTTTGGTCCGATAAAACCTAATGCCATACACCAGCAAAGCCGCCCATGGAAAAGTCTCCATTAATTTTAAATCATCGTCAAAAATGTCAACTTAATATCCTCCAAGTGCTCCAGAACTAACTGCAATGAAAAACAACTGAATGGTAAATTTTCTCTCAGAGCTCTGTTTATAAACTGTGACTTTCAATTCTTTCTTTTAAAAGCTAGCTATTTATTAAATCTGCCTTTCCAAACACCTTTTCTAAAAGTCTGCAAAGAAAGCTATAAAATGTTAATGTTTAAATCTTGTCTGAATGTAAAACTTATAATATTGAATTCTCTGTTAAAATGTAAAACTCTAATCTATTTTAAACTGAATGTATAATTTTCTGCAGTCTTTTTATGCCTATTTCTAAATCTATTTAATTTATTCTATGATTTTATCATTTTAATATTATATGTATTTGATAATGCCAAATGACTCGAAACCGCAAGTATTTATAAATATAATTTTAGCTTATCGATCTGCGAAGATAATTTCAAATCTTCGCTATAATAAATATTAAATAATTGAATTATTATTTTTCATTCTCACTCACTGTTTCGAGATCATATTATTATTTTACTGATTAAGTTTTGGGTATTGATATTACAATAATCAGTTATCTAGTTAAAATTGTAGTTTGCTTAATTCTAGTTATGAATTATAACTATTTATATATGTAACTCGTACATCATAGGAACTAGGCACAGAGATATTCTCCAAGCATATTTTAATGTTTTATTCGTAATTACCCTGCAAATATGCTTTGTCCTTCTTAGATTTATATATATTGAGATGCAGGTGATAATATTAAACTAGGTTACTAATTAATTTAGTCCCTAAGTAGTATATTTGAAATACTAAATTTGAGAACTGGATTGTATAGATATGCAAATAGACACTATCTAATTTTAAGGCACGATAATATAACTTTACATATTTGTGTTATATATATGTATAAGTTGCGGATGTGTCCTTACAGTGTACACAATGTACAATTATCTGCTTGCTGCATGATTATTGATGAGTTGATGGTGGAAGTCACTCTCATCCACTTTAGTTCGGGTAAAGCACACACTTTTAGAACTAGGGCACAAGAACCTAGATGATTCATAATTAATGCTTATCCGACTCCCTGAACTACTAATGTTCCTATTCGTAGCAAGTTGATCGGTTTTAGGGCAAACCGAGTCTTTGAAGACTGAAGCCCATGAATAATGACCCATTTGCACCTTTTTGCTTAATTAATATTTTAATATGTGCCATAGAGTATATAGGTAAACCTATTATAAACCAGTTTTCTCTCCTTTTATATTAAATGCTTATCTAGCATCAGTGTATACCCTAATCTAGGTTAACCCACTAACCTGCATACCTCTGAGCCTTATTATGTGCTTGATTTAACTTTGTATAGATAGATGCCATAAGAGTGCTATTAAGTTAGTTATATAACTTTGGCTGTAAAGTTTTGTATGATCTGGCAGACTACAAAAGGGCTAGAAATTTGGCATATTAATATAGACATAAACTCCCATACCGCCCTACACTTTATTGAACATTTATAATAAGATAATCTGTAACATTAATCTCATTAGTTACATAATGCCTGCAAGCATAGTATCTCCCGTTTTCCATCACATAATTTTGTATATTTTAATTTCACTATTAATTATTGTTTTATTAAATTAATATTTAAAATTATAACACGTTTTCATAATTTTATTGTCCATGAGTTATCCAACTCTAGATTTAATTGCACATACATCATTTTATCTATATGTATGCCTTTATATTAAATTTCATAATTAATCCCTGATATATTAATTAATCACTTAGTCATATGTGGGTATATCTGACCAAAGCAGTGTTAAATTAGTTAATTTGTGAGTCTTTTGTTTTACGCTGAGTGACTGCCGGACCGAGGTTAAATTGAATGTCTGTGTAAATTGAGCAGAGATGAAAGGATTGAATGTTGGTTGGATTCTGGATCCCAGTATCCGTATTTGACCAGCTTTAGTGTATTTTGCCTGTGTTCTAGATTTTGTTACATGGAGGCACAATTCTTACCATTACAATATATATGTTTATATGTTTTTGTCATTCAATCACATTTTCTCTCTCTCTCTGAAAAAACAAAGAAAACAACATTTTCTTATTCATTCTTTGTGATAAAAATTTATGATGATGAAATTCAAAGGATACTAAGTGCTATTAAATTTATAAATTTCAAGTATGCTTGTTTATACAGATTAATTTTCTTGTAATAATTTGTGATTGTAGCACCAGAAATTGCACTACGGTTTAGAAAGCTAAAATTTTATTTTTTAGAACAATATTTTTACGAGTATAAATAGTGCCATTATGATCACATTACATAACTAAGAAACACAAGATAAGAAAAATTGTTATTATTATATTGTAATAATTAATTACACTTGAAAATTATTAATTTTAATTTTTGATTGAATATTTTTTTTAATCGAATCCGTGATTAAATGAACTATTATATACAAATTTTATTTAAAACCATTCCTTCAAAGTTGATTTCATTTTATATAAATTATTACTAGAATTCTATTTTATCATTAAAATAGATGTGTTTTGTTCAGTGCATTTTATTTGGATAAAGGTTTTTATGAAAGAGGCAGGTCATGTGTACTCTGTATAAATTATCTGAAAGTCATTAAAAAGATGGAATATAGTTTGATTTTTTGGAGAAGGATATTGCTGAGGATAGAATATATTTAAGTGCTACAATTAATCAGGATATTGAGGGAAAAGTTTGTTGCATTAGTTATAACTCTGTACAATAAGATTCAAGTACATAGAATAAAAGATTAACATATGATATTTCATAATATCTGTGGACATATTTATAATTCGTTGATTGGTTTGTAGAATCATCACAAAACTTTTTTAAAAAACTTTTTGTTTTTTGTCTTTATTTTTCACTCTCTTTTTCTGAAATTAGCATGTTGTATTCATTCACTTCAAAAAACTGTTAATATTTATTACCTTGTTTAGTATATTGTTCATTAGCTGTTTCTTTATTATATGTATATTCTTTTTATCTTTTTTTTTCGTAACAGAAGGCAATAATTGATGCATTTTGTCTCCACTTTCATTCATCTTAATTTACAACTAATATTCTTTATATAAATTAAAATATTAAAAATATGACAATTTTTTTTCATATCAATTTTTTATTTTTTGAACTGATAAAGGTAAAATGACCAAAAAAAATATTATTGTTTATTAAATGTCTTTGCATTTATTGTTTAAATATGCTAAAACTCTCTCTATATAAATTATAATTATTAAAATTAGTTATATTAAATTTAAAAAATAATTTGCGATGGTGGCTAATAGAAGTTTAATATTTTTTAATTAAATTCAAATTGTTTTTACCAAGAACATTTTTCATCTTTTATTATTAAAATGACATTTTTGCTTTTTGTTAAAAGATTTCTAAAGCATTCGAAAGTTGTTGTAATGGAAGACCGATTCATTTTAATGATTATAATTTTATTTTAAAAAATTCTATTTTTTTTTATATGCATTTCACTAAGTCCCATTGCCAGTTTCTTAGGTAACAAAATATTTAGGTATTTTTTATTCTCTATTGTTGACCTATTCCTGATCCTATTGAACCTTCTCCTGATTTGCAAGCTTAAAAGCATTTTCAAATTCTTAACTAGCTAGTTCTATTGAATTTTCTCTCCTGTTTCATCTTTTTATGTGTATTTTCAATTTGGTACAGGTCATATGGGTGAGCAACTGTAGCCTTTCTTTTGAAAAAAAAAAACTTGACAGTCATGCATTGATTGTGAGAATAATTGCTATTTATAAGATATGAAAACATTTTGCATGTTGACATGCGACCCCTCGCGACATAGACAATTATCAGAAAATTAAGTTCATTCAAGCTGACTAGGATGTAATTTATTTTAATGTTTTAGTTCCCCCCCCCCTCTTGTTTATGGTTGGTGATGAAAGGGGAGGGGGGATAAAACAACTTTACCTGTGATTGTTGTATACTGAGTAGATAGTAATGTTTGTGACATTTTAAGATAAACTTTTTAAATATTAACTTATAATTTACAATTTCATGATTTTATTTTTTTTAACGCACAAAATATCTCCTTATAATTTAACAACTGAATACGTTTTATAAATCATTTGTGTTTATTTTTTTAAATCATCGATATTATATGGAAAAACAATTATTTAATAAGATAAGGGGCTTTTTTATTTTACGATGTTCATTTTATGATTTACTTCTAAATATTAGGAGTCTTCTTCATTTTTCAGATGTTGCTTATGAATTGGGGTCCCAGTTAGCTTTTTTTTTTTTAGGTTCTAAATAAGTTTTAATATATAAAAATAACTGGTTCATAAGTCTAATATACATATATATAACTGGTTCATAACTAACCTAGTTAACCGGCCTATTATTAATTGTTATCAAGATTTTATTGGGTTCCAGATTAATCTTAGGGTTCAAATAAGAAACAATGAGCTGACTGTAAAACAAAATATAATTTCATCACGTTTTCACCAATTGTGAGGAAAATGTCATATTCCCATGAATGTTTGATTTTATGGTTTACTATCAAACCAATAGAGAATGAATATGTTTTATATTTTGATTAATAAATAAAAATGTATCCATTAAAACATCACATGGTGATTTTCTATGCTTACACAAACTGTTAATATTGTAGCAAACTCACCATTCAGCAGTGCCACCAAGTGCAAGCCAGAGAAATCAATGGATGCAAAAAGATTTGTGCATAAAATCCCTATCTAGTGCCTACTCATCCAATATGCCCAGACTAATTTCTAGCTTGTGGAATTGAAAACATCGTTGTGTTTTTATCTGGGGCCCATAGCTTTGTAGTTAACTAAATAGATAAAAGAAAGCTGCTTTGGGGTTGCATTAGATCCTAATATTTAGGTGCAGGGCTGAGTATGCATTAGATAGGGATTTTATGCACAAACCTTCTTGCAGACATTGATTACTAAGGCTTGCACTGGGTAGCACTACTATATGGAGAGTTTGCTACTATAAAAATGTCTTATGGGGAAATTTTAAAAAGCAATCAATTTTTGAACACAGCTGTATGAAGTGAAATCATAAAAATAAATAATATTTTTATGATAAGGCAAAATATGAAACCAGTTACTTTCTTATGGCTTTTTGTGCTTGTTAAAACATTATTTATATTTATTCTGCATTCTTTTGCTTCCAAATATATTATTGCCATATTGTTATTAGGTTTACTACTTGCTAAAATTTGTTATATTAATTTTCTGATGAATAAAGTAATTTTTTATTAATATGAATCATTTATTGGTTTGTCTGCTAAATGTACACTAAATAGGTTTTTCTGTTGAATAAATTAGTTTCATACATTATGTATATTATATTTTATTTCTTATTAATTTTTTTTTTAGATTATTGGTATGTGATTTTATACTCTAATAACATCCATCCCATCATTTTCCCTCAATATTACATATAGTTAGCATTTACAATATTCTGTACATGAAGGAATAGAAAACCCTATATTGTAAGTGTGGACAAATAAAAGCAAACTACTATTTGGAATAATAAATTGCTTGAAAGTAGTATTCTATTGTCTCGGTTAATAAACTTTATATAGATTAGTAATTTTTAACATAAAATAAACTAAGAGTGCATAGTAGTATAATGCTTTGCCATGTGGAGTTAAAGCAGCCTTCTATTATAATCATAATTTTGTTATTAAAATCTTTGCATTAGCAATTCATCTGACCAACTCATTATTTTGGTGCCTTTTCTTATCAGCTAATAATCAATACAGGATGTTTTGCTGTGTTGTCTTTGCATCAGCTACAAGAAAAATTATCCAAATATTGTTTTTAAGCTAAAAGTTTAAGATTCTCATAACTGGACTTGGATCCCAATTTTTGAAAAGCACACACAGATATTAAATTTGAATGGATCATAAATTATCATTTATCATTAATATTTTAAAACTACAAATGCTCAGTGTCTTTTTTAAAATGTCAAATCAAAAATTTGCCCAGTTCTGTTTCAATTAATAATTTTGTAATTATTTGAAATATGACCAAATTAATTAAGTTCTTAAGAAGTATCAGGTTCTGAATAGTGATAGTAATTGTATATATTTTCATGGTGCAGTAGATTGTGCATTATCCTGCTATACCATGACCTAATGCTAAAATGCAGATAGGAACTGGACATTTATTTAGGTAGCTGAAGAATCTCAAGGCAGCATGGGATTTTTTTTAAGTAGAAGATTTCATAGATAAATAAATAGATATTTAACTTTTTTAGATGAAGATGAATTTTTTTTTTTTTGGCATATAATGAAGTATTGTGTTTCTTTCATGTTTCAATTACAGCATCAAATGTTGATTGATGAAAGTAATTAGATCCTAATATTTATTTTTATACTGTTTTTTTCTTAAATGGTATATAAAAATATCATACTACTTTGTTTTTATAATTTTGCATAACATCATTTTTCATTGCTTTTATTTTCTTCAAGCAACAAATCAATATATTTTATATATATTAAAGTTCTTATAGACTTTCTTTTAAAATTCTTTTAAAGATTTGATATTTGGTCAGATATAATGTTAGACTATCACAAGGAATGTTTTTTTTATTATTTCTGATGGATTTTAATATTAACAAGGAGATCCAAATAAAATGATTAAAGCATTTATAGTGTCTTGTTTAAAGTATTGTATTTTATTTTCTTCCTATATGTTTGCCCAGAGATTTTTGTAATAAATGGGAGATTTCATGTATCTAGAATATATTTTTTTTGTTAAAACAACATTTACATAATTTTTAATTATCATTTCTAATGTTTGAATCAAGCATGATTTTAATACATGTTTTTGATTGACATCTAGATTACATGAGAATGAGAAGCATCCTGGACTATATTGTAAAATCATAAATGAGTGATTGCATTCTAAGTGAATCCGCTAAGAATTTAGTTGTTCATTCAATTTTTAAAGGCAAAATGTTATTTTTTAACAAGCCTTACAGAATCTAATGTTTTCTTATTCTAATAAAATTCTAAAATTATTATATCATGTTAAATTCCAAAGTTATAATACCAGCAAAATACCTAAAAAAAAGTCATGCTTAATAATGCCAAAATATTAAAATCATTCAAAATACAGAAAGTATTAGGAGATAAATTAAGCAATGAAGTGTAAAGTACTATCTTCCCAGAAGCTTTTGATTAATCTATGGGCAGCCACATAGGAATCATTTATATGTTTTCAAAATTACAATTATTATTTTGCATTTTTTAAATTCTTTAATCAAAGATTGAGGCAAATTATTAAATGTTTATGTCACATTGACTGTATATACTTTATTAATTTATAACTGTCTGGTAAATAAAGTAAAACAAAAGTCTTTCATTGGTGGTCGAGAGGTCAGCGCGATTGCCTTGCACTTGCAGGCAGTTGCCCGGGTTGTGGGTTCGCGTCCCGGCCGATGCTATGACACTTTAAAAAAAAAAAAAAAAGTAAAACAAAACTAATCACTTTTATTTTATAGTCTTCTTAAAGTTTATGATGTAATTTTAATATTTAGTTGCTAAAATTAATTGTGTTAAGAGAGTGACAAGCATTGATAATGATCAAATAGTCTCATTTGATCATAATATGTTGTTGCCTAGTTATTCTCACTTTATCTTCAGGCAGAGAGTTTTTAAAATTAGTAGAATTATTTTTATATTTTCATTTATTTTAGGTGTAATTCTTTTTTTTATATTTAAATAAAATGTGCTTTGAAAAGAAGTCAAGATAATGGCGAATTTAAAATTATAAAACATTTAGCGATAAGGAAAATTTCTGTTATTTATTTGATTGTTTCATTTAACGAATTGTTTATAATTTCCAGTAAATGTTGTTTGCTTGTATGGTATGTACACTGTGCATGTTGTAGAATTATAATATAAAGTGTAAAAAATATGTCTTTTATAAAGAAAAGAAAGGAATGGATTTAATATGTTTTAGCGAGCAATGCTTATGATTCAAAGATTTCTTGGATAACACATCTTACCATGCCTATGACCGGCTTCAAATATGAAGTGAACAATTTGAAAATTTTTTTCAACAGGTTTAGATTGGGGGAGGGGGGTTTCAAATAGCTATCTCATAACTAATCCAAGTAAATATTTAACATCAGTTTGTAAATAAATATTTGCTATTCTAGCTAGAGGATAAAACAAGGATAGAAAACCAATCAAACTCTCACTATCCTGTAATTGAGAAGATTGATAAATATTGCTTTTTACTTCATTATGAAAGACTGGTGAAAAAGTTTTTGCCCTCCAATGATTATTCGAAGGCTGTTTTATTTTATTATCTGTTATTTAATTATATACTAGTTGTTGTTTTTTGTTTGTTTTAGTAAAATATTATTTTTGTTATATTTGAATTTTAGTTAAATCAACCTTAATTATACCTGTGTATTTATAAGTTGACTGACAACCATTTAAAAAAATGTTTAAAACGGCAGAGCTGGAGCACTCTACGTCAAACAACCCGTAGGACTGGCGTATACTTATTTAAATTATTTAGCTCTGAGAATTTTATCTTAGTTCTTGTAAGAGAATTTGATGATTATAAGTTCCTGGATTGATTCTAATTGTTGTAGTTAACCTGTTGTTGTTTTTATTAGTCATATATCATATAATTTCTGAGCAATGATAAATAAATTTAAGCTTGTGGGGTTTTTTTGTTTGTTCATTTGAATCAAATAAAGACATGGCAGATTTGCACTCAGTGTTTTAATATACTTAGATGTACCTCAAATTTTGTCTGATTATTTTATAAGTTAGAAAAAAAAAATTTAAAAATTTAATCTTAACTTATTAAGTCACATTTTAAAGTTCCTAGAAAGATGATATAAATGAACACACTTTTGGATATTGGATGTAGTGTAATGTTTAACAATCTAATTTCTGAGTTATCACAATCTTCCTATCTTTTCCTTGAATTTATGTTAGATGTCTATAAATTCTTAATTCAGCACATATTTTTTTTAAAAAAATTATGAAAGCAGATGCTTTCAAATAGATTTATTTATTTATTTATAATTAGTTATCACAAAAAATATTTTGTCTCAAAGATAATGCTAAGAATTCTGTGAATGAAATGAGTCCAAGATAACATTTTTCATTTTTTAAATTACTATTTATGTATTGGCAATGCTGCCTTTCTACTTCACATCTATGGAAATATGATAGAAGTTTTTTTTATTTAAGACATGATGAGTTAAATGAATCATGAGATATTGTAATCATTGATTGATCATCATCATTGATAGTTTGCCACTTGGTTGCAATTTAACACAGAAGCATAAAATAAAGTAATATACTTGTGTAGACATTGTGCTTGTTTTTTTAATTATTAATATTTAACAAAAGATAAAAAATCTTGATTTTTGGTGTATGAGACTTTTGTTTTAATAGATTATTAATGGTGATAATGGCTGGATTTGATTTCTTGATCAATTTATTAAATGATAACCATGTAGATTGTGTTACCTTAGAAAGAGCCTGTCTTAATGTTAAAAAATGTATTATGTTTTACAATGTTAAAAAGCTTTCTGCTCATAAACTAATTAGATTTTTAAGTTTACTAGATTTGTATTTATTTATATTTAAATATTTTTTAAATAAATAGAAAAATAGAAGACATTCAAATTTTCTTTTGTAATCAGAATAATGATTTCAATCTTTATTATTATTAAACAATCTTTTATTTGTTTTTAACTTTTGTTAATAAATCAATGGATTACAAAGTAGTAATAATATTATGAATAAGATTTAAGAAATTAATAAACACTATAGCTTTTTTCCCCCCATATGTCATAGCATCGGCCCGGAGGCGAACCCGCAACACTATAGCTTTTCATTTCATAAATAAGGAAACTATTAAAAACAATTACAATCTTTTTAGACTAGCAATTATAAGCAGTACTTTTCATATAAGGCAAGAACTATACTATTTAAATGAAGATGTATTTAAAGCATAGGGATATAAATTTGCCTAACATAAACTCAAAAGGCATTGAAACTAATAATAATCCACATATTTAATGGTGTCTGGCTAGTAATATTTTAAGTAAAACATTTTAAAAACTTTGCAAATAATATCTAAAATAAGTGAAAAAACTGAGAGCATTGATGTAGTAGAGAGGTTAAATGCACCATAGAATTTTTTGCTGTTTGCAATGCCAAAGAAATAAGCCAGCCAATGAAATTCACCTTAAAAGAGTTTTGAAGTCTATAAAAATTAAAATGTAAAAAGCTCCAATTATTATTAATTGTTCATCAAGTCAATATTATCTCCTGGTTATCATACAAGTAGCATTTTACCATAATGATATAAGCTTCTCAAAGGTACATTATAAATTTTCATCTATTTATTTCTGATTATTATCTTTTCCACCACCATTCTTTCCAAGAAGTATACTTTTCTAATGAATTATATTATCAATATATAGACAAATCATGATAGAAATACTAGATTTAGAATGCTTTTAGTAAGTGCATATGAAAGGCATTGTGTAAAGCAAATCTAAACCATTTATTTATTTCACTTTCTGATGAATGTTTAGTATTAAAAATAGTAGAAGGAGAATATAATATAGTATGTAAAGTTTGCCATAAAAGTTAACTGAAGAAATTGAATATATTTACAATGATGACAAATCTTGGAGAAATAAAATTGCTTAAAAGTATAAATATATATACAGTAATGCAGAATAGAAATACAAAATATTGTCAAACAAATGCCAGACTTCTATACTAATATCTAATTTTTAAGATCATTTAATTATTATAATTATTTTGTAAATAATAATCTAATTATAATTAGATCTTGGAATTTGAAATATGTAGATAATATGTGCATATCTGATTATATGCCATAACATATCACTACTAGTTACCTTTCAAATTTTTAATTTTTTATACTATTTTATATTTTATTTTCCAAATAAGACTAACCTTAGACATAAAATTTTGTTTAAGATTTTTAAATATTTGAGTTCCATATATTTTTAATTTTTACATTTATTTTATAGATATTTATGTATAAATTAATTAGACTAATTTCTTACTTTACTTTTATTTTGTTTTGTTTTCATTTACTTTTACTTTTATTTTTTTAAAAAGAAAAGGATTCTATTTTGTCATGAGTTTTAAGTAGATTTGCTTGTAGCAGTTGTATATAATGAGAATGATTGCACAATTTTTGTAAATGATTTTATTTTTTTTAGTGCAGTGCTTGCATCTGATTTATCATCAATATTTATCATTTGAGATCTCTTTCACAATAGTTTTAAAAATATTAATTAAATTATTTTCCATATGCACTTAATATTATACTTTTTTTATTTATCTTTTTATTCAAGCCATGTTCTGTCTTTTCATCAGTCTTTTTCAAAATAATGAGATTAATAAAGAAATTGCATGATATTAAATGCATTTATGAAATGATTTAAAATTATTATTATTATTATTATTTAATAACTTTTTTAATATTTCTAATATGAATTATTTAAAAGAATCTTTTTGATTTATCTGTATTGATTTAGAGTATTTTCTGCTAATAATTTATATTCATTAAAAATAAGAAATTTTTATATACTTATTTTCAGGTTGACTTTTTTAGAGATAATATCAAATCTCTTCTTATTAATACAATATTAATCTTTTCCTTCCTTATCTTTTCTAGAAAACTGCTTGTTAAAAAAGTAAACCTTGTTAAAAGTTTTACCTTTCTTTTGGGTCTGCACTGAAGTTTAAAAAAATAGGAAAGTAAATTCTGTCACAAAATAAAATGGAATAAACTCTAATATGTTATAGTGAGATATTCCCATCTTTCCCCAACTCTCTACAATCTTTGAAATTTTAGCTGTCAAAGAGTTTAGATTAAGAGAGAACGCAACATGATTAAAAGTGTTTTTCTAAATTTATGGTAAGGTACAACAATAGATTGTAAGTACCTTTTTATCAATTTGGAAAGATATCATGAGGTGTTTTCTATGTTTAAGACAGATTTTAAATTACATTGATCAGTCCCAATAAGTCCTGATATTTATTATAGTTTATAATTTAAACTGAAAATTGTGCTAAAACAGCAAACATTATAATAAATTAAGAATGCAAAACTGATTGAAAATAAATATGAGCTATAAAATGCATGAAGAGGATTTGTTTGTATTTGATTGATTAGCATGCATTTTTTATGATTATTAGGGATCTGTTCCAGTTGGCATTTTATAATACATGATAAAAAATCAGCAAATTGCTAATATTTTATCTGGTCCAATATGCTTTTGATATCTTTACTCATCTGAAATGACTATAATTGTCATCATCATTTTCAGTCATTACCAATCCATCACAAATGAAGATTATTTCCAAATTTAATTCATTATTTCTGATTCATAAGTTATTGGGTTTTTTTTTCAAATCACTTCAGCAAACTTCCTTATCATATGTGATCTCTTGCTATGTATTTTACAATCTCTTGAAATCTAGTTTAAAATATCAACTATCCATCTATTGTCATCTTTTTAAAAAATATACCAGCCAAGATCACTATCTATATATTCTCTCACTCAAGCATTTCAATTTTGATTTCTTCTTGAAATATAATACTATATAAAAATAAATGTCTAATAGAATAAATGATATATAGTCATTGAATAAGAGTTTACTTTTGTAAATTAAATTGCTAATTTTTTTTCTGCTCTTTTAATTAGATCATTTATGAAGGTATTTGAGGTCATTTTATAATTAAATTTAATTTTTATTATTCCTAGTAGACAATATTATGTTTATATATAAAGAAATTTCTAAACTGGGATTTTTTGGACCACAAATTTAATTCTCTCATATTAAAAGTAACAAAAGCAAATTTTTATCTGTGATATCTGTACTTAATAGAATTAATTTTCTCCTTAAACTGCATTCTTTCTCTGTACTTTCAACATCAATATTTTTATTTTGTTTTATGCAACTGTTGAGGTATTGTTTTACTTTAGCTTTCAATCTTGTCTATGAAGAGTAAAATGATTATCTTTCTTAGATGGATCTGTTGTCAAAGAAATAAGTTTCCAAATAGAGAATGAAATAAATACTGATAATGATTAAATAATTAGTAAAATAAACTTAGAGTGGCCTCTTATCATTTCACTGACTTCCTGTTAGGGTATTTTTTTAGGTTTATTACTATTATATACAATGAACTTATGTTCATTTTTTTTCTTTTTTCCAGTAATTATATTTATTAGCTTTATCTTTTTAATATGAAATAGTATTTATAGTAGAGACTGTAGTTTGTTTGTTTTTATATTTGGAATTTCCTTTTTCTATTAACAAACATAAAAACAATATGCAATATTATTTTGGGGAGAATACAGGTGTATAATATAGTATATGAAAATACACTCATTTTTGAGCATGTTTTGATTTACTATCATTCATTTATAATGTTAACGGAACATTTCAGTTCTAACACTGCTGCAGTATTTTTAAAAACAAAATATATGAAGATATCTATCCAGATGTTATTGGAATCTTTTAAAAGTAGTAAATTTTGTCATTATTCAGGATTTGAACTTTGTGTTTTGTTTTTTACCAGTCTTCTATAGTCAAATTTCATTGCTAGGATAATGCTAATGTATTTGATTGTATATATATATATATATATATATATATATATATATATATATATATATATATATATATATATATATATAAATGGTACATTCTGGACAAACATACAAGATTTCCTATGTAGAATCAAGTTGCATAGTATTAGTAAAATTTAACATATCTTAGTTATTGCTTACTTTTGCTAAGATGAGTTATATAATTTCTTGATAAAAAATCAATTTATTGCTTACATTTAATATATGCCTATGCAAGTAGAACTTAGGATTTTTCAACCTATATTTGTCCTCTACCCTATCTTACAGAGAATGAAATTATTGATACAATGAAATTTAAATACGCCTCATTGAACAGGTAAATATAACCTGTTCTAAATGCATACTAACAAATAGTCAATTATAACATTCAAACTGTAATTATAACTTTCAAGCTGCACTCCAACAATGTATTACTTAAACAATAAAGTTAATAATTATCAAGGTTAGATATTAGACTATAAATAAAGGTGGTTTCCACCTTTATTGATAAAAAGGGGTTGCCTTGGCAACAGATTGAGATTGTTGTTTGTTATTGATATTGGTATTATCTAAGGGTTAACTGCTTTCAATGAATTTACATTTATAAACCTATCTATCCTTGAGCATTATTAGTTTTAATATATATAAATATTAATTAATCAAGAGTTAAATATATTATTTATTCATTTTCAGTGGAGTTTTTTATTAACTTGATCAATTTCTTCATTGCAATGAGATTTTTTTACTTTTATAGTTATCCTTTTTTTTTTTTTTCAAGTTTTATTTGATCAATTTCCCAAAATGTCAAAATTTGTATTCATATGAATTTTTTAGTAGTGTAAGTAGTTTTCACTTTAATGATTGTTATCTGGAAGTCTTGTATCAACACTCATGATGGATAAAGTCATTTTAACTTTGATAATGATATTATTACTATTATCATCATTATTGTTGTTGTTGTCATTGTGGTTGTTGTTATTATTATAAGAAGTGAATTTTATAATTTTAGCAGTCTTCTTTTCAAATCCTGAACTAGAAAATAATTTATTTTTATTGGAATCAACTATTAATGATGTATTTTCTAAAACTACACAATGGAGGAATTTGAATTAGGTTTCAAAATGAAGATTTGACGATTTTAACTTTTATGATGTTTTATTACTTTCTTTTTTTTTTTAAATCTATAATTTGAAAATTACATTTTATATATTTAGAATAATGTAGCTAATGATGTTTTACTCTATTAATTAAATATATAATTAGAATAATGACTTGTAAATATACTGAAAAACAATTTCTAGTAATTGATTTATGAGTACTTTATTGATAGAAGCCAAGATGGAAGCTAGAATTTATTAAAACTTTATGATGTCACTCAAAATACTGAAATATTAAAAGTTAATGTTATTAAAAGATTGGTGAGCTACTATTGAAGAAAGGGTTATCATTAGGACATAGCACTAGCAAAGTAAGCATGTCTTCAGGCAGAGAACTTGTAATGCATAGAAGTTTATTTATAGTCTGTGGGAAATTATTATTTTAGATAATGATATACATTAGAATGTAATTATTACATTATAGAGATGTCTGCCCATCCTTGCATATGTATTAAATGGATTATGTCCTGTACATGTGGGGTTCAGATTGACCTTAGGTCAACATGGGTGTGACAAGAATCTCAGCCTCAGGGTAGCCTTGAGCATTCTATCATCAGATTTTCAATTGGATGGACGGTTGAAGAGTTGGAGTGTGGAGTAGATTGAAGCCTGTCCATTAAACTATGAGGATTGTCTATCTTAATATATATCTGAGCACTTATACTGTATATGTGTGTAAAGATGATAGTCTGGACCAACTGATGATTGCTGCTTTAGCATGAAATATGTATATTGGTGATTATTTATCTTTTCAGCATATATGTGTTTAGGTGTATCAGTGTTATTAGATAGAGTGGAGAGTGTGGGTGGTGTGAAAGTCTGTGCTCATATACCCTATATTACATATATATAGACACAGGTATATAACAAGCCTGTGCTTCAGTTATATCATCATGTTAAGGAAAGTCACTGATGATTATCTATTTTTTGACTATCATTTTAATATTTTATTTTTCAATTTGTGCAAAATTCAAAAATCTTACACTGCTCTTTTACTTATTTTTTTTAGAGGCATCCCCACCAATTCATGAATATATTATCAATATTTATAAGATTTAGATATTTAGTTTTCTAAAATTATTTAAATTTAGAAAGAAAAAATAGATATACATTATAATATTAAGAAGGAATGACTGGGTCCAAAGTATAATGCATTAGAAAGCTAAATTAAAATCTTATTTTAATATTTGTATATACATATGTATTTAATTATATATATATATATATATTAAAATGAAGATTTTACAAGTAAAAACATATTTTTATTCATCCATGTATATAGTTAATTATTATATTATAGTGTTATATTAACTTGATCTATCTTCCAACATCAGAATTAGTGATTTAAATTGATGTTGCAAATTTTCAATACTTCTACAATATGCACTTAAATGATCTCTGCTACCTAGACATGATAGGTATGATTAAGCTGAGATATTGGCATAACAATGATATTAACAATAAGTAACTATATGCTTGCATGAACAAAAATATATAGCATATCCAAAAACTATTTAAGGAATTTGCCCAAACTTACAAAGTTACAGATAGCAGTGGATAAAAAAGATGTTTAAAAGCAAGATATTATAAAAAATTCCAGATTTCCTGGGCTACTCCACTTGTTATTCATTTGAAATATTACTCAAATTTTACAAAGTAAGTGAGAAAAAAAATAGTTGTCATTTTTATTGTGTGTGTGTTTATATATATATAAGATAAAGATAAAATTTATCATAATAATGGGAAAAAATTATATAAAATATTGCAAAGTAAGGGAATTGATAAGATTCTGTTCAGCAAAACTTTAAATAAATAATTAATAATTATAATGAGATTTATGGTTTAAATGAATAGCTCATAGGTTTTTCAAAAGTTTTAATTAATTAATATTAATTTCCTACACATTAAAGTGTTGATATGATTTTTGAAAAGATAGATTTCTAATAGATAAAATATTTTCTAGATGAAGAATTATTTATTTATTGTATAATCTGTTGTCTGAGGAAATAAGTAATGTTTAGCACCAAACTGTAAAACTTAATGGTACTATTCTATTTAAATGGAATGTTTTTTTTTGCTGTCTTTTGGGTATAATTCCATGAATTATTAACTTCTAAATCCACCACTCAGGAAAGTAAAGAATATAATTGTTTGGGTTTAGTAATGGTGTTGAGATGAGGAATATAATTAGGATTGTGAGAATTATTATGGATATTTAGATTGAATTTTTTTTTTTTTTTGTAAAGAGCAATCATGATGTTTTTTGATTGTCTTGAAAGAAAAATGTTGGTAGGAGATTACTATGAAATTTTCAACAAGGCATAATGTAGAGTTGTTCATTAAATTATCTTTTTATGCTAAAAGTAGATACAGGTAGAAATTTTTAAAAAAAATTATTTATCCTAAGTTTTGAGATTTAATTTTTTTTTTGAATAGTCATTATTTATTAGACTTCATGGTTCTCAATCATAATAAAACTTATTTTAAGTTTTTTTTTTTTACAAAAATAAATAAATACACATTCGTAGATAAATGTAAAGATAAAAATTTTGAAATGAAGTTCTAATTCGTATAAATTTTATATCTTCCAAAACAAATCATGATTAGCTACATTCAGTTAATTTAAGACTGTAAAAAAATATTAATTATGAAGCAACCAGGATAAAGATGAAAATTACAATGTATTACAATCATACAATCAGCGTGTCAGCAATTATCTGATCAACACAAATTAATCTTTACTTACTGTATGGAGAGTTTGCTAGTGTTACTTTCCAGCACTGCAATTCAATGTCAAACTTTTCTTGTGAACAATAATCTTAAATGTATACATTAATGATTATTATTTATTAGGATAGAGATTATTATGTCATTTTAACTCAGATTTAAACTTCAAACTTAAAGAATAATATATCTATTTATTTTAACAACAATCTGTAATAGCATAATTTAATTCTAATAATATGTTGAGTTTTGTATAGACAGACAGAGGTTTTAAAGTATGTCTAGATACCTGTGTATTGATCATAATAGGATAACTAGCTAGAATGTTTGTGGGTCTGCTATCTGAAAGAAAAACCCTAAATCTGCTTCTGAATAGGTTGTAGGTAATTAGTAGAAGTATTTACTATTATGCCTGAAGATTGTTATTGAAATTTTAATATTATTAACTAACTTCATACTTCTATTGATTTATACTTCTCATCTTTCTAATGTATTCTGGAAAAAAAATTGAAAAAAAGAAAAAAAAAGATCTGAGATTTTTGACCTTAATTACTTTTATGATGTTCTAAAAAAATTTTCACACAATTGATGCAGTTTTGAAATAAATTAATTGCTCCATTTTATATATTTTTAAAATGTGCGTTGGTTTTTTTCCCCCACTTTATATAATAATTAAATATTTGCATGAACTAAAAATCATAACTCTGCGCTGGACTCTATTTCACGCTCACTCAAATATAATTGGTCTTGTAATTATATTCCTCATTTTAAAATGTTTAAATTAAAATCTAATCATTGTTTCTTTTTTATACATAAATACATTAAACTCATTAATCATTTTAAATGAAACTATTAATTGATGCATATATATTTATGTCTGACTGATTTGCATTTAAAAATTAAAAATAAATGAAAACATAAAAAAGGAGCAATTCAATTTAATTACAGTGTTAAATTTAATAAGTTATTATTAGAAAGATTGCATAATTTATCATCATTAAAATTTACAAATTATAATTTCATAATGATATTTTATGTCTTCTTCTCTAATAATAGTGTTTTATTATTGTTGTTATTACAAATCAATAATTCATTTATTTTTTATTTTTTATGACTAAGCCCATTTCTCAAGAGAGAATGATTGCAGGATTGAATTATGAATTATGAAATGTATAAAATATTAATCATAATATCTTTTTAAAAAATAATTTTTAAAAAATAAAAAGTTATAGATAATAACAATAAGCACTTCTACTGTAGAATTCTATATTGTTCTAAGAATGATGTGGATCACAAGATATGAGTTTTCATTTAAAAATAAAAAGTATAAATTAATATTGTGCATCTTAATGATGTCTCTCTTTTATGTACTAACTCTAAATTTGAGATTTTAGAACAAATTAAGAAGAGCAAGCAATAGCTAACTACAAATGGTGGGTATTAAGCGTGATTGCTCGGTTACATCATCACTCTTTGGCCTAGTTAAAATACCTGTTTTAAAGCACAAAACTTAATATACATTCCTATATGTTAAAGTTTTAACAATCTAAAATATCTTTCTAGAAATGTAATGCTCAAATCTTGTTAAACAGAATTTTTGTACCTTATGGGTTAAAAAAAAAAAAAAGAAAGAAAGAAATTAGTTGAACTGAATACAAAAGACAAAACATAATCTGTATGCTACTTCCTTTCTATATTTTTTTAAATATATATTTTTTAATCTTTTCATTACTTGATTCAATTTAAAATTATGTATATATATATTTAACTTTTGATTTATTTATTTTTTAATTTTGATTTCTATTAGGTGTAAAGAGATAGTTTTTGTAAATAATCTTGAATAAAGTTATATAAATATTAAATCATATGCTAAATTTTTTTACCCAAATGCCAGGTGAATAACTAGACATTACTATGATCATTCTATAAACATCATTGTGATAGACTGCCATTGACTACTATTTTCATAACACAATTTACTTTAACATTAGAGATCTAAAACTACAAGACTAAATTGTATTTATATATTTCTATCATCTTATATCAAGTATCAGATATCTTTAGAAAAATTGAACTATTTAAATCTTCCAATTATATTAAACTATTACTTATAGCACACAAGTTAATTTTTGCACAATGTTTTGAGAGGTATTATTCTCCTCTCTTCTTCAAGTATTGCTAGGCTGATCAGTAACAATACTAGCATGGAAATGAAATCTGGACCCTTAGATTCTTGAATATTGAATTTTAAATTAATAACTCTAACCAACTGAGTCATCCTTCCAAAGGCAACATTCAGTAGAAATTTAATATATTTATCTGTGAGGTTCTTCCTGATTTCTCCACTTTTTTTTAGGAGTAAAGTTGATTGGTGATTTCCATACATTGACTTATGAGATTATTTGCTATTGTCATGTGGGCAGCTTCTTTTAATTTTCTTCTTTGTCCCTATTCAAAGAAGCTGCTTACAATACATATGTAGTGTGACTATACATAATGTATGGAAACCATTAATCAACTTTGCTCTTAGTAAAAAGTGGAGAAATCAAAAGAAACCTCATAAGTAAGTATATGAAATTTCTACTGATTGTTGCCTTTGGTAGGATGGCTCAGTATTCAAGAATCTAAGGGTTCGCATTTGATTCCCATGGTAGTAATGTCACTGATAAGGCCAGGAATGCCTAAAGAAGAGAGGAGAATAATACCTCTCAAAACATTGTGCATATACTAACCTCTATGCTATTACTAACAGTTGAATGTAATTGTAAGATTTAAATAAAGTAATTTTTTAAAAGACATTCAATACTTAATAGTAGATTATGGAAATAGTCCAGTATATAAATACAATTAAAATACCATATCACAAACCTTCAAGAAAATTACAAGACTAAATATTTGACATTATGGAACAAATTTATCATAAAATTACATTTTTTTTTTAGATTCATTATAGATATTGATTGGACTACTATCATAATTATTTTTTTTGCCTATTGGCATTTATTGATCTCTTTATTTATTTGCTTTCAATATGCTGTCTATTTAAATATTTTTTACTCTTATCTTTTTTCACTATATGTTTAGCTTCCCTTAACAGTTTGCCCTTAACTGTTTTCTATGCATTTGATTTTCTGTTTTTGCTTTTTTTTATTTGTCTATAAAAATTTTCAATAATTTTTATAGTAATGTCTTTTTTAAAAAAAATAAGAGCTTGTTTTATTTTATTATGTGCTTGTAAAATTAAATACTATAAGATTTAAAAATTATAAATAAAATAAAAAATTAATCTCCTGTTATAAAAAAAAACTTAATTATCACTATGAGTGCATGCATTTATTCGTGTAATGTTAATGATTAGAAAGCAAAGAAGCATACAAACATCTGTGATTACATATTAAATGATCATACTGCAAGATGATATGTATCCATAGTTAAAATGTTAAATGATTAGAAGACAAGGAGTGTGCTTTAACTTATAGATGCAAAGTTAAATGATCAGAAGGCAAATTGTTCAGATGATAATGAAGCACATATCTATTCGTAGTTACAATATTAAATAATTAAAAGACACAGAATTATGCAAGCAACCATAGTTATAATATTCAATGATCAGAAGGCAAGAAAGCATTTGATTTTTAAGAATTTCTAGCAATGTAGTCAAATCATTAAAAAACACTTTATTATCATCTAGAGTAATCTTCTATTACATTTTATTTAACTATATATATATATATATATATATATATATATATATATATATATATATATATATATATATATATATATATATATATATATATTATATATATATATATATATAAACATTACAAGCATAAAGCTAAACTAGTCAATATAAAATCAAAACTACCCCAAATCTAAAATTAAACCAGACCAGCATAAAAATAATATTAAAACATAACCTAAGGTTTCACTGCTACAAGCAGACTTCTCAAGTGTAAAGAACTACAAAAAAACCACACATTATATATACTATTAAAAACTACCCACAAATCACTTCACTTCCCATCCACCCTTAATATTAAAAGAACTCTTAAATAAGTTAATTGCTTCAGAATAATAAATTTTCAATAATAAAGACTCTTTAATTCTTCTTTTGATTTCATTTCTCTCAAAGAAGACAACCTTAGCTTCATCAAAATCAATAGTGTGGCCTGTATCTTTTTCATGGACATACAAAGCAGAACTAAGATATCTATTTTTAACTCTACTTTTATGAACCTTTATTCTTTCATTTAAACTCAAACTACTCTGACCTATGTAAACCTTTTTACAAAATAAACAAGGAATAAAATACACCTGGTCTGGTTTAATTTTAGATTTGGGGTAGTTTTGATTATATATATATATATCAGAATTTCGAGATGAGTGGGGAAATGGGCTTATCATTGTTGAATATTTATTAAAACTCAGAAAGTGATATATATAGATATATACTATTTAAACAATCCAATAACTATAATAAAAATCATTGGCATCCATATCTTTAATATTTAATTTCGCAATTTTTGTAAAAAAAAATGTGATTTTTCTATTGGAGAACTTACATTTAAAACAACTGTTTTTTAAAAAAGTCTAATCAGCAATTAAATATTAATTACTTGAATAAAAATTAATAGCAATTTAGTGAACAGAGAGTAAAGTTAATGGGAAGAAGGATTGAGTTTTATTTTTTAAAAGTTTTTTTTATATTTGATTGTTTTTGCTAAAGAGAAAATAACTTTTTTGAGTCAATTCTATTTCAGTTATAAAAATTATAAGGTAAGTTTTATAATTAATTAGAATTACAGGCATATGATTTAGGTTTAATTCAAGATTTAAATGTTGTATGACTTTAATGATTTTTTTTTTTTAAAAAATCTTATCATTTGTTTCTCAGGAAGTCCTGTGATATTCGATACAATGTGACAAGTTAAATACAATTTTTATAATTGTAATTATTTTAATTTTTTTTTCTTTTTTTTTTTTTGTAAATCATTCAATATTTGAAAGCTTCTTTTTATTTAATTCAATTTCATTGAAAAATTTCCACATAAATTAACTCTAGAAGTTTGAAAAAATATATATATTTTATAATAAAATATTAAAATTAACAAAATATTAACTATTAATATTAAAATAATTTAATTGCATTATAAACATTTAATATCCTATATGAAAATATAACAAATTTCTTCTATTTAATCCCAACATATTCTTTATAATACACATTAAAATTTTAACATCTGTCTACATTCAAAATTATAAACAACTTCACGTGTATTATTTATTAGTTAGTAACCAAATAAAAGATAGATTTTTTAAAAGTAGATTTTATTTTTGAAAAATTATATATGCAGGATAAACATTAGGATACATATATATATATATGTTTGATGTGCCTATGACTTGATAATGAATCTGAATCTTAAAATTCGTAACTTATTTCAGATTTAAGCATGTTTTCATTTAAAATTGGTCATTACATAATATTTAGATACTCTCATCTAAATCAAAACAAGGAAAAAATATACTAAAATCCTTAACACTTAATTGCCAGCCTAGCTAATATTGTTTTCTTTTCCTCAGCTTTTCCTTTCTTTTGCAATATTTATAGGCTAATTTATCTTTTATCTATACATTTCAATGATGTAAAGCATGTATAAGTGTTAAATTCTTTGTTCAAAGTTGAATAATTAGCTAAAAGAGAAATAGGATGAACCAATAAGCCACAATCATAATCAGTGATAGTTTGCTCTAAATTTTAAGTATTATAATAAACTAAATTTGATAGTGACAAGCTATAAGCAACAACAAACAAATGTGGTACAGTATTCTATTGCCGAATTATCCTGAAATACCATTACATAGAGAACTTAATGTATTTATTTTCATAATAAGAATTGTGATGTATAAATACAACATTCATGATCTCATCTGTGATTTTATTAACAGCATAACTTTTCATATGAGTAAACTGTATTGAAATAATATATAAAAATTCAATAGACTTTTATAGAAGTCAAATGAAAATCTGGTTGGAATAAATGATTTAATTTTTTTTTTATGGATGTCATGATGTAGACTTTTCACAAAGACAATAATAATAGTGATAATAGTCATAGTAATAATTTATCAGGGAATGAAATTAAGTGTATTTTTCAGTAATTATCCATAATACTTTTGTTTCTATAATATAATATTGCAGTAATTTAAAAACATTCAATGAATTTATCATAGTGGCAAAAGTAGTTTTCTCTTATATGTGATGTGATTTACAGTGAATAAGTAAAATCTTATGGAATAGTGGTATTTATGCTAACTTTTATTCCTACAACCTTGAAAATATTTTCAATAATCTTTACATTATTTTTCAGTTAGAGAGAATCCAATAAATAAGTAGGTATTTAGATATGTTTAGCAAGTAGGTAAAACAAGAGTGGAATATCATTTAAACTCTCACAATCCAGAAATTGACAAACCTGTAATCTCTGTGAGGAACTTTAAAATTTTTTTATCTTACAGTGGTCTAATTGAATGCTATTTTATCTTTTGCAACATGAAAGTCAAACATGCTCTTTACCTCTATTGATATAATACAAAAGCACGAGAAAAAAATTATTAAATTTTTTTCTCAAATATTTTTAAAAGACAATGGAAAGATCATTGAATAAAATGATATGTATATTTTTAATGAGATGGTGCTAAATCTACTATTGTAATAAAACATTTTTGTCCAATAATGAAGAGTAATATACTTTCTAAAAAAAATTTACACAATAAAATTAAACTTCATTTTTAAAAGAGAGATAAGTTGCTCTACTAAAAATTTAGTCACTCTAAAGAAGTCCTATACTTATAAATTCTGTTAAGAGGATTTATCTATGGATAGATAGATTGCAATAAGACTAACAGTTAATGAAGTATTAATGTACTTTATAAAGAAAAATTTGTTGTATAGAAGTTAAAAGACATAACAAGATTTCAAATGAAAAGATTAAAGGATTATTAAACAAGGCAAAACTCTCCATACAATAGTGCCACCCTGTGCCAACCAGAGTAATCATTGGATACCAGAAGGCTTGTGAATAAAATCACTATTTAGTGCCTACTCATCCAATATTCCCAGACTAGTTTCTGGCTTGTGGTTTTCATCAGTGAGGAGCCTTGGATATTGGATGAGTAGGCACTAGATAGGATTTTATGCACAAGCCTTCTGGCATCCATTGATTACTCTGGTTGGCACAGGTTGGCACTACTGTATGGAGAGTTTTGCCTTATTTAATAACAAGTATGTGCTAGTGTAAGAGATAGTGATCATGTAATTAAAGGATTATCATGTGATGTATGTAAATATATTTTCAATTCATGGATGTGTTTGAATAAATATTATAAAACTTTTCTTCATTGTGTTTTTTTTCCCATGAAATACAATGGTCATGTCATTTATGAGGGATTGCTTTGATAATAGTAAAGGTATACCTATAATGCATTATACGATTACATTCACACAATACATTTTTTTATAAATTCTATGATTGAATCAAATTTCTCTATATCCATGTATGAAAACTTACAATTCCAACTTCATAGGATGATATATACATATAAAAAAAAGTTGTTTATACAATAAACAAAATTTCTAAAGAAAATGACTAAGTGGAATATGAAAGAAATAAAGTATAGTATCCATTTTATTATTCTTTGGCTTCATGAAATGTCATTTTTATTAATCCTCTTGCTTTAAGTAAAATTGATCTTTTTTTCTGATCTCCATTATCCATTTAAAGAATTATCTATCATATAAAATATCATTTTATATACAGACTTATATATAACAAAAATATTGCTAATTTAAAACATATGATAAAAAATTAATTTTAATAAACAGATTTCAGAAAGTGAACTAGACTTCTTCAGAATTCCTAGAAAAGAGAGCATTATGTGATTAGTTCTTCAAAGAATGGTGGGCTAAAATGATAGTTCAAATATTAATTGAGCAAACTTAAGATTTAGTTACTTTATTTAGAATAATATTTTTAGTAAAGAAAATAATTAAGAAATATAATTAATTAGTAAATAAGATTTAAAATTAAAAAACATTTTCTTTAGATGAATCACAAAGCAATTATTTCTAATTATAAAGAAAGTTTATTTTATATTTCCAAATATAAAAGAAAGTAGTTTTTAATAATTGAAAGGAAAAAGAACTTAATTGCTATTTTGATTTTTCTTAGTTTTGAAAGTTACTATTTTCATTTGAGGTTAGATAACAATGATAGAAAGATGAATATTTTGTTATCTTGAGATAACTTGTTATTAATATTCTTTTTATAATTTGATTTTTTTTTTGTTATTAAGATTTTTGTTTCATTTCAAATATTTTGAATTGAGCATTATAATTTGTGCTAGGAGCACTTGCTATTATATTAAATCTTAATCTAACATTTTTTTTTTTAAACTCATGGAGGATTTAAATTAATTATTTTTAATATATAAAAGTCGTTATTTAGAGTTATATAGACCTGCACACACATATAGAATAATTACCTAAAACATAATTGTAATTAATATTATTTTAAGAACAAACATTTCTGTACTATAATAACTTTCTTTACATAGAAAACGAATTCAAATATGCATGTAATCACTCATCAGTGTGTTTTAGACAAACACATATATTCCTAGATTTAAAAATCATCTCATTAAAATTGATCACAATTATATAAAGATGGAAAGCAGATAAGTATACATTATATTTTTATATATTTAAACTTCTTTATTTTCTCACAGTATACAAAATTATTTTATATCTGCTTAGATTTTTTTCCCCTACATTGTTAAGAATGGTTGGAGCAGCGATTCTCAACCTATGGTATGCATCGTTGATGGTTTGCAATGTACTTACAGAAAAGATAAACTATTTTTGGAAAATTATATTTAAATAATTTATATATAATGATCAGATATTTTACGGTTAAATAATTTATTTAAATATTGTAAGACTGGTATAAATACTTTTTTATTTGACTATTTTTTTTAATTTTGATGCTGAATTTTTTTTATAAAGGATGGTGATGCAGAGAAATTTTAATATTTTTGGGGTGATACATAGAACTCAAAAAATTGAGTGCCACTGTTTTAGAGAATGACTTCATTATTAGCATGAATATTTGAAAAATGATAATTAGAATATTTAACTTGCTTTTTTCACATATTGTTTATAGAGATTTTTTAATGTATTTTTATTAACAGAATTATCATAATTTAAATAATATATTAGTTAATTGAGATAAAGCAATCTTAAATAGTTTAGTGCAAGGCAAAACTTTCTCCAGATGTTTTCTACTAAGAGTAAAGTCATGGATAATTAGACTAATCATCTGCTAGTTGGTAAGAATTTTTGTGTTTTTTTCTTTTTGTTTATCCACTGACAACTAACTGGATGATTAGTTCGATTAACTATGTGCTAGATATCTGAAATAAAAACACCAATCTTGATTGAATTTTAGCTGAGTATATAAAAAAGTATTTTTTCACATAAATTTGTGGTTTAGAAAATAGTTTTATATAGTTTATAGATAAATTTTTAAGTAGTAAATAATTGTAATATGGTACATTTAGTTACTGAACTGTGTAAATTTAATCATATATGAAGAAATTATTATTGACAAAAGAGTATTAGAATATACATGACTGTGACTGGAATAAACAGACTCAAGCACAGATCATATCATTCATCCTGTTATTTAGATAGTAAATTTGGCTTTAATAGAATGAAGTAGTTTGTTTTTGAAATTAATTGGAAGTTTTAAAATAATATAAAATAAAATGAAGAGTGATATTCCGTGAAGTTTAGTACAATAGTAGAATGAAAGACTGCAGAGTTGAAGAACTCTGGATCACAGTTTGTTTTATCATTTCCACTGCACAAATACTAATAAACTCTCAAACAGTAATTCTTTTAGTTATTTTTTATTTTAATTAATGTTGTATTAAATTTTTATAACTGTATGAAAACGTTTAAAGAAAGAAAAAATGGTGCTAATGTCTTTATTTATTATAAAAAGCTTTGATTTTATTTAAAAAAACAGGAATGCCTTTAAATATAGTTATATATTGTGCCATTACAATTTAGTCACTAGCTAAATTTATAGTAATGTGCATGTAGGAAAATGTAAAACAAAATCATCATCACATTTTTATCTAAAAAGGAAGCTGTAGGGCATCCAAGTTTAAACCCTACAAGGTCCAGTTCTAAAAGCTTTAAACAGAAAGAGAGTGAGTCAACAATTATATTCTTTAATTGTTTGTGTGTTGATAGAAAGGTAATACACACATTTAAACTATTCAATATTAAATTTTTCTGTTAAAAAGCAAAGTTATAACGTATACGTATAGGCAGTGTATGTGTAAACTATTTAATTGTTTTATATTTCAAATAGTAAACACTTTAACTTTCTTTAACCTTTTAACCGCTAATTATATTATGGGTTGTATGAGGTAAAAATCAAATCTTTTAATTGGCCAACTCACAAACTGAAGACAAAGCCTATTGTTAAAACATATTCACCTATAATATTAAATTCAACTCAGATACGTTTATAAAAAGTATATTACTAATTTTTCAGGTTATGAAGAGAACGAAAGTTCTTTCAAAAATAAATTGCTATTTATTTATTCTAAAATATTCAATTTCGGCAACATAAAAGCTATAATATAAACAAAAAGGTCGACTTTTACGTTATAGAAAAGTAAATATTTCTTTTTACTAAATCTTTAATATTTTTATTAAAATCTTCAATATTTTTCGAAAATAATTTTGTTTTTTTAGTATTCTCTCTGAAAATCATTTGTAATTACTGAATATATACTTAATATTCTTTAAAATTATATTCGAAATGAAAATCTCAGCGTTTTTCTTTATTTTCTTTGATCAGGCGGTTTCTTTGTTCTTTCCAGCCAATCAGAATGTCTTTTTTGGCTGAGAGCTCACTAACAACCAATTACAAACGATGTTCTTTCTTTGTTTAGGTTTAAATGCGTTTTTTTTTTTTACTTGTAAAATAATTCAGAAGAGGGCACCATCTTACAGAACTTTTAAAAACCTATTCAAAACCTATCAAACGAATATTTTAGCATAAGAACTGGCAGAATTAGAGTGACGTCAGATGTCGATGAGGAGCTTTGTAAGAGGCGGGAAAAGGGTTAAGACTAACCTATGCTTGATCAATTTTGATATCTTATTCTGTTTCTATTTTTGCTTTTCTATAATTGTAATTGGGATTTAAAAGTTACAGATTTAATTTTAGGTATTAGGGTTATAATTACTAAGCTAGCAATTAGATTATTGTAATGTCAGTTTATGAATGATTTGAAATGATAAAGTATGTGTGTACATTACATACAGAAATTTACATTTATTATATATTGAAAGGAAGAAGGGTTAAATCTGTCAAATTATTGTTTTTACAATTTTATGTTAAGGGAAAAAAATCTGTTGAATCAGATATCTATTTTTGTAGCAATTTTGTTTTTGTAAATGATTGTTTGTCATTTTGGGAGCTTAAGCTTGGTGGGAACTCTTTGAAATTGTCTCATCTTAAGATTAAAGGAAAGAAACTCCAATTTTAGATATTATAGATATATGTGAAAAAGGAAAAAGGATTAAGTCTATTTTTTTTTAAAGACAAAAGTGTCTGAAAACCAGGTGTGTGATTTTTTTTTGAGTTGGTCAAAAATAGCAATTCACACTATCACTCTAATTGGGTGAGTTGACTCAAAAATTGGATATAAAAGCAGTCTGGAAAATCAGTTGAGTTATTGGATTAGATTATTGTTATTATAATATATTGTGAGAGAGACTTTTTAAAAATTATTGAAACCAAAGCAGACAAACATTTTTAGTTCTGCTAAATAATTTTTTTTTAAATCATTTTTTATGAAGTTTTGAATGTTGAAAATATAAGAAATGATGGGGTAGAAAAATTATATATGTATCCCATCAAGACCTGACCATCGTGGAGCTGCAGATCATATAGGAAAGGAAAGTAGTCTTGTCTGAAAAATAATATTCTACACCTTTCAACTGACCAGAGAAATAAGATGTTTTTAAATAGAAAGAAGAAAACATTCACCTGCATTCAAAGGAGATCAGAAAGATGAATTAATCTGCTGATAAATATTAATCATCAAGTCCAATTAATTGTTCCATTAACTGAGTTTAAAACCCAGGAAATTTATAAATGTGACAACAACTGCTGTATTTCATCCACTAAAAGAATCATGCTTGACAGGAAGAGAAGAAAAATTAATATAAAGATTTCCAAATTGTCCACTAAAGCAAATAACCTCAATAGGATCATCATCATCAAATAATTATACACTTTAAGAAAGAGATTGTTCCAAAGAAACACGGAAATTGTTGCTGCCAAAGATAGACATTAAACAAGAGAAATTTGACTCATTAGAAGTCGCTACAAAGAACTGGTAGTATAAAAAATTTTTTTGATATATTTTCTTTATGATAGCAGAGTCTTAATAAAATTTTAGCAATAAAGTGGTATATTTTATTTAAAGAACTTTTAAAGACTATTCAGATCGATTAAAAACAAGAATGTCTTACTAATAATAACTTTGAGCTTCATAAATGATCTTGAATGTATCAAAATTATTTGTTTATTAATTTACAGTTATGAAATATTAATGTGTAAAATAATTTTTTGTATTATTATTTTGGTTTTAAATAATATTTTGTTATTATGGGATAAAACACACACCTACATAATAATATTTTTACATGTGTATAATTGTGTGCGAATGTGAAGTAGTAAGCAGTGTTAAAATATTAAATTACTTTGTTTTAAGAAAGTATAGGTTTCAGCTTAGAAGGGAGGGGGAGAAAATAATTTAAAACTTGTTTCTAAAACTTGCTCTTTCCAATTTTACTAACATTTATTTTTGTCATTCTACTTACATGTTAGATTTATAAAGTATGTGTGCCAATGAGCGAATATTTTTTTATATGAAATACTTTTCTTGTGGATGGAACATTTGAACAAATCGGTTACCCAATTTAATACAATATACTTTTGAAATACATTTACGGGAAAGGGGGAAGAATTTAAAATTTAATGTTATGATTTTAAAACAGTCGATTATGATTGTTGTGGTTATTGTTAATATAAATTTTCATGTAAATATAGAAATTTTTATGTATATGTTAGAAATGCAGTAATAAATATTAGTTTATGTTATTAAAAGAGGCGTATATATTTCATTAAGAGTAGTCTTTATCAAGTCTGATCATTCATCTTCAATGGTTGAATATTAGTTGTTTAAGATATGATTAAATATGCTAAGATTAACAATAATCATGAATTTCTTTATAACAATTAGGTTTTATGATTAAGCTTAGTCCTAAAGCTGTGGTTGAAACCATTATCATTGTCATTATCATTATCGTCATCATCATCAATGTTTTAATTAATGAGCTGTTTAAATGTTTAAAGGCCATAAATAAATATTGATTTCATAGTATTTAGTGAATTCTTAGTATTATTATAACCACCATCCCCTCATCTATTTCTATTTCATGCAAGGATGAGTGAATTGCCATCCTAAATTAATAGTAATCTGAGCTAGTAAAACTTATAAAAAAAAATATTGAAACACATTTGTTATGCTAAGATCTAAGAAATGATTTATGTCTAATGAATTCCACTTCAGTTTAAAGATGTTTTATGTTACCCAGGTGTTTACTTAAATATTAGTGCATACAGTGTCATGGGTCTAAAAATCAAAATCATACATTTTGTAAGAAATAAGGTACCAAAAGGGATTCAAACCCGGTACATGTGAAAAGGTTATTAGATATAACTGTGTCTAGATTCAGATAATCTAGTGGTGCCCTGATAGACCATATTCACTTGTTGTTCACTTAGACATGCACTTAACATCAAACCAAGAAATGAAAGTGGATAAAATCTACAGTCTGTATATCTGAGAAACTTCTGAGTTACTAGTGTACTCACTCACTTGATTTCCATATACCTGAGTTATAATAGTTGTTATTAATAATTTGTTTATAATTATTGATATTGTGATATCTTGAGGAATCTAATTATAGAAGTATGTTTCATTTAATCCAATGACCCTTAATATGATTGATAACTCAGTCTGACCCTTTTGTTTAATAGCCACTACTCAGGTATTCTTCTCATAATTTAATTTAAGCTACAATGCTTTTCATTTATTAAACTAAATATTTATATTTGAATCGTTTCTTAATTATTTAATACATTTGGATCGTTTGATCATCTTTATTAAGTTACAATGAATATAATATTTGAATATTTGAGATTTTAATAATATTTGGATTTTTGGCAATCCAATGATATTTTAATATACAATTGAATTTCTCTTTAATATGTTACAATGGACCTTTTGAGCTCCTTTAATTTAGGTTACAATATCTAATTCTTTTTTTTTAATTAGAAAATATTAATTATTATTCATTATTATTATCTCTTGTAATAATTTTTAAACATAATTTAATTTTTAATATGTTTATCTTGAATCTATTTTTATTATCATCTTTACTAGCAACCATTGAAAAATGACTAAATCCAGAAATTCCAAATAGAAAATGAATAATAAAAAATAAAAGATAGTCAAGTATTGATGGCTTAATGGGTAACATAGCTGCCTTCCAAGAAGCTGGCCCGGGTTCGCTTCCCGGTCAACGCATTTGACATATGAAAAAAAAAATAATAAAAGATAAGTCGTGCTATTACTATACAAACAAAAGGGGGAGAATTTGGAATTATAATTGCAGTTTGTACTATAAATAATTTTTTAATAGAAGGACTTCAGTTTAAGCACATAGAAATGGCAGAATTGAGCTATGATCCATTGATCTTTGGCTTTAGAGTTTGCCACTCTACCTATGAAACCACTCAGAACTGAGTATGCAATTAAAAGATGAAGATGTGGTTTCCTAAATGACTGAAGATAATAAATAAAAGAAAAAAATGAAAAAATAAGAGAATACAATGAGTAGACAAATAATATTGGTGGTTTAGGAAAGTTATACTTTTGAATTTTCTGCTTATTGATTATTTTGGCTCTGTATAGCAATTAAAATAATTGAGAGAATATGCATAACAGTCTTAACCTTTTCATAGAAGCAGAGATATTTTAAGGATTTTTTATAGACAAAAAATGTATTCTATTACATATTTTAAATCTAAAAATATTAATGTGTTTTTTCATTATTATATAAAAATAAATGCCAACAATGCAATAATCATTAATCTTCATCAGATATATGTTAGAATGCAGGTTCAGAATTTTATTTGGGCTTCTCTATTTCCTGTTTTATTTTTCAAATATTTTTAATTATTTTGTATTTTTAAAAAAAATGATTTATATATCCCATAGACACAAACTGCTGAGTTTTCATTTATTAAGTTTTCTATTTCATTTAATATCTTTTATTATTCTATTTTTAATGCTTTTAGGTAAACAATCACAAGTCACTCTGAAGCTAGTGATATACATTTTTTAAGACACATTAAATATGTTTAATTACCTCTTACTTTATTTTCTTTTTCTCTCTCTTTCTCTAATCATTTATATTACATTTTTCTCTTTGAACATTATCAGAAGATGCTGCTGAATCAACTTTTTACTCTTAATTGGTGATTATATGAATAACATTCTGCCTATTCATAAATTTATTGCAGTTTTCACAATGCATTTAATAATGCTTAATTTAATATATGATAATTTCAAATAACTGTCAGTTTTTTTCAGTTGTTTTGAGCAGCATAGATGAAAGGTATTTCAAATATCTAAAGAAGTCTGCTAGTTAATTGAAACTCTCATATATTAAATCAAATATTATGAAACATGAATTATGTGAAGAGTGGGATTTTTGTAATGATTTTCTGGAAATAATGCAATGAATGAAGAAGTTTTGAACATCTTAGATAGTCTATAGGAATGAGTTAATGTTTTTTATTGGCATGATTTGGGTCAACTGTATTAAAATAATTCTTGTTTTACATCTCTATATAAATGTTAAACATTAAGAATGAAAATATACAAAACAATAAAGCAAGGCAAAAATGAAATAAAAAAAAAAACAGTTTTATTGTGAAGCCTTATTACAGAGAGGCAAAAACAACATAGATTTTAATATGAGAGATAAAATGAAGACTTTTAAAATAATTACATACTACTATTTCACTTAAGGATTGCTATTGTACTTATAAGTGTCAACTCATGATGAGGGGCTAATCTAGTTATTTGTTCTTTCTTTAATAATCATCCTTTTTAACTATTCTTTTTAATACTTTTGTTTTACTAATTGAATTTATTTACCTTATTATATTTTCATTTTTCTTCATCTCATAAGTTTTTCCCTGTTTTTATCCATATTTATATATGTTTAGATTCACATGTCATTTCATTTTTTTTTCTTTTTAATCTCTGATTTTATCATGTTCACACTATATTATTGAATTTTATAAATTGATTAAAATATTGCTTAGCCAATTTTAATCTCTTTTTTTTCATATAATTTTGCCATATCAAATTTTCTAAAAATTGAAATATATGAATTATTTTTTCACCTAACTTATTTAGTTTTAAAATGCTTTTTTATATTTTTTACCATTCCTAGAATAGGTGGATTCATTCTATTCTTAATCCTTTGTTCAAAATTTAGAGTGTTTTTAATTCATAGCCTGAGGGAGGGTGATTTATTCTTTTTGTGTACTTATACATGAAACTATGTTTAATTTAATGTTTACATAACAGGTTATGTTTGTGTATAATATATATGATGTATTAAACAAAATGGGAAATCAATTATGTAAATCTGTTTCACATTTTCACTTACTGCCTATCTCTTATGAAATTAAATCATGCAGTTAATTATTTTTTAGTTTCAAAGATTTTATATTAAGTCTTGCATTGGTGGTCGAGAGGTCAGCGTGACTGCCTTGCATTTGCAGGCAGTTGCCCGGGTTGCGGGTTTGCGTCGCGGCCGATGCTATGACACTTAAAAAAAAGAGAGAGATTTTATATTAATCTTCTCTCTAATCTGTATTCTTTTATTTCATGTGTCTATTTGAATTTTATTTAATGTTGACAAATATATTTTTCATATCTATGAAATATATATTAACTTTATTTAAATCACAGCATATCTCTTAATGAATATATCTTAAAACTTAGTTTGTGTAGTTTATCATAGAAGTATATGATCAGAAATTGGTCATATTTGTTGTATTTTAAAACACTTTAATATTCATTCTTTTTTTTAAAAAAAAATGTAAATCTAAAGTTCTTTCTAGATAATAATTGATTCCAACTTTCTAGAAATGGTTTTACCTATAATGTAATATTAGAATTATTGTCGAATTTAGTTTCATCATTAGTTTTTTTTATTCTAAGCAATTGATTTTAATTTTTTTCATGGTATGCATAAATTAAAAGTTATCTATGTCAACAATAGTTCATAGTTAACAACATTTATATAAGTAGGAGACTTAAATTCTGTTTTGAACTAGTTATATATCTTGTTCATACTGCTCATTAACTTAATTATGATGCTCCAATAATGAGACCAAATGCAAGAGGGAAATATAGGTCAGAGAACAAGCTGGTACCACTGCTATAATCATTGAAAGAATTCAAAGACTGAAAGGAAGCCAGGGGACATATTTCTAAATGCTATAAGAAATGACAAGGATGGACAATGCAATAATCATCAGTTTTGATCAGGTGAGAAAGCAAATATCTAATCTCATTTCTTGAATAGAGAATGTAAAAGATTTCAAAATTGAAGCATATATGAGATAGCTGGATAAATTAATAAATGTTTTCTAGAATGGTGTGGAAAGGGAATCTTTAGATGAAAATATATGATAATGAAGCTTTATCTGAACTATTAGCAGTTATTATCAGATTTTATATCTGCACAAATTGTAGATAAAAGATAAACTGATTTTGATTTAGTACATATTCTAGTTGATATTTAGCACTTGGAGTTTTTCCAATGAAACTGAAATTTTCATTGCTTTTGAACAATGCCTTCATTATTGTCATATTATTTTTTTCCATCCAAATTTAATAGATTTATCTTCATAATTTTATATTTTTAAACCAGAATACTCAATCATCTTTTTTTTTTCTACAATATGTTACCTTTCTTTTGTCTTACATTAGATTGACTTCCAGCATTTTTATCACTTTCTTAATTTTTTCATATTAGCCATCACTATGATGACTTACAGATTTATAAACTTATACAATTATAAGATGTGTTATAATCTTTAATGTCAATTATCAAAATATCATTTAAGAAATGCTTATCAATTATATTTTATTCATTAACTTCAACAAACCTATTTAGAATATAATCTAATCTCCTGAGAATAAGATATTAGTATCCTTTTATCTATAATGTACACTCTTCTTGTATAGTATTCTTTTCATCCATTTTTTTTAATAAACAGTATAGACAAAAATTTTATAAAGCATTGATTTTATTATTCTATAATTAATTAATCTTGTATGATTCTTAACATTTTCTTTAAATAATAACTTCATTCTTATATTATTTCAACTATTTAGAACTTTTGTTTTTTTATATTGAGGTATTAAACATGTCAATACATTTGATTTTATCCTAATTTTTAAATTCATTAACATCTGTGCTGTCCATACATTTAATCCTTTTGTTTTTCATTTTCCAATTTTTTCAAGCGCTTCATACAATTTATTCTTTATAATTTTTTTTTCTTTTATTAATGTTTCTACTATTGTTAATTCATTCGATTTTATATTTAATTTTTTTTCCATATTCATTTTTTTTAATTATTTAAAATCATATGTACTATTTCTTTTTACAGTTGCATTCGCTTTCTTATTTAATATTACAATTTCTCTTTTCATTACATTTCTCTATTTTATACATTTCCAAAAATTTTTATTTGCTTCTCTTCCATTTTTATTAATGTTATCCAGTAATCTATTTAATTTTATTGTCTCTACATATATTTGACTAACTTATCAGTTATTTTTTTCTTTAAATTATTTTTCCATTTAATAGTAATTTCCCTTTTGCCACATTTTATAGAATATTTGTATTTTCTACATGCTTTGTTCATTTTCTTTACATTGTATATAATTTTAATTTTCTATTGCATTTAATTTTATTACTGTCCAAAACCATATTTGACCCTTTTCTAACTTATAAACACCAATCTTTTTAATATCATATAGTAACTAATTATGCTATCTGGCTTCAGAGGATAACCTAACATGCATTCATAGATTATAAATAAATGTTAAGAGATTTGAACATACCAAAATATCACTGTGGATTATACAATTATTATTAACAATATTTATTTTGAGTTATTAAATCTGCATTTAGTAGAAAGCTTCATCTTATATATACTCTAATGATTTTATAATTTCATGATTTTATTTGTATTATATTGAATAACTTTATTAAAAAAGAACATTTATAAAATAATCTTTCAAGATTAAATTATAGATTATAAACTTTTGTTTCTGCTACAGTATAATGGGATAATAATAATAATAAAAAAAAACTCTCCGTGTACTGGAGAAATGTAAGATTAAAGCTAAAAGATTTAAATATTTTTTCCTTTTTTAAAATAAAGAAAATTTTCCCTAAAGTGAACTCTGATGTAGGACAATAATTGTTAGAAACCTTAAAAACAGTTAAATGATTTGCTAAAGGTTGATAATAATTGAACCTTATTTTTATTAGAAGGAAAATCTTTTCTTTTAACAAAGTTTAAGATTGTTTGTACTGCTGCTTTATAAAGGCATATCAATATTTTCATTGGAAAATTAAAAGACAAATCTTTAATGACAAAAATTTAATCCATTAAAATGAAAACTGTTCATTCACTAAGATACAAAGTTAGTTTATCATCTTTAATATTATCAAATTGAATTTTTGTACGATTAAAAGAAGACTAGAAATTAAATTTGAAAATATTATTCCTTTTTCAAGATAAAATTGAAATTGCAATCTTGAAAATTATAGGTTTTATTCATTTTAAATAGGTATTTATTGAGTTTTAATAATCTGTTAAACACTGAAAACTCAGGAATAGGAAAGAATAATTATTTTTAAATTGTTTTTATATATATATATGAATGTATGATTTTTGCATTTATAGATACATTTAGTGTCATTGGGATCCCCCCCCCCCACTTTTTGACATATTTGTATAGAATTAACATTAAGTCAAAGCATTACATGATATTCAAGCCTACATTTAAGCTACATCAAACGTCAGTGATTTTTCCCTTTCATATCCAGAACCAATATTATGTAATCATACTAAACAGTAGAGCAAACCTATTCTCTGTGCTATTCTCCATTTTTAATCATATATTTTGAAACATCTGAATGAAGATATCTGCAAAAAGTAAGTAATTCCTAAAAACCATTGCAAAGGCATTATAATATATTTAATCATAGGATTATGTTATTATCATCATCATTTTTCAAAGATCTTTATGTGGATATGTACTGTTTTCTAAGTGAACCACTCAAGATCAACAACAAAAAAACTAGATGACATTTAGTTGTAGCAGTACTAAAAGTGTAAAAGACTAATACAGATCAGATTACTGAAATTAAAAGAACCTAGAAGTGGTTTACAGGGATTATTATTTTCATTTATTGTTATTGGTAACAATGTTGCTGTGTTGGGTGTTTCATAGAGAAATAATAAACAAAATAGTTTTTTGTTGTTATTTTTGGAGATAGTTGTTTTCAATTACAATCTTGAATTTAAATATGTGTAATGTACATGTTTACATCTATTATTTTTCTGTCTCTTGGTTGTATCACTTTTAGTTTAAAGGTAAATGTTAAGGGTGTCTTTTTTTCCTCTTCATCTTCTTTTTCTTCTCCTTTTTCTATTTTTTCCTTCTTTGTCTTTTTCATTTTTTTTATTATTCTTATTCTTTTTATTATTTTCATCCTTATTATTTCTTTTTATTCTTTTTTTATTCTTTTTCATCTTCTTCTTATTACTACTACCACCACCACTATTACTACTACTATTACCGCCACCACTATTTTTTTTAGATATTTTATTGATTAAAAAATTTTTATATCATGTTTTCTTGATAAACATCTAAAGGACAGTATCATATGATCATTATTAGAAAAAGAAAAAAAAACAAAACTTTTTTTTAAAAAAAACTATACTTTTGTCATTTTGTAAGTACTTGTAAAATATTAGGGATCCAGGTTCTGCTTCATTAGGGACTAAGTGGCTATAAAAATAATATATGGGATTTTTTTATTTACTTTTTGAATTATGTCTAATTTGTTCAAGAAAGTGTTTGAATATCTTTTTGAGTTATTATTGTACATAAATGTAAGATTGTACACTATAAATAAAGCAAAAATGTGTTTGCTCTGGTATTAGCAAATACACCTTTTATAGAGAAATTAAACAGGGAATCATCATTAATATTTGAATTATTAAATAGCTAGGAATAGCTGCCTAAATGCTATTAATGCAAGAACAGGTAAAGAATAGGTGAGTCTGGTTTTCTATATCCTTATGGCATAAACAACATTTATCTTCCAACATTTATGCATTGTCTTTTGAATCTAAAGAAATACAAGTAAGTATGGATTTAAAGTTTAGTTTGATTAAGAAATTAAATATTTTGGGGCAAATGACCAAACTCTGAATTTCATAATAAGTTGCCTGTTATTTAAATTTGGTATTGTTTTTTCAACAGATTCTTTTAATTGTGAATAATTAATTTCATTAACTTTCCAGTATTTTAATTTGTTTATAGGTGAACAATAGAAGAAATTTAGGATGGAAAACAATAGAGAGAATAGACTTTTTAGATATTTAGTAATTGAAGTGGTCTGTTTGTGAGAGTAATTTTTATCAGTTTCAATATGGGAATAGATTTTTATACAAGAAAAGATTAGTTAATTTTTTTTTTAATTTTTGAATATATTAGTATTTTGAAGTCTTAAGGCATTTTGAATTAACTGACTTTGAAGACATGTGAAAGAGTATATTAAAATTAGTGCAAAGTTATATACAGTTCTGGCATTTAATTAATTTTTTTAATTTTCATTTTCAAATAACTTTAGCGTATCTAAACAAGCAATTGAAAATTAAGTTCTAGCAAAATAATTATATCTTTTGTATTTACTGTTATCACATAGCATTGTTTGATGCATTGTTGAAGTTTTCTGATGGTATAAATATTGAGTTCTGTAGAGTGATAATCAGACCAAACTAGAGACCTGAGCAGATAATTACTTTAACCATTCATGGCTTAAACAAGCAAAATAATAAGTAATTATAAAAAATCATACATAATAAAATAATGAGTAAAAATGATGAAATGTGTTGAATTACACATAGTCAGAGCTTATATATGGTAGGTCAGGTGATAGGTAATTAATTAATAATTGAAAATAAGAGTGTTAATTGCCACTTAATTTATTCACCCTAATTTAAATGATAAATCAAATATGCCAAAAATAACTTTTTGTAATTTTGCTGGAAAATTTTACACAAATCATTATTTACATCATTTTTTACAAATAATTATTATTTAGAAATAAAATTACTATAGCAATAAATAATACATTTATTTAAATATATTTTCTCTTTTAAAAATTATTCTAGTACAGTATTTTAAAGTTTTTTCCCCATGTGTCATAGCATCAGCGAGGAAGTGAACCCGCTAACCCAGGACAACTGTTTGTAAAGCAGCTGTCGCTGACCTCTTGACCACCAATGCTTGTTTTATACAATAAAATCATTTTAGATATTTATATTTTACAAACAAGAAAGTTTGAAATATAACCATTTTTCTTTTAAAATTTTAACCTTAAAAGGAAACTGATTAAACACACACACACACTAAAGATATTTAAAAGGTGATTTAAAAATAATTGATTTTATAAAATTAAATTACAATTAAGCTACTAATTATAACTATATTTTTAATATAATTGTAATAAATTAATTATATTAGTAAAAATTAATAAAGCATTACTAAAATTTGTCTAAATTAATTTCATAAACAACTTAATTTCATAAACAGTTGGAATGACTACATTAAGAATTTAATTATATCTTTCAATTATAACGTGTTTAAGATAAGTTATACACCAAAATACTGACTTTATGGTTTTATATCACCTACAGCTATAAAATAAGCTTGACTGTCAAGCTAAAATTATTTAAATTCATTTATTTAAATTTATCATAAATATTGATATTTTATAACATTAGTTATAAATCAACAAAATAGCTTATAGAAATGACTTCCTATCTATAACACAATAATGGCATTTATTTAATAGAAAATAAAATGTATAATTTTTTTTAGATATATTAGAAAAAATACTTAACACAAAGTTTTATATGCAGAACTTAAGGTTACAATCTATATATATCATTAAAAGCCAGTCAATAATTAGACAATCCCAATATCAATAACTATCAACAATTTCAAATTGTTGTCAAGGCAACCTTTTTTTTTAACAATAATGGTGGAATATATATATCGGTATAAAATTTCTACTGATACTAGAGTATTAATGAAGAAAAGAAGAAATGTGAAGATATATAAAAATGATACATTAAAAAGGATTGAATATCTCGAATTTTATAAAATGGTATGAAAAAGAATTGATAATGATATAAGGAAGGCTGAAGAAGAGAATAAAAGTCTCAAGAGTATAAAACAACATTTTGATATTGGTAGGAAACTTATATCTGCAATAAGAAAAAAAGTTGGAATTATTATTAAAAAGAGAGATGACATCATGAAATGGGTAGGTAGGTAGGTAGACAGTAGGTAGGTAGATAGGTAGGTAGGTGGGTGAATGGATGGATGGATCGATCTCTTATATTAATAATGTAATAAAGTGATTTTGCACTTATTTTTCAAAAATTCTATTTGTAATAAATTAAAATCAAACTAAACAATTATTTACAGATATTATGAAAATATAAAAAAAAATTTCTATGATTGTTTATACAAAAATTTATATTTTAACCTATAAAGAACATGATTTATTTTCAAGTTGAATTATGTAGCATACTCTTAGGATTTTATTACCATATAGCATATACTTTTGTAATAATGATTAGTCTAAGTGAATCAATAATCATTGATGACTAACAATTCAGAATGATATATATACCAATTAATACAGTGCTTATATGTAATCACTAGGATGATAAACTAACAAAGCACTATTTGTATCAATGAACTATCTTCTGTTTTCAAAATTATTTTTTACAAGTGTAAAGTGAATTCCCTTTTTATTCATATTTTGTCAGATTGGCTACATTATAAAAATTGGTAAATGTGAATGTAAATGGGTTTCTTTTACATTTCAAAATCTAATTCTGACATTAAAAAGCAAATAAATAAGTTTGGATAATTTTTTTAATCCAATCATTATTCGCATTAATTGTGTGCATTTTATTGAAAATAGCAATAACATCCCAATCAAAGTGCACTGTAAACAATAATTACCCACATAAGTTTGAACAGTTTTCTGCATAGTATTTTTTATATACATATAATATTTAAATATTTATCCATACTAAACTTAATGTAATTATAAGGGATTTGAACTAAGACTTTCTTGCTTCCCATAACTATCCACTCCATCTTATACAACTTATAAACCTGATCACATACATGTGAAAAAGATAAATGATCTTCAATATATATTCTGAACCAATTCATCAGTTGGTTCTGATCACCATCTCCCACATAAAAAAAATCAATAATAAGATAAATGACACACTATTGATAACTGCTACAAAAATGGCTGCTACAAAAAAGTAGCAATTTACTAGTAATGTTGTATGAAAACAGAATAAATATGAAATTTTTTTTTAAATGATCCATTAAGAAGAATTGAATGTTTAATGTTTTCTAAAATGGTATGAAAAATAATTAATTATGATATTAGAAAATATAATTGTGAATTGACAAGGAAAACTATAGAAGAGAATAACAATCTCACTAATGTAAAACATCTTGATATTGTAAGGAAAGTTATTTCTGCAATAGCAAGAAAATATGGAATTATTACTAAAATGACAAATATCAGAAATATGTGGAAGAGTTCTATTAAAAATTATATAGTAATAAAGAACTTTAAAAAAACCCAAAGTATTTCCTAAAATTGTGTCTTTTGAATTGCCTAGCATTTTAAATGAAGAAGTGAGTCATGCGGTTAAATCTGAGTAGAAGAGAAAAGCTTCAGAAAATGATAGAATTATTATTCCTATCTTAAAAGATATTCCTATCTTAAAAAAAGCAGCTGAAGAAATAGAAAAATTGTTGGCAAAGCTATATACCAAATGTCTTAGATGATAAAGATGTACAATTTAATTGGAAGAATATATTAGTAATATTGATATTTAAGAAAGGTAATAAAGAAGATATTAGAAATTACAAACCTATTAGACATCTATTAGTTCTAAACAATATTTTTAAAAGATAATTATAACTCATTTGCAGTGAACTTTGGTTTTTAACACCCAAAAAACAAGATGGATTCAAAAATGGATTTAGCACTGCATCATATTCATGCATGTTTTGAGAAGTTATAGAAAGGACTAATTGGATATGAGTTGCCATTATCCTTTGGATTTGTAGATTATGAAAAGGCATTTGATTCTATAAGCATTTCTATGATGATAGAATTATTGAGATACAGACCTGGGGTATTGTCATATTCTGAAAAATCTTTATCAAAATGCAACAGCAATGGTTATATTACATGATGTTACTGAGAAGCTTAACATTGAATGGGTACATGAAAAAATAATTCCATATCTCCAAAACAACAGCAGTTTTATAAAAAGAATTTTGTGATCTAAATGAAAAGCTAAGAGAATAAAAATAAATGGAGATTATTAAGTGATCTAGATTTTGCAGATTATATAGTTGTACTTGCAAATAATGTTTCACAGCTTTAGAAAATCTTGCAGAAGTTATCAAATGAAAATAAAAAAATAGATCTAAAGATAAATGCTAAAAAACTAAAGTAATAATTGATTTTTGCAAAGAAGAAAATAAAAAATGATAATCATGAATTACAAAAAGTTAATAATTATTAAATATCTTGATCAGATTATTAATACAGATGAAGTCATAGTAGATGAAATTAATCATAGAATTAAAGATCAATGGAGTGATTTTGGCAGAGGTAACTAATATTAAAAGAAAATATATTTCTGTGTTTGAAAAAAATAATAATAATAAATGTGTTTTACCAGTTCTTACTTATGGATATAAAATTTGGGCACTTAATAGAAAAGCAATTCAGATATTTCAAACTACTCAACAAAGAATTGAGGGAGGCATGTTAGGATTATCAAGAAGAGAACAAAAACAAAAGACATGGGTAAGAAAAAACAAGTGTTACTGATATTATTAAAAGAATTAAAAACGAAATGCATCTGGGCTGGATATATTGGTGGAAGAAATGATAATAAATGGACAGTTACAGTCTTAAACTGGATCCCAAAAGATTGTAAAAGACCCAGAAAGAGACCACATTTGATATAGATGGAGGGATGAAATAAAGACAATTACTGATGTGTTGTGGAAAAAAGAGACTAGGGATCAGAGAAACTAGACTAAATTTGTGAAGAGAGTTTTATCCTGCAGTGAATTGATAATAATTGAAAAAAAAATTATAATAGGTATTTAATTCAATATTATATTGTATGCACATTTTGTTAGTTGTAAATTGGGATTCTGTTTTAAAAATTAAAAAAAATCTTCGAAAGATGATTTGATTAGGGAATTAAAATGTTTGCTTTGCATTTTTGACCAAACTTTACAAAATAAGTTATTAAAACAGGCAAAATTCACTATACGCATTGCCATACTGCAAGCTAGAGTAATCAATGGATGCCAGAAGCCTTGTGCATAAAATCTCTATCTAGTGCCTACTCATCCAATATCTCCAGACTAGTTTCTGGTTTGTGTCCTTCTAGTGAGTTTTGCCTGTTTTAATAATAGTTATATAAGCAAGCATAAGAAGTGGTAGTCATGTGATGTTTATTGGCTTAAGTACAAAATAAGTTCATGATTCTCATTTAAAGTCAAATATTTTATACTTTTTAAAATCTACTTTTGTTGTCATTTTAATATATATTTTATAATTTTGTGCGTAATTAAATTTCAAACTAGTAAAAACATATTCATTTAAAATATTAACTGTTACACATTGATATTAGTATATATTTTTATTTCTCCTTTATTTTTTTGTAACATTTATTTTATTTTATTTTTTGTATCCATAATGAAAGTCAAGAAAGATAGATATGTAATTATTATGATAATTTTACTCTATAGGGAAAGTTAAATCCACTCCTGTCATGTTTGAATACATTTGAGCTTGGGTTGACACATTTCATTTTATGTTTCTAATAAGATTTTTTTTTTTTTGCTTATAAGTGTTCTTATCAGAAGGAAATAATTAAAAGTTAAATTAGATATAAAGAAAGTGTCATTTTTTTATCATCAAATCTAAATATACGCTTGAGATGGGAGGGAGGGGTGGGGATTCTGATGAAAATTTAGGACTTTTTAAAATTACATATTCTGTTTTATTGCCAAAAAGAATAATAATTATAATCTCATACAATATGTATAGAATTCTAAGTAATAATAATGTAAAGTTATATGTTACTAACTGTTGATGATTTACATTCAATAAATAAATATTCAATGATTTTATTGTTCAGGAAATCATAAGAGATTCTAGCATCAGAAGTGATATATTGAGTTTGATCCATGGGTCTTCAGAATGTTTGGGTTGATTTTTAATAGATATGTTTTGCTCATCCTGTTATTTTGGTGCTTGAATGTTACTTGATTTACCAAACAATTGACTATATAATCTGTTTTTTTTTAATTTTTTAGAAGTAAAAATATTTCTTTAACACCAACAAATACACATTTCAAATATTTATACAAGATATGTTTATGAATGTTTTTGAAAACTTTTCGAATAATTTTAATTAATCACTAGAATGATAAAAATAAAAACCACATTAGGGCAAAAATATCCCCAATTAAGCATTGAGGTTTGAAATAATTGAAACACAAAACCCAAACCAGATTAAAACCAGAAGCAAAAATAGTGGGAAATGGAGTTTTTTAGTATCATAAATTATAGTACTAATAAATTAAGTATCTTTTAAGTAATTTCAAAACCAAAAATCTGATTTACAATATTTTGATTAAGCATTTTAGAATTCTGGATCATCAGAAGACATAGATAGATTCAGTGTTTATAGGTAGGTATATTATGGTCTGTTTAATTATTTCAGTTTTTTTTTTCCATTGCAAAAAGCTGAATGAGTGCACCATTTTTTAATGTCATTGACCATATTCTATTTAGTTTGGGTCATGTGAAATATTAAAGTTTTTAGCTTTTGATATATATATATGATGGACATTTTATTATATATATTGCAGTAAAAATAATGAATTATAATGGTGATAATATATTTATAAAAACTATCATAAACCATAGAACTACTTGCAGTTATTTTTTTTTTCTATGTTCGACTATATACCAATCTTTTTTAAGATCCCCCCCCCCCCATTTATCTGGAAGATGATTGTAAGCTAATATTAAAATACTCACTGCCTAAATACAATTAATAATGGTATAAAAATATTTTTGTGTATATATATTGCTTCTTATCCTGAAAATTAATTTGGATAATTATGATCAAGCAATAATACTTGATTTTTGTTGAAATGATATAATGAATATGTGTTAAGCATTAAACATTTTGTTGTTTAATCAGATACATATGACATTAAGTTGTTAAAAAATACTGTCTCTTTTTAGCATTATTGATAACACAATTCAAGGAATTGATGTTTCAATATTATATGACATTTGTTAAATTAGACTTTATTAAGCAATTGCTACAACAGTAGTTCTCCATACCCACACTTTCAGTTATCCACATTGTCTTAGTTAAATGAAATGATCATCATTGGCTACTTGTTATTACTTTTTTTAGCACTATTCTTCTTTATCCCAAATGCAAAGTAGTTATATGGAAAATGTATTTGTGACAAATATATAATATAATGAATCTTGTTAGCTCATTATTTAATAAAATATGTGTTTTATAATAACCAAATTCTGAATTAGCCTTGTATAATTATAATTGGCAATTCAGAATTTGGCTATTATATAACATCTTATATACTTATTAAATAATGAAGTAATAGAGTGTACTTAAATATTCTTATTCATAATATTGTAAGATATACTTCTAAAATATATCAATTATGTAAAATGTATAATATAAAATGTAAAAGTTGGCTTTCAAAGCAAAAGCCGCTTGGTAACTGTTCTCCAAGATTAATTTTGAAATATTGTTTTTAATTCACAGATATAACCAAATTTCAAAATAATCCAAGAAGATTTAAGGAAAACTTAACTAAATAGATAAGTTTTTTAATAATACTAGCTTTTCCTTTTTAAAAACATAACACAAGTCAGCAGTTGTCTAAATTGATATAGGCAACATGAACACTTTCATGAAGATGGCATTATCTATGCCAACATTACTAAACGTTCATCAGGAACAAACAATATTACTGAAGATTCCAAAAGGGGTTCAGATTAAAAACATGTTGTAGCACCAAGACTTGATAAAACAATGTTGAAGGAAGTCAGAGGTCTTAATCTTTATAGACAACATCCACTGAAAATAATGCCATAACATGGATCAATGAAATGCAGAATATTTTGCAAAAGTTCAACTAGACTTTCTAAAAGAATTATTTAATTTTTTTAAATCATTTTTAAAATCATTTTTTTTTTTTATATGAGGAACTTAGGTCCACAGTCTATATGATAGCATTTTGCATATAGCTGATCACCCAAACCATTGATATCTCATTTTACAATTCTTTGATGTAATACCCAAAAAAATTGGACTTCAAAGACAAATTGGAATGCTCTGAAACTACACACTAGTGACAGTAAATCAGCATAGGAAAAATGATAACTGGAATAATGAAAAATACATATTAAATTACATTATAAATGATTTTAAAAAGCTTATGGAACTTTTTGTTATTGTAATGAGCTTTCAACCAATATATCTAAACGATACCCTAGTCTTCATCATCAGAAATACTTATAATAAATAACTGGGATAATTAAAATATAAATGATGTTAAAAAGCTTATGGAGCAATCTTTCTGAAAGACACATCACTTCCCATCTTCAGAAATGCTTATAATTTTTGAATGAAGCTTCATAGCAATGTTAAGCCTCAAAACCTAGCACCTTTATTTATAGATTAATAGGCAACATTATTGATATTCATGTTGGGTATTAAGCCTCAGTGCTTTCAATGTGAACTCTGTGGGCATTTAACTGTAATTTTGAATGTAAATGTAACATGTTCAAAAAAAATTCATATTAATGCATAAAACAAAAGTTTCTACAAGATATAATGGTTTCTATGGGATTAGAAAGATAAAACACTCCAGTAATAGATAAAATATCATCTGATGTGAAGACATAATTAATGATGAAACAGGAGAATATGAGGAAATCTGAGTAAATATTTCAATATCAACAATAATAAATAAAACAACCTTGGATGTCATGGGATTTCTAATCCACGTATGTCACAAGATTCTAAATAACAAAAAAATATGGAAGAAAAACTAACCTTTAATATAAGATATCGGTGTTGATATAGGTATATCACCAATGCCAAAACTCTATAAAAAAGTTAAAGAAACATACACTAATCCAGATGGTGTAGTACATTTCAATTTAACCATAAGGTTTTGATAAATCCAATACTGTTATATGAGAGCACTGAATATATGCATCATAATATTAATACAGCCCAAACTGGTTTACCAATGATCACTAATGACTCAACAAAAAAGTAAACTAATATTGGGTCATAGTGATTTGTTGAATATTTGTAAACTATCTCAATATATATGCAATCTGATTGAAACAAAAAATTATGGAGGATCTCAGATTATCTTAATAAAGTTGGTTATTTAACATTCTCAAGAAAATCATCTGCTTTTTCTGCAAGTCCAGAGTTAATGATTGCAAGGTTTTGTGCCTCCAACTTATTCAGAGTCCTACATATAGATGAATATTTGGTAATCATTACCATTAATATCAAACTCTAAAACTAAACATAGTATATATACACTTTAACCAAACTATAATCAATAGAATAATTTAGTATAGAACTTATTTTTGCAGCCTTCTGGTGAGTGGTGAAGATTTTCTGCCTATTGATTTTGTTTTATTTAACAATGACAAACATTCATCATTTCTTAAATCTGTATTCTACTCATCTATACTTCATCACTTACTTAATACTAAATTAATGATTTTTTAATTCTCAAGTCATTCAGCAATAATGGTAACATTTGATTTAAACTTTATTAACTATTCAGTTCAATACAAAAAACAATAATTCTTTTGAGAGCAAAAATAACAAAATATTTGCCTCCAAAATTTACAGCTTGATAAAAAAAAATTAAAAAATTTAAAATTTAATTCAGTACAACAATAGGTAGTATTTACAAATGCAATGTCACACCCAATAAGCCATGCCACAAAAGTATTCCCACTACTAACAAGGTTTCTTTTTTTTGTAGATGAAATACATAAATGGATACCATCTACAGATAATAAAGAACAGATGTCACCATTGAAAAGATAAAAATCTGCTTGTGAGGTTTTGGATTAATACTTAGCAACAACAACAAAAAAAAAAGATTCTTTGTAACATAGACACATACATGGCCAAGAAATTATATCTGATGAGCTCTAGAGCAACTTCCCATCTCCAGTATTTCATCAATAATAGGAGACAAAATAATATCTGGGGATAATGCTTTTCTTATATACATTTCAAAGAAAAACTTCAGAAGGCTTTAGCTTTTAAACTCATTTCTAAGCATTTTGGAACAATAGCTGAACAGGATAGCTTCAAGTTTTGGGAGTTTTTGCAAAACTTAGAAAAAATGACAAACTCATACCATGCAGAACTTCTAAGCATACTTAAATTTATGATTTTCCCATCTCATTCAATTCTCAACAGTTTTTTGTATTGAATATGGCCAATTTCCTATCAAAAGAGCTATATAACATTAGGGAACTGTATCTGATTTTATTAGTCCCATTTTTTTTTTTGCAAAAAAAAAATCATTTGTACCATTAATGTTACAAAATATCAGACCTATATCCATGCATCCATTAGATATCAAACTCTTGGAAAGAGTCATTAAGGAAAGAGTAGAACCAGACATTATCTATGTTGTCCAAATTAAAAAAAGCTCATCAACAGGTCAAGCAGTTGCTGCTCTTTAAAACCATTTTAAACATAGGGTGTAATACACAAACATATTGCATAATGGCAGTACAACTGGATATAAAATCAGTTTATGATTAAGTACTAGTTGATATTCTTATAGAAACATTAATAATAACAACAATACCTAAACCCATGTTATATCTAATTATAAATTGTTAATAAATAAAGAAGTTCATATGATCTTTAATGAGAAAATTTTTTATTTTAATCTGTATTAATCAATATTATAAGTATCCTCCTCAGTTCTCTTTTATTTATCACATACATATACTACTTGTGACAATATAAAAAGAACTTCCAGATATATATATTTACCCATTTTAGGATCCACTATATTTTGCATCACATTCATGGATGGTGTCAACATCTTCTTGATATATAAAAAAATCACACATTTAAATTGAAGTTTACTTTGGACAAGTCATGTGCTTTGTCCATATACATAGGGAAAATTCAGCACAGGGAAAACACACAATATTCCTAAAATATCCTTACATGGCAATGCATAAAAAGATCCTGAATAGATTGACAAATACAATAGTAATACAATATCATCACTTTCAAAAGTATACCTGTGACTATATTCAAAAGTAGCATTTCTTAATATGCTAATTATGATTAAAATCATGTATTACATCCCTATATTAATATTTTCAAATTTGTTTTGTACAAGATTCATTATGTAGGAGACTGCTATGGGGAAAGAAAACAGCTGTAATTTAATTTAGAAAATTACAAGTACATACCCATCTCAATGGGCTAGGATTGCATTCAATAAACATATTTAGAGTACAAAAGGCAATCAACTTGATATCATCTATGAGTAAAAATTTTCCACTCATTGAAACAAAGCTCATTGTCACACCAATAAATACCTTATTCAAAATATTGAGGAGCAATCTTGGGACCAATTATAACAATAAGAAGTTTTTATAAATTCACACACATTATACTCTAGTATGAGAGAAGACAAAATCTCATCAATGCCGAGTCTAAATAACAACTTTTATGAAGATATAAGCATTGGCCACTTCAACCCAAATATTTTGATTGTCTCCTTAAATTAAATATGTAGTTAAATGCCAACTTAAAAACTCTTCAAATATCAAAGAAACCATAACACTGATGACATATGTGGATTATGCCACAGAGAAAAGATGGATCAAAAGCATTCTCTATTTGAATACATTAATCTAAACTTTACCAGAACATATATCAACTCAATTTGCAAAAAAAAAAAAGAATACTACCATTTACACAATCATAGAATCTTTTTTAAAGGGTTATGCAGAAATTGTACTATATGCATTGCAGTTTACAGGGTCATTTACAATTATAATTACAACACTAGAAGATATTCCAACACCTTTAAAAACAAACTTGATTAAATAAGAATAAGGGTGGAAATTACTCTATCAGATATGTTTGCAGATATTTGATTTCTCACATCACAGTATTCCAATTTTTTTATTTTATTTATATTTTGCTTTTAGTTGTGACTACAAAACCAATGTAATTAACTAATTATCAGTGTGAGTAACATTATTTACAATGTAACTTAGTATATCTTATGTATTGTTTGTAATTTTTTTGAATAAAATCCCTTTTGAAATATAAAAAAAAAAATGTAAAAGTTATTTTTAATTTCTAAATATTATTTATTGATAATTATTACCTTTTAAAATCTTAAAATATAGCATAAAAATAGTTTTGAAAAAATTAGTTTTAATTAAATGAACTGAAAATTAAATGCAAATAAAAATTTCATTATTATTTTATATAATGTCAAATTGTTGTAAAAATTTAAAATACATCTTTAGAAAAGCCTACTTTCTTATTTTTTTACAATATTTGGGGTGGGAAAGTTGTAATATTTCTGTAGTTTGAATTAAAATTAAAATATGCGTAACATGATGTTATAATTAAATATAATAAATATCCTTCTTAATATGAAATTTTGTAACAGAATTAAGCAGAAGTAACATTTTCTGTGGCTTAATTTGGAACTTTGAAATATATAGGTAGTACTACTGAAAAATTTAAAGCTAGGCAATGTTATATGGGGGGGGGTAAATGGAATCATTCTATGGTTTGTGTGCCTGTTGTAGTACATGCTTCAACTTATACACATTTCTTGCAGGGATATACTACGTCAATCTGCAAAATGACATCACCATGTGAAATAATGGGCCCATGTAACACATTGTTTTGTAAAGTGCATTTTGCATTTTTGTCAATTTTTTTTTACATTAGCTGGAAAGTTCAACAATGTGAAATTCTGTTTTCATTTACAGAAAATGACACAGGCAAAAAGTTGTAATGCTTGAAACAGATTTCAAGAATTCTGATTTCATAAAAAGACAAGTTTATAAGTGGTATTATTACCACATCCCTAAAAAGTATCGTAAGTGAAGTCCAAAGTCAAAACAATGCTGATTTTTTTTTTTATGCAAACAGCATTTTTCTCTCAAATTTAGTTTGTAATGGGCGGGCATTTTATCTGCAAGTTCTGAAACATTTATGTGATGTAAAATGTAAACATCCTATTTTGTGATAAAGAAAAGAGTGCAAGCCCCACTGCCACAAAGAGTCATCTCTCAAAATCTTAAGTGTGAAACACTTTTTAATTAAATTCAGCATGATCCAGCTTATCTTTTGATCTCACTTCTTGCGATTTTTCTTAATTTCTCATTATAAAACAATGTCTCAATTTTTTTTTATTTATTTTTTTTTTTTGCAAACTTAGACATGGTGGAAAAAATGATAGAGATATTAAAAATATTTCCGGATTATTTTGAAAAATGGAAAACATTTAGTGTTGTATTGCATCAAATCGATAGTCATTTGAAAGAGATTAAATTTATAACACTTAAAAATAAATTTTTAATTTTTTTATTATAAAATTCCGATTATTTTTGGGGTACCCCTTTGCATATTAAATAATAACTAACCAGAATTGTAGACTTAATGATTTTTAAGCAAATATAAATCTATAAAATTATACACAAACAGCTTGTTAAATATATTCATACATTTAAATATAAAAAAATTCTATTTTAAAACTTAAAAGAGGTAAAGTGAAAATGATCAGATAAAAACTATTCAAAGAATTTATATGCTAACAGTTATGATATTTTTTTTTTCTAAATGGCATATATGATAAGACTTTGCATATTGAGTTAGCTGTTTAATTTATTATAGTTAAAATAAGTATTCTAAGGATACACATGTAGTAATCCCGAAATGTTGTTATTCCCAGTTGCTAGAACAATCTTTATTGAAGAAATAAATGTTTATGTTAAAGAAAGGACAGCAACTTAGGTTAAGCTTTATGCAGCATATTAAGAATATTTTAATTACATGAAAAATAAAAATATTTACCTGGAATTTATTTATTGAACAATAATATTACATAAATCTAAATTTATAATGAGCATCCATTAAAAATTGTTTGTTTGGTTTTAATTATAAATATTATTTTTAAAAAAAACATTCCATTTAAAAAAAAAAAAAAAAAAATGCATATATAAATATTGGAAAGTCTATTTATAAATAGAATTTTACGCAGTTTTACTTCCTTTTAAATGATAAATCAAACAGAAATTAACATTGTGTAAATGCATAGATAACGTTAAGTGATTTTACTGTCTAAAGTTAATTATTTAAACAACTAATTTCTTGGTAGGTATGGAAGCTTTTTCTCCTGCTGCTCCCTGTATAGTGGGGCTGTTATAGCTCTTGGCTATCCATTTGACCTGCGATGATGGTAGCTGTGAGGTGCTTGTTTTATACAATGTAAACACGTGAAAATTGAGTTAATGATGGGAAGAAACTGAACGAATTATATTTTAATGAGTTAGTTAAAGACTTACTGATATCAATATTTTTTTTTTTTATTCAGTCGATTATGAATTGTGATGTGGTCTTTTCATTATGATTTCATGTTTAGTTTTTGCTGTAGTAATTAATTAATTGTATACATGTTTATATATATATGCATGCATACACGTAATTCTGATTTTTTTTTTCATAACAAGCCCATGTAAATTGTATTTACGATGATTACTTTTTTAATGGGATTAAGATATTCCCTCAGTATATTAATGTTCAGAAAATAATTTAAGTTTGATAAACAAACGTGATATGTGGATATTACAATTTAAAAAAGCCGACATCCATATATATATATATATGCCATATATGTGGAGAAAAATTAAATAATGAAAAATCGATTTTAAAAAAAAACTCATAATTTTGTATTGTGACTAGAGCATCTATCTACCATGTATATTACATAGGATTTGAATTTAAGTCAAACGAATCTTGTTTCAAGCCATAAAGCTTAGGATCTCCCCTCCCCCCAAAAAATAGACCATAGTCATCTTATATTAGTCTGTAAATGAGTGTCCATTATTAGACAGAAAATACAGTATTCTGATTAATGTAGATTGATCAAATGAGAATCAGTGTGTTAACTGCCAAATAATACAACCGTAATAGTGTGAAGCCTTCATCATTGATGGAAGGGGTGGCATATGCTTGTAGCATTTAGACCATACTTTATCTTTTAACATTGTAACAGAATGTGTAATTAATTAGGAAATTGGAACTTAACACTGACGTTAGAGTTAATATTTCTATATTGTTAATCATACTGTTATTATCATCAACAACTATTAACATTGATTTTATAACAAATACCTTTGTTTTTTACTTCTTTATATCCTTTATATCTTTTTTTTAAAAAAGAATTTATTTTTGCATTAATCATTTTTATAGACCTATATTCTAGATATATATTGGACTTGAAACATTACTGACTCATTTTTTTTCTGATTTTTTAAAATAAAACTCTTTTTGTTACGCTGTAATTTTTTCCCCATAAATTGTTTTTTTCATAGCATTTACTATTTATGTAAATGTTATAATAATGAATGTGTGTATATATATAGTTGTTCTTAATGAAATCAATCATTGAGAAAAAAAGAAGTTTAATAGAATAGGTAAAAGGGAAACTGCATAATGTTGGATTTGTTGTAAAGTTCTAATTTAGTATATTCTACTATTGGAATTCTTTTGTATATGAATGAAAGACTAATTGGTTTATGGCCCAGGGATGGACAATTGTTTTGGCTTGGGGGCTGCAGAGGTTGGTGGAGGGCTGCATTGGGGGCCACTTTATGGAAGCGAAGGTTAGCGGAACGCCGCATCTTTTTTTCATGACACAATAAATACACTGCTTTATTTCTTGTATTACCAAAGAAATATTTGTTTGCCATTCTTTATTAAACACATGACATTCATCACCGATTTTACCTTGTTTCAGAGAGTTCATGGTTTCACTAAAGTTGGAAATGTATATATTTGCTAATGCAAAGACAAAATTAAAATTAACCAGATCAACTGGAAAAGCACTGCACATCGTATCTACACTGTGCATGTGTATTGATGTGGCCATCCTAGTGAAAAATATGAGATGAATCTTCGGTCATGCATGGGAAGGAAATCTCAGTTCAAGGCAGATTTTTCTGATTGTCTTGGTGGGTTGCATGTGGCCCTCAGGTCACTATTTGCCCACCCCTGGTTTATGCAATTCTGCCTGTAGTCATTTTATTAATGAATATATCCCAACTTTTATTCTTTGTTGGGTAACATTATTATGTAAATACCATTAAAAGATAAGTTTTTTCTTTTTGAAGATTTTAATCTTTAATGCATGTGTTGGTACAAACATTAAACTTTGACCAAAAGTTGTTTAAATGGTATTGAAGCTGTAAACTCAAATAATTCATTGTTTTACATGGATTGATTATCACAAACATTTTATTAAGTCAAAAAAAAACCACTATAAAATAACATGGATGTAATTGGAAGTCAGAATATAAAGAAGTTCAAATAAGGAGCTCTTAAAATGCAGATTATTGGACAGATCATAGACGCTCATCCTTCCTCTAGCATATTTGAATGTCACATGATCTCTGAAGTAACAATTTTATATTTAATCTTTGAGAGTTCATTGTATGTAATGAGGAACTATGTTTTATATTGTAATCATTTTTTTAATAATCAACATATTATTCTTCTGAATGACTCAGATTAGGCATTGACATCTACTCACCTTGTTGCTAAGCACTTAAATTATCAATTGAATTAGCTATATGCTACCTGAAAAAAGAATGCTAAGCTTATTTGGAAAATTTTTTTGCTGCATGAATAAAATTTCCAAGTCTAACTTACCTTTGAACTTCAAGTTATGGATTTGACAGGCAATACACTAATAACTATATCATAATGTTGTTAAATACCATAGTAACTAAAATTAATAATTGTACTATGTATTTTATTTAAATACATGAATAGTATTTATACTTTAAGTTAGATGTAATTAGAGGAGGTTTGAACCCAGACCTTCAAGCTCCCTTCAACCATCCATTCCATCATATACTACCTATACATATGATCACATACATGTGAAAAAGATAAATGAGCTCCATTATATGTATTTTATGCTGAACCTGCAGTCATCAATTGGTCTGGATCATCATCTCCCACACATATATACAACCAGTGATCAGCTTGTATTATGGTGTGAATGGTTTGGGAGTTGGAGAGAGGAGAGGATTGAAGCCTGTCCATTAAAGTTTGAAGAATTGTTATCTTAATATAAGCCAAGCACTGGTATATATATGCATGGTAGATGATGATCTGGGCCAAACTGATGAGTGCAGGTTCAGCATGAAATATATATATATATATGTATATGGTCATGTTCAGCATAAAATATATATATATATATGTATGTGGTCATGTGTATTGGCTGTATAAGATGGAGTGGATGGCTGAAGCTATTTTAGTAAAAAAATATTTTATATTTTATAAATGTTGAAATAAATAAATGAACAGGTATTTATCCATTTATTGAGGAAAATGCAAGGTATCATAACATATGATTTGCTTTTAGTAATCTATCTCCTGAGAATAATACCACTTGTCATTTGTAGCATTCCACTTCAGAATTCAACTTCAAAAATATTTTACTTATTATGATCACATTGTATTGATTTTGGTAACCATAGTATGTTCAAACATTGTAAACCATTGCAATAATTTGTTCTGGAATAGTTTTATGATTTTTTTTAATACTGTATACTTATAATATTATTATCTGGTAATTAATGAATAAACTCTCAGAAAATATAGTTTTTTTAATATTCAGCTTTATAACTGCCTAGCATGTTTTCAATATATTCAATATGCCATATTCATAGCATGTAATGGTGTGATTATAAGTTCTTTATATTAGTGTTTAATTATTATTTAATAAGCTATTCAACATTTTCAAATTTAAATTCAAATATAGATTTATTCAAATTGCTCATTTCTTTGATATAGGTATGCTTGCTTTTTTTCTATAGATAAAATGGGAGATTTAATAAATATAAATTTGAATTTAAATTTGAATAAGTTGAATAGCTTATTAGATAATAATTAAACATTGATATAAAGAACTTGTAATCACAATTATACATCACGGTAATGATATATTGAAAGCATGTTAGGCAGTAATAAAGCTGAATATTAAAACACTACCTTTTTCTATAAGTATATTCATTAATTACTGGATATTATATTGATTCAGAAAAGAAGAAAATTAGTAATAGTTGGATTATAATGTCTTCACAATAAGTATTATTCTTATATTTTCTCCTTTACTTTTTTTGCATTCCTTCATATATTCATTATATTACTTTTTATAAACCTCCACATATACACTCTAATGCAATTTTTTTTATATAATTCCTTTAATTTTCTAACAGTTTCAACTGTCCTGCAGTCTTTATCAGAGTTACATCATTTAAACATATAATCATATAACCATTATTCTCTCTATATATAAAAATACATAGTTTACATTATTATTCATAATCATATATTATTTTTAATGCTATAGCTTTACTTACCTTTTTTTCCTAATTATTATTTTCTCATTATTTCTTTACTATTTCTACTTTCTTTTTTTTTTACCTTTTTTTCCTACCTATCATTCTACATTACTCTCTAATATATTTTTATCACCTTTTTATTTTACTTTTAATATCTATAAGCCTAATTCCTTTTCTTTCTTTTTATTATTTATCTATACTTATTCCTTTATTAATAATATTTATTCCTATTTTTATTCTTTATTCTCCTTTATAATTTACTTATTTATTTTATTCACCTTTTGGATAACCTTCCTATTCTTTTTAAATTTATAACTGACTCTTTTTTCAAAATCCTTAGCCTCCTTTTCATATATTCCTTTAATATATCTCCCTCTATTATCAATTTCTTTAACTTTTTATCCTATTTTAAAACTTTATATATATATATATACACTTTTTTTACTATTATTAATATTTTTTAAAAAAATTAATAAATTGGATGAAATAAAATTTACAGTAGAGAGGGGAAAAGATAATAAATTGTCATATTTGAATATATTATTAAAGAAATCATATGAGAAGGAAGATATAGAATAGAAACATCAATATATAAGAAAATGGATGTGGATAATAATATAATGAATGGGAATTCTAATGTGGATAATAAATGTAAAATATGTAGTATTAGTTCAAGAGTATTTAGAGCTATTAATTATTGTTCAAATGAAGAAAAGTGTATGAAAGAGGTAGAATTAATAGTTAAAGAATTTAAAGAAAATGAATATCCAGAGAAAATAATAGAGAAAAGTGTAAAAATGTCAGAAAAAAGATATAAAGGAGAAAATAAGAAGAAGAGAAGGGAAAATGTAAAAAAGATAGCATAAAAATGATGAATATGTAGGTCTTAAAATAAATAGTAATAATATAGTTAAGAGCATTAATAAAATTATTTAAAAAATTAATAAAAAATATAATAATGGAATTAAATATAAGATAGTAAATAAAAAAGGAGAGATGTAATGGATATATTAGATAATAAATATATTAAAGAAATAGAAAAGCATATAAATGGAGTATATGAGATAGAATGTAAATCGTGTATGAATAATAAGAGAAGAACTAAATATGTAGGAGAAAAAAAAATTCAATCTATACAAGATGGATTCAGCATAGGTATGATAAAAAATCACCAATTTATATGCATGCTATGGAAACAGGAAATATATTTGAGAGAGATAGCATAAGAGTGATTGGATATACTAATAAAAGAAGAGATAGAAAAATAAAAGAAGCTATATTAATTAAAAAGATAAAACCAAATTTAAATAAAATGGGGGGGGGGTTTAAAGACATTATTTTTATAGGAATATTAATAATAATAGAGAAAGTGTATACATATAAAATTTTGTAAAATAAAAAGTTTAAAAATAGGATAAAAAATTAAAGAAATTGATAATAGAGGGAGTTGTATTAAAGAAATATATCAAGGATTTTGAAAAAAGAGTCAGTTATAAATTTAAAAAGGAAGATTATGCAAAAGGTGAGTAAAATAATTAAGTAAATTGTAAAAGAGAATTAATTAATAAAGGGATAAGTATAGATAAATAATAAAAAGTAAGGAAAGAAATTAGGCTTATAGGGTATTAAAAGTAAAATAAAAAAGTGATAAAAATATATTAAAGAGTAATGTAGAATGATAGATAGAAAGAAAAGGTAAAAAATAAAATATAAATAGTAAAGAAATAATGAGGAAATAATAATTAGGAATAAAAGTGAAGTAAAGGTAAAGGGTTAAAAATAAAATATGATTATGAAAATATATTTTTTTTTATATATATATTTATTATTATTTTTTTATTTATTTTTTTTATGTTTTTATTTTGAAAAAAGTGGAAAGAGATAAAATTGTAAAAAAAAGAAGAATTATAAAAAAAAATTGTATGAAAGTATATAGGTGTTTTATATGTATTAATTTTTTTTTATTATTTTTTCTTTTATTTTTTTTTTTGTTGTATTGAAGATTGTTTTGAACCATTAAACAGCCTGTCTATTTTCAATATTGAGAATTAATGTATATTGGCAGCAGCAATTTGATTACTTTTAAACATAGGTTACTTCTCTTAGGATTATGAAAGTGTTATCTTTCTTTTTGTCCGTTAACTTTTACCATTATATTAAGGTTCTACCAGTAAAAGGAAAAAAAGGTAATTTGATATGTATTCTATTTCTATTTAAAATTAAATAATATGAGCTACATAATGCAATTTTTGCTTTGTGGAAGTCAGATCTCATGATGTATAAATATCACTTCCCTTGTCATTAACACGAATGCTGTGAATTGGACATATATCTGAACCAGATAAAACTTGAATATTTCTTAGGTCCCAATCAGACTTAGAATTCTTTTCAGATAGTTAGCTCAAAACCAGCATTGTTGCTATCCATATATTATTAAATTGCTCTTAGATAGATATTAAAATAAGTATATAATTGTTAATTAGAAAAGATAGAAATAGTGAGAAGTAAAGCGATAAAATAAGTATAGAAAACTGCCTAAATTCTCACTTTTGTCATATGATAAGCTAGTAGGTATTACTTATTCCTTCACTGGATAAAGGATAAGGTATTTTCCTAAGTTGTTTTTTTTTTTTTTTACCAAAGTAGATATATATAAAACCATTAGCCTTCTGTGAAAATTAGTTTAAATTATTTTGAGTCTTATCGTAATATTAACTAATGAATTTGTAATAATAAATAAAAATCTAGAAATAAAAAAAAATCCTAATGGTCTTTATTTGATATTTGATGCATGGAAGAATAGTATAAACTTGTACCGTAATTAGATTTACAAATACTGTTAAAAAAAAAATATTTATAAATCTGATTAAAATATTTTTTAAAATTTTTATATATATATTTGTTTGTTTGCTGCGCTGTGTAGGTTATTTTCGGTTTATCTTGAATAAATTTGCCCTGCTGTTTTCAGAGAATTGTTGGTGGTAATTATTATTTGTGATTTTTATAATTTGTAAATTGTACTGATTAAAATAAGGAGGACTTATCATTTTTCTGAAAATGTAAAAAAGTGGCTGCTTACTGATTGTAGAGAATTCATTAAAGTTTAGTTACTCTATCTGCCTTCAGGCAGAGAACTTTACTTATACCAAACGCATCTGTGATTATTCAAGATAGAAATAATTTTGTATTCTAATATAAAAAGTTATTGTGTAATATATACAAAAAATTAATATGCATGAAGATTTTTATACTTAAAGTATTAAAAAAAAGGGTGTGGATCCAAATTTGTATTTACAATAAAATAAATAGGTTACACTACAAACAACAAAAAGATGTAATACAACTGAATTTTTGAAATGATATTGGCTTCATTTATTATTAATTTAGGTACACATAAATATTTTATTTTAAATTGAAGGAATGAGACTGGCATTTCTGCATCAAATATTGCCATCATTATATCTCTTAGCAGATCAGATGCAAAGAAAAAAATGGGGAGTGGGGGTGGCAAATTAATCTTTATCTCAGTGAATTTTTTTATTATCTATATTAATAACTAATACAGATTGGTTAAGATTATTCATTGTTTGCACTAATGTTTTTCAGAATGAATATTTTAATCATGGAGTAAAAATACCAAGATTTGAGAAAAATATTATTATACAAATCAAAATTAAGTTGAGTTGGATTTGTACTTAGTTGTTGGAAACAGATTACGATTTTGAAAAAAAAACTGATATAGTGAAAATATAATTTAACGGATAGTGATTGCATAGGAAAGGTCAGCAATTAGCTTACTTCTGGAAGAAAACTCACTTTTATGAAAGTTTCATATTGGATTACTGAGAAAATACTACATATCTTTTAATATACAGTATTATATATAATGTATATAGTATAGAGGATTTGAACTCAGATTTTCAATTACCTTTCAACTATCCACACTATCTCATACAACTGATACCACACACATGTAGAAAAGATTAATAATCACCAATATACGTATTTCGTGCTAAACCAGCACTCATCAGTTGGTCCAGACTATCATCTCTCATATATATATATATATATATATATATATATATAATCAATGCTCAGTTTATATTGAGATAGCAAATCTTCATACTTTAATGGACAGGCTTCAATCCACTACAACCTCCAACTTTTCAGCCATCCATATCATTGAAATCTGATGATGAACACTCAAATCCCATGCCAATGCTAATATCATTGCCATGCCCATGTTGACCTGAAGTCCCTCTGACCTCTCAAATCCTCTATACTTACAATTAAGCTCCCAGGTTACTAATATTTTGATAATTGTAACATAAATCAATGTATGACTAGATGTGATTCTGTAACCTTTTAGACTCAATAAAGTTTTGCTTTGGAATATAATAATAATAACAAAAATAATAATAATATCAATAATAATATTAGTAACTTGATCCAGTCCATGGGTATCTCATCTTTATTCTCCCAAATGTCATTCAATATCCAATCTCTCATACACAGTTCACTTACAGCTTTCTGACTTCTGGCATACGTCAATGAGTTGCATACATGGATTACATTAATGAATCCTGCACATCATAATCATCAACAGTTACATGCACTTTCCCAGACTTATCAAAAAACTATCAACTAAGAAAAGAAGAATTTGTTACTCATCAACATACATGAACCAGGGATCTATTCACTGGGGCCTGGGCCACCCATTCACACTAAAAAATTCCTATGGCACTCCAACAACTTGATGATAATATGTGTTCAGGCTTTATCATGATTAATCCTATATACCAATATTTTAAGCAGAAGTTACAAATCCATAATGCATTCACACTACCTTCAGACTTATCTAGGCCATCTGATATCAATACCCCATTTCAAACCATACATTTTGCTGACAAGCATGGCACTATAAATAACTCATGTCACACAGGTTCCAATAGAATCCTTGCTTTTGTTTTTACCCATATTGGGCACTTTGCTGCATTATGTCTCTGTGAACTGGCAAATTATCTATCCTAAAGTCTATATGACAGCAAAAGTCTATATTCAATCTCAATTGTAACATTAATCAAAAAACCAGGCTTAACCTTTACTCTTGCAATTTCCATGGAGCCACTGTTCCAATGGAGTTCTTATTTTTGTTTTTGCCTATCTTGGGCACTTTGCTGCATTATACTTCTGTGAACTGGAAAATTATCTATTTCAAAGGATGTAGGACAGCAAAAGTCTATATTCAATCTCAATTGTAACATTTATCAAAAAAACCAGGCTTAACCTTTTCTCTTGCAATTTCCATGGGGAATCATCTAAAGTCACACTACTTCCTCTAATTTTCAATAGGCTGTTTACAAAAAGGTCTCTCTGCCATACAGGCTGCTTTAATGTTTAAAACAGTCTTGAACTTGGTTGAAGACTGAAAAAATATGCTCCAATTGCAGTTCAGCTAGATATAAAGTCCGTATTTGACTTTTGTCTATTCCCATTCTGATTGACATGCTAGGTAACACTATCATTCCAAGAACTCTGCTTTACTTAATTACCAACTTACTGCAGAGCAGAGACACATATCACTCTTAATGGAGAAAGTTCACTATCATTTACCCCTATGCAATTCATCTAATAATCACCACTTTTTAGTGCACTGCTCTTCATTTTCTACATAAATCCCCTATTAAAGCATATACAACAGACATTTTTAGGCATCCACATTATACATACTCACCAATAACATTCCATGCATAGCATACATGGATGATGTCATTGTCTTCCTGTCATCTCATAAGCATCTTGCCACCTTACAAAACATCCTGTCAAAATACTGTTTTGTATAAACTTAGATTTAACATGAGTAAAACAACAGCATGGCTTACATACACCAACAATCCATACACTCAAATATTCCAGGGAAAGGCAACCCCTTTCTTAGGCTTCTCATTTTACATGGGCTCACTTATGATGAAGAACACCTTTCAAAACAAACTTAACAAAAATGCCACATGGCTTACTAACTCCCTCTCCAAAGCTTATCTCTTCCTTTATGCTAAAATTTACCCATTTGATATACTCATAATGACTAAGATGACATGTTATTTGACTTGTTAAATTTTTAAAATCGTTTAATTCTGCCATCTCCTCCCTCTGCAATAAACGACTGTGAAGCAGGAAGACAGTTTCAATCTCAGTTCTGAGACTTAGTTGCCCACCCCTTCATAATGGTCTGGGTCTTCACAGCATCCAAGCTATATCCAAAAAGTTATAAAATTCAATTGCATAAATTTGTTCAAAAGTTCCCAGCACTATGATTGTGCTGTTACAAGTAATCCCTACTGATAGACTTCACCATACTTTACCAATCAATCCTATCAGCATCCAACCAATCAACAGTGCTCATGACTAATAAATACACATACTGGCAAACATATGCTATATTATATCTAGAGATGAATAAAGATTATCCTTCTCTCATGCTTGGTATCAATAATTACCAGCTACTCCACTCCTTCAAAAGATGATTCCTGGACCTAAATTGTTTGATTTCCTAGTTTGTCTTAACTTACATGCATTGCCAACATTGCATTTGCTCTGGTATCACTGTCTATGTAAAATATAAATCCATTCTTGCATCTTATGTAATGCAGCACAGGAAACTCAAAAACATTTCTTTCAGCAGTGTCAAACCCTCAAACAATTCAGGTCTATCATGCTAAACACATATAGATGACCAATTGCATCTATACAACAGCGAATTCAATCCTATCAGAAGATATATCATACCACAGCACATGCAATAACTTTTACCCTGTATGCCTTCTGGTGCACTTGCTTCACCATTGGCAACAACACCAGAAGAAATCCAGCTACATTCATCAATAAGCACCAACAAATCAAGGCTCGAGAAAACAATACTGCATCCCCAGATATTTTTGCTGCCACCTGGTTACTACTAAAACAATCATCCAATCTATAATAGGTCATAATCTAACAATAACCACATTGAATAGCATTCAATGATATTATCCATTACTATCAACAAAACTCATCTTCTCTAACTGCCTTCAACTCCATCCACTATCAGACTACAGAATTTACTTTCCATCTATCGCATTCTACCAGTTGTCAACCATATGTAATTCTACTCTGAATTGCCTTGTTCTTTGTACAGCACCCATAGCTTGATTTTATGCTATATGAATTATAAGTTACCTCCCTAGTATACTACAAGATTACCAATTAAAAGAACAATCATCAAGATTAATTTAGCGACTATAAATAACTTTTAATATGATGCAAGATTTTATAATCTTAAGTCATGTTTATCTATCTATGAAATTGAATTTTATACTGAACTGTTTTTTAAGACTTAAATGATTAAACTTCATATCCATCTCTCTATCAAAACTTGTAGCAACATTTGTAAAAATATATACTTTGAAGCTTGATTATTGTAACCCTTGAAATTAATCCATATAATAATCTGTACATGATTGCACCTAATACTATATAACCCAAAGGATTAATAAAGATTATTGTTGAAACATAATAAATAATGATGATGATAATAAATAATGGTGATGATGATGACTATGAAATGATAATAAGATGAGTGGATAAATAAAATAATAGGAATAAGTGAAAAATCTAATTTTATTTACATCACTTATAAATAATATTAACAAGCAAATGGGCCTTAATAGTTTAAACAACTCTGATCAACTTATAATATTCAATCACAAAACTTACAAATAGTTTTATAAATAAATGTTGTTTGTTACCTTAAAGCTTTTATGAAATTCAAATCAATCTTTGGATAAGTATAACAGACAAAAAGATATTACAATCCCAAACATTTAAGTTGTATACAATGATGAGAATTTTTAGGTTATTCTCATCAGTTGAAACATAAACAATATAAGGTGTTCTAATTATCTAAATGTTTCTACATTCACACATGGTACTATATGTGAACATAAATTATACAAATGAAATAATATTAAAATTGTTTTACCTGGCTAATAAATCTATTATCTCTGAAAGCTCTAAAACAAAGAAAAATATACATGCATAATAAAAAATATATAAATGAAATTGTATTATTTTTGAGACAGTTTTTTTTTTTTTTTTTAGAAAAAGTTCTTATGTGAAAGTTCTTTATTGTAGATCCCATAATCAGTGAAGCTTAACAAGGTTAATGAATGAATTTGCTTCAGACCATGATTTCTTCATACAAATCAAATCAATTGTCTATACAACTTGTAAACAACTCTTCTCAGGAAATTCTGGTATAGTGATGATAAAACAATTTATTTTATAATGAAATAAATTTTTCATCTTGCATTTTCTTAAGATTGAAATTCATCAAATATTATAAATAATACTTTATAAATAAGATTCTTCTGGGAAAGATGAAGAATAAATTTATAAATGCATGTACAGTGATAGTCATTAAACATAAGCAGGAATTGGAAAGATCAAAGACATTTGATCCCCTTTTTACTTCTATTAGCAAGGCATTCTGTTATTTGAACCCAACTGTATATTTCTATAGAAAATACATCCGATATTATCAGCTGCAGATTTAGATTGTAAGTAAGTAAATTTTATTCTATATTATTATTTTCTGCTCTCCTTTCTTGTCTCACAATTTTGCATAACGTTGATATAAAATTTTTGGTATATTTGTACACACATTTAAAATTAGTGTTTTAGAATTTTTGGAGATTAATAAAATATAAATCATTTAATCATTATAAAATAAATATATTAAGGTTTTGGTATTTAGGTTTTTATTTAATAATCTTACCTAAATTCACATACACAGCTATTATCATTTAACCTGTACTAATTAAAGTCTAAATTATAACAAGCTTTTCTTTTTCAGACATTTATTTATCAGTTTGGAATATTTTTTAAAAACAAATATTCCAAAAAAAAAGTATTAATCATTTAATTAGCACATATATGAACAAAATATTGATAATTAATTAACAAATAAGTTGTTTCTCAAAAAGCAAAACAGATATAAACATATATATAGACTTAAGGATATGCTTATCATTATAATACATATCAAATATTTTATTTTTCAGTTGTTGATTCTTATCTGACATTTACAACTATGTGAAATTTTACTTCTAAATTAATTATATATTGAACTACTCCATAATAGTTTTTCTATCAAATGAAGACTTGGGAATTAAATAATTTTTTGCAGCTCAATCTGTCACTTGTGTGCTTGAACATCTCATGATTTCCTGAGTGGCAGTCATATGATCATTTTATTTTTTATAAAGTGTATTATGTGCTTATTTTAGCCAAATTTATATACACTATATAAGAGAGAGAAAAACAGATATTATAAAAACTGATTTTAAATTAAAATTAAATTTTATATACATAAAAAAAGTCAAATCTGCATTTGAATGGCTGATGTGATGTTGAAGAAGATATTAGTAAGTTAGATAATTTTTTATTTTCCAAGCAATATAAGATGGAACTAATCAAAAGCTTATCAAGAAGTTTTTAATGATAAGTTAATAGGTTTATGCAATTGCTCTGGTCACTGAAGGAAATAAAAAGAACCGGGGGACTAGTGAATATGAATATCGAATTATGTCAAGCTGCTTTATAAAAAGCGAAAGATTGACTTTTCATAAAGAGTTGCAATAATGGAAGAGTTCTTTGTCAGATATACAATTTTGAGATTTTAGAAAAGTATTTCATCATTTTTAAAGCCATCTTTTTTAAGGAGTATGAAAGGAAAACATTTTTTATTTCTTTTTTAAAAATCATTTAAAAATTGATATCAATATTATTTAAATTCATTTTTAAAATTGTTATCTATATACATGTAGTTATGAGTTATTTTTGTTGCATAAAAAATAAATTTTATTCTGAAAACATGTTTATCTATAATAGTTATTAGGAATACAGTAATTTAATAATTAAAAAAAAAAATTAAAATACACTTCTGACAAAATTAGTTTTAGAAACTATATATAGATCGGATTTCCGTAATTTCAGAAGATTCTATATACTAATCAGTATTAAGATATTAAATATATAACAGTATTTTGTTCTGAAGATTTTGCCAATGTGCAAATTAATAACTGCATATTTTGCCTTCAGCTATAACATTTAGCTTTTTAAAAATTCTATAGTTTTTTTTTTATTAAAATAAATTAAAATTTATTAGATACAATTGAACATGTTTATCTATACATAGCTATATTCTTTTTACACTGTTGCATGGCATTCACTCTGTAGTTAATAACATAAAAATAAATGAAAATTTACTTGATTTATTTAGGAATTTTAAAAGGGTTTATAATGCCAAGTAGTAATTATTTAATTATTAATTCAATAATAATTAGTTTTCCCTGTTTTGTTTTGTTTACTTTTTACTAGAATGGAAAAACAGAGAAATCGTAACGAGTAATTCAGAAGACAATAGGAAAAAATTGTACTTATTAAAAGTTATATAATGTATTTCTACTTTCCTTTTTTATTTTTGAATGGTTATAATAGAGAAACTTGTTTTTTAATCCAATCAAATAGTCATTCATAATCATTAGAAAGGTGATAAAATGGCAAGTCAGCAACTAAAGATTCTTGATCTGCAGCTCATGGCTATTACTTCCAGAAATGTCAGGATAATTTTTCAAGCAATAGCATTTTTATTTATTTTTTTAATTATCATATTTAACAGACACTAATGAATATGAGCATTCCAACTTCAGGAAAAATATGATAGATACTCCCCAAAATTATTAACAGATGAATTTTATGATGACTATAAAACCAATCCATAAATTACAAATCTGTTCACATATTTTATAAGCTGGTCCTTTTATTTGTTTTGGGGTTATCTTTCAATGCTGTCTTTTAACTACTTTTATAACCAACTTTACTTGGTAAAAGTCTCTAACAAATTGCCTAACTATAACACTTAATTGTATTCTATCTACAACCACATTTTTTTTAATAAGAAGCAATCAATATTGTATATCTTTAGCTTATTTTTAATATACTCTTTACAATGTAATAATTTTGCCATTACCATAAAATTCATGATCAAATTCACATCAAAATACTTTTTAGAAAATGTGCTACTATTCTTTTACTTCAGATAACAATCTTATGGAGATGTAAATTAATAATATTAGAGTAGTAGATTTTATGGTATCACAGTCAGCAAGCTGAAGACTATATCAATTAGTCCTATGATTTTGCCATGGTATTTTTAGAATCTTATGAAGTATCTTTAAATTGAAGTTTTTAAATAATTTTCAATAAAACTAATTTAATTATATTATTTATATCAGTATAATGAAATACTCTAATTTTGTGTTTTAAATGCAGCAACTGTCATTGAAATCTATATTGCATTTCAACTTCTAATCTGCTTTTTTTTTAAAGGTGTGTATATATATATTTAAATTGGCTCACATTCTTAAGTTTATAATCATCCAAGTTAAAAATTGCTGAAGATCATTTTTTGAATTGGCAAGGATCAGTATGCTATAGATCTTAAGCCAAAAAGAAAATGTTTTTTTTGTTTTATTTTTAATCTGTTTAAATTGAAAACTTTATCATCTTCATAAATTATCTATAAACTGATTCAAAACAAGTTTGAAACTAATGCATATCCTTGTTTAACACCTGTTTTCTTTTAAAATGAATTTGCCCCTCTGTCTACTGTGAAGAAGTTATATAATGCAAATAAACTTTGGTGCGCATCTAGTTTCAAACATTATTACAAGTTTGTTTGATCAATTCAATCAAACATGTCCAGATTAATAAAAGTAATGTATAATCACATTTTTGCTTTCATTGTTTTATCTTTTGCATTTTATTAACAAGAAAAATCATGTCTGGGATTATTTTTTATTCTCTAAAACCATAGCAAATTACTGATAACCAATTATCTACGACTGAAAGTAACCCTTTCAACAAAATTCTTGAAAATATCTTTGCTATAATGAGTAACAGTGATATTTCACAATTACTTTTTTTATATATATAAATTATGACAATAGAATCAACTTTAAGGATATGTGTAATTTCATGGTCCATATATTTCTAAAAGCAATTCCAATAGTTTTGAAATTAACTTGTTTACAAATCTCATTACGCTCAAAGAACTGTTTTTACTTTACTAAATTGGATATATATTATAGCAATATGCCTATTTCTAAGTTATGTATTAATATATATATTTTTAAAAATAATTATTTGTTATTTATTTATTTTGCTTGAAGTCATTTACTTGTTGTTTATTTATTTTATTCATTGCAGATACACTAATTAATTTATATTTTATCTAGAAATATTTATTGTAAAACATTCTCAATTTAAATAAATGTTATAGAAAAGAAAAGCTTAACTATAATCTAAAATTTGAACAATAAATTAATCTACGATAATTGTATGTATGAACGTAATTAAAATTATTAAATAAAATAATTGTATATTTAAGGGCCCACTGTGGTAAAGTTCATATAAAGTTAATTGATTTATATTTTTATTAATCTCTAAAAAGTTCTAAAACATGTACATTGAATGTATGTATACCTATCCCAAATTTTATATAAAAAGACAATTAAACAATACAACCTCACTTGTTCTAGAATTTATATAACAAGTATACAAAAGTATAACAAAGAAATATGTTAATAAAATAATAGAGAATTTAAAAATTTGATTACTTCCATTTGAACTAGCTGCTGTCAACATCAGTTATTTACTTAAAGATCTTTATTGGTGTTCGAACACCAAAATCCATTACTGATTGGCTAACTGGAAAAGAATCGAATGTCTGACCCACTCCAATGTCTGCCTGTATATATCAATATTTCATAGGCATTTAGAAAATTAGTCATCATTATTTTGTAAGAATTCTATTTATAAATTGTATTTATAAACTTTACTTCTCAAAATTATTCTTAAAAGAAAACTTTCAGGAGAAAACCACAAGCTGTCCAAGCTGAAACATTTTAGAAGATTGCATTATTTTATTTAAAAAGCAAGAATAATTAATCCAAGTTAAAGAAATACTATCTAAAGTAAATTCAATCTTCATTCATGACAATCTTTACTGATCATGAAGATTTTAAAACAAATAGCTTTCTCACATGAACTTTCAAAAATAAATAAATAAATATTTAATGTTCTTTTTTGCGTATAAATATTTTGCATACATATTTTTTTATTTTATAGAACTTTTGGAGATATCAATTACTTGCACAGGTAATACAAAATTTTTCTATATAATTTTATAAATATAAATTTATGTGTACACACACCCCCAATGTATGATTGAATGAGTGAGTAGATAGGTAGCATATACATTATTAATATTCTAGTTTGTGGGGAATAAACCAAAGGATCAACAACTTTAAATATAGTTTAATATTGGGAAAACTTATGTGATCTTTTCATTTGTTTCATCCACTGTAAATTTTTTTTTAATCTTCAGGATATTTAGAAAAGCTTTATGTATAACCTTTATTTAAGAATTTTTTGTAGCAGTTTTCACAAATGAAATTTTGTAAAATAATCAACGCTGTTAAACTTTACTAGTTTAATTTTGTTTACTATTCTGTCAATGATATTGAATAAAATCTGAATATTTTTTATTAATAAATTCATATGTATGATTTATTAAGATTTTCATTCATCTCACATAAAATCTTTAGTTACATGTCTGATTTAAGTTATCATTATTATTTATTTCCTTAGATTATTAATCATTGATTGTTTTAATTCTTTAAGTAAATTTTGAATTTAATAAAATTACCCTTCGATTTTATATACATACTATTACAGTCTCATTTTCACCTTAATACTTATATGTATAAAATCAAATAGAATTAAACAAGTAATAAAGTGTCATCATTTATAAAACTTTAAACAGAATTTTTTTTAAATCCATTTGATCATCCTTATATTTAGTAAAGAAACCTTTCATGCTCTTATTAATTTATAAATTAAAGCCTGAACTTACAGGGTATTTATAAATGTATTTCTGTACAGTTACAAATTAGTGCCTAATAAGAGGCTATTAAATGAGAGCATTTCCTCCCTACATACATTTACAAATTGATGCCTCAATTTATGGAGCATAACAAAGTCCTTTCCCATCTTTTTGTACTTATGTACTGTTACAAATTGGCATCCCAATTGATGTCATAAAAGATTTATTTTGCAGTGGAAATATTTTTTATATATTTTATTTATGTAAGATATATATATATCTCGCTGGGATAAAAATAAACAATCATTAGGAACAGTAACTCTTATTACAGGTCTAAAGATAAATATATATTTTTTTTACATTCATGGTTAATGAATTTACTTGTAGGCAGTATAGGAAAGGAGGGAAAACTGTGGACTACTATTTATGATAATTATATTTATTGAAAATTATTTTGTTTAATTGCCTAATATTGTTACACTAATAATTTAGTATTATGGATACAATCCAAATTTGTTGGGTGAGTCTAGTCTTGAACTCCAGGAAATTTTGAAAATGTTTAAGGAATTAAAGATAGAGATACAAGATAATTCCAAAATCTTAGAAGATATTTCTAAAAAGTTAAAAGATAATTCTAACAGGTTAGAAGTAAAAACAGAAGACAATTCTAAAAAGTTAAAAAGAGAAGTTAGAAGCACAATGAAAGAAATAGCAGCTATGAAAGATAAATTGGAAGAGGTGCAAACTGAAAATATAAAATTGAGGGAAGAAGCTAGGATTGAATCTATAGCCTTGAATGAAAAATTAGAAGTGTCAAATGAAGAAGTTAGAACAGAAGTCCAGAAAATAAATGAGAAACTTCCAAGAATCATGAGTAGATTGCTAAAATATTTCAAAGACAAGTCAAGAAAGACAATTGAGCTTTGATAGAAGAATATAGAAATGAAGTGCTCATTTCAGAAGTGTGAATATAAAATTAGAATTGAGTACACTATTAAATTTCAAAACAATGAGATGATTAGGTTTACCCAAGAATATTGTTTGGAAATAACCAATAAAATATGTAAGGATTAGATGGAAGAAACTCACGAGAAGATACAAATGATATTGAAAGCTATTTCAAATGTTTACCAGATGATAGGTTACAGAATGAATGAACTCAATACCCAAATTAATGAAATAGATAATGATAAAAATATTTACCATGAGTTGAAATGGGTAACAAATAAGAGTTGTTTTGCATGTTCTGCAATCCACAGAGACTGATCTAGAACAATAGAGGCCAGGAATTCAAGCCATAAATGCTAAACTATCAGCTAACTTGGAAATTTTGAGACCTTGAACAAATAGCAAAGTAGAAAAAATGAAAAGAGATAAAAAAGAATTTCAGAATCAATCAAAAATTAGGTTGAATAATTGCCAGCATTAGTTGTTGAAGGTGCTGCAAGGAGTTGGAAACTAAAACTTCAAGACATAAAAGAATATTTATTCCTAACTATATACATAAACATATCTTGAAAACAAGGTCTATGTTCCATTATAAGTGGTAAAATTGAAACAAAGACAGGATGCATGAAAACTGATAAAGCTAAGGTAGCACAGATTATTCTAAGCTGCAAATTAATACAATTAATAATATCCAAATCAATAACTTTCAGTGGTGAAGGTCAAGATAGTTCAAGAAATAAACCTCTTACAGAGGAAGATTTTATGGTGTGTCTAAAGAACAATAAATAACCCATCCTATTTAGATATTGGTACTGGGTTCCAAAGTTTACTTCACAAAACAAAAATTTTAAAATTTAAATGGTTGTATCTCCCTGAAAAATATGGATTGGAAGATAAAAAAATTTATGACAGGAGGAATTGTCAGACTGCTGGTAATGCAAAACCATCACAGAATACTACAGAATACTATAGAAAGCTCACAAATAAAATTTACTTTAATAAGTTACATAGAGAATTATAATATCTTAATGTACAACTATAAAAATTTATTTGATTGACAAATCATGGTAAAGAAATTCAGCTTGTATCTATCTATGGTTAATGATAATGAAACTGACATGAAGTGTTTGAACTATAACAACAAAAATTTCAGATGCAAACCTTACTCTGTAAATATTGCTGGCTTATTTTACAAATACCCAACTGGGTGAAATTAAAAAAGAAAATGATATCAAATTCTGAGGTTGGAGGATCAGGATCAATGCTCCATGATAATAATTTCATTTGGTATATGGAGTCAATATGTTTGGACAAATTAAAGAATAGTTACATCAATTTAAATTTGTTTAAACTGTGTTTTCCGTGAGATATTTGTTTATAAGTATCCAGTAAAGATAATATTCAAAATTATAATATTTTTATTAACAACTTCTGTTAATATAAAGGCTTGCAATTTCATATTGAAATTTTCAATCATGAGAAAAGGGAGCATATAATTCAGTAAGCTCTATAATACTAAGAATAATGCAATTTATCTATGTTATATTTTTTCAAATTCAATTGATAAACTGTATTATTGTTGTGAATTAAGACAATTCAATTGTTAGATTATTTAATTAAGAAATAATGAGCAAATGAATGATTAATATATAAGGAAATAATAATATATATTTCTTGAATAATTATGAACTCGTTTCAAAAAATAGAGTCCATTTTCAGCTAAAAAAAAATATTTAGGAAAGCACCCACTAATAAAAAGTTACTGGAAATAGAAAGAAAATTTAAATCTAAGTGACAAATTTAGAAGGGAAAATCACCAAAAGGGAAAACAATTAGATAGACAAAGTGCTCTATTAAGTGTACATGGAACTTTTTTTTTCCAAGTAAAGAAGCTTATAGCAATATGCCTATTCCTAAGTTACATATTAATATATATATATTTTTTAAAATGTTTATGTTTCATTATTTATTTATTATACATGAAGTTGTTTACTTGTTATTTATTTATTTTATTCATCTCAGATAAACTAATCAATTTATGTTTTACCTAGAAATGTTTATTTTAAAACCTTCATTAAATGTTAGAGAAAAGTAAAACTTAACTATAATCTAAAATTTGATCAATTAATTAATCTATGATAATTGTATGTAGAACATAATTAAAATTAGTAAATAAAATAATATATATTTAAGCGTCCACTGTGCTAAATTTCATACAAAGTTAAATGATTTATATTTTTATTAATCTCCAAAAAGTTCTAAAAGATGTACATTGAAGGTGTACATACTTATTCCAAATTTTATATAGAAGAATAATTAAACAGCACAACCTACTTTATTATTGAATTTATGTAACAACAAGTATACCAAAGTATAACAAAGAAATATGTTAATAAAATAATAGAGAATTAAAAAATTCAACTGCTGTCAACATCAGATTTTTTTTCCATGCTTCATAGTATCAGCCGGGATGCGAACCCACTAACCTGGGACAATTGCTTGTAAGGCAGCTGTACTGACCTCTTGACCAACAACATCAGATATTTACTTAAGGACTTTTATTCATATTCAAACACTAAAATGCATTGCTGAAAGGCTAAGTAGAAAAGGTTTGATGTCTGCCTATATAAATCAAAATGTCACATGCATTTAGAACAGTAGTCATCACCATTCTATAAGAATCCTATTTATAAATTGTATTTATAAACTTTACTTGTCAAAATTATTTTTAAAAAAGAAAAACTTTCTGGAAACAAAGCTGTTCATTTGGAAATAAACTATTCTAGTATAGTCACACATTAAATCTGAGAAAATTGTTGTTTACTTTTCCACAAGCTGTCCAAGTTAGAATGTTCCAGAAGATTGCATCATCCTATTTAGAAAACATGGTCAATTAATTCAAATTAAAGAAATTCGTCAATCACAAACATTTTAAAACAAAGAACACGTAAACTTTCAGATGAACCTTTCAATAAATAAATACTTAATTTTTTATATGTGTATAAATATTATTCATGCATATTTTTTTATTTTGTAGATATCAATTACTTGCACAGGTAATACAAAATGTATATATATATATATACATATATTGTGACCTAAGTGGATGACCATCCATTATTAATGGTAGATATAAACAAAAAAAACTTATAGCTCACTCTTATGGGATTTCTTTGTTCTATAGAAGAATTCTAATAATACCAATCTGAATCATTTCATGTTTAATATATTATTGCATGAATATTAAATGAACTGTTTAACAATAAAATAACAATCATAAGATTTAATATCCTATCATCCTGTAATGTAACCTTTTTAACATTCAGCATATACTAAAAGCATACTCTCAATATCACACAACTTTAACTTCTTTAAAATATTAATGATACTCCATTGACTAACAACAAAATAAATAAATGATCCTCAATATTAAAATTACTTATGTTAAATTTAATAATAATTTAATACTACTTATTGAACTTATTTTATACTACTTCTTTATTAATATTTCTTAAATAAATAAACATCTCAGGTAAATATTGTTTCTTAAATGGATAAGTTAATCCACCTAACTAAATGTAGAGAGAGATTTTACTCACAGCCAGCTACAGTTAAAATATTTAAGAAACAAATATAATAAATATCAGGTATTCTTTCAATATTATATCACTTATATTTTATACTCTCATTTTGTACTTTGATCTTATTATCAAGTAAAACATTCACAAAATATTTCTTTTTACATTTTTAATATTCTATTTGTTTCGTATTTTATCATTCTTGAAATAAATTAACTTATCTTATCATTACCCTTACTTATATCTTTAATTCATTTAGATGATGTTTTTACCAGTGCAACCTTTCATGATTAAAAAATGTGGGATGGATATCTTATGAAATTATAAGAATGATATCATGGATTAAATGTAACTTAAGGCCACATATATTGTGTCTACCTTAATTTTCTATTACAACTGTTATTTCAAGCTCTTAGAGATATTAGAAAATGTCACTGTCCATTATATCATAAATATTCTGACTTTATACTTTTATCATATTTAACCTGAATAAACACATCCATAACACTACAGGATTACTAATAGATATACTTTGTCAAACCACTACTTAAAAATCTGACTCTTCATATGAAATACTTATATTGCACAAAATATAGTACATTACTTTTCTCATGACATCTAAACTTATCATTAACCCATTATAATACTTTTAACATACTAAGAAGACTAAAACCAAACAAATAGTTTTATGATAGAATTTATCATATATATAATAAATTATTTATCTTTAATTTGTAAAGAGATCAATTATACACACTATTATACAAACATACTAATATTATAATAAATGGATTCAGTTCTTTGTCATATACTTTCATTTAAATTTATATAAATATTATATCTTTATTTACCTGATTCCATACTTAAAATTAGATACCAATATCTTATATTTTATTAAAATATTACCTTAATCATAATAATTGATAATTATTACCTCTTACTATCTTGTAAATATTACCTCTTTTATGTTTAGAATTATAATCAAGAAAGTGTTTTTTATACAAAAAGTTTTAAATGTTTAATACTATATTAATATTATAGTCAATTCATATAAAATAACATAAACAAAAAGATTTCTTCAACTCCTTGAAATAAATAAAAAATCATAACACTTAGTTGGGAGTATGGTTTCCATGACAACATCAATAAACAAATGTTGATTGAAAAAAGAGAATTTTTTTTCTCCCCTCCATGCTCGTCACCATTACTTATATCATAATTTGCAAATATAGATAAAAATCCAAATTAGAATTATTTATCATCAATAATAAGTTCTTATAGCATAAGTTCGTTCTTCCTTCTATGACATCTATATGATTACTTCATAATTTAGTAAATATATTTTACTTTTTTTTTTTAAAGTTTCTTTTGTTTCTTTACAGTTCAAAAACATATACTTGTGGAATTAGAACTTTTAATATTACTCTATTGAATAATCAATATTTAAAATAGTTAATAAATTATAAATATCTAAATTATATTATAGTCAGTAACTATTAACTTTTCAATAATACTTAATCTGCATCATTTTTTTCTCATATTCAATTATCATCTTAATAATGTCATAAATAAATTTATATCTTTAAATATTAATAGTCTTAATGAATATTTTTTTATTTTAAGCAAAGAGGTTTTAGTAGTATGCAGTTTCTTTTGTTGAAGTACATTTTTCAAAGTGAATGAAGTTCTATTCCGACCATTATAAGTTTGTAGTCAGCATGTGTAGAGGACCAACGAGGACAGTTTACTTCTTACTCCATGATGAAATTTATTAACAAACTTCTTAAAATTAATTCCCACATATTTAAAATTATTATTATTTAACTTTAACTATTAAAACAATAAAATGTTAATAAATTTACACTTAATTTTTTAGGAAAAGAAAATATGTTTTTCTTCTCCAGTGATTTTTTTATTTATTGCCTACTTATCCCTATTTATAAGTAAAATTTTACAATATCTGATTGGTTAATTATTTTCAGACATCTAGCTAAAATGAATATTAATTACTGTCTATGATTTTAAAAATAATTAAAACCAATATTTTTTATTTACAATCAAATTTTAACACCTATATTTTATAATTTATATTATTATTCTAATTATTGATTTTATAAAGTTTTTTGTCATTTATATGATTAAAGGTAACATTTATAATTTAGATAATTAACAAATTGACTATTTTAACAGGAAGTAAATTTCTTTATTATTAAATCAATATGTGCACACATCTATTAAAAGACATCTCATTCCCAATAAGAAATATTAATTTTAATCATCGTAATTACTAATTAAAAATACTTTACATTATTTTAACTAACATTTTAAAAATAAATAGTACAATTTATTGTTCAAAATTATACCTTATATATATTATAACTATCTAAAGAAAGTTAACACTTACGAAAAAATTAATTTAACTTTTTCTATAAATTAAATATTAGGTTTTTTATCAGTCATTACATAAAATTTTAAATTTTTGAGTAAAGTTGACCTTTAATAACAACCCTATAATAATGTAGAACAAATAGAAAAGCTACAATATATGTATGTGCACATACACTCCCAATGTATGATTGAGTGAATGAATATATAGTTATCATATATATTATTAATATTCTAGTTTGTGGAGAATAAACCAAAGGTTCAATAACTTTAAATATAGTTTAATATTGGGGGAAAGAAACATGTGATTTTTTTCGTTTGTTTCATCCATTGTAAATTTTTCTTTTATCTTCAGAATATTAAGAAAAGCTTTGTGTATAACCTTTTTTAAGGATGTTTGTAGTAGTCTTCAGAAATGAAACTTTGTAAAATTATCAAAGCTGTTAAAGTTTACTAATTTAAATTTTGTTTACTATTCTTGTCAGTGATGTTGGATAAAATATGAATAATTTTTTTATTAATAAATTCTTATCTGTATGATTTATTAAGATTTTCACTCATCTCACATAAAATCTTTAGTCATGTGTATGATTTGAAATATCATTATTATTTATTTCCCAAGATTATTAATCATGATTGTTTTAATTCTTTAAGTATATTTTAAAGTCAAAAAAAAATATCCTTTGATTTTATTAGCAGTAGATTAATATTTATCAGATGCTTCTTTAAGAGTAATTAAACATAGTGATTTTTCAAAGGAGATATAAAATGCTATTGTGCTTATATGGTAGCATTCTTTGATTAGATTATAAATAAATTTACAAGTAATTTTTTTCAGTTGTTTTTAAGTTTTTGGGAAATTGTTAAATATTTTTTCTTAGCTTTGCAGCAGACTTTAGTCAAATATAAATTTGTTTGATACAAAACTGAAATTTTTTCCAGCAAAAAAACTTTCATAGTGTTTTTCATTATTTTTTTTAGAAATTGAACGTTTTTTAATGTTTGGAACAAAATTTTGATTATTTAATAATTTTGGTTGAAATATCTTATTTCATTAAAAATACATGTTAATGCCTGAAGGCTAAACAGAAATATATTTTTTTGCCTATTTGTTTTTATTTATTGTCTTTTTTTTTGGGGGGGGGGATTGATATTTTAATTTTCAGATTAATTTTATTTTTCAACACGTTTTAATAATATTTTCAAAAAATATATAGTGAATATTTTTTTTATTTCATTTAAAAATAAAACATAAACTGTGAAAGAGTTAAACAACAAAATCCAGGAAAATCATATGAATTTACAGTCAAGTAATTTTCCATGATCATGAAAAATAAAAAGATATATTCATCACTAACTACTTTGCTCACATGAATGGTATTGAAGGGTTCAATTAGTAATAATAAATTAAGACAGAAAAATGTTAAAACTTTTAAGATCTTTATGCTTCATGAGTAGCCATTTACTTATCTGTGTAATATACTCATGACCTGAATCTCAAATATGAAGGAAATTTGGAATTTTTACAACTAAGTGAATCCAGACATATTCAGAGTGTTTCTTTTGGCTAGATAATCTATGCCTGCTTCAGCTAGTTTGTCAGTTATTAATTGTTAAATGTGTATCTAATTATTATTAACTAGATAGTAAAACAATGTGCAAATTGTTTGGTTTATTGAACAATTAGCCTGATGAATATAAAACTTTCCTGTTCACTATTTAAAGAGGCCTTGTTTTTGCTATAGACTACTTAAATAAAAAACTTGATTATTTTAATATTATTAAACTTCTTATTTATTTCTTCAAACATTATCATGGCAAAAAAATAAGAAATAGTATCATGGAATATTCACGCACTAGAAGTGATAAATTAAGCTTTGATCCATAAATGTTTAGCTCACATATTCATTATTCTACTATCATAATAAACCTCATAGCACAGTGGGAGAATGATAGATTCAGGATCTAATGGTTCCAGAACTGAAGCTCAACATATTGCTTCTGATGTTCAAACTTTTCATGATCTCTCCAGCAACTAAATTTTTGATTATCATAGTATTATGCACCTAATTATGATTTATATAACAGAAAATAAGAATGAAAACATATCAATGAATTGTATAAAAAATAACAATGATATATTGCTCAGGAACTTGTGTGAAGTTTGAGCACTAGAAGAGCCATCTTGAGCTCCAGAATCTGCTACTCTATCTTTACATCAAATTAATAATTAGATGATATGGATAAATTTTTACTGAAATATATAAATGTCAATAATGATTGATATTATTCATAATTATTGGATGGTAATTATTATATCACTGAAAATAAAATAATTGCATGGTTGATTAAATAATAGCAAGCTAAGCACAATATCATGATTTAATTGAGTTATTTTTTTAACTTTACTTAATTTAAAATTGATCTAGAATCTTTTGTTTTTGAGTTCACCATTGCATCAATTTACTAAACCATGCAGATTAATGCAATATTAATAATCAATATCACATAGTTAATATTAATTATATACATTACTCTTGAAACTGAACTAATTTTTTATACTATAATATGAGCTCAATAAATTAGAATTTATCCTTCAAAAGCATTACTTTATCAGCTAATGATATTAACTCAGTTGTTAACTTATGACAAAGTCCCTTTTTCATGCTGAAGAACAATGGATTAACATTCACTATTAATATAGTTATATAATTACTTTTAGGCTGATCTTAAGGGATTTTTATTAGGCTCTATATTCACTATTAATAACTGATTAATTATAAATATAGTAGATGATTTTGATTTTAATGTATTGGATTATTATTTCGACAGGGACAATTTGTAAATAATTATTTTATATTTTCACGTTTTTTTTTTGTCTTTTACTTCATCTAAATTATACTTTTCCAAAAATTTCACTTAATTAAGTTTAGTTGCCATGAATCCTTAGTGCTATTGATAATGTTTCTGCATTAACTTTTACAATGGGATTATAATTTTGTGTGACCATAGTACTATTGTCTTTCTTTTAGTTGTTAAAAAAAAAAAAACTTTTTTTTTACTTTGTCTCTCTAAAACTAGAATATTTAAAGTTAGATAATTTTTTAAAAATGTAATAGTTCTTTACTCAAAAGATCATGTGATCTTCAACTAGAAATGATGGATTGAGCTTGATTCCAGTGACATTTAGGTCTTGATTATCCCACTCTACCATTGTACTAAATTGCACATGATTATTAATAAATAGTTTTAAATTATAAATTTGAAATGCAATTTGATATTACATGATTAAATTAGAAAGTTTGATATTGATCTTTTTTTTATATTGCACCTTACCAATCCATAATTTTGAATTCTATATCAATTTTACAAATTATATGAAAAATCAATATTTGTGGGATATAATATCCATGTTGTCTTTATTGTGCTACTAGATTAAGGATAATAAATTTGAATCTTATTTGTTAATTTACTTAGACTGCAAAGAGGATAGATTCGTTTGCATATTTATATACAACATATTTTTTAAAAGCTTCTCGATTACATAAGAGGCCAATGATTCAGCATTTAAACATCCACTTGCCATATCACAATATGAAATTTGAATCCAGCTGAAACATAGAAGTTTTTTCAGATAGCTAAAAAAAAAATATAAAAAAATGTAGATTTTTGTTTTCCAGGTAACCAATTTATGACCCATTCAACTGTCATATAATTAATATTCAGTGAATGATTATCCAGCTATTATTATCTAGAGAATAAAAATAAGGAAAGAAATCTTCTAAAGCAGTTGGCTAGCCACTATTCTTTTGCAAAAAACTCTGAAGAGGTTGGCCCATGTTGGGCAATTTAAAGCCAATTTAATTTTTATCTATGTGATTGTGTGTATATTTATAATAAATAAAATTATTTGTATACAAGTTTGGCAAAATATTTTCTATTATTTATATACATGAATTGATACGTTAGTTACAAACATTTTTTTTTTTTTTAAATTTAAAGCATGTTTAATTGTAATCATAATAAAATTATTTTAGAAAAGAAAAAAGGAAATAATTTTTTATCTTTTTTCTGACTCTTTTTATCACAATAATTCTTAAGATTTTCAATCAAAGAATATTATATTTGATGTTATTCGCCTTAAATTTATTTGCAATATGTTTGTGTTTTGATAATATGAATGTTCTTGAAGTAATAATTATTATAAAAAAGTATTTAGTAGCTTTTGGAATAAAAAGAAAATTTTAGTTATGAAAAGTATAATCTTAAAGAAAGAAACTTATTGAAGAATCAATTAAAAACTTTAGATAGAGAAAGAAATGAAGGTAAAGTAAGTAAATAAGAAATTTAATTAACATTGCATCAGCTTTTAATAAAAACCCTTTTAAAAAAATACAAAAATGAGGATATAATTAAACAAAAAAAAATGCTGAAAAGTGATTAAATTGAGAGATTCATACTTTAGAAAAGAAAAAGATATATTTAGATAGTTGAAAAAATGTTTAGAAATATATGAGATGTTGATATAGAGAAATAAAAGTAAATTATTAGCTTTTTACTGGTGATAAAGATTATATCTTATTTCAATAATGTATGTTCTATGCAATAAAATTCATTTCATAAAGACAGATTTTTTTGAAAATTATTTTCTAACTAAAAATTAGCATATTACCATATACCAATCAGTATATGATAACTAATTAGAAGAGATATAGATTAGCTATCTGAAAAAATTATGTGTTTTTGCTTAGAAAATTCTTGGTTACAACATTTACCAGATCCATACTGGATTTAAACCCAAACTCATAGTCATTTTAGGCTACTTCTCTAGTCACTACATTGCATCAAAGATGATAATATGAAAATTAGAAATAATAGTATAATGGAAAAAGTGACTGAGTTAAGGAAAATAATTTGAATAATCAGACATTTATGTATATTTTTCTTTTTTAGGGCAAGGGTGAGGGGATTATGATGGAAATTTTTGAGAGGTTTGCAAAGATTTTTTTTTTAAAAAAAAGAGAGAGAAATTACAGTGATGAGGAAGATAGAGAAGACAAGATAATATATATAGATAGAACTTGCTCTTGAGAAAAATGTTGATGAAAATGAATGTATAGTTATAAATCAGCAATAATTATATCATCATTACTTTTAACCATTGCTGTTTTTCTGGATTTAATCTAATTTCTCCAATTCATTGGTTTTATTCTCAATATCATTTCATCTAACTTCTTTATCTCATTCATCCATCGCACACATGTTTTTAAGGATCTATTACTATATTATGAGAAACGTTTTAAGACTTTAGTTCTCTTTCTGCTACCACCTATTCTAGAAACATATACAATTCAACTATGTTTCAAGCTTTTCACATTTTCATTGATATCAAAAATACTGTAAGCACACACATACATTTTTTGCATATGTAAGTGAACATTTAAAATATAAAATTCTAAATAATATATTATGATGTGCTATATCACTCATTTTCCATATTATTCGGTGATTTTAATTCTTTGTTTTCCAAATAATTTAATCCAATTTTATGTGTATATATTACTATTCAAAGTTGTTTTTCTATATTTACATTATATATTTGAGTTTGATTTTATTACGAGAATATGTAATCCTATTAAATTAAAACATTTATATTAAAAGATTACTTATTATTTATTATTATTTTTTACAATCTAGCTTGTTAAAAAATAATTTATTAAAACGTGAGTACTAATAAGTTGCTCTATTTTCTTGCCTCATTTTCTACTAAAGCAGAAAGTGCTCAATTATAATTCTATTTGCTTTTTTCCCCTCTCCATCTCTTGTTATTAATTTAAACAGCCATTAAATGTTTTTCATGTTAATGAATTCGAGTTTTCATATGTTTTTTTCTCCCGTGTTTTGTTTTATATTTGCAGATAATCACCACATTATACCATTTTAATGTGCCATTTACTATTTCAACTTCTTTTATTAGTTGAAGTTGATTTACATTTTTAAGTTATTATTTTAAGCATACAATGCATTCATTATTGTGTGAAAAAAAGAGTCCAATAAACTCAAATTTCATAAAATTTCATGATATTTCTTCACAATACCAGCGAAGTTTCTTTTTTTTGTGTTTAATTTTCCAAGAAAATAAAAATGCTCATTTGCAAAATTCTTTTTTTTTTTTTTGCTTTATTCCTATATATTTTTAAAGCAATGTTGTAATAATAAGTATAAACTATAATTGTTATAAATCTAGTAGCTTATTATAAATTTAATAACATTCTACTATGGAAAGTTACTGCCTTTACAAATCAAGTGAACTATTAAAAATAGTATATTGTCACGTAAGAAATGTTCATCCTTTGAATTTTTAAAATACATTTAGTACTTTTAAAAGCTTTTGACACATCTGCGTGTATGTCCATGACCTGAGATTTAATTAAGCCAAGAAAAATCAAACTTGGAATTTTTATTTATTTATCAGATAGAATTGTGCGTTCCAGAGCTATCCCATAGTTAATTCATCTAATCAATTATTGGTTAGGAAATGTGTATTTAGTTAATCATAACTAATAGGTAAAACAACAAAGGAAAACTGCTAATGTTCTTATCATGTGACAAAATGGGTAATCTGCTAATTAATTCATTATCGGTCACCAATTTTGCAAGGATTGTTGGAGACACCTTTATTATAGAATGAACTATTTATAGGCTGCTTTACCTATTATAATTTGAATGATAATTTCTATAATGCTAATTGACTTTGATAAGCAACTCTAATTTATTATTAAAATAACTTTTATATTAACTATATATAACTCACATTTTTTATTATTTAGTTTTGAAAATCTAAAATACTCTATTAAGAAATCCATTTTAGTAGACTATAATTTGTTCTATTTTGCATTGATTTAATCTACAAGCACCACACTTTTCTTATAATCTTAATAATGATTATAACTTTTTATATAAATATATCAATGTTATTAATATGTAATTATTGAGAGATTATATTAGACCTTTTTACAAATTATTTATGAATATTATATTATATTGAAAACTTTTATATAATATTATCACACTTCAAATAAAACCTCAGAAAAAGACAAATGATTCCATCATGCATCACTGTTGAAGCAGCAGAATCAGTTTGTTCTAAAATGTGAGACTATATATTTATATTTTTATATTGGAGTATTTCCATCGTCTAATATGAGTATTACTAACAGTTGAATATATTTGGAATATTGTCGTCGATGAACGAACATATCCCACTGGATGGTGCTGTTTTCATGCTAAAACACATAAAAATGCTGTTTCCGCGGCCGACACATTCAAACCTGCGTTTTCTATAATACAACCTTTTTGTTGTACTACAGATTGCAGGCTGCTATGTCGCGTCGCAGTACAGCATGTATGTTTACGCAGCAAATACATTTTCCCAATTCGCACAATTTATAAAAAGGTTATGGCTTGGGGAGAGGGTGTGTTTTTTTGAATTGGATGGAAATGTTATTTTCATTGGACTTTTTTTTATTTTAAAGTATTGAAATGTTCAGATTTTGTAAAGTAATAATTAACAGACTTTTTACACCGTAGTGTATTGAAGTTTTAAGTAGTAAATGTTGATGAGATATATGTATAAAGTGAATTGGAATTAGGTAATGCATCAAGCAACGTACTGTTCATAACATTTCCACGAGACATTTTAAGATTGTACCATGTGTATATTTTTGAAATAAAAAAGAGTGTTAACACAAAAATATCCAGTAAGAAAAGTACAATTGTACATTGTTTTTTAAATGTTATAAAAAGCATATATATATATTGTAATGTTTTTCGTTTTGCTAGGCCTCTTACACGCTAATATAAACTGCGCGTGAGTTGATCAAGCTATGTCAAAAAAGAAGAAAGTTATATTTCTATTCTAAAAACATAGCTATATTTCCTGATTAACTCGGCCTAGAATTATTGCTAAGTACAATCGTGAGCTGACTCAGTTTTTAATTTCTACATGAGGGCGCCAGAGTCGTTAGACCCACTGAGTCGGCGTCAAACATATTGTAACTCGTAAACTAAACAGAAAAAAAATGCTTTTAAACAAATCGGTATTACTTCCTACCGTAACGAGAATTAATTTTTTAAGATTATTATTCCTGGGCTTATTCAAAAATATTGGCAAAGGTAAATTACATTTTTAAATCTTATTAAACTACTAATAGATTTAATAATAAAAAATAATAACTACTATTAATAACGCACAATGAAAAGGTTGATAAAAGTATAATCTCATTTATTCTAACAAACTAAAATATTTATAAGTTAAATTACGAATTAACTAAACTGGAAAGTACACACAGGCTAATCCAGATAATGAATCGATTAACAAAAACAGTTAGATTAAATAATGAACGCAATTTAATAATGTTCCAAGATCTTGTATAAAATTCTTTATAAGAAAGTCCCTTGAATGTGAAAGTAAAGTCTATATCAGGATGGTAGTCTAAGCTTAGATAAATAATTGTTTGCAAACTTTTAAGTCACTATCAGGAAAATTTATTCTTAACTTACCGGTAAGTTCATGTAGGTTTATGGGATCCCAGATCATGAGAATTTCCATTGGTCTCTCCTGCCGGCGTCTTCCATTATAGTTCCATTCTATAGCTGGAGAAAAGGCACGGTTGTAGTGACCCTTTTATTGCAAAAAGCGGTCTTCACAAGTCCCGTTTCCATGCTTGCGTGACAGCTTAGTACAGCAAGGGGCATACCTGTGTAGAAGTATATTTCTTGCCACAGGTTATGCTCATGGAAACCTCCAACTTTCAGAGACGTAACTAGAAGTTAAAGAGAAGACCCAGATTGAAGTTGTCATCTCCTTTTTATATCGCGCTCCATTTTTGGAACTTCTGCACACTCTTTTGTCTTTTTATCAGCATATAAGATAATAATCTTATACACTCTCTTAAGTTACAAAGTTCTCTTTTTTTTTAGCATTATTCTTCCATCATTAATTAGCTAAAATATTTTTCTTTTAGCTTATACTTTTGGAATTCTTTTAATTTATCTGGATTAGTAATCTGTATGTCATTTATTCTTTCCAATTAGATAAAAAAAAATAAGAATGACAATTTTAACCTTCATTGCACATTTTAACAAAAATTATACTAATCAAAAAAAATCTAAATTTTTTTAGCTTTTACCAAATGCCAATATATTTGTAACGTATATAAATAAACGTTACAATACCACCAGTGCCAGGAGATGAGAATAAAATAGGGGTTTACACTAATTTTATTCTTAAGTTTTTTAAATTCATATTCGTATTTTTTTTCTGTAGTAGCATGCTGATATATTGTGTAGACTCCTTCACAAGCGACGTTCAGCTTTAACGCCCACTTTTAGGTCTAACACGGCGGGAATGGAAAATATTTCAACATTCATCTGTGTCCTATCCGCTTTAGTGTAATATTAATGATAAGAAGCCCAAGTTATAAGCACAAACGAGCGTTGCTCATCGTTCTGAGTCTTACAGGCTCATGGCAACTTGGTCCAACTTGATCCGCCTTCCCCTTTATTGGGATCTCTGCTAGAACTAGTCTGACGAGCATTTAAAGATGGTCTTATGTTCATATACTGCGGATAAGGACTCGGGGCTATGTTATTCCCCTCTTCAGTAACCGCCTACCCGGTCAAATACTTGTGACTTATGTCTACATTAGCCACGATCGTGTTTTTAGACATATATAAAAAATATACATATATATTTTTTTCTTTCTGGAAGTCATATTAAAAAAATATCTTCTTTCATATTTTAATAATCAGGGTTTAATTAGTTATTTTTTTTTTTTTTATAATTTTTTTCTTTTTTCAAAAAAAATCATAATTTATTTTCGGCTGTGAGTTTCTTTGAGTCATCATTGTAATGTTCTTTATCATTACAACTCATCTCAGGTTGTAGTTGTTAAATCAAAGCCCGAGTTGGGTCGCCATTGTAATGTTTTTCGTTTTGCTAGGCCTCTTACACGCTAATATAAACTGCGCGGGAGTTGATCAAGCTATGTCAAAAAAGAAGAAAGTTATATTTCTATTCTAAAAACGTAGCTATATTTCCTGATCAACTCGGCCTAGAATTATTGCTAAGTACAATCGCGAGCTGACTCAGTTTTTAATTTCTACATGAGGGTGCCAGAGTCATTAGACCCACTGGGTCGGCGTCAAACATATTGTAACTCGTAAACTAAACAGAAAAAAAATGCTTTTAAACAAATCGGTATTACCTCCTACCGTAACGAGAATTAATTTTTTAAGATTATTATTCCTGGGCTTATTCAAAAATATTGGCAAAGGTAAATTACATTTTTAAATCTTATTAAACTACTAATAGATTTAATAATAAAAAATAATAACTACTATTAATAACACACAATGAAAAGGTTGATAAAAGTATAATCTCTTTTATTCTAACAAACCAAAATATTTATAAGTTAAATTACGAATTAACTAAACTGGAAAGTACACACAGGCTAATCCAGATAATGAATCGATTAACAAAAACAGTTAGATTAAATAATGAACGCAATTTAATAATGTTCCAAGATCTTGTATAAAATTCTTTATAAGAAAGTCTCTTGAATGTGAATGTAAAGTCTATATCAGGATGGTAGTCTAAGCTTAGATAAATAATTGTTTGCAAACTTTTAAGTCACTATCAGGAAAATTTATTCTTAACTTAACGGTAAGTTCATGTAGGTTTATGGGATCCCAGATCATGAGAATTTCCATTGGTCTCTCCTGCCGGCATCTTCCATTATTGTTCCGTTCTATAGCTGGAGAAAAGGCACGGTTGTAGTGACCCTTTTATTGCAAAAAGCAGTCTTCACAAGTCCCGTTTCCATGCTTGCGTGACAGCTTGGTACAGCAAGGGGCATACCTGTGTAGAAGTATATTTCTTGCCACAGGTTATGCTCGTGGAAACCTCCAACTTTCGGAGACATAACTAGAAGTTAAAGAGAAGACCCAGATTGAAGTTGTCATCTCCTTTTTATATCGCGCTCCATTTTTGGAACTTCTGCACACTCTTTTGTCTTTTTATCAGCGTATAAGATAATAATCTTATACACTCTTTCTTAAATTTAAGTTACAAAGTTCTCTTTTTTTTTAGCATTATTCTTCCATCTTTAATTAGCTAAAATATTTTTCTTTTAGCTTATACTTTTGGAATTCTTTTAATTTATCTGGATTAGTAATCTGTATGTCATTTATTCTTTCCAATTAGATAAAAAAAAATAAGAATGACAATTTTAACCTTCATTGCATGTTTTAACAAAAATTATACTAATCAAAAAAAATCTAAATTTACTTTTTTAGCTTTTACCAAATGTCAATATATTTGTAACGTATATAAATAAACGTTACAATATATATATATATTTGTTGTTGTTTAAAAAAGTTTTAGTTTCTTTCTTTTCTCCAACTACTGTTATACTTTGTTGAATATAGTTTACGTTTATTGTTATCATTTATTTTATAGATGTTAGTAAAAAAAAATATTTACAAAAATACAATTTTGATATTTTTTATTTTAACCGTAAACCTAACCCTAAAACCAACCCTAAAACTAACCCTAAACTAACCCTAAAACTAACCCTAAACTAACCCTAAAACTAACCCTAAAACTAACCGTAACAACTTTTACTTTTAGTTGTCATTCTATTTGAAATAAAAAATAGCGGTAAACAACAAAAAAAAAAAGCCGTAACCCCAGTAAAAAAATCTCCGATAGAAAATTGATTTTTCTAATAAAAAAAAAACTAAAAAAGACTAATCGAATTGTAATTTGTTTATTTTATTTTACATTTATTATTATCATTTAATTTGTATACGTTAATAAAAAAATAATATTTAAAATTAAATAATATTTAAAAAAGACAATTTTCTTTCGTTTTTATTTTCGCATTACAAAAAACATATCAAAATGATTATAATTAACGGCTCGTGAATGATCATATGTTATAGTTTTAGCATGATAACAGCGCCATCCAGTGGGATATAGTTGCTCATCGACTACAACCCTAAATTTTTCTAAAGACATTTAATACTTATATTAGATGATGGAAATAGTCCAATATAAAAATACAACTAAAAACACCATCATCACAAACCTTCAGAAAAACACTGAGTGTGAGTGTATGTAAAAAGATGATAATTATCATTAAGATTGTTTGAAAGTTGTAATACTTATAAATTAAATTATGGTAATATGTGTTTAATGAATAATGATAAAGATATTATTGAGAGAAATATTATGACTTGGGATGACATTTGATGGCAAATTCAACAGAAATGCAATTTGGACATTATTTATCTTTGTGTAATGACTTTATTTATTTGTTTGAAGTGTGATAGTGTTAAGTAGTTTTCAAATATATATAATTTATTTGATTTCTTTTTTCATATGTCAAATGCATTGACCGGGAAGCAAATACGGGCCAGCTGCTTAGAAGGCAGCTATACTAACCGCTAGACCACCAATGCTTGACTATAATTTATTAGATTTTTTTATGTGTCAGAGTATCAGCCGCTTCTACTATATTCATTAAATGATACTTTTATACATCTTCTTTCTTACTGATTTATTTTATAAAATGGAATTTAGAATGGTCATTATTTTAGTATTTTTTTCTTATGACTTTCTAGATACTTAAATGTTTTCATTTCATTTTTTTTTTCATTATTTATGAGAAAAACATTTATTACTTATTAAAGTTATTAGTAATATTATTATAAACAAATATTCACCATCTTTTCCAATTATTTTCAGCCCAATTTTCTTAGAGGAATTTTTAGTTTTATCCATATTTAACTTTTATTTATATGAAAATACATAATGAAAATTATATTATTTAATTTTAAGTCCCTTTTTAAAAAAATTGTGTTGTATTTTTATATTTCAGTAGGTTCAAAAAAAATGGAAGTAGTTGATAAAGTGCATTTTTAGCTTAGTTTTTAGATATCTAATATTATTCTGATTTTTTTTTTACTAACTTTTTACTTATATACAAATGATAAGTAACAATGAATTATATTTTAAAACTTACTTTTAGATTTTCAAATTGATTTCAAAATGATTTATTGGCACATTCTCATAACTATGGCATGCATGGATCAGTGGAGTTGTAGGATAATGGAATCAAGAGTTAATGATCTCTGGATCATACTTCAACTTTATCAATAGAAGTGCTTAACATTGCATGGCATATTTAGCAAAAACACTTCCATTGCAATAAAATTTTAATATTCTCTATACTTTGTTCAACGCCCCACTCATGTTCATTAAGTATCATGTATAATAGTTCACATTTTGTTAATCATTTTTGATTCTAATCAATGTACAGTACTTTTCACATGCACATAAATATAATAGAGACTTTTATTTGTATAATATGAGTAAATAAATTAAGATTACAATATAAATACAATATTGAAAATAATAATGTAGTTATTAATAATAAATTGAGAGAGCAATATTTACATATTACCATGTGTGTTCATTCAGTCACTTAAAAAATAAAAATTACAAATGAATATTAAAGTGTTAGATTGTTATCACAATTAAACTCTGTACAATATTCTTTTTTTTTTTTCAAATACTTTTTCCCAGCTTCAGAAACTCTTTAGCTGTCTCTTATCATCATATTATGGCCTCTAACTGTTTTTATGTTTTTAAATTTGCATTAATTTCAAAATCTAAATAATTATTTTTACTTGCCATTATTCATTTGAAATTCTCAATTAAATTCTTCAAACTTTTGATCTTTCTGATACAATTCAAAAACATTTTACAATTATTATTTTTTGCCATTACTAAATCGCAAGTTTTCATTTTATTGCTTGAGAATAATACTTCACAAATTTTTTTAAATATTGTAAAAAAAAATAATTTTATGCTTAGTGAACATTTTATTTTACAAAATTTTGTACTAACATAAAAATGTGGAAAAAAATTAAAATAAAAAAAAAGAATCATAAAATGTGTTTTCATGTAAACCAAATAAATATTATTAATAAATATAATCATGCATAACATTTTATTGTGGAAAATGGCTACTGCCATATCAGAAAATTTATTAAATTTATGAATTTTACTATTTTTATTTTTTTGTTTATTTACATTTTTTGTTTGTTTATATTTTTTGATATCATGTAATTGAAGTAGTGTATAATGATACAGTCAAGTTCATTGTATTCAAAATTCAGTTATATCACAACTTACTTTACATGTAAACTACATTAGATAATCATGAAATCATTTGCTTCAATTTAGAATCAATTTGTATTAAGTGTAGAGTAAGTCATTATACATCAAGTGGCAATATAACTTAAATATAACTATCTTCTTGATAATTTGCTTTTTTCATTATTGTTATATTAGTAAGTAAACTATCTTTGAATTTTTTTCTTTTGCTATTTAAGCTTAGAATTTTAAAAAAATCTAACGTTTGAATCCAAATTAATTTGATTGTAAAGCATTAAGTCTGATACTAAATCAGCAACTATATCTTTTTATAGCCATCCCCGAGCTATATTATGGATTAAATAAATGATTTTTTTTTTTTACTAATAGTTGTGATTGTGCAAAAAAGCTTAGAAAGAATTATTTCTTGACAATTCAATAAAATAATACTGGTTATTTGTAGGCTGAATTAATGTGATTTCATTTTTTATGTATATCTGCGATTAAACTACAACTGTAGTTAGCATTAATAGAAAAATGAAAGTGTAGAATAATTTAATTATTTTTAGAAATTTAATAAGCAGCATTGATATGAGTAGATCTCCATTTATCAATCATTACATACATTTTGTTTTGAAAATTTTTAAGTGAAAACTAGTAGTTGCCTAATTGTTCATAAGAAGTGCATGTTCAGTTTTGATGAATCAAAACTTAATACATTCCAATCAGGCTAACACATATATATGTCTGATGATAAGAATAATGAAACTAAAAATAAAAAGTATATATTTCTGGAATAATAAAGAAATCGAGTAATTCATATAAAAGTATACAATTTATAATTGCTTATGCTAGAAATGGCAAAAAGTCAACAGATATTTAGAAATTCTAATAGAAAATATTGGCAATTTTAAGACTATGTTCATAAACATTTAATATTTAGTTGTGACTTACATGATTGTTAAAATCGATGAGATCATCTATACATAGAAAATATTTATTTTAACTTGTTTACTGTTTTTTTATCTATCTTTGTGAATATGGACAGCAGCTCTATTATTAAATCGACAGAAAACACTTTTTTTGTTGGTGTTGTTTCTATCACGTTTTTGTATTTAAAATTTTCAGTAATAAAAATGTTAAATTTTGATTTTTAGTTTATTTTTTCTCTTGCATAGTTTTCTAATGGTTAAATTTAGCATATCAATTAATAAATATTTGAATATCACGATTAAATATGCATGTAGATGCTTGTTTTTTGAAAGTAATTACTTTTATGCTAAAATAGTCTGAAATTCAAAATTTAGAATTCACTGCTTTGTTTGATAATTACTTAAATATAATATTATGTTATTTTTGTTTAAAATATCAGGAAGTGCTACAATGTATTGTTAGTAAGTACCATTTTGTTAAAAAAGAAAAAAATTGAAAACTCCAAATCTAATATGCATACTAAGACTTTATTTCTTATACTCTATTAAATTAGACATTCCAGCTTAGAGATATCTTAATGATATTTTCACTTTAACTTTCAGTAAATGAAAATATCAACAATTCTTAATGATAAAATTTTGATCTATTTTCGATTTAACACACTAAGCACAGTCAGCATGGCAGGGGATGCAATGTTTCAAAAGCAGTAATTGTCTCTATTTACTCTTCTCCAGAGTTATCCTTTGTCAAATTGAATTATTTTCCATAATAATAATAATATTGCTGTTTCTTAAAGCAGATGTTGAATGTACGCAGAAAAAATGTGATTTTATTGTTTTAGACTGCAGTTCTAGAGAGACATTTAAGGCTTACAATTTCATAGGTTTCTAGTGGCCACAGGTATTCTATTGATGATAACTTATAATTTGAGGTATGGTAATGAAAATATTAATATAACTTTATAATTGTTTACTGTAATGCTGATATTATGAGAAAAGAACTATTCCAAGGATTTAGTTAATAATTATTATTTTATAAAAATTATGTATAAATGTATTAAACTTAAAAGTTTTGTTTTTAAAAGAATATCAGAGGACAGAATAAGGCAATCATAAATCTAATTTGATTTTTTTTTTTAACGTTTATAAAGTTATAGGAAATCACTTAATATTTGTTAATTTACAGCCACACATATTTAGCGAACTTGTAAATGTTATGGAGTAAATGAAATAAAATATTATGATATTTCGGTGATATATTTAATAATTATTATTTAATAAAATTGTGTATAAATGCTTTAATCTTAAAAGCTTTAATTTCTTGTAAAAAAAAAAAAAAATCAGGGAACAGTGTGGCAATATATTTATTATGAGTTTATAATTTGATTATTATTTAATCATTATTAAGTTATAGGAAATCAATGGCATATGTTAATTTACAATCACACATATTGAGAAATATGTGTAATTGCAGTCTTGTAATTGTTTGTAGAATAAATGGAATAAAATATTATGGTGAATCAGATTGGATAAAATTATAAATAAACTTGAAAGAGAGAATATTGATTAAGTGTAAATATCTAGGTCTTCATAGATTATGTTTTAATGCTAAATTAATTACTAATAATTGCTACTTTTCCTAGTCCTAAATTGCTATATATTAAAATTTGTTTATATTTCTTTTTCTAAATTATTGTATGTAATCTTAAAGTTTAAGAAACGTAATCTATACTTTAAAATTAGATAAAAAAATTTTTTTTTTTCATTTATATTAGTTCTACAAATAGTCTTATATATCTATATGCATAATTGGAAAGAGTTTATGATATAGTGGTTAGTATTGCTGCCTGCCGTGCCTTTAAGCAAGGATTGGAATTTAGGTAGAAAGTTTTTCAGGATAGCTAAAGATTTTCAAGAAAGCATAGTTTTTATTTTATTTTATTTTATAAGTACATCATAGACAATTTAGTTAGCTATTCAATAGAACACAAAAAATTATTAAATGATTTGTTACTTGGAAATAGTTTAAACTGCAATTTGTGGACCTTGAAGTCTAGAATCTATCATTCTATCATTGTACTAAAACTAAGCAACATTCACTCTATTATGGCAAATAATGATCCAATGAGAAAGAAAGACCATAAAAATAATCTTAGTTCAATAGTTGACTAATAAGTATTAATTTTCCCATTAGTTTTCTGTATAGGGAGTGCTGAAAATGTTATTTAAGAGTGATATATATATATATATATATATATATATATATATATATATATATATATATATATATATATATATATATATATATATATATAATCTTATAATTAAATATTTATAAATACAGTAATTAGTTATATGTAAAGTATAACTTTAAAATGTTTATCCACTTAGGAGTGCTTTCGACTATTCTCGTAATCTTTGTCAATTAACACTTTGAAAGACTAACCTTCCTGCAATTCCATGAACTTAACATTTGCTGCTTGTTTGTTAATTAAGTCTTGTTTGTATTTGTATATTAGCATAGCTTCCTTTATTTTCCTTTTGTTGTTATTTTTTTCAATTTGTAATATTTTTACATTATTATAATTGAAATTAAAACCATATATACTGTAACGGTCAGAATCGTCTATCTCGCTAACACACTGCAGAATTCTAACCCCAGACACGAAACTGAACATTCTAGGAGGGTTGCCTTCTAGATATACTAAGTTCGAATCTAAAGCCCAAATTTCACAGCACCATCTACGTGATAACGCATCTGGTGCCACTACTAGTATAACCTTTGACCGGTGCCTGGTGGTCAGGGAGAAACAAAAGACTCTATACTAAAAGAAGTTTGGGTGGCTAATTAACGTCCATGGATTTACAAAAGAAATGCAGAAAAAATATATATATATATAGACCGAGACAGTGATAGGAATCAAATAAAATAAGAGATCAAATTTAGTTTTAAATAATTTCACACAATTTATTTATATAAATATATATATATATAATGCCACTGTCTGCTTATATGAGACAGGGACGCGTATTAAAGAATTGTTGGCATTATATTTCAATAAATGACAAAAGGTTTTAAAGCAAGGTGATATATTCTAATCCTTGGGCTAATAGCATTACGATAATGTGCTTGACGAGATAGGAACATGTGCGAGGTGCTTTGAGCAGTTACACAAGTTTAAGAAAATATTTGGAAAATTAAGTGTTCTAAAATATTTATTGATTCGAGAATAACACGGACTAAAGCTTACTAAGCAACAAAGTGGGAATGGGATCAAAGCATTTATTTGAGAATAATAATAATAGAGTTGCATTGGGAGGTCAGTATTGCTGATAATGAATTTATTAAAGTTGGAGGGTGTGACACGTTTAAGTCACGGATGCTTTGTAAAATAAATATAAAATAAAACAATATCGAATATCCAGAATGATTACGGAGGGCGTCTTGCCGCTAACCCGTAGGAAAGTATTTTGATGAACAGCCGAAACTTAGCGACTGTGTGACGATTGCGTTTAATTCCCAGGGGTGTCATTTGGGACACCCTCTGCCTGGAAACCGCAAGCGTGGAGAGAACGGCCTTAGCCATGTAAAGAATCCTTGGAAAATAAAACAAAGCAGTCTCAACAACCAATTCATTTACCAGCAATACAAGACGAGTGTACATAAAACATACTGAATGGATTTTACTTGGATTAAGAGAAATGCCCAATCAAATTCCCCGAAATTCATTTAAAAAGGGTCCGCACATTCTTGACATCAACGATGAACTTTATAATTAAAGTAAAATACGGTAATTAAAATAAGAAAATGCATGCTTGTGGGTTTAAAAAGGAAGTATAGATTTATATACGCAAACATGCATTAAGGGACACCTTTAACCATTGACTTTGCACATACTCTTATATTAGTTTAAACTATGTGATTATATTATATTAAAAAAAAGAATCGCCCTCGAACGAGTGATTTGCAAGATAATAAAATTGGAAAATTATAAATTTAAAATATGCCTTAATAGCGGCGTCTTACTTTCAATAGAGGGAATAGTTCACTCGGTCAAAGACGATTCTGACACATTATCATAATAAAATAAAAGAAAGCTTTATGAATAGAAAATATTAACCCAAGGATAGAGCAAAATGTTGAGTATATTTAAACACATTAAAGAAATACATAATGAAGTTATGTGAAATATAAGGAAAACAATTTTAAATAGCTATAGCATGTTAGTTAGGAATCACAAGAGCTTTTGGGTTAATTTAGGTTACCTCTGGAGACCCATTTGCAGGTAGACGTTCGGCAGGTTTTATAATTCAGCAGCAAAATCTGGAATGTTCATATTTTGGCAGCAGCAGTTCCGGGGTCCGTGTGATAACTTCCAATGGTATGGAGCAGCGGCTGGCTATTCTGAGGGGACATAGCCATCTTAACGCCTCTACTCGGACATGTGAAGGTTAGCAAATTATTAGAATAGAACACAGAATGATTTCTCTTAGACACATTAGAATAAAAAAACAACTAACTCTAGAACAAAAGAAAACCCTCCTTTTTATATAGAATTTAACAATAGAACTGCCCTGGAGCATTACAAAAATATCGGACTTATCAGCTGTAATTAAATCATCGGAATGTCTAAAGGAATTCAACATTAATTAATTTCTTTTGTTAATTTCCCTGTCGACATTCGAATTACAAACTAGATTTAATTAAAAATTACTTTTATTAATTAAAGAAAACCTTAAGTGGACATCTGCTGTTTTTAGATAAACTTATACAACATTTACTAATTAAACTATTGTCCCTGATTTATTTAAACAGAAATATTTGGAAAAACTTTTGTTAAATTAAAGAAAATGATTTTACTTTTTAAATTGCAATATTTGAATCTATTTACTAAACGAATATTTACTAAATGAATTTTATTTTAAATCAAAATATATTACGACAGTAATATATTTGTAAATAGATTCAAACAAAATAACTTTAACAATTTATAATTTTGATATTTTTAAAATGGATATCGTAGTGTGTGCGCAATTACGACTTATACAACTTACTTTTTAATAAATATAAATTATGTGAACAAATACATAATTCATAACATTTTATTTTATTTGGGAATAAGTTATATATATAATACGAGCATTGTGCTCATGGTTTAAAATTAGGCGGGATTTTCGGTATATAAGTGTATTGCAGACACCCTACGATAGATTGGGGTTCAAACTAAGGTATGAGGGTAGGCAGTAGGTCAGAAAAGGTGAAACGAAGATCTGCAAGGCAGACCTTACTGTTTCAATACATGATTTATTATGGTGATACATTATTATTACTTTTGCAATTTTGATTCCTTTTTAATAATAGCAAATGCTCTTTAGTTCTTTTTTCCAATGTGCATCTCAGTTCCCCTATATATACACTACCACATCTTCATATCCATTTATAAATGATGCAATTTTTATTTATAAATGAGGTTTTATTTTTAGAGTTATTTATTAATTTGTTTAATGTAGTAGGTGCATAAAATGCAATGTCACATATACCTTTATAAATTTTCCTTATAAAATTTACTTGATCATTCTAAATATATGGTATTCATATTCATATTTTTTTATTAGCAGGAGAATCAATATTATTAATATTTTTATTCTTATATTCTGATATATTATTAATAATATTGATTTTCCTGCTAATAAAAAAATATGGATATCAATACCATATATTTCGAATGATCAAGTAAATTTTATAAAAAAAATTTATAAAGATATAAGTGATATTGCATTTTATGCACCTCCTACTTTAAACAAATTAGTAAATAACTCTAAAGATAAAATCTCATTTATAAATCAAAATTGCATAATTTATAAATGGCATTATTTATAAATGGATATGTAGATGTGGTAGTAGATATATAGAGAAATCAAGATGCACATTGGAAAAAAGAACTAAAGAGCATTTGCTGTTATTAAAAAGGGATCAAAATATGAAACAAAATTGCAAAGGTAATAATAATGTATCAGCCTACATTTTTTATGACTATAATATATCATGTATATATGTTTTTAACCATCAATCACTTGGCCCTTTGATAAACATAACTTTCTGAAAAATTGATGACACAATTTATTTAATATCAGAGTCACTCGTCCAAGCATTTACTATGTCCTTATCATTTAGAAATTTTACCAATATTTTTTTTTCTTCACCTGTTCATTTTAAAGGCAGATAAAGGATGATTTTTTATATATCTTGGAGCTTTTCTAATTGTTTGTGTCACTTATTTTTTTGCTTTTTTATTACTATATTGTTTTTAGTAATTATATGATGTATTCTTTTTTAAATAACTTTCCTACCAATTTTAAGTAAAATTTATTCTCTTCTGCAGCATATTTTGCATTGTTTCAGTTATACTTTCTTATGTCATCATTAATTCTTTTAAATGTAACTTTTATTCCTAAATAGGGTGAGATAGATAGTATTGTGAATCAATTTATTAATGCAGATTTCTCCTGTTATTTAGTTAGAAAATTGAACACACTATTTTCCTAGATTAGAAATGAGGCTTCTCAATCTTTGAAAAAGATTTCCAAACTTTTCACATCTTTATTGAGCTATTTTTATTGGGGGAAGGGGTCTATTGTGAAATCAATGCAGTATCATCAGTTTTGATTTATGATTGTGAAACAAAATGAATCAAAGAAAACATATAACTTGTAAGCATAGAAAGTTTTATAATAGAAATAAAGAAAGAAGGATAAGAAAACAAATAAAATGATTAAAGTCCATACTTAATAAGTGGTTGAACATATAGCAAGAATAAATTAAACTTGTCAGACTAGAATAATCCTTTATTGGATTTTGAGATGATAAAATGAAATAAGGATGATAATAGTGTTTCTGGAGAAGGGACTGTGGATAGCAGAAAATAGGAAATAATGAAATGATAATGTAATATATAACCTAAAACTGTTTCTATAATAAAACTTCTTTAAAACTATATTATTTTACATTATTAACATTTGTAAATAAATTTTTTTTAATTGATCTTTATTTGAACATTGTAATATTTATTTTGCATAATTTTAATACTAAAATGATGATTATGATAAGTCTTTTTTACTATTGTTTTTGAAATAAGATTTTTCAAAGAGTCACCCCCCCCCCTTTATTTTAACACATTTGAATTTTTTTATGGCAATATCTATAAATTAATTAAATTAACTTACTACCTTGTAAAGAGCACTTTTTAATGTATTAAAAAGTGCTCTTTATTTTTTTTTAAATATATTTTATGACAAAAATGATATATATTTTGAATGCAATATTGATTCCTTTTATTGAGAGAATATGGCTGACTATTAATAGAACTATAATTAAGAAAAGTTTTGAAACCTTTCTAAAAATAAAGTTTAAGAGAAAAAAATGAATTGACAGCATCACAAATTGTCAAATAAAACCGATTCAATAACTACTATGTGGTCTATGTGGATGTACTTCCGTTTCATCGCTTGATTGTTGTAGTCATTGCAAAATTTTTCATTTTTAATATTTTTTGTTTTTCTTCTCATAGATTAGAATGATAATGGCGATCATGAAGCATTTGTTTAAAAGCTTGGATAATTAATAGTTAAATAAAATACAAACACGATGCTTGTTATCTAACAATATTCAGATTATAAAAGTCTTTGATAGACAAGATACTATAATTATTCGTAAAATGTTTATATAAGAAAAATGATCTCTTTATATGTATAATTTTCTTTTTAATATTATATTTTTAACATAACTTTTTTATGGATTTTTTTTTTTTTTTTAGATTATTTAATTATTTTTAAATTATAAAAACACTGTTCAAAAAATAAATTGCCTTTCTGTTATTTTTTAATGCTGTTTTTAAAATTTTTTCTATTAAAATTTAATTGCAAAGATAACTAAACATCGTGATATATTTTATTCATTAATTTTCATTTCATAAGGGTCTTCTCTTTTTTCTTTTAATAATTTTCATCATAATAAAAAATAGTTGTTGTTTTTTTGTCTTCTTGTATAATTTATGGCCCATAATTTTTTTATGGCTTCATAAATTGTTTAAGCTCATTTCTAACCTAGAAAATCGACAGAGTCGGGAATAGCAATGAACTTCAGGAAGCAAAACTAAATCTTTTTTTTTTCAACAATCATACTTAAAGTGTCAATAGTTTTTAATTAAAGTTGTAATTTTATAATTAATCTGAATTTAAAAATATCTGCCCTTGACAAATTGAAATTTTTACTTTACAAGTTGCTGTATCTGGGTTTTTTTTTTCTAACTGCTACTGTTTTTATAATCTTGGAATTTTTATTAATAACCTTAAAATGGAAATTGAGAGTTGAGAATTTCAGCTTATTTTATTTGAATTGCTTTTTTTTTAAAAAAAAAGTACGTATTTGAGAGTTATGACGCAGATAAGGACTTATTTTAAAACTATTTATACTGTATATATTGATAGGACTTATTAGAATCTTTAAAATTTAGAATCTACAATAACCATTAGTTCCTATAATACTGATTTTACAATTGAATTGAATTTTATTAATTTTTTTAAAGTAAATTATGTTTACTCTACATAATGAAAATTAAATGTATATATTGTAATCAAAATAAAATAATTTTAACACTTTTCTAACTGTACTTTTAATAGCCTACGCAGTTCTTCATGATTTATTACAGTGATAGAATGGCAGACTTGAAAGCTATAGATCCATGGATTACCTCTCAACTCTGTTATTTCCAGTGTTTGAACATCCTATGGCCTCTTGAGGTACAAATTATTTAATAATTATTAGATCCACAAGTTGCAGCTCAACTGTACTATTTTTGGTAATCCAATATCATAAAAACATATTGCGCTACAAATTCTAGATATAAACCCTTAATCAATCGATTAATATATATATATATGTAGTTGGTGTAATACATGTAAAGTCAGTATACTAATTAGTAATTAAACAATTAAATATATAAACAATTAAACAAATAAATATATTTAAATAAACCTTTCTAATTCTTTTAAAATTATTGAATCAATATAGTTTTTACATTTATGCCTATATTATGCATGATGGAATTCATAAGGTTAAAATAACTAAATACATAGAGTATAACTGGAATTTTATGGCTCATTTTAAAAAAATGTTCTGTAAACAAAGCAATTAATAATTTAAAAGAGTGGAAATTAAAAAGTTGGCTTATTTTCCAGAGATGATGGGGAGAAGGTGAATATATATCTAAATTAAATAAAAAGTATTAAAAAAACTAATCACTAATTTTTTATTTATTTTATTGTATAATAAAAAAAAAAAACATATTCAAATCTGAATGAATATATTTGATTTACTATTCAAGTTTCCAGAAAGTGCTTTGAAGACGAGAGGTTTATAATAAAAAGGGGGATACATATATTGTTGAATTATCATTAAACTAAAAAAAATGCTAATTCAAATAAGCTAAGGAATCAAGTGGGCTATATATAATATTGTACTATCTTGTCATTGTTTAATAGATTACTATTTATTGTTCTAAATTATTAGCATCTTGAGATAGTGGGAAAATATTTTATTATTTCTTCTTCTGAAAATATTTTTGTTGCTCTGTTAAATATATAAAACATTCCTATATATGTGTGTGTTTATGAGTGAGATTGAGCATGAAGAACTAATATTTATCATTCACACGCAATGCCCTGCATTTAAATCTGGGTCAAATTTAAAACTTACAATTTTTTCAAGTAGTTAATGATTTCCCAAAAAAATTAGGATATTTTTAAGATAGTCAATCAATATTCAACAAAGCCAGTTATTTAATCATTAGTCAATAAATGGCTAATCTATCTGTCTATTTGATAAAATGAAAAGCATAAAACTTGCACCAACTAGCTGTTAACTAGCCTAATGGATAAAATAAGCTTTCTCACGGTTTTTCTATTTTTAAAAAATGTTAGATTTTTGACATGTTATAAACTATTTTATCTTTTACTTTTATATATATAAGATATATCATTTAGGTTCAACAATGTGTAATTAACCGTAATATTGTTTTAACATTTTACCTGGATCACACCTGCCGTTATATATGTATAAACGTAGCATTCCTTACCTTTATGATGATAGATGCGATCCAACTGAAATATCAGTACAGTAGTATTGTTAATTACAGATAAGTGATCATTGTAATATATATATATCTTTCATATCGTCTAGCAGAACTAGACTTTGGTTTACCATACAGACATATATATATATGATATAAAACCTCAATGAATTTTTAATTCAGCGAAGAAGAAAAAAAATTATTATTATTTTAATTTAGATATTATGTAATTGCTAATTTCTTAAAAAAAGCAACAAAAAAACAAGCATTTATTGGAGGAGAGTAAAAATAACTTTACTTCATATGGCATGTTCCTTAACATCACCATTGCAACTTAGAAATTATCTCCATCTATATATGAAAGATGACTATCAATTATTTTACTTAAAAGTGTAACATATATATTTATCTTTGTTGCATTTTTATTTACAACTGTCAAACTCACTCCTCTCACAACTTTGACACCATCCACCTCTGATAAATACAATAATGATTATTACTAATCATTTACTAAACTAGAGATTATCTCTAGCACAGATATAAAGTTTAAACCTCAATTAAAGATTAACATATATGATTTTTTTGATTTTTTTTAAACACAGAGACACATGGAGTTATTCACCTCTCTCTTTCCCATGTGTAATATCTTTATAGATATATTAAACAACCTCCATACTTTCACAATCTTTTTAAATTCATATAAATAAAGATACAATAATGTTTATAATTTTATAATAAAATCATAAGATTTATAGCAAAAACAAAATTTAAATCATAAACAGAAGTAGAATTTAAATACAATTTATCCAAACCACTTCAAACACTTTGTAGCAAAATTCTTTATATACATACATCTATGTTTTGACTATCCTGCAGGCTCTGAAGAAGACTGCAAGACAGTCAGAATGTAGGGATATGAATATATCTACAAATAAAGAGTTTTGTTAAAAAGTGTTTGAAGTTGTTTAGATAAATTGTATTTATATAAAATATTACGGCAAAATAAAGAAAAGAGTGATTTTGGTAATATTTCTGAAGAAGTAGGATTTCTTAATTATGAAAATATATTCAAGTATTATCCTCAAAATAATATTAATCTACACTATCTTTAAAAAAATATCAGAGATCAATTATATCATTATCAATATAGTTTTGTAAGCCAAATATAAATATTGAAGGGACCAAAACTCCTCACATTGTTAATTTCAAAGTACTAGACTATTTTATCAAACTAGCTAAATATTTAAACAAAATGATAATATGATAATTTATGTATACTAATACCCATCCTTTATATATATATATATATAAGTGTTTTCCTGAAGGTTTATGATGATAGTGTTTTAGTTGGATTTATATATTGGATTGTTTTGATCATCTAATATGAGTATTGAATGTCTTTAGAACAATTTAACTTTTATTTAAATATTCCAAATACATTCAACTGTTAGTGATAGCACATCAAACAGGTTAGTATATGCACACTGTTTTGTGAGATTATTATTCTCCCCTCTTCTTCAGGTGTTGCTGTCCTGTCCAATTACAGTACTAGCATGGGAATCGAACCTGGACCTTTAGATTTTTTAGTATTGAATTTTAATATAATGCTCTTTAAAATTCAAGAATCTAAGGGTCTAGGTTCAACTCCCATGCTAGTACTGTAAGTGTTCAGGCCAGCAACACCTGAAGAAGACAGGAGAATAATACCCCTCAAAACATTAGGCATATACTAATCTGCGTGCTATTACTAACAGTTGAATGTATTTGGAATATTTAAATAAAGTTAATATTTTTTAAAGACATTCAATACTCATATTAGATCATGAAAATAGTCCAATATATAATTGTGCATATAAGTATTTTCAAATTGTTAACCATTATGCAGTGTAAAATAACAAACCAATCTCCTTATCCTATATGTACATGCGTTTTAATTAAACATACTCTTGTCAGATGTGTTAGGGATTTTAACATATACCAGCCATGGTAGAATTATAACCTAAATTTCATATATATCTAAGTATTTTAAAACAATGTTTTCAAAGCATGAACATAATTTCACAATATGCTGCATCAAAATCGATAAAGTAACATTAAACAGATACCATACAAGTCAGAATCAATTATTATCTTATCTGCAAACTATAATCTTATCTGAAAACTTACACAAACTGATAAGTATTCTCACTTCTAGATTAAATATCTAATAAATAATATAAATATGACTACAATATTTGTAAATAAACAATTAGGCAGATTTTAATGCACTCCATTGCAAACATAAGCATAAATTGCTATCTAATGGAAAATAATAGGAAAAATCTGTCACATTATATATATATATATTGATATGCATAGCCTCATCATTTGATCTATTATTATATATTGGATAATTCAGCAATATATGTTTTCTTATATTATAAACGTCCTGTCTTCAAAGCATTTTCTGAAAACTTAAAACAGTAAATGAAATATATGCATATTTGAATATGTTTTGTGTAAAAATATTTTTTCTACATATATTTTTATATATTAAAATAAATAAAAATGTACTAGTTGTTTTTTTTTTTACTTTTTCTTCGTCCCCAATGTCTATTTTTAAAATTTAAAAATTTAATGCTATCTAATTGATCTATGTTCCCCCTATCCCAATCACCTCTGTTTTTAAAAAAGATTTTACTTTACTATATTATGTGGCAAGTAAAAGCTTGTATGTATAAAATAAAAAATGAAGTGACCAGTGATAAAAAAAAAAATGGAATCATAGTATTTTATTAATTTACATATATATTTTTTTTTTTATTTAAATTTGTATATATATTATTTATTCACTATACTGTGGTTATTATTTTGTTAATTGGGTGTGTAAGCAAAAATCAAATCAAATATTTATCCAATTCCTAAAATAGTAAAGATTGGCAGTCAGGGCTCCTTGTAATCTCTTGGTAGTAGCAGTGGTACAACTGTAGCAAATTGAATTTAAAATATATTTCTATTTGAAATTTTCATAAAGAATTTTTACAAAAATGAGCAAGAGCATGAAAATTAATATTTTTTACAAATTATAGATAATAACTTTAGATACTTAATTCAAAAGCAAACAAATTTAAAAATAGAATTTTATAATGGTAGGATTGTGTGTTGTTTGGTTTTAGTCATTTTTGTAATAGATATTTCTATATAAAGTTTTTAGATGCAGATAGCATACTATAAATTCCGTTTTTTATAATTCAGAAACAACTGCTATTATCAGAGTAGAATTAAAAATAGTATTTTAAGACATTATAACAAACAAATCTGAACCAATTATTCTTTAAGAGACAATTTTAATAAAATCAACATATGTATAATCAGAGATTCTAAGAACTTGTCATTTATTTGATATTGGATTCCATAAGGAGTTAATAAAATCTATGATTATTTTTTTTATTTTCTAATCAAATCAAAATATACTTCTTACAACTATTGATAAAAAGATTCAATTTTTCCTATCCATATTTTTTTTTTCATTTTCTTTATCTCGTCCATATCTTTCTATGTACCTTACAATCTGTCAAAATTCATGTTAAAATTTCAACTTTTATTAATACTGTTACAAATAACAATAGTAATTTAACTGATCAGAATGATTACATGAATTCATAGCATCAAAATATTTTAAGCTAAGAATGCATGTTAAGATGGTGGTAGATATTATTGTTAATGGCCATTTGTTTTTGCTATGTGATAATACGCCAGTGCCTGAAGTTAAATTAATAGTCATGTTTAGAAAGAAAATTATCGCATATTTCATTAGAAAGTAAATTAATTAAAGTTTCTGGATCAAAAATTATTTATGTATATGTCTGTTTAATGTATCATTTTTATAAAGGTGACAAACTGGAAGGGATATGTAGATTGAAATATTCTTGGATAATTTTTATATATTATAAGTTATTCTAAATTTATGGGGATGAAATATTATTTTAAAAATACTTTTTCTTTTTTTTTTAAATTAACTAATTAACTATAATTAACTATTGTTAAGGATTTAATTATTAGAGATTAAACCAATGCTGTAGATTATAGATTAAAACTTTTAAGAAATATTGGAGAATGAATCAATTAAGATTTCACAAGATTAAATTGTTTTTAGCAAATATTAAAGAAGTCTGCAGATTAGAAAAACTGTAATAAGATTATGGCAATATATTAGAGCAAGCAATTACACCAGATTAATTTGAAAAATATTTAATTAATTTTTAGATATTATTAAGCATCACCTTACATCAAAAATTAGCTATTGAAATTCTAGTTGTAAAAATGTACTTTTTTTTTAAATTTTAAAATTGCTATTAAGTGTTATCACATTGTGTCTTTCTTTCTTCTCTACATAGTTTTGAATATAGTATAATCATGCAGCATCTGTAATACACATGCCATCCACTAATTGCTTGGGAGATCATGTGATGCTCAAACACTGAAATGAGAGTTTCAAGCTTAAGAATTTTTAGCATTCATGTTCTTCATGAAACTATTTTGTTAAACAATATGTAATACCAGATCTTTTAACAGCTAATTTTTTGTGAAATAAAAAATATTGATGGATTGGTTTAAATATCACAAAGCAGAGTTTCCATCAAAATCTAAATGGTAAATTTACAATATGAAAAGTTATTTATATTTTAGAAAAATGACTATTACACAACATCATGTGGATTTTGCATTTTCATACTGCAAAAAGCTTCTCTATTTTATCATGGAACTCTAACTTCAAAGCTACAAAAATTTTACAATGTTGTTGTAAAATAAATTGTATTAAATGCATTGTCAAGCTATTATCAGTAATGATCAACAGCAATCACTTGACCATACAACTCCATTGCCTAGAAATCTCAATTTTCCATTATTTAAAATATACATATACATATAACCTCAAATTTGCTGTATTCACATTACATTAATACCAAATGTAAACTTCTTTTTTTAAAAAAAATTTAATTCCCATATTATAGTATCAGGCAGGTATACTACATCATGAGATCTTGTAATAATTAATAGGGTGATTTTTATTTATTTATTCATGAAAAAATATATTGAAATTGGTAGAATAAATAAAAGATTAATAGTTTATTTTATTTTGTTAAGAAAATAATTGCCTATAATAAACATTGTACTATTTGTAACATAAAAGCTTCTTTCAGCAATATTTTTCTATCCTACTCAGTATAACATATATAAATGGTAATAAAATACTGTCTAATACTATAGTACTACTAATAAATAACATAGAAAATCATATAATACTAAATACTAGCAACATAATGAATTTACACTAAAATTCCTTCACAACCATTGTTTGTGTGTTATATTTAGTTGATTTTCACTTGAGATCTTGTGTAAGTGAAAAAACCATTCATATAATTTTGTTATTTTTTTAGTATTTAATGTTATATGATTTTTTAATATTATGAATGATAACGTATTTTTATTGATATTAACAATACATATTTTTTGTTATATAATCTTTTTAGTATTATTCATTATACTTGTGTGCAAAAAAAAACACAATATTTATTTCCATTTTGTGGTGGTAATATATATAGATTTCTAGGTTTAAATCCTTATAACAACCTGGGTTTGAATCAAAAAAGAAGACCCCTTTTTACTTCACTAAAACCCAAAATAAAGGAGCTTTTATAAAAAAGTATTGAGACATCTTATTTAGCTTCAGGATAGTCAATTAATAATTGAATGTTTCTAGCAACATCAAATAGTAAAGTTATCTCTGTTTATTTAAATAGAATCTCTTTATTTTTATTCTTTATTATATACATATATGTAACAAGCAGGAAGAAAATGTTAAGATCATGGAATTGTGGGAATGTTAGCCTTTCAAAGTGTTAGTTGACAAAAATTACTAGGATAATCGAAAGTGCTTCTAAGTGGATAAAATTTTTAATTATCTAATTACTGTATTTATAAATATTCAGTAATATAATTATATAATATTATATATATATATATAAAGGACTTGAACTCAGACTTTCAAATTCCCCACAGCTACCAATCCATCTTTTACAACTTATACACATGACCCTATAATGTGAAAAAGATAAATGATCTCCAATATGCATATTTTGTGCTGAAACAGTACTCATCACTTGGTCAAGATGACCATCTCCAACACATGTATACATTCACTGCTCAGTCTATGTTAAGATAGCAAATCTTCAAACTTTAGTGGGCAAGCTTGACTCTTCTCCACTCTCCAACTGTTCAGCTTTTTATATCATTGAAATCCAAATTTTTCACATGTATGTGATCATGTGCATCAGTGATATAAGATAGATTGGATAACTGTGGTCAGCTTGAAAGACTGAATTCAAGTCTTTTATAATTACATTAAGTTTAGTTAAACAATATACATGTATTTAAATATTATATATTCAACCTGTATTCTACCCATCCCTCCTCTTTGTAATTAAAGGGATATTTTAAGGTCCTATGTGTAAGGTGTCAGATTGACTTAAGGTTGGCATCATCAAGGTGTTTGAGCATTTCATCCTTGGATTTTCAATGAGATAGATGGCTGAAGAGTTGGAGAGTGGAGAAGGTTGAAGCTTCTCCATTAAAGTTTGAAGATTTGCTACCTTAATATAAACTGAGCAGTGTGGTTGTATATATGTGTTAGAGATGGTGATCTGGACCAACTGATGAGTTCTGGTTCAGCACAAAATATGTATATTGGAGATCATTTATCTTTTTCACATGTATGTGGACATGTGTATCAGTTGTGTAAGATGGATTGGATAGTTATGAGGAGTTTGAAAGTATTGAGTTTACCTTACATTTAGTATAAACAATATACATGTATTTAAATATTTATATATTGTTTGTCTGAAAGTTTGTAATAAGATTTTTATTTGTAATTATATGTTGAATTATTTCTATTATCTAGTTTAATTTTGAAGTATTTTTAGAAAAACTCAAAAGTTTGTATTTTTCTGAACACATTTAATTCTTAGTAAGTTAATATAGAATATGATATTTAATAAAATATTTTTTCCCTTAATTTGAATATAATAATAATAATAATAATAATAATAATAATAATAATAATAATAATAATAATAATAATAATAATAATAATAATAATAATCATAAACAAACATGGCGTCGCGTCAAGAAGTAAACGACGTAAATTGCACTCAAACAAACGGCGATAAAATGAAAACTGCGACTATCGCAAAAACATACGCAAACGTAACAAAAATAAACCAGCAGCTTCACAGCATCGAAAAAAGTCCAGCATTAACACAGACAGCAAGATTTAGGAAGGTAAATCAAGCCGACATAAATAATTTAAACCTCGTGGAAAACAATAATGAAGAGCCCTCCCCAACGATATGGAATCAAGATGAACTGCAAGAAATAAACGTTAATTTCAACAGTACCATCCCAAAAAAATTATTCGCAACTTTCCAAAAATTTTTTTCACCGAGATCATTAGTGTTAGCTGTCACTGATAGGAATTTAACACTCTATAAATTCCCCAGAGAGCTTCTTTACGAGGAGCTGACAGCAACAGCATTGTGGGATACAGTCTCTAGTATTGGAGAGCATCCAAACTCGCGATACGTTGCAATTCAGTTTTTCGATGAACATCAGCGTGCAAGATTTCAAACTAAAGTAAAAACTTTAGGAAGCTACGCGCTAATAATAGTCGATCAAAGCTTGCAAAACTATTGTAACGGAATAATTAAAAACACTTACTTCGGATATACCATTCAGGATTTTCAAAAATTAATACAGTCATTTGGCAAAGCTATTTATATAAAACAAATCTACTTATCCGACACCCCCATACCGGTTTTCAGCAACAACTTTCAGTTCAAAATAAAGCTGAATGACAATGTAAACCCGGAGGATATTCCAACACAAATAATTGACCAGAATGCAATACTGACTATTCACATAAAAGGATTAAGGCCGAGATGTTTTGCGTGCGGTGAAACCGGACACTTAGCAATCGATTGCAACACCAAAATCAACCAGAAAAACCAACCGAGCTCTGAAGATCAACCAACAGAAGCTCACCAACCGGAATCAAACAGTACAAAACAGATAACGAAAACAACTAATAAACAAGAAAAAATTAATAAAAAAACCACAGATCAACAGCAATTGAATAATAAAAAAACTGCACACACGTTGCCAGCACCTGAAATTCTGGATTTATCAACAAAATCAACCAATAGAATTCAAACCCCTACTAATAAAAAAACAGAAAGTCAACAACCTCAAGACGCTCCAATGGAAAAAATAGCGCACAATCTAAGTCAGCCTACCAAAAATACTGACGAAAAAGAGATAATAAAAGAACAAATAAACTCACACAGTAATAGTGATCAAGAAAAAATATATATAACACACCAAACACCCAATATTAAAAATAATACAACAATGGAAATTATGGAAGCTATCACCCCAAATATGCCTCAAATCACCAAAGCTGACACAGAACAAAGAAGAAGACCAGGCCGCCCACCAAAGAAAAATAGAGGGCCCAAAAAAATCAAAACAGAATCCAACCTTAGCCTTTCTGATCACAACAATACAACTACAGTGGAAACAGATGAAGATCTGGAAATGGAATATGAGAATGAATGGGAAGAAACACCAGATCAACCCTAATATTTAAATCTCAACCAAAAAACATATAATGAAAATAAAAATTGCGGCAATCAATGTCAGGGGTTTGAACTCAACCTCAAAAATTAATAAGTTAAAACATTGGATCAAGGATATACAACCACACTTGCTTGGTATACTTGAGACAAAAATTTATGCTGGATCACAAACTGACCCAGCCAAACATTTAAATACAGAAGGTTTCTGTGCATGCTCCAGAGACTCTTCCTCTCCCTCAGCTGGAACTGGACTCATAATTGCTAGAAATTGCCCATTCACAACGTTCAAAATAATTCACATTGACATGAACTTATTAATTGCAACCTTCAACCAAAAAAGCATAACAATAAATCTGGTTTTTGTATATATGCCTTTACAGGATAAAAAAATAGATACCATAATTGCAAACATTAATTCAAGGTTAGCTACAACTTCAAACCCAACCATCTTAATTGGAGATTTTAATTTAAAATATCAGGAATTTACCCAACGTTGGCTTCACAGAATAAACATACCACTAATGAGTGGCCAAGGTTTTTTGCCAGATAATGCCATCTCTTTCCACAATAATCGCTTCTCTTCACTTATTGATCTGTGCTTTTATTCTCCAATGCTTCACCACCTTATTGAAATAAAACTAACTCCCTCAACTTTTTCCGATCACTCAGCTCAAATAGTCACAATTGACTGTGCCCAAATTCAAATATCACCCTTTCCACTTACAAGAACAATAAGAGTTTTACTCCCAGAAACAACCCCTGAATTTCTGTTCTCTGAGACCTACATAATGCTAAACAAAATCAAAGATATGACTTTGAACCCGGTCCAGAAATATCTAGCATTTATGGGAATGTTGTCCTTTAACATTAACCATATAACAAAAAACAACCTCCACCATCAAGACTTTTGTCTCTGGCAGATCAGTTACACCAGAGAATAATCATGATTAACCCATCACACTGCACCCAGCAGTATATATTCAAGCTTACACATGCATACAATAAAGCATGTGAAGAACTCAAAAGCTATCTGAAGATAAAGAAAAGCAAGGTATGCCTAACCAGGCCACACACTTGGACAAGAGATTATATAAGATGGGCGCTGGGGAACCAACCAGATGTAAAAGTGCCAATGGCACTATATACAAATAGTGGAACATATGCAGGACACAATATGATTATGCCAATTTTTGAATATTTTAAAGAAAAATTACAAGAAAGACAACCATATAAAATACCACATAATCTGTTTGGCCCACCAGAGACAAAAACCCCATTCACAAAAGATCTCTTCACAACAAAACTAAATACTATTCGAAACGCTTGCCATCCAGGTAGTCCTGGAGTTCCATTGTTTGTATTAAAGCATCTAAGTAAATTCACAACAGAATATTTATGTCAGTTAGCAAACCATCTAGCACAACAAATTCAACCCATGGAGGGTGTCTATCCAATAGCCATAGTACCCTATAATAAAAAGAAAGCAATTATTCCACCTATTACAGACCTCAGACCAATATCTATGGGACCTTTGCCAATCAAAATTCTGGATAAAATTATTAAAGATGAAATTGAACCGTATATAATGCCACTTATCTCCGAAGCACAATATGCAAAGAAAAACTCTTCAACAACAGAAGCAGCTTTATTCTTCAAAGCAATTCTAGCAACAGTAAAACAGCGGAAAAAATACGGACCCGTTGTTGTGCAGCTTGACATAGAAGCTGCATTTGACTCAGTCAATATATACACACTTCTAAAAATGCTAAAAGACACAGAAATTCCTAGAACACATCTATATATAATTGCTAACCTGCTTCTGAACAGAGAGATCCATATAACTTTAAATGGAAGAAACTCACCATCTTTCACACCCACCAAATCTATATCCCAAGGATCCCCTCTTAGTTCACTATTGTTTATATTTTACATCAATCCCCTTATTAAAAGCATACAAAATGCATTTACTGGGATCGAGATACCAGACACAACACAGCGCACTACTTGCATCGCCTATATGGATGATGTTACCATATTCCTAACATCAAAAAAACAAATACCGCAACTCCAAAAGATATTACAAGAATATTCACAAAAATATGAATTATCATTTAATCCAGCAAAAACCACAGCCTGGTCTCTATACACTGGTAAACCCTGTACATCAATTTACAAATCAAAACCAAACTCTTTCCTTGGGTTCCCATTTCATATGGGAATTACAGGAATGAGATGTCATATCCAAAATAAACTTAAAGAAGAAGCCACAAAAATTATAAACTCCTTGTCCAAGGCATATCTTTCACTATATTCCAAAGTACAGTTAATTAACCAGCTTATCACAACCAAAATAACTTACTATGTACCGGTTATTTCATTCTCAAAGGGGTTCATTTCAAAAATTAAAACCATATATAATAAACTACTTTGGGCCAGAAAAACAGTAGCAATTTCCACAAAAAAACTTAGCCAACCTCTAATTAAAAATGGACTTGGCTTGCACAACATCAATGTTTTTCATATACAGAAGTTAAGGAACTCAATAATCACAATACTTGCCAAATACCCCAAAATTAACCACTTGCTAGAAGTTACTCCAACAGATAGACCACCTCCAAAAGGTTCCTTTTTCACCAACATTATATACCAATGCAAAACCACAGACAAGATTCCAGAACAGTATTTGCATAAGTATTCATACTGGGATATTTATGGTTTAATAAACAGAGAAGCAGATACTAATGTTATACAACCTATGCTAGGAATTAACAACAAGAGACTACTCAAGGAATATAAAAAATGGGCTCTAGAGCCCAAATACTTTGATTTTATCATGAAAATCAATCTCATTGCCTTGCCAACAACCCACTTTCTTTATCATAAAAGAATGTATATATCTATTGACCCCTTCTGTGGACTCTGCCATCGAGCAGAAGAGACACTGGACCACTTTATTTATCAATGTGTAGCACTTAACCAAACACGACAGATGATATGTAACACCTACAGAAAACCGGGTACAATCATTAATCACATAATAGCTGCTTTTCAGGGAAGATCAATACCGGCATTAGGGCAGCCACATTTGTTCTATATGCGTATTGGTGCACCCGATGTACTTTCTTAATTGGCAATAACACCAGACGACACCCAGCTACATTTAGCAACAAACTGCTACACATTCGAAATAGAGATAAAATAATAACCAACCCCCACTTATATGCAGCAACATGGTCATTGTTAAAACAACCATCAATGCTGTGAATGCTGCAAAGAAAAACTATCATACAACTAACATTCAAAGTGATATGCGGACAAAACTGAATAAGCTCCTCAAACTTTAGAACTCTGATTATTTTTGCTTGTTTAATTTTTATATTGTTATAGTCCATTAACCACAAAGTGTAACCACTAAATTCATTTATATGTGTTTACCCTAATATTATTCATTGTATGTTAAATTTCAAATTTTTCTAGATGTAAACTTATGTAAACCATTGAGATCAATAAAGCCTTTATTGAAACGTAATAATAATAATAATAATAATAATAATAATAATAATAATAATAATAATAATAATAATAATATAATAATAATAATAATAATAATAATAATAATAATAATAATAATAATAATGGAAAACTATTCAAGAAGTTTAAATTTTAATAAAAATAATATCTAAGCATTGCTTTCAATCAGGTCGGTCATAATCATAGAACCACAATAAAATATATATACACATATTTCAATTAAATATGGTCGAAAGTAATGCTTAGTTATTATTTTTATTAAAATTTTAAATTATTCTGAATAGTTTTTGATTTATTACAATTATATAGAATATGATAGTTTAAGTGGTATTATTTTCCTTTCTTGTTCAGATATGTTGCTGATCTGACCAGTGGCAGTAGTAGAATGTGAATGAACTGATGACATTTAGATTTATGAATTTCTGAATTTAAGGTGATGATCTAAACAATTAAGTTACAGTTCAGCCTAATTGGTTAGAGCATCATTTCAACTGTTAGGTTCAATATTAATTTATTATTTGGAAAAGTATAAATAAAATTTAAATTTTTCTAACTATATTTAACAATTAAATTAAATAATGGAAATAGTCCAATATATAATTACAGTATATAAATTTTTTATGAAACACATTTTCAGGAATATTTCAGGAATAACTGTGTTTAATAAAATAAAATTAAAATAAAATAAATAATTATTTATGTATATGTTTGTTTAATACATCATTTTTATAAAGATGACAAATTGTAAGAGGTACCTAAATTAAAATTTTCTTGGATTATTTTTTAGATATTACATTATTCTAAACTTTTTTTCCCATATGTTAAATGCATTGACCAGGAAGCAAACCCAGGCCAGCTGCTTAGCAGGCAGCCATGCTAACCACTAGGCCACCAATGTTTGACCATTATTATTCTAAACTTATGTTTCAAATAATATACTTTATTGTCAACAAAGGTTACATGTTTATATGCTTATGTCTTGGTTACAGTAGCATGATGATTTTTACATATTTGTTTTCACTTTGAGATTTTCATTGCTAATTACATAGGTATGAAGGTGTTTATTTGTGATATTCTTGTAATTGCTATCACTGTTTAATATTTACTGTCATTAGTTTGTGATCTTGTGATTGGTTAGAGTCCCCCCTTCAATCTCTCATTTATATTCTATATTATCAACTCTGTTCATTGGTCAAGAGTTTTAATTCATTGGTTCAGCTGTGTGAGTATCAATATTTTATATTGTGTCTTTTGTTTCTTGTTCATTATTGGCTTTGATAACTGCTAGTGATCGCATGTTCTTATAAGTTAGTTTGTAATTTTAATAGTAATCAGGTAGTCCCAAAGATACCTGGATCTGTAATCTTTGTGTCTCTGTTCCTTATTTGTTGTAGTTTGTTGTAAAATGTTGTCAGATATCATCTGGTGTTATTACCCAGGCTGAATATACATTGTGTGCATCAAAATGCATAGAGAGCAAAGATTACTGCTCATGCTATAGGAGTTGTTTTCTTATGTGTAAAATATGTTAGCTGCTGTATAGTTTGTCTTGTTCTATATTGATTCAACATGTTGTCTCATGTAGTATTTAGTGATGTACAATTGTAATAGATATGTTGTTATATTTTTTCAGCATCATGGCATAATTTGCAGAATGGATATATTGATCTATAAAGGTGATGATAATGTAAGAAATAGGATGTTCTTAGTAAAAATAAGTTTAGCTTGATCAAGAAATTGAAGAACTTTAACTCCATTGATCATTTCCTGAAGTTTTTAAGGAGTTTCTTGTTGTTTATCTACCAGCATTGGACTAAAGATATGATTGTTATGGCTGGTTGCCAATATGTGTACTTGTTATCAAATGTTAATGTTATAGTTCTAATATTAATCTGCGCTGAGTGTGCTAACAATACCAAGATATTTATATGTGGTGGGTTGATGATCTGTAGGGATTATGTCGAAAAGGCTTTGAAGCTGCTGAAATCTTGCAATGATTTTGCTAGTAGGTTTATTGTTTTTTTAGTGTGTGGAACACTTCTATTGCATGGAGTCCCAGACCATTCCATATAATTGGTTGAATGAGTTACTTGATTGAAATGGCTATGATTTTCCTACCCCATAGTAGTTTGCTAAAGAGAGATGATATGGCACTTGTAAAGTTTTTTGTAAAGTTATCAATAGGTGAATAATATGTAATTTTTATTTTTATGAGTATGTTAAATAGGTGCAGTTTTGAATATAGTAACAAGTATGCATTTGACAAACAATGTGGGTTATGTTGTTTGCTTTCTGTTTTAGTTTATTTTGCAGTTTTTGTTGCATTCCATGTGCTCTCAGGTAAAATGGGAATCTGAAAAATGGGCAGTTTTTTCTTGATATAGTTGTGTGTGGGGTTTGTTAGTGTAGCTGAACCATGCTGATATTTTGCTGATGTTGAATTGTAGCTTGTGTGTGGTTGTGTAATGCTGTAGTATTCTTTCCAATACTAGCATTTCTTTTATGCAATGTCAGAAATACTGTTATATCATCCATGTGTGCAATCCATGAAATACATTGGGAAGTTTGGGGTATTAATTTTCCTGGCAATTCATTTTTAATCTGTTTTAGGAGTGGATTTATATATAGGATAAACAGCACGAACTGAGCAGAGGGATCCTTGTGAAATTGATTGTGTGGAAATAAATGATGTATTTCTCTCACTAAGTGTGGGGTGTATCTTTTGGCTGAGTAATAGATTGGCGATAATGTATAGTAGGGTGGGTGGCATTGTTGTGTTAGAAAGCATGCTCATCAAGATGCCTATTGTGATTGAAGCAAATGCTGCCTGTATATCCAGTTGAATTGCAATTGGGGCATACTTTTTATCTTGTTGCATTGTACTTCATATCATTTTAAATACCAGTGCAAACTTTTTGGAATGAAATATTATTTTACAAATATTTTTGTATTTTTTTAAAAATTAAGTAATTAATTAATCCAATGTTGTAAATTATAGAATAATTATAGAATTATTGAAGAATGGATGTAGGTGCCCAAATAAATACATAGGAAGGAGGAATCAATGTATAAGTGTTAGATGAACACTTAATGTAGTAAAAAAATTCTCATCTTCTTCAGCACTTGCTCTCCATATTTTGGATACTGGCCATCACATAGGTTTGTCAAATATTAAAACCATATACATATGCAATAACCATGACCAAAGAGTATTTATAAACATTAGAAATATTTACAAAAAACAAATTGCATTAGTAAACACAATAAAACAATAAAATTACCATTTATTTGAAAGAGTTTCTTAATGCAAATGAATATACAAAATACTGTTAAACATAAATCAAACTATTCAACAACTACATGATACAACAACTTTGTGATGCAATTCTAACTACTAGAACTATATTACTATATTTTTTTCTCTCAGTTGCAGATGTTATTGTATCAAAATGTCAGTATATTTATTTTAGTTTTATTTTATTAAACACAGTTATTTTCAAAAATATGTTTAATGAAATATCTTTTACCCATGAAAACATTCATTTCAACATATATACATATATTGAAGTAATATGCCTATTCCTAAGTACAAATCAACTTATATATATTTTTAAAAATGTTTATATTTCATTAACTATTCTATTTTGCACGAAGTAGTTTACATGTTGATTATTCATCATAGATAAACTAATTAATTATATTGTACCTAAAAATGTTTATTATAAAACATTCCCAATTTTAAAATAAATGTTATTAAAGAAAAGCTTAATCATAGTTTAAAATTTAATCACTAAGTAATCTATTAAAATTGTACATATGAATGAATTAAAATTAGTAAATAAAACATATTATTTAAAGACTCATTATGCTAAATTTCATATAAAATTTGATTATTTATATTTATTAATCTCCAAAAAAAGTTTTAAAACACTAAAATTATATGTGTGTAATGGTTATTCTAATTTTATATAAAGGATAAGAAATATTATAACCTCGTATATTCTAGAACTTATATAACAATAAATATAATATATAACAAAGACATATTTTAATAAAATAATTGAGAATAAAAGTAATCACTTACTTGCCATTTGAACTAACATCAATCAACACCAGATATTTATATAAGAATCTTCATTGGTAGTCAAACATAAGAATGCATTGCTGAAAATTGGTTTAGTAGAAAGGGGTCATATGCCTACCCTTTTCTAGTGCCTTCTTGTTATGATTAAATTCACATACATTCAGAACTTTAGTCATTATTATTCTATAAAAATCCCACTTATAAATTTTATTAATAACTTTATTTATCAAAATTATTCTTCAAAACAAAATTAAAATAGAAGAAACGTTCAAGAAAAAAGAAAGCTGTTCATTTGAAATTAAATCATTATAGTATCATTATGCTTTAATTCTGAGGGACGAATTGTTTACATCTCCACAAGCTGTTTGAGTTAGAACATTCTAGAATATTGCATCACCCTGTTTAAAAAAAAAAGCAAGGACTACCAGCATAGAATTGAGGAAATAATTACCTAAAGCAAATTCGATCATCACTCACAATAAGATTAACTGATCATGAAGACTTTAAAACAAAGATTTTCTCACATGAACTCTTAAAAAAAAGCTTTCAAAACAAAAAGCCAAAATTAAGTAAAGACTTAATATTTAATACATATAGACATAAATATTATACATGCATTTTTCTATTTTAGAACTTTGGACATTTCAATTACTTGCACAAGGTAATATGCAATTTATTTATATAAGTTATATATTTATGTGCACACATTTTCTCAATATATAATTAAATAAAGGAGTAGGTAGAAAATATATTATTAATAATACAATGTAGGAATAAACCAAATGATCAACAGCCTTAAATATAATTTTAATATTGGAGGAACTTATGTAATCCTTTTGTTTATTTCATTCATTATAAAATTTGTTTTATCTTCAGAATATTAAGATATACTTATGGAGTAACATTTATTTGAGGATGCCTGAACATCTGTTTTCACAAATGAAACTTTGTTAAATAATTCAAGCTTTTAAAATTCATACATTCAATTTATTTATTTATTCCTCTGTTAGCAATAAATAAAATAATTGTTCTTATTAATAAATTTGTAGTTGTACAATTTATCAAGAGTTTCACTAACTTTACATAAAATCATAATCACATTTGATTTATTATTAGTAGTAGTAGTAGCAGTAGTATCAATTTCCTAAGATTATTAATTATTACTTATTTCCATTTTGAGTACATTTCAAGGTCAATAAAATTACTCTTTGATTTTAAATATACACTAATTCAGAGTATTGCTTTTACTTTAATATTTATATGCATAAATAAAATCAGATGTAAACAAATAATAAGCCTCATTATTTATAAAATTTCTAATATGATTTTTTTTTCCATTAATTTACCCAATCATCCATATATTTATAAGCTTTCATCATTACAAACCATTACATATGGTACCCAACATGGGACTCAAAAATAATTGTCAGTATAAATCAGTAGATTTATGAACATGTGACTGGTGAGTCAATGAATATAAAATATTTATCTTATGGTAAAAATTAAAAAAAAAATTTCACATATTTCATTTATTCTTTATATCTCTGACTGAGACAAAAAATAAATAATAATTATTAACAACAATTTGTATTACAGGGTTAAAAATAAATAGGATTCTTATGTATATATATGATATTTTTTACAGAGGCAACAAATGAATGAAAAATAGACTCTCAAATACTATTTACAGTAATTTTATTTATTAAAAAATATTTATTAGTTGTTTAACAGTGTTATACTAATGAGTAGTATTATGGATAAAATTAACCCCAATTTGTTGGGTGGGTTTAATCTTAATCCCATGAAATTTTTAAAATGTTCAAAAAATTGAAAGAGAAAATAGAAGAGAACTCTAAAAAAGTGGAAGTCAATTTTAAGGAATTGAGGGAAAAGTTAGAAGCAAAGATAGACAATAATTCTAAGAAGTTAGAAGCAAAGTCAGAAGTTCAATTTAAAGAAATAATAGTTATGAAAGGTAAATTAGAAGCAAAGATAGGAAATAATTTTCAAAAGTTAGAAGCAAAGTTAGAAGTTTAATTTAAAGAAATAATAGTTATGAAAGGTAAATTAGAAGTCCAAAATGAAAATGTAACCTTGGGGGGGGGGGGGAGAAGCTAGAATTGAATCCATAGTCCTAAAAGGAATGATAGACAAATCAATGGAAAAAGTGAAAACAGATCCAGAAGATGAACAAAAAACCGCAAGAATTACAAGAAAAATGTAAGGGATTTCAGGGACAGGTATGAAAAATAATAGAACTTTGAAGGGAGAGTTTAAAAATTTGAAAATTTAAATTATTATAAAATTCTTATAATATAATTCTTTCAAAAATATTATGGCAAACACCTAATAATCATAATGAATAATTTTTTGAACCATTACTTATTTGCTTCTAAGATTTCTGTTGTTTTGCTTTTATGCCTAATTTTTAGATTGGTTTTTATTATGAATAATGTTACTGATTCATTTTGCTGATCATGATTTGGTTTTAAGTCCTAAATTTTTTGGAAACTTTGGTTGCATGGTATCTGTTTCTAATGCTATAACTGGTTTAAAATAATCTAGGGTAACTTTATATTAGGAAACATCTTTAAAGAGATACTTGCAATTCTGTTCTAATAATTCTTTTTCTTATTTTATCAATCTTGAGTTTAGAATTATGATAAATAAAATTGCTACCCTGATTAGCATTGATAGTAGTAGTTCTTTTAGAGATACTTTTTATCCACCATGATTACATAAAAATAATCAAGCTTTTCAAATATATCATATAAATATTTGCTTCTCCAAACTCTCTTACCATTTTTTTTCTGACATTATCCTGTGATTTTACAAATTTATAAGAAATTTTCAGATCTTTGATAAATAAAAATTGATCCAAAGGAGTCTTTTGATATCTGGAAGAAATTGCTTTTGATATCCACAATGATGGACTCTTTGGCAAATATTATAACAAGGAGGCAGTGAATTTTTTTAACTTTCTATTTAAGATATCCAATACTGTACCAGTCAAAACATGTTTATCCATCTAACATGAGCTGAAACTCACAAAATGTACTTCAAACCCAGTCAAGCCTGAGATTTAGGTCAGGGACCAGCCTGAATACTAACCCATTCTCTAAGCTCCAGATCCAACACCTAATGAATAACATGATAGTGATGGCACATGAGAATTAATTTTAATCTGGCCCACTAGCAAAGCGTGAGAAGACAATGAGACATCTATTAACTATGGCTAAACTAAAATATATATAAGCATGGCTGTACTTTTGGAAGTGGAGAAAAGAGGAATTCGAACTACTCAAATAAGTTTAGACAATAAAAATATAGTTTAATATAATGATAAATTATTATGCATTATGACTTAATTGTATACATTAGTATGTGCATGAACAAGCAAGCTGTCTACCAAACGATAAATAATTATATTTTGTCATTCATGCTATTATTTCTCATAGGCTCTTTATTAGCTAAATAATATATTATAAATAAGCACACATTTTTGATGGGTCCAATATTAAAATGCCAATTGATTATTAAAAAGAATTCACATAAAATTTCTATTAACACTTTGGATTATGGTTCTGAAACACGGTGTCTAACATTATTTTGGGGAGCATTCCGAGATTCATTACAGATATAATATAAACTGTTTTCATGCCATTACAGTTGTGAAAATCAATAAAATACATTTGAAAACATATTTGATTATATGACAAAAATACTTAATGAAAATTCTGTTAATTAGCACTGGTAAGAAGAATGCTTTAGTTTTCCCCAAGGCATATAGATACTCTTAAATACAGAAAATAAGTTACGATGGTGGGATTGTATAAGACTGAAATAAATTTAATTAATAAAACTAGAAGTAATTGGCATTTATATATATTTTGAGCAGAATGCAATTTTAATATTATTACAGCACTAATATTAGGTCATAAGCAAAAGAAATAATAATAATAATACAAAGTTTGGGTGGTACTGACATAATAGCCAAAAATAACTAAGAGGATATGGTCATGCTTCTGGACAAGAATGAAGTCTAAGCCCCCCTTCTTGGGCAGTGTTTAGAGAAAAGTGGATAGGCATGGTGTGGCCCAGACTTTTCTGGTATAATCAGTGCGAGAGGCCTTTTTCTATGAAGAAGTGAATATGCATAGCATGTGCCAGACTTAGGGAATCCCCACCAGAGGCATTTTTATACGAAATAAATGTGGTTCCAGATAGTTCAACTATCTACGGAATGAGATATGAGAAGAAATCTATGGGTTCGAACTTGTCGCAACCCCCAGATTAGAAAACTAGAAGCACATAATATATATAAACATGAAGATAAGGCCAAATGTCAGTAATGCAGTATGGGTAAATGTCACTAACAACATTGAATAAGTTTACTGCTTTAAAATAAATGACCCTTATTTGAATGCCATAATTTAGACAAATAATACACTATACAGTTATAATATATATATAGACACAAGATTTTACTTAATAACTAAAATAATAAAATATTAAAATTTACCCTCTTTCCTTTTCTGATATTTTAAAATAATTCAATCCCACCTTTGTGGTTTTTATAGTAGCTGGAATATTTAAATACAATATTTGAAATTTTAAGAGGATGGAAAATAAAAGAAGACTGGCAATTATAGAAAATAATTATTGGGTCACTCTTTCAGAATTTTTAAAAAAAAAACATTTTAAAAGATTTCAAAGCGTTAATTAGCTTGAGTTTTGGATTCACCCCGGGTAGAAAATCCAGAGTTAAACAAATATATTTTTCTGCTAAAACATAAATAAAATGTTGACTTGTAAAACAATCTGGTGAGCGTATTAATTAACAATACATTATATTTTAAGAGAACATTAATAAACTTAATTCATGAAGGCTTACTTAAAAAGAAGAAAAGATTTTAGAAATTCAACTCGTCAGATTTCTTGAGATTGGCACATTAATAATAAAACATACATATAAAATCAAGTAATAAATAAATGACCACACCAAAATTAAAGAAAGTTAGAGTGTACGAGAGAGAATTAAATTTATAAAAATTATTTGGGAGCAATTTACATATTAGAAAAGTTAAAAAATTTAATTATACATTAGGATAAATTGATAGTAGAGTTTGAGACTAGTTAGGCAAGCTAGATTTAGTTTCAATGGTCATGGTTTGAAATAATTTACCTTGCACTATTTTAAGAGTCCATATTAAAAAGTCCAGCTCATACATGGCAGTTTTTATGTGACAGCAAGCTTCTATTTAGCATTCCAAAATTCTCCATTGGGCCTTTACTTCATTCTAGGGAGCATGATATAATGGTAGCGGCAGATGATGACCCAACAGGGCCAAGAAGGGTGGTGGACTTACTGCTACATCATTATTTTTTTAACTTTCACACCAGCGTAGGTTATGTTCACTGCAGTTTTTTCAATAGTAGCTAATCTCTTGGTGATTTAAAAACCAGCCATTTTATATCCTGCTCAAGTATTTCTGGAATGCTTTTAATTACTTAGTTCATTGTTTTTGAAAGATGCAACTGTTAGATAACGTCCAAAAATAAATTCAAATCTATTTCCTGATTAGAAATAGATTTGACAAAAATGTTTATAACAAAAGAAAATCTTTAATCTTAATCCCCACCTTCCCCAGATTAAAACAATAGTGTCTCCAACTCTTTAATTATTTTGGGGCAATTAGCAGTACATCTTCCATTTTGGATTTTATAAAATATAGAGCTTAATAGGAAAAAAAATACTTTAAAAAGAAAAAGTTGTACAAATGGCATATAATAAAATATTTCTAAAAAATCAATATTTTTGTTAGTATTTTGCTCTTATATATATATATTGTACCCTTACTTCTCGATGTATAATATAGTCTGAAATACGTCTAGCTCAATTGAATTATTATGTTTAATTAAAATTTGCATCTCTATCTTTAATATACTTTTATACTATCACATTCTAATTAAATTTATTATCAATTATTAAAATCAATATAGTTCTATAGTATGTATTAATTAAATAAGTATTTATCAAAATCATGAGACTGTGAAGTAAAGTTACAAAGTAATAAGTAGATTTACATTGAGTCAATATCCTCCAAACATATTTCTAATGATAAGAATATATCACCTCCTTATTAACTTACTACTACCTCTATACACTCTTATCTTTTAAATAAAATAAACTATCTTTAATAATAATAAAATAAATAAATCTTAACTTTTAATTTTAAAAATATAATTAAATAATCTCTTCTTCTAATTATCTTAAAGTAATGATAACTCAGTAAATAAGTATGATATGGATTTTATATCAAACCTAAATACACCTAACTTATTCTAATAATAATATATAATACTAATCTTAGTATAACTTAATCTTATCTATTCTTTATATTAAATTAAATAAATATCATATTTATCTTTTATTTTCATATATATCTTAATTTTAGAATAGATCAAAATCTTATAATTTAATATCTGTGCAATAAATAATATTGTACTCTTATATATTATAATTACTATGACCTAATAATATTATATTTAATTCAATCAATTCTTATAAAATATATCAGAAAATATTTATTTCTAAATAATAATAATAATTCTATTCAAATATTATGTTCCAAATTATCTTAAATTTGAAAATAATGAACTCGAACTTTTAAAACAATTAAACAAATTTATTTACATTAACTTTATTAAGATTTTTTACAATTTACATTAAATAGAAAAACAAAAAAAATAAAAATAGAAATAATACAGTGTTTACACTATTTTACCCAATAATAAATACATAAAATACTAATAACTAGTTTCCAAAACTTAATTTAAAAAACAGTAAACTCATTATTACATAAAATTTATTAAACATATTTTCTATAAACAATTAATTTTATTAATACTACTAATATATTTTATTACTAGTTTACTTTATATTTATTATGCTATATAAATATATTTTTGAATAACAAATAAATAATTTTTATTATTTATTACTATCAAAATTTAATATTATTAAAATAATTAAATATTCTCATTTAATTCTAATATATTAATAAATTCTATTTTTTGTATATTACTTACTTTTTTTATTCTACCCTTCTTAATAAACTTTATTCAAAACCTCTAAAACTTTTTAAAATACAACTTATTAAATAAAATACCAAACTATAACTAACATATCGAAAATTCAAACATAAACTTACATAAAATAATATTTAAATAAAAAAATAAAAATAATACCCTAATTAAATAAAAAATATATTAATAATATAATACAAAAATAATAAAAAAACAAAATTCGAACATTAATTATTTTTTTATTTATATCTAATATATATAAATAATATATTATTTTTAATTCTAACCATCAAATAACATATCTCTAAAGAAAATATTAAATACACAAAATATTAATATATTTACCACAATAATATTTAATGAACATCTCCAATATCTTATACAGCTTCATAAAAAAAAATTACACAGACATTTAAAATATATTAAATAAAATAAACTTATGCAATAATCATTATATATTTTTATATTTAAATACTATTTATTTTAATAATAACAATATTTAATTATAATAAAAGCAATTACATAACTACGCTTTCATAATTCTTAACCTAGGACATTCACTAGAACACTTCGTTTGCTTTTTTATTGAAAAGAAATTTAAAAAATAAAGCCCACGAAAATAAAATAAAATTAAAAAGTTTATAGGACTGTTTATTTTTTATTATTCAAAATATTATTTATAGTATGTTTATAATTATTTTAATTTTTATTACTTGGACTCCACGTATTACTTGGCATTTCTTAACAAATATCCAGGTAAGAATAAGCTTTTCATCTAAAACGACCAGCTTTAAATTATTTCAATATAATAATTTTATTATATTAAGATTTTTAGCTAATTATATTTCAATTATTTGTTTAAAATTATCAACATTCAGCTTTTAAACATAAAGACTTAACAAGGCAAGTATTTATAAAACTACTTTATTTCTAATATCTTTACTCAAGATATACATTTAAATTTATAGCTTGCAAAAATACTTTCTTATACAAAAGATTTATTCTTTAAAATATCTATTTTCAATAGTCAATAGTAATTAGCTTTTAAAATTATATACTGTCCAAAATACTACTTTTCTCACTGTAATTTCCGAACTAATCCAGCTTTGTCATACTTCTAGTATAAAGTTTCCGATATATTTTCACTATATGATGTTCCCATGACATTTGCATGTAAATTGAGCTCAATAGAGGCGACGATAGGGAAAATTAAATTAACACTGCTGTCTATCATTTAAAACTTTTATAACTTATTTACAAGACACTCTTATAATTTTGAAAAATGATTTTAAAAGCGTCTACAAAATTTACGTAGCTATTTTTAATAACACAATTAACTTGAAAAATCAATCACGAGTCCTCTCCTAACAATTGAACTAAGCTTTTATACCGGAAGAAACTTCTCATTTGATTGGTACATTTAAACAATCAACTGCTGTTATTTACATATTTACCAACACACAAAATTAAAATAAATAGACTTATTTAAATTTAATATTTATTACATTATTATTTAAAATAACCTTATCTTTAATCCACTAAATTTAAAATATTCTTACTTCTTGATTTTAATTTTAACTTTTATAAGAATTTAAAAACTAAGATTTTCATCGTTATATTTTTAAAACAATATTTTAAAATCAGATTTAATATTTCACATTGAATATCTTTATTTTATCTCGTGATACTATATTATTTATAAATTTATAACATGATTTTAAAATAGTCTGCAACTTTACTAAAAACTTCCAAGCATGTGTGGTATATTTAACTAACACTTTTTTCATAAAGACTTGTCATATCTAAAATAACTAACAATTGTTTTTAAAATAAATATTTTTTAAATAAATAAGATATTATAACAGATTTTAAAATAATAATCCAATATTATAAAATCAAATATTAATCTTCTATTTAAGTACTTATAATAATTAAAATATTTATATTCTCTTATAATATTATTTCATCAACAATAAATATATGCATTTAATTTTAACTTGTCTTTTAAACACTTTTAGCTTTAAAACCTACTTATTAAATATATTAATGCAGTATTGACTATGGCCATTTTTCCCCAACTATATATTATAATCATCATCATTTAAAATGTCTCTCTCAATATCAGCACAATTTTACATATCAAATACTCATAGATTGCTTTAATTAAACCCTTTGAAATATTACCATAAGCAAAATTAACATCACATATTCAAATATATCTTAAATTTAAAATTTTAAATAGATTAGCACAAAAATTAGATGGTGACCCATACAAAAGGGCACAATATATATTTGTGCCGCACCTATGTACTTTAATAAAAAGAATTAATAATTAATAAAAAAAGAATTAATAATAATAAATATGTTATTAAAAGTTAAAATTTATAAATTTAGGCGCACATCTCAAATATATACATAAAATATATATACATGACAAAAAGAGCTGGATGGGATATAAGATTTAAACACAAGTTAGTAGATGGAATCATGAAGCACAATCTTAAGCTAAGATTGACTGCTTCAATATATTTATGCTTTACTTATCTTTTCTTAAATTTGATCTCAGAACAGAATAATTTTCAACTATAGAAATGGGATTTTAAGAGTGACTAGACTTAATTTATGAGGATTATGGAGGAAATAATCCAATAAACAGTAGTTCAGCATAATGATGAACCATTTTTTGTTGAAATAAAACATAAATTAAGGTCATTTCTGATTACCAATATACCTACATAGAATGCTCCTCTTTGTTTGTTATCATAAAGTAAGTGCATGCTGTTTATCTTTATTTATATATTCCTAAAGATTGCTATGAGAAGATTGCTATGAGAATTGAAATCTCCAAATACAAAAAATGAGAGATCTGGAAGATAATTGAAGGTTTATAAATGTTGCCTGTATAAAATGTATTTATGTGAATTTTACAATATCATTTAATCTATTTTTCAGTATAATTTATTTGCTTCCATATCATGTTTATATTACATTTTATCAATAATCAAATTAAATCCAGAAATGTTTAAAAACTGTCCACTTTTGATTTTGATATATCTTCAATATTTATTGTATTTTCTAGGTAAAAAGAAAAAGCACTCTGTAGAGAATGATATTGTTACTTAAACTGTTCCATGATTGGCAATACCATATAGTCATTTTTTTATTTTTGAGAGGCTAAGACTTTCACCTTTAATAGTCCTGATCTTACATCTTTAATCAGGTTTTCTTCAGGATAAGTCTGGTATTTATGTGGAGGTGATGCTTGATACTTCCATGATGGGATGTATAAGATTGACATTCATCTATTCCAGATATATCAAATGTGTATATTATTTAAATCTATCATCTTAATTATTGTATTATTGTTCAGTATGTGATTAATATACTCTCTCTATTTGACTGAAATATTTTTGATCACTCAATTCCTTAATTCAAGTAAGATATTGCTTTTGTACTTTAAATCCATTAATCATCTATCCTATCAGTTATTGAGTTTTTGCTTTTAAATATTTTTATTATTTATGAAATTATATTTAATTTATTATTCTGTGAAACAGAAAATACTATACTATATTTTTACTGAGTACCCACTGTGTTTATAGAAATTTCAATGGGATATTTATTGAAAGTTTTTATTTTTATGATTTTGGTAAGCTTAGCAAAATTTTAAGTTCAGCACTGTATTTATTTAATAAAATAGATACTGTACTATAACAGGAAACAATGAAATAACAAGAATAAAATATAATAAATCAAAATAATAAATGATACTATGAACTACATTAATACATACAGAAAAACTTGCAGAAAATTTAATGTTCAGAAGTGAGTGTTTCAATTTTTTAATCTTGGTAAATTGTTCATATAGAAAAATATTGAGTTAGAACCATGATTTATCAACTAATAGCAGGTCAAAACAAAAGAAAATTAACATTATTGATTTGTAGCTAGTTCTGTAAAATGAGCAGTCAAAATATGTGGAAAAGGTAATTATAATCTAATTATATTTTTATCAGTAATTTATTTAATAGATTTCTATATTTCTTATACTTTTGGCAAACCATGGATTTTCTTCTATATTACTAGTATTAATGTAATATTGTCCTATTTCTGTATTTTATTTTTCTACTTTTTTATTGATTATTTTAGTTGCTATTTATTAATTTCCAACATTTTGTTTTTTTTATATGTAGATCATTCTCAGATATTATTTAAGGTATATTTTAAAGAAAATAAAACAATGAGAATATCAAAATTAAAATTTTCATCAACAGTGTCATTAACATCATTATTTATATTTACATTTTCTCTATTATTATAAATATATAATTTTGCATTATTATTATTGACATCATTTTTATTTTGACATCATTTTTACATTGAATATTTATATATACTTTATCTGTCACACTTTCAAATAAAGTTAGCAAAAGCTGCTTTATATAAAAGAAAATTCTAGCTTATTCTGATTTGTAATCAAAGTTTGAAATTCAAAAGTTGGTTTTTATATATCATCTAATATCATATGTCATTGGAACCTAAGTAGAGGATGCTTCAAATTATATATTAATATATCCTTCTTCCACACTTTTCTTTTCAAAGCTTGTTTTATTATATAAATTATTTATTTATTGAGATATGTATACACTCCTTGTACACATTATTTATAAGTGCTCTTTTGGAAACTATAGAGAAAACCGAAAACTACAAAATTCAATCAATTTATACTGACTATATTATGTTTAAGTGCTTTGATTATGTTAAAAGATAAATTTATCATTCTTAATAAGATTCTTACACAATTTTTTTTCTTATTTATGCATGTTTATCAATGCCTAAGCAGCTGAAATAATAGAATTTTATGTTTTTAGATTGAATATGTTTTAATGTTTTTTTAATTATTTGTTTTCTCAATTTCTTATCAGTGTTTAAAACAATATTTATTAAATATTGAGCAGATAAATGTTCATCTTATTGCCATTTACCAGACTTTTATGTATTCTAATATAAAAATTGTATTTATATATTTTTATAATGTAGTGAATCATTGATATGGAACCTATGCTTTACTTGAAAATAAATTCTATTTTTAATATGTATGTATATTACTTCACAAACATTTTATTATGCATGCACCAAGTTTTAAACAAATTTGTATACTGTGTGTATACATATTTTAATGAAATCTAAACTTCAAATATTTTTTTCTTAAATTAATTTTAAAAAGTTGATGATACCAACTGTTTGCCAATCAGATTTGTAAGTTTTCTGAGTTATTGACAGGTTGCTATTTTGAATTATATCTTTTATTATCTTTTTCTATTTCTATGCAAATTTGAGTATTAAAATGTATTATTAATCTCACAGATATTTTCTAAACTCCCCCTGGATTTCTCCAGAAAAAAGAATAAATGCCATGCAAGATTAAAAAATAGATTATTATTTATTTTGACTTTATGCTTCTTGATTGTAGTAATATTAATTAAAAATTATATATATATATTGTAAGGATTTTATTATTTATGGAGTAGTTATGTACATCCAACTTGTGAAATTTTATGATGCTATAAATTGTTAAATATATTTTATTAGTGAGAGGGGAAGTAAAATAAGGTAAATTACCATCACTAATGATCATAATAAGTACTATTTATAACTAAATAATTTTGTTGACTAAATAAAAAAAAATTGTATATATATAATGATATTGAAAATGTTCTCTATAGTTTATTTTAAATCCTCAGAGAAGCCAGTTTCAGTAATTGTAAACTATAAAATAATGAGATTTACTAGACTGCTGTCTAAGCTGATTTTTCATCAACAATGTCACATATTTAATACATTACATCTAAATCAAAAGCTGTTAGAACTATATACACTGTGTACATATATAAAAATACTAAAAACATATGTTATTAATTGTAATAATAATAAAACTATTAAGAGTGTTAACAATTAATATTTAATCATTTTATTTATTATTTCTGTAATCATACATTTCATATTTGTTCATGTATATATTTGCTTGTTGTGATTAATATTAATAGAGGGGTTGCAGAATCAGTAAAACTGGAAAACTGATTTTTAAGCATCTCCATTACCTTTGGATGACCTTTATTGCTCAGTTGAAGGTGTATGTAATCCAGCTGAAATGATAAAATAATCTAATATCAGCAAGTATAAATGTACATGTCAATATATCTAATATATATGTAGACATTTTTTACCTGTGAAAATCTTCAATTTAATATATATATATATGAAATTTTGATTTATGTGTTTAAAACATGGCAGTACTAATGAAAAGGAATGCTTAAAATCTAATCTACTGGATCTTAGTTTTTCAAAGTTATGCTATTTCAGAAGTTTAATTTATAGATTGCATTAAAGTACAAAAAATGTTGGCCAATGTTATGTTTTAGTACTTTCATAATATTTTGAAACTATAACACATACTATATAATTATATGTGATAAAATGTACTGGTATATAAATATATATTCATGTTTATATATTATTTATTGTTTAAATACTCTTAGATGTTATTAAAAAAGTAAACAAAATTATTCCATTATCATAAGACTAAAGCCTGCAAATACCCATGTTACTACAATAGTCATCTATGTTTATGTTGTTTGATAATAATTTGAAATCAATTTTATTAACTTTAAATTAAATAAAATTTTCAAATAGTGAAATTAGATTTAAAATTATAATTTTTTATCAAGTAACTTATATCAATACTATTCAACTCTGAAGAATTTTATTATTTTTAAATTACAAAAATCAGAGACAGAAATAAACATCAACCCCTCCCCCCATCAAATTTCAATGTAATAAATAGTAACCTAATAGTTATTGCTCAGCAGGTTGTGTGACATTTGTGCAGTAAAGTGAACTTACATTATGCTACTTCTGTACTAAAATGTACTGGGTATTTACATTGGGATTTTCTGTTTCATAATAGAAAATCCAACAGTATAGGAAAAATAAATATTAAGTACAATGAAAAATCAATTTTCAATATTTGTAAGAGAGAAGTTTTACAAAATTCTTTTTTTTTTTGTATATATAATGAACATTGTAAAACAATGTTGTACTATAAATTTTAAACTTGATTAAACATTTAAATCCTGTAACTTGTAGTTGTTTAGCTTTCTCTTCCTCTTCATTAAATACCAAACAATGGTACATAGGATGGATATTGAAGATAAAATATTATTAAAAATTCCAATTCTTTTATGTTTGTTTATTCAGTGTGATCTTACATCAGGGTTAAAAATTTCCTGGAAAGTAATGGAAATTGAGATTTCTATTTTAGTTCTTTTGAGATTGTTTTTACTATCTCCAAATTTTAAATTTTATACAAAATTTATTGCACTAGCCACACTTTCCTATAAATGTATAGCAAAAAAGATTTTCAAGTTAGAGTCACTCTCCAAAACAGGGCCTTAATAAGACTTAAACTTTTATGAAGAACATTGGCTAATATATGTTATTATGTTTATAGTGATTATATTTACAATAACCAGAGTAAATGTAAATCTTTTATTTAGTTTAAATAGTTTCTGATACTTTTATGTATTCTTTAATAATCTCAAGCTATTAGAACAAAATATCCTATATTATTGCTGAAATGTCCCATGCCAAAAATACTCAAAACTTAAAATATGATATTGCATATTTAGTATATTATTTGCAAAGTTATTAAAAGAACTAAACATTAAATCTGTCTTGTAAATTTAAACATAGAACAATTCAAATAATGTTGCAATATAATATCTTTGCTAATTTGATATTCATTTTTGAAGTTATCATTGTTCTAATCTAAGATCCATATAAGATCTTAACAACAATTGAAAGTGGATTCATTTATATTCATATTACGTTATTTGTTTTAGTAATAAAAGAACATTGTATCAATATAACCAATACCCAGAAGTTTATTGCTCCAAATGTTAGATAATGAATGTCATTATTCTGGAGCAAAAATATCTTACAACTAACCAAGATGATCAATTATCATAACATCTATTTTGATTATCCCAATTTAATTACATGAAAAATTGGAATTAACATACAGAATGTTCATATTTTTATTTGTTTAAATTTTGCATGATAATCACCAATAGTCACAACCAAATGACTTTAAAATATTGTTACTACTCTCTGTTAATGGAAGAGGGATAATGCAGGTTAGAAAACAATAATTTAATTTTATTGCTCTTTAGCAATATGCAAAGTACTCAATAATAGTATCCTCTACTATGTAGTGCAATGATAAAATAATCCAATTGTAAAAGATTTCTGGATTGAAACTTTCTACCTAATCATTTCTGGTTCTTGAAAATAATATCCTCCTGAGCGTAATCATTTCATTATTATTATCTGCATTATTAATAGTTACAACAAAAAATTGTATTTTGAACTAAAATTATTTTTACTAAATTATCATTGTCATTAGCATTCAATCATAAGGAAGGAAGCCTATTCTAACTCCATAAAATTAAAAAAAATTAGAAAGTCAAACAATATAAAAAATTAAAGACGAATTTTGTAATGATTATATAAATCAAGCAAGATCCAAACATATGTTCACATATATTATATGCTGATTTTTTAGTATAGTTTTTGATATCTTGTTGATATTGTCTTTTAACTTCTACAAAAACTTTAGTAAGGCTTTAATACTTTGTTTAATTGTAGCTCTTTATTATATTATCAGTAATATTTTATAATGAATGTCATTAATATTGTGCTTGATATTATCTTTAAGATATCTCTTAATGTAAATTAGTCTGTTACTTTTTTAGCCTTGGTCAAATCATAATAAAGTGTTTTTGAGGAAACTTTGTTGTAATTCATTCATTTTAACATCCAATCCAATAAAAGAAATATGTTTTTGTTTTTTTTTCTTATGTCAAAGCGTTGACCGGGAAGCGAATCCGGGCCAGCTGCTTGGAAGGCAACTATGCTAACCGCTAGGCTACCAACGCTTGACTAAAAGAAATATATATGTTATTACAAAAGTATCTAAAATAATTGATTTAAAAATAAACTATTTTAAAAAAAAGTTTCTGTATTTAACAAACTTTTTCTTCTTTTAATTGAAAAAATATATAATAAAATTTTATATTAGCATTTAACTACTTATTAAGCAACCAGATTGTTCAAATCACTGTAAATGACATTTTAATTAGACTTTTTAGAAAGACATTCTTTGTTTTAAATCTTAACTATGTGTATAGCAAGTTGACCTACAAAAGATAGATTTGGGGTAATTAAGTAAAAAAAAAAAAAATTTAAAACCATGAAATTTATGAAATTAATATATATTTTAGAGTACGTAAAGAAAAGGATATTATGACCAAGTACTATACGTAATGTAAAGCAGGTGTATGTATATATATATATGAATCAATATTTAAAATTAAATATATAGTTTTATTAAGTTATTTCTTTTTAATGTCATTAATATTGTTTTTATGAAAAGCGGGAGTCTATTTTTCTGACTGTTTTCCCAAACCAAGTAAAGATGAACATAGATCCCAGTATATATAATTAATATATATATATATTTCTTCTAAACCAAAAATAAAATCAACTACAGATGAAATATGCCAGCTAATCTAAATCTATCTATCTATATTACTATATATTTATATGTGAAAATCAGTTTGCTTGTTTATTACTTTATAACTCAACAAATATTGCACCAATCTTGATGGATCTAGCACGATTTTTTTTCTTTTTTGTGGAATATTTTTATAATCTATAAGTTTTGCTTTATGGTGCTTAATTGTTTTCAAACTCTGGTAATTTGCAATATAAATATGCATTGAAATTGGAAATATTTTTGAATGATATCATAAAAATGCAAAAAGAGGGCTGCACTGATTAAAAAATTGAGAAAAAATTGATAAATGAAGCAAAGAAAAGAAAGGGATTGATAAAGAAGTTAACAGCGTTTTCATATAATAAATATGATCTAGCTAGAATTATATGGAAGGGAGTTGCAGTAGTAGTGTTAACATATGGTAATGATGCATTATGTGTTAGTAAAGGGGTATTAAATTACTTAGAAAAAGTTCAAAGAGAAGTAGGAAGACATGCATTGGATGCAGATGTATGGACAGCAAGGAAAGCAATTCAAGGAGAAATGGGATTGTCAAGTTTTCATATGAGAGATGCAAAAAGTAAAATGAAAATGTTTGGTAGATTGCAGTTTATGGATAATAAAAAAGAATAGCCAAAATAGTATTTAATTGGGTTATAAATAAAGGGCAGGCAACAAGATGGGCGAGAAAGGTATTGTGGTATGCAAAAGATTTGGATAAAGAATTTATGTCAATACATTTGTACAAAAGATGGGATGATTGTATTAGGAGGATTGTTGAGTGTTATAGTGATAAGGAATGTGATAAAAGAATAGATTTATTAATAAAGAATATCAATAATTATGCACTTATAATGCTCGTTAAAGAAGTTATATATATATTATTAAATTTATTTAAAGCTTAGCGCTTTCAAAGCTCTATGGCTTCATAATCATAGCTGTGTACAGTTGATAGTGATGAGGGGGGAGTATTCAAATTTATGTTAATTAGATGTTTTAGTATTTTATTTAAAATATTGTTTGAATTAGTTTGTCCATCTTTTTGAAATGGTGAAACAGGTGTCTTTTCTATTAATTGATTGGGTGTCATTATTTATGAAATATGCTTCCTTTATTTTGCACCTATGTTTGTTACTCTCTTTGCACACTGTTCTGGGGTTGGTGGGTTCAAATCTGTGTCCAGTAGCTTTTTCATGTTTCATGAATGCTGATGTAGACTCCTTGTTGTTCAGTGCCCTTTTATACATATATATGTGCTGGGATGCTCTGTTTGTAATGGTAGTTTTTGTTTCCCCATAATATGAGGCTCTGCATCCGGCCTGAGGGCATTGTATCTGGTACATCACTTGAGATGTTAGTTTGGGATCAAGTTTATCTTTTGAATTGTTTATTTAGTTTATTGGTGTTGGCTGAAGTGCGGAAACCAATAATAAATTCTTTTGATAAATGTTTTAGTTGGATGTTTGGCAATGTTGGGTATGTATGGTATAGTTATTTGTGGTTTATTATCTCTGATTCTGCCTTGCTGGTTTATTTTTGCTTGGAATTGTCCTATTCTTTTAGTTATGTGTCTATATTTGTAGCCAACAGATATTAGTTTTCTAATGTATTTTAATATGTTATCTCTTTTGTCTGAATTACATTTACATAAGTAATCATTTCTATGTAGAAACAAATTCAGTCCAGCATATTTATGTGAGTTGGGAACTATTGCACTCTGATGCATGTATCCTCTAATGGCTAGGAGTTTGATGGTCACACAGTACATTAATTGTTTATCCTCTCTTTGTATGTCTAGGTCCAGATATTTTAGATGGTGTTGATCATTTTCCCAATAAAGAATATGGAGTTAGAGAGATGGAGAACTAGTATGGAGAGTAAAAAGAGTTTAAATATATATAGAAATAAACAGAATATTAGGTGTGAGTTAATATATGATAATAGTAAGGAAAGTAGTTTATTGTTTAAGGCTCGAATGGGAGCTTTAGCAACAAGAGAATATACATGTAAATGGAAAAATAGGGGTGATTTAGTCTATAAATTATGTAAGGAAGGAATAGAAAATGTTAGGCATCTGTTAATTGAATGTAAATGCTTGAAAACAGAAAGGGTACATATAATGAAGTTATGGAAAAATAAATATGAAAAAAGTGATTATACAGAAAGCGGATTATTGTTTTTTATGCTGGGTTTGGGAAAAGATAAGGGGGATTTAGATATAAAGGCCATAGAGTTGACAAAGATTATGTTGTGGAAATGGGATGGAGCAGAATATGGGAAAACTTAGACTGGGAAATGGAAAATAAAGTGGCTAACAGGTTTCTCTGAGCATAATGCTGAGAGATTCTTGACTTCGTTTAAGGAGAAGCTACAATACATCACATCACAACATTAAAAAACTTTAAAGTATAATTTTTGGTAAAGTGCGGTAAAATTTGATTTCATAAATATATTTTTAATTAATTAAATTTCGTTTGCACTACATATTTAATATCTCATTTCAATAATTGACAACAGTTATACTAACAAAATTGATAAACTTTTAGGCATTCAGTTTAAATATATTTAATATATGAACAAGTAAATTTTAAAATGGAGCAGATTCAACAAGAGAAATTATATAATAAAAATTGTAATTTTGGTCAAACTTGTTTTTATTATTAAATACATGGTACATTTCATAAAGAAAGTTTTTGGTAAATCTAGATAAAATTTAATTTCATAAATATATATATTTTTAATTAATTAAATTGTGTTTATACCATGTATTTAATTATTCATTAAAATTATTTTCTTTGCAGCAATAATGCTTTTCTTGTGATTATTTTTAATGTTTTTATAATGGCAAACAAGCTTTCACATTTATATAGTAATATAAATATAGATTAATTAATTTGCATTCATATCATGTATTTAATTTCTTATTTTATTAAGGAAAATTGTGATCTATTTTACTAATGAAATTGTAAACTTTTAGGATGCTAGTGTAAATGTATTCAACTCATGAGAAAGTAGATTTTGACTTATGATCAGTTATAGTAGTGAATTTGATCAATTGTCATGATTATCCTTTAAATATATTCTCACATGATATATGTGTTAAAATGTCTTGGAATTTTTGTTCAAGCTCCACTTAGTGATAAATTAAATATGTGGTATCATAAAGAATATTTCTCTTTAAAAATATTAAAATATCATTTATTTTAATAATATTTTAAAACAATTTTGCCTTCATATAAACATTTGAATTGAACATTATATAAATGTAATCTGCTAACATTGTTTTACTTATGCAGTACTAAAAATGGTATGAGTAAGAAAGATCAAACTTGCACATTATTTATACAGAGAAATGTTAAAATTGTCTTAAAAAATAATAATAATAATAATAATGTATGAAACATTATACAATAACATTTTAAAACAACTTTGCCTTCAAATGAACATTTAAATTGAATAAATATAAATATGTAATCTCTTGACATTGTTTTACTTATAAAGTATCAAAAACGGCATGAACAAGAAAATCAATCTTGCACATTAATCATTCATGACATAAATAATGAAATTAGTGTTAGGTCTAGAAACTGATGTGGAACAGTGATGGCCTGCGGAGATTCAATGTCAAATAGCATTCAAGTGACAGTGTGTTTTATATCTATGATGAAGCAATCTTTCAAGCTTAAATTTTGTTTTAAATTGGTAAAAAGCTACTACTGAAATATTTGGTAATTATTCAAATAGTGTATGGTAGTGAAGCTGTTATGAAACATAAATAAACCTATTATGAGATCCAAAATTGTTTTAAGGGATTTGCAGGATTTTGTGATGTCAGAGAGAGCATAGAAAATAATCCAGACAAAATGTCTTAGAATTTTTGTTGTAAATAGCTTAAGTATGTTATTACACAACATGTGCATTAATTCAGAGATGACATTTCTGGAATACATAAATATAGAAGCCACAAGAACAACTACATATTTTATTATATTCTTTATTCTACTAATTTGAGTAAAGCTGCAGGCACAGCTAGTAAATATATATATGTGTAAAAAATCTATTTATTTTACTTGCAAAATTTGCTTTTTCGATTCTTGTCATTATTTTCAACCATTGTTGATCCACAGCAGGAAGAAGGTCTTTTAAATTAGATCCAGTTTTCTTGATCTCTAGTCTCTCTTCTCATCTCATGTGATCTTTTATTAGGTCTTTTACAATATTTTGGGTTCCAATTTTCTGTCCATCTATTATTTCATATAGCAGTATATCTATCCAAACTCTCTTTCAATTATTTAAATCTTTCAATGATGTCAGTGATTCGTATACTTTATTTTTGATTACTTCTTGTATTCCTAATGTATATCTCCTCATAGTTAATTGAATGATCTTGAATCTCTGTATTTCTCTCCTGCTAAGTGTCCAAAATTCAAACCTGTAAGTAAGAACTAGGAAAACACATGATTTGAAAATATTCTTTTTCAAATATGTAAGAACGTTTCCCATTAATTTTAAATTATTTCAGTCAAAAGCACTCATTTAAGTTAATATTATGATTAATTTCATTCAATATGTTTTTACCTGTATTAATAATCTAGCGAAATGTATTTGTAGTTATTAACTCCTAATTCATGATTATCATTCTTTATTTTCTCCTTCTGAAAAATTCATTGAACATTACTTTTTTTTTACATTTATCTTTAATCCTATTTTTATCTGATAACTTTTGCAATATTTCCTGAAGTTCTGAAGCACTACTTGCAAAAACAACCACATTGTTGCAATATCAAAATAACTTAAATAATTACTAGTTACTTTTTTTTAAGTGTCATAGCATCGGCCGGGACGCGAACCCACAACCCAGGCAACTGCCTGCAAGTGCAAGGCAGTCGCGCTGACCTCTCGACCACCAATGCAAGACTACTAGTTACTTTTATACTAGTAGTTTCCCATTTTAATCCACAAAATGCTTCTTGTAAATCTGTGTAAAAAAATTGCCAAAATATGGATTAATGCTGTTATATATTCTTTTCAGTGTTAATTTTCTTAGTATCACTATGTAATCTAATCATTGCTGTTGCATTTTAATAGATATCCTCCAGTGTATGCCAATATCCATGACTATATCTTGATGATATAATGCTTTAATCACTGTAGTAATACTTATAGAATTAAATGCCTTTTTATAATCCATGAATCCAAAGCTTAATGGCTATTCATATTCATATTCTTTTCTTTATCTAAACTCCAATTTTATTGTACATAAATTGTAATTATTTTATAGAAATGATAGAAGACTAATAGGTCTATAATTTCTAATATCTTCGTTCTCATTTTTCTTAAATATCAATATTATCATTATATTCTTCCAATTATCTGATCCATTTTTCTCTTTTGGACATTTGGTACATAATTTTGCTAACAATTTTTCTACCGCTTTATCTGCTTTTTTTAGATATATTAATTATAATTCAATCATTTTTTGGAACTTTTCCCTTCTTCATAAATTTAATTTTATATCTCAATTCGTCATTTAAAATGTTGGGCAATTCAGAAGATGTGGTAATTGTAGAGGCTATTTTGTTTTCTTGTTTTTTATTGCTATATAATTATTTATAGAATTCTTCCATACATTTTATGATGTCAATCCTCTTTTTAGTAGTAGTTCCATCTTTTTTTCTTATTGCAGAAATAATTTTACAACCAATATCAAGATATTGTATCACACATTTGTAACTCTTATTCTCTTCTAAAGCTTTCCTTGCTAATTCACAACTATATTTCTTATAGTGTTATTAACTCTTTTTCATATCATTTTACAAAACTTGATATAGTCTCAGTAGAAAATTTACTGTTAAATTGCTGTTTTTATGTATCAGGTACCTTTTTTTGTACTTCTTAATAATGTATCAATTATGTTCTTCTTGATTCCAAGTTCTAAGATGTATTATGTTGGACTATTTCTATCATTTATGAGTGAATATTGAATGTATAGAAAATTTTAAACTTTTCAAATACAAACAACTTGTTAGTAATAACACACAAATAGACAATACAGGTTACACAACGTTTCAAGTAGTATTATTCTCCACTCTTCTTCAGGTGTTGCTGACCTATATGCACAATGACAATATTCGCTTAGAAGTTGATTTCGCACCTTTAGATTATTGTATATCGAATTTAAGGCAAACGCTCTACCAACTGAGCTATTCTGTCAAAGCAACATATAGTAGAAATTTAATATATTTATATATGAGGGTTGGTTCAAATCCTCCTGAGTCTTTCCTTTTTTTTTTTAACAAGTCTAATTATTTTTATTTTTTCCTAAGAGCAAGATTAATTAGAGGCTTCCATACATTGTGTATTGCCACACTGGGTTGACTTATAGGATTATTTACCATTGTCATATGAGCAGTTTACTTGAATTTTTTAATGCATTTTTTCCTCTTTATCCAATATCTTTGTATTTTCCCATTTAAGCATGTGGTCATTAGTACATACATGATCTGCTATGGTAGACACATCTGTTTTTGCTCTTTTAACCATTAGTTTGTGTTTCTTCAATTGTTGTTCAACAGAGTGACAGGTCTCACCAATGTATTTCCTTCCACATTCACATGGTATATCATAGATGCAGTTTTTGTTCTTCAGCATTTCCAGTTTAGGCTTAGTAAAAGTAAGCATTCCTCGAAGTGTGGTATGGCTTTGGAAAGCAGTTCTAATATTATATTGACTGCAGATTCTCTTTAGTTTGTCCGCCATTCCTGGTATGTATGGATACACTACCATACCAATAACTGTTTTCTCTTTTGGTGTCTCTTTGTGTTGTCTGTTGAAGGTTTTTCTGATGACTGCTGATGGATAACCATTCTTCATAAGCATTTGCTCTATGTGAATCTTTTCTTTTTCAAAATCACTGATTTCTGAACAAACCTCCTTTGCCCTTTTCCATAGTGATAGTACAATTTCTTGTTTAGTGCTTCTTGTATGATTGGATGTATACGCCAAGTATTTGCCAGTGTGTGTTGGTTTTCTATACACTGTTGTTTTTACTTTGCCCTGAGGGAGTCTTGTCATAAGAACATCCAAGAATGCCAATTTTTGTTCTTGTTCTGATTCCATCATAAAATTAATTGTAGGAGATATGTTGTTAATGTGCATCCAGAAAGACTGTAATTTTACCTTGCCATGTGGCCATACCACAAATGTATCATCAACATATCGAAGCCACACTTTAGGTGACATGGAGTAGTATTTATGGCCATGGTTTTAAGTTCTTCCATGTAAATGTTGCTGAGCAAGGGTAACAATGATGATCCCATGGCCATCCCTTGATTTTGTTGGAAGAATTCTGAATTATATTGAAAGTATGTTGTTGTTACACAGTATGTTAATAATTCCATTATACTATCAATACGTAGAGCTGTTCTACTTTGTAGACTATTATCATCATATAACCTTCTCCTTACAATAGACAATGCTACATCACATGGTACATTTGTAAACAGACTTTCCACATCAAAGCTACCAATATGTCAGTTCAGTCCATTTTCATGTTCCTGACTAATTCTACAAAGTGCTTAGAATCCCTGATGAAAGATGGTGTCCTATATGTCAATGGACTAAGAACTTCAAGAAGAAATCTTGACAAATTTTGACAGGGTGAATTTCTAGAACTAACAATAGGTCTTAATGGAACATTGTCTTTATGGATTTTAGGCAGTCCATACAGGTAAGGAATCTTGCTGAAATATGAAGTTAAATTTTCTTTTTTCTGAATCACTGAAATACCTGTGATGCTTTGAAGTAATGCTTGTAGTTTTACCTCTGTATTTGGACTTGGATTTTTTGCTACTTTTTTGTATTGGCCTGCTGTGAGATGTTCTTGTATTTTGTTATCCTAACCAGTTTTATCCATTACAACTGTAATGTTACCTTTGTCAGCAGGAAGAATGATTATAGATGTATCCTGTTTGAGAGATTAATAGCTTTCCTCTCATCACATGAAATGTTTGACTTCTGCTTGTGCACTTGATGTCTTTCAAGTGTCCTTTTTGTTCTCCAGTGTAACTCTGCCACTTCCTCTAGAGTCAAATTTTGGGTCACCTCATCAGTGGTGGCCATTATATCCAATAGTGGGACTGTAGATGGGGTAATGGTGAAATTCAAACCTTTTTCAAGAACTGATAATTCACAATCAGTAAGTTGTTTAGAACTAAGATTTTTCACTGATGTTGAGGATAGACTAGTTGCAGTATTACTTTTGACTTGCCCGTGTAGATTTACAAGCTTCTTCTTCTGAAGTTCTTTTATGCTTCCATGTAACTTACAATATGATCTGTTCACTGTGTGACAAATTCTTGAGAAATCTTCATCTGTAACTTTGTTTTGTAGGAACGATTCCACATTTCTAATAGATTGCAACATTTGATACTTGGTAAACCGCTGAACTGTTATACTTTCTCTCAATAAAGCCTCATTTGCTGAATTTTTTATGTAATATATAGATTTAACAGTAGGCCAATAACTATTAATTCCAGTAATCTCTCTGCCAAATGATACTCTATGATGAACTATCATCAATATTCCTGCTGCCAATATACATATTAATAATAAGACCTTATACAATATAAATATTAATAATATGACATTATAAAAACAAATAAACAAAATAAATGGAAAGAAAAGTAAAATAAAATACAATATAGAAAAGAGCTATAGACTTTCCTAAAGATTTTTTAGAAGAGAAAAGAGGAAACCCATTTTGTTTTAATTATTAGGTGTATGTTTTACATACATACACACAAACACACACAAAATATAAATTTTAATATTATTAGTTTGATGTTTTTTTAATTATGTTTTTATTTTTAAAAAAATGGTGTTAAACTTTAAAAAAATTACTTTATCAATATTATGTAAGTAAATATTGAACTTCCCATCTTTTGTACTAACATATCCATTTTGTGTACTATTGGAAATGGCATGTGTTTACATATGTTATATATATATATATATATATATGTGTGTGTGTGTGGGTGGGTGTGTGTGTGTATTAATTAACTAGTGTATTTGATAAATATCTATATCCAATTAAATCTACCAAATTTATCCCACCTCTGAAGTATGTTACATATCCTGAACAACATCTTGTAATAAATTTCCTAAAATATTTTTTTTCACTATGCATCTATGTTTATATAACAAATCTATGTTCATCAGGTGAGCTAGAGATTTAAAATATCAAAACATCCTCACAGAACTTATTGATCAAAATTTTCTATCTTTATACTGTGTATGTCGTAATTAATTAGAGGTTTGGTTATGAAGCTTGAATGTTTTTAATATCAGTCATACACATATAGAGTATTTTATTCCTCAATTTTTTAATGTCCATGTTTCATTATAGGTTTGGATTATATATTCTGACCTACCTGTTGCACCCTCACTTCTGGGCAATATAATATTAAGTAAAATGGGTCTAGCTCAGTTGACGATATGCTCGGTTAGATGCAAATAATTGATAAATAAAATATTCAGCATTAAGATTAATTATTCTACTAGCTCAAATTAATAAAATAATAATACTGGTTCAGTTTATACAATAAATAAATAATATTTATTTAAATCATGAGACTTGGAAGTGAGATATGAGTGGCAAGAAAGAATACATTGAGCCAATATCCCAGAGGATACTACCTCAATGGCATAAGAATGCTATCCTCCCTATTACTATCCCAAGTAATAATAATATATAGTATTCTTATGACTTTAGTAATAATCAATCATTAAGATTACACTAATAAATAAATCTTAATTCTTTTATTTAAACTAATTTAGCTAAAATAAATCTCAGGTTTTTAAACTAATTTAAGTCAATTAAAATTACTGTAGTCAAGCATGATAAGGGATTTAATATCATACTCAACCACACCTAACTAGTAATAATAATAATAAATAATAATAATATTCTTCATTGTATGATCTAATTTCTACATAACTTTTCATCCACTATAATTCTTATTTGCTATAATCATAATAAGGGAATAATATAATATAATCTTTTATCTTTCATATAATAACATAATAAATACGTGGTAGTATTTTATAATCTGAAAAATATATGTGTGGCAATGGATAGCATTATAATTTGATGTACTATTATAATAATTAACTTATGACCATAAAGATAATGTAAAATGTAATTTCTTAAAAAATAAATTTCAAGAAAATATTAGAATTCTTAAATAATACTTTATTTATTTCTGTGCAAATGTTATGTTTGGTTCAAATCTTCTGTGTTTAACATGTATTGTAATGTGGGAGAGAAAAACAATCTTAATACACAATTTTTGAAAAATAAATTTAACAGAATTTTTATTATAACAAATAAAATAAACAATAATTTATTTACAATATTTACAATTTGTATAATAAGTCTTGCACCATTATACATCTATTACTCATCGTAACTACTAATACAATAAAACATAAAATTAAGTCTTCACTCCGACTTAAAGAAAAAAAATATAATACAATTTTTCTATTTCCTTCTTTGTTAAATTTTATAATAAAAATATAATCACTTTACATTAATTTTAAAATATTATCTCTTTACCAAATATATTTATAATATGCTTTCTTCAAACATACATTGAAGCATAAAGTGGAAAACACAAAAAATAACAATATCGAATATGGATCTTATCACTAAATAATTTCTCATTTTGCAATGTTATTAATATTATACACAAAAATATCCAATGTTGATTTATTAATACAATACATAGACATCATTACTAATCATATTACTATTATTATTATACCCAATATCTCCTACTTAATATTATTTTAATATGAAATAGTTGCAATTATTGATGTATTTCTTAATTATTAAAATAAATACAAAATTGTACCTATGCTTATCTTGTACTGTTTTGTTTTACTACATTATCTATCTTGAAAAATATGCAATACTTATAAAATAAAATAAAAATATTTGAAGTTATTTAAAATTTCAGAGCAACTTCGCTTCATTTATTTTATTCATGAAATTTATTTTATTTCCAAAATAAATATAGAACATATTCTATGATTCTTTATCATTTAGTTCCGTTTGATTTCTAATTCCACTTTGCATTAACTCTATTCCTCTTTATAAGTAAATGAACCTATCTTATTCATCTAATAATAGTCCTTAAATTCTAAATTATTTATCATTTTCTTTTTAAAATACGATACTGTGCGATGTAATTACTTTGGAAAATCGAGATAGCGAATAGATGTGTAGGCATAGGGAAGAAACTAGAGTCTTACTCAATAATACATATTAGATAAAACATCATGGCACAGTGCAACAATAAAATAGAGGCATGACCTATTTGTCTAATGACCTCCACTACCAACAATGATGTTAAAGCTATTATTTCAGCTTTCTAGAACATCAATATTCAATACAAGATAAACACTGCCCACAAATAAAATATACCAGCTACAGAACTTTGTTAACTGTACCTGTATACTTAATAAGATTACAAAATTTTATTCCTATTCCCATAATAAATCCTACATTAGTAACATCTCATTGGTTTCATGTTTTTAAACTTACTACCAAGTCACTATCTTATGAAATTTCCTATAGATTTATCAAATCTATACTGACAAATGAGACTAACTAATAGTCAAAATAACAAATAAAATTCCATCGTAATTATAATGATCTCAACTAATCTACAAGAAAAAGGTTACTTTACTTTCCTATCCAATATTCTAGAGCAAAATACAAAATAATCATTTATCCATACTTTAAATATTTCAAATATTAAAGTCCTTTGTAAAAGAATCATATAATTATTCATCATCATGTTACATTATACTAGTAATATGAAATTAAAGTATACATATTCTTAGAATAAATAAATTCTAATCTTATATTTTTAATGTGTTGTATAAATGCGTTCACATATAACCAAACATTCATCCTTCAACATTATATAATTCATTAATAATCTGCAAAAGAAAAATACATCATAAAATATCAATATCTACAACTATTACCTAAGTGATATCAACTTGTTAATCACATATGATGTCTTCTTGTCCATCAATTAAAATAAACATTGCATAATATAATATACATTCATACTATCACACTTAGAAATATTAACTTATTTAAATTATCAAACTATTTATTATAAACTATAATATCATTAGTAACTAAATTAATATTTATTTACCTATTCTACTAATTAAATAATATTACACATAAAACTAAAGTTAATAAAAAATAATCACGACAATAATTACATATAGATGAATGTTCTTTACAAAATAAAATGTTTTTATTTTCTTTGAGCTTTTTTTTTTTTTAAATTTCTCTTGAAGAGCAATTAAAACCACCAACCTTGGTTGCTAAGTTCTCTTGTTCTAGAGCTTGATGACAAAACAACAAAACAAAACTTCCCCAAAATTGGCACATGCCCAGTACTCCTTCCAACATGACTGAAGTTTTTAAAATAAATGATAAATATATATATAAATGATGTCTAGAAAATCTAGGAAAATTTACAAAAATAATCATTGATCTGTTCTGGAAAAGTTTATAGAATAATAATAGTTCATAGTTTCTATTATCCAAAACAATGATTATTAAAATAATAAATAAACTATAATGTTAAAAAATAATACTTTGAAGTTTTTTTCTTTAGGATCCTGTATAGGCTTGGTAATGCATTACACACAGTGACTTGACTTCGGATATCCGGATTAGACTTTTGTACAATTTTTAAAATATTTCCATGAATTTATTAATTACTTATTTATAATTCCTTCATCTATAGGTTTTGTCAGGATATCTATCATTTTTTTACCCAAGTATGGTTATTTCCATTATTATTCAAATTATCGGGGTTTTTTTTTAATAAATTATTGCATTGCATATGATCTTATTAAATTTCCGATTCATTACATACGCTTTAAAATACTTTCATTCAGCTATTATTTATGACAGTTTTTCTTTAAATTATGCATAATGTTTTTCTTCAAAAAGATAAAACATTTCACTTCCATAGCTTTATTTTTCACATAAAATTTATTATGAGTTTGTCGTATTACTTATCAATTTTGAATACAACTATCTCACTACTAGAAAATGTGTTATAAATTTAAATTTCGAAGTATCTTTCCTGTTAAGTTTTCCATATAATATCCAATATAAATCCTTATTTAATAAAATAGTTCTCCTTGTTAAAACCATCAATACTATATTAATAATTAGGAATTTTACCTTTGAAATCTTTTTAAATAAGTATGTATTACTCATTGGTATTTTCATATTTTTAATGTGAAATTGAATTAAGCTTCGATGAAAATTCTGGCAAGGGAATTTAGCTTTTAACAATGCATACTTTAGGTAAAACTTATTATAATTTATTTATAATACACTCTCTTTAAATACTTAAAATTGGTATCCTTATCAGTCACAAATAAATTATGAGAGAGCACTAAATTGGCAAAAAAAAATTTTTTTAAAAGAAGTCTAAAATTTTAGAAATTACTAACACCAACCTAGAACTAATCATGCAGCAGTATTTATACCCAATGAACTACATCATCTTATTGGTGGATTTTGATTTTCATCTGATACTTAATTTGCATATGACTTTGATATTGCACAATTAATTTTAAAAAATAAATTATGATTCATTTTTATTTAAAATATTACTTAAGATATTAATTTTAAATCAGTTTTATACTTTATTCAAAATTAACTAAACATTTTAAAATGACTTTTAAAAACAATATTTTATCAATTTATCCCACCTTTTATTTTTAATATATCTATTTTATTTAAAACAAAATATTTAATTTTAACTAACTACATCCATTTTATTATAATTTTAAACATTTTACGACCACTAATTTTAATAGTTTTCTTTTGTGATAGATAAATAAATATATTCAATTCTATAGTATAATTTTTTTAAAGTAATTTTGAAACATTTTTAACACAACTATTAGTAAGCATGTGTGCATGACTGTATTATACAGGTCACATGACTTATAACTGAGACAGACTGTATCAAACTTCTGTCTGAAAAAATTAAATGTTAATTGCAATGATTTTTATATTAAATAAATAATATAATAATAAAATTTGGAATAATAATCTTGAAAACATAGAATTAATTATAAATTTTCCTACCACAAAGATTACTTTTAAAACATATAATATTAAATATAATTATTAGATATAATTTATACTTTAAAATGTAGTATTTATTTAATTACAAGTTTTAACTATTAAAATTCAATTTTTAAAATATATTTTAAACATTTATGGCTACATTATTTATTATGGCCACCTTTCCCAACCATAAGCAATTAATACTTTTAGCTTTATTTAACTGTTTTAATGTTATTTAGCATAATTTTAAGCATTAACTATTTTTGGCTTGCTTTAAATTGAACTTTTAAAAGATTATCAATATAATGTAATTATTGTACAAAGAGAACATATCCTAAATTTAAATTTTTTTTTAGTAAATTGCTATAATGAATAAATTCTGTCCTATAGAAAAGGGTACAATATATATTAAAATACCTGGTGATTTGTTAGTGTGCTTTATAAATATCTGTAACCAGTCAAATATTTTTGATATGTCATTCTGTCTTTAACAAATCCTGAGCAGTCGTCTTATGAAAGATGTTTTTTGATCAATCTCTCTCTCATTATATACATATAAAAAATAGGTTCATCAGATGAGATGAAAATTTAAAATATTCATGCACAAACAATAATCAGAACTTTTCATTTATTTGTCTTAATTACAACCAATTTTTATTTTGAATCTCGAATGATTTTAAATATTATTTATGCACAGTCAATATTAAAAACATTCAAAGTTCAAAATAAAACTGGTCATAATTATGCCATATACATGAAAAATGTGATAGTTATTTTTGTGTGGATATTCAAGTGTTTCAAATCTTTATGTCACATTGATGAGCCTAGTTTTGTTATGTGAAATGCATATAAATGCTTTAGACTTTTAATGTTTATATATTTGCTAAGAGAGATTAGTTTGAGTCATTTTTTTCAAGGTGACTGACTATTCAGAATGTGTAACAAGCTTTAGGGGAGTATATGGAAATATAGAGCATTTGATTTGTTATTGCATGTATAATGATAAATAAAATATAATGCATTTTAATGTATATATTTATATTTTAGATACAGTATATGTAAAGTTTATGTATAGTGTGTTCCTTTTAATGATATAAAAATTTAATAAAGTTTGGTGCATAGCTCAAATATTGAATAAATTGCGTTAAGAAGCTGCTAAACAATGGCCAATTACTATCCACCTTGATTAAGACTTTTTGCTTGTTTATAGTACCCTTTTGCTTTCGGGAAAATATATATATGAATGTATAGAGGGATACTTTTAAAATGTATTATATATATAGCATTCAATTCTCTATATTAAATTTAAGTGTAAAACGAAAGTGGATTTTATCATTGCTAAATGATTGGCTTTGACATCTGTAAGCAACTTTTCTATGCTGTATTAATAACTTTTCTATCTCTTCCCATGGGAAACAATTATAAGATTCCCTACTGCCTAAACTAACTTTCAGTTAATGAATCATTTAAATCATGCTGTTTACTTATAGTTGACAGTGATGTGATGCTAAACAAGTTAGAACTTTAAATTATATACAGACAATTTTTTTTTTCATTTCTACTTTATTAGAAATTAGAAATATTAATTGATTGTTGAAGTTTACAATCTTCTCACTTGTGGTTGTAAAGTGAACGATATTAATAACTAGTTTCTTGTTAACTCAGATAGAAGATTCTTTGATCTTATCAATTATTGTTAATTTTAAAACTTATTAGCCATCATTACTATGGCACCAATAATTTAATTAAACTAGATCATGATAATACTACGATTTAGAAGATTTGTTTTTTCAATCTATATCTAATTTTTATATATAAATATTTCAATATCAGTTAATCCTTTGTTGATGATTGATTTTTTTCTTCAAATATAATTATAAGGAAATTAAATTTGTGAATAAAATATTTTAGTAATATAAAAGTATATGGTACAAAATCATTTAGTAAAACTGAAGTGAATTATAAAAACTATAATAAAAATTATATTAGTTTGATTCTTTGAATGCAGTTTGGTACTGTTTGGAGCAGCTAAATAAAAGTAAAAATTAAATCTTGGGATTTGCCTTACATTTACTCGGATTAAAACTAATCTAATTTAATTTACTTGTAAAGATTGATGTATTAAATGTAAGATAAAAAGAATCATACTATAGTTGTATATATATATCTTCATATAATTCTATAATTAAAAATCACTTATTTTCTTTTCAAAAACTTTATTTGATATATATATATATATATCCACTTATTTCCAACGTTTCGACTATCTTTACTCTATAGTCATTTTCAAGGATCTAGAAAAAACATTACATTATAAACAAACTTCACATAATAAAAACAAAAATAATCAAAAACAATATAAAGCATATAAACCCCATAAAATTTAAAAATAAATAAAATACATTAAAATCAATTAAATTAAAAACACAAAACATACACCACATTTACTTGACTCCCTTCTCAAAAAACTTTCCCTTTTTACATTTTTTTTTTTTTTTATCCAAAAAACCAATTGTTACAATAAAAAACTTATTTCCTTTTTCTTTCTTATATACTTCAAAAATGAATTTATTTCCAAAAATAATTCTTTCTTCATGTCTTATCCAATTCTATTTAAAACAGGTTTATATCTTTTTATATATAAACTCTCTTTTACCATTCTTTCTTTATACAATCTAACCCCCTCCAACATTTTAATCTTAAAATCTGTATGTCCAATTTCCTTACTATGTATATTTACATTAGAATTCCTATCTCTCAAATGCTGTTTCAATCTTGTCTCTAATTTGTTCTTTGTTGTACCAATATATGATACATCTTTATTCTCTTTTTTACAATCCAAACATTCTATTTTATAAATACCATTCATGTTTTCAACATTCCTATTTCTTATCATATTACCTAAATTACATTTCCTTTTATATACTGATTTCAACAATAAACCACATTCCTTACCATATTTCTTATTCATATCCCTCATTATCTTTTTAATCTTAAAAAAAGTACTTTTTGACACTTTATACCCACTATACATAAATTCCTTCTTTTTTTCTTTCTTTTTTCTCAATTTCCTCTCAATTTTGTCTATATTCTTTTTTCCACATAATTTATTAATAATCTTAATTGGATAATCATTTTTTATTGCCTCATTTATATTTTTGAAAAGAAAAAAGGATTGAGTCATGATTAGAAACAGAAGTAAATGGATATATATCTTCCTTAATAAAAAAAAAAAAATACTAGTTAAATTGGTAGAATAAAAGGACTTTAGTTTAATGCATCTGTCACAATCTTTAGTTCGAATCCAGATGAAACTTGAATTTTTTTAAGTTAAATTTTGTAGAAATAATTTTTTGTTCAGATAATCAAACCTATAGCTAATACTTCTTCCATTTATTAACTGGTGAATGAATATTTGACTATTATTTGGTAGAATTTAAAGTAAGAAAGAAAATTGCAAAATTCCACACCTCCCAGCAGTTGAGCAGTTTGAATAATATTGCCTTCTTTTTTACTATTCCTTTGTGGAAGTATCTAGAAAATATTTGGTCTTTAATGGATTATTGAATAGTGTGTTAACCTTACTTTAACAAAATGCCAGAAGATAATTTTAATTGTTTATATTATCTTTACTTTTTAATTAGCAATTTTATTTTTTAATTATTGTATGTTGAAAAATTACTAAACATCACATGATCACCATCTCTATACTAGCACATAATTGTTGTAAACAAAGGCAAAACTCTCCATACAGTAGTGCCACCCTGTGCCAAACAGAGTAATCAATGGATGCCAGAAGGCTTGTGCATAAAATCCCTATCTAGTGCATACTCATCCAATATGAGATCCTAAGATCTAGGTGCAGTGCTCTCAGATCCAAGGCTCCTCACTGATGATGGTCACAAGCCAGAAACTAGTCTGGGGATATTGGATGAGTAGGCACTAGATAAGGATTTTATGCACAAGCCTTCTGGCATCCATTGATTACTCTGTTTGGCACAGGGTTGCACTACTCTATGGAGAGTTTTGCCTTTGTTTATGTTGAAAAAATTATGCTTTTATCTAATATGTGTTTATATATATATAACTCTTATCATTTTACATATGTTTATGTGTAGATATATAAATATTATTATTGCTAGTAGTATTGGTATTGCATTTTATGTAGATATTTATAATTATATAAAAAATAAAAATCTCAAAAATATGAACTAGTTTATTATAAGGAGTATAGTTTTAGCAATAAAAAGAAATGATGATACTATTACTAAAAATAGAGTTGACTAGTGTGATAAAGAATTCTAGAAAAAAATTATATAGTAAATTAAAAACAAAAAAAGTTTACAGTTATATTGTTTGAAATAACTATTTTAAATAAAGAGCTATGCAGTAATATCTATGAAGAATGGAAAAGCTTGGGAAATGAATTATTCTGAATAGTTTTAAAAAATATATAAATAAAGAAGTATAGAAATTATTTCCAAAGCTATACACCAAATGTATAAGTAAGAAAAAATACAAGATAATTGAAAAAATGCACAGTGATATTTATCATCTTTATTAAGAAATTGTTAGAAGAGAAAAATAAAGTCAACAAAAAGAATGAGCTGAAATTAAAAATGATAATAATATAACATTGTAGATCAAATCCAAGTATTAAGGGAAATTATCAAAAGCATTAATACAATATAAATTGCTTCTAAATGTATAAAATTTTTATAATAGTTTTACAGTAATTAATTTATAAATTATAGAAAAATAAATGGAGATTTGTTGTAATATCTAAATTTTTTATATAATATGTTTGTATTTGTAAATGTTTCAGTGCTTCAGGAAATTTTATAAAAACTATTATATGCTAAGAAAATATGACTAAAAATGAATGTTAAAAAAAAATTAAAGTAATAATTATTGACTTTTGAAAAAAAAAGAAAATAAAGATTGATGATAATGAATTTTAAGAAGTTAACAATTGTAAATACTTTGAATAGATTATTAATGTAGATAATAACAAAATAATTGAAATTAATTATAAAATGAAACTTTGTTGAAAAACTTGTGATAAAAATAATTTAATGTTAAAAGGAAAAACCCTATATGCTTGAAAATAAATGTGTTTAATATTGCTAATCTTATGGATTTGAAATACAAAGATTGAAGCCCATATCTTCAAATATGGATAAATTTTATATTGTAATTATTTAACAAAAAGGGATTGAATGTAAAATAATGGATTTACGAACAAACACATATCACAGAAGGATTTAAGAGACTGAAATGAAGCTGAACTTGATATGTCATTAGAATAGATGATCGCAGTTAGAAATCTGATGTGTTTAAATTGAATCCCAGAGAAGGTATAGTATAACTAGAAGAAGTTCACATACGATATGGATAATTATGCAAAGGAAATTTGCTGAGATGACATTGAGAATTTATAGATTGGAGAAACCATGAGAATTAATGATTGAAAATGTTGAGGATTATTATTAATTGAACTCATCAATTCAGATAAGAATACAGTATTTGTAGCAAAACTTTCAATTTCTATGTAATGATTTAATAACTTAACTGAAACATTTAAATATAGTATTAAAAATCGTCATTATTTAATTATTTAGTTTGTTATAGCTATCTCAAATATCAATATTATTTATTAAAAAGAGAAAGATTATCTATTTCTCTTTCTAATTACAGACTTTCTCTGCACTTGATAAATAATTACAATATTATTTATATCATACAAATTTAAAATAGAAATGCTTAATTTAAGTGAATCAACCAAATAAACAATCTTAACTATAAAATTAAAGTATTGTGTTTGTAATTCAGTTATCTTAGAATCAAATTCTTTTGTGACTACCCATTTGATTTTTTGATTTTAATATAATAGAAAAGATCCTCAATTTTTTGACTACTAGATTGAACAATATTTCAGATTTATGATTTATGGATATATAATTATAAATAAATAAGTCATGGTAGAAAGCTTTTGTGGAGAATATTGTGTTTAGAACATAATGATCAATCACATTTACAGATAAAGAGAAAAATAATATAAACTAATATTAAATTGTAAAAAAACTAGATGAATCATAGTTTTAATGTATTGTGATAGCTTGTTCACATTCATACTATATATTTAGGATTTTTATTTTATATTTATAGACTAAAAAATATTATTTTAATAGAGATAGTATTATTATGTTTTGAAGATTAAAATAATGACCATTAGTGGTATAAATACCATGTCAGATGATGATGGGCATATTATTTCTAGTTTATATATTGCTTTGTTTAAATAAAGGTTTACTTCTGTAGAAAAGTTTTAAGTAGCCAATGTTGTTTAATGCCAAGCAAATTATTGTCAAGACAAACTCTGAGCTGATCACTTTTTAGCAACATGCCATGTTCAAAAATATAACCTTGCTGAAGGCAACACTAATTTAAAAATGATAATATTATCAAATTGCATTTTCATTTTATATTGAATGAGAGTTTTTAATTTTTAAAGAAATACTGCATTGATTAAATACTTAGTAAACATTATCTATCATTCATGATTAATTTCCCTTCTGAAAGAGATCGGTTACTTATGGAAAATTTGTTTCCTGACATTTTTTAATATCTTGTTTAAATCCCATACATTGACTTTTTTACATGTATATCATCATCATCAAATCCATTGTAGTATGAAGGTCTTTACAAATTTAATTTAATTTTTTTGATCCATTACTTTTCTTCTCTACATTACAGCAGTAATTTTTTTATCTAATCATCTCATATTTAGTCTGATCTCTCACAAACTTTTGGGATTTAGTTCAAGACTTTAATTGATGATATATATCACTATTATTATTTAGAAACATAGCTATTCAGTTCCATTTCAGCCTCTTAATTATTTCAATGATTTTATGATACCTATTTATTCTCTTACTCATGATATCTTCTTATTACTTCCAAATTTCTATATGGTTTATAGCAGTAATAAAGTGGCAAACTCTAGAACCCAAAATCTACGAATTGTGACTCAACTATGTCATTTCTGGTGCATAAACTTCATTTGAATTTTTTCACAATTAATCATTTATTATTATTATTATTTACAACAGGTATTATTTTTCATGTCTCAGTATTGTTCTTCTGTTAAGCATATAAATATTAGATTTATATGTAAGAACTGGTGGAATATATTTGTTAAAATAACTTCCTTTTCAAACGCATAAGTATATTTTATTTTAATTAATTTATAACTATCATTACATTCTATCTAAGTTTAATTTGGTGATTAATTTTATTATAATTTCATCTTTCCATCCTACTAGTCTCTATAATGTTGTTATCCCATTTGTTTATTTATAAATAATGCTACGGTTTTGCACTTTAATGTGTGAACCTTTAGAGTATAATACATGTCTAATGTCAATTTGTTATTAACTGAAGAAAAATTCTTTGACTATCTTTTTGAGTTTTTAAAGGAATTGAGCAAAGAAAACTTTTAATGTTTATTCTATATACTGTTTTATTGCAGATGTTTTATTATATGATTATTAATATGGTGTTCTAGGTGGTTTAATATAATAGTAGAGATGCGACTCAAAAACTCAGTTCTCTCATAACTGGTTCTTGAATAATGTATGACCTCCCAAATAATACATTATTTTATTTGTATTTCTATTCATATCATAAATGAAAATAGTTGACATTTTCATGAACATTTATCAACTAGTGTAGTAAGTATATTAATTTTTACTTATGAGTTTAACTAAAAAAAACATGATTTTTCTTTTCAGTTGCTTGATAAGTTTTTAACTAAAACTTCACTTGAGTTTTTTTTTTTTTGAAGACAAGATAAATGTTGTTTATATATATAAAGAATCATTTTCTTTTATATTTATAATCGGTAGACAAATCTAAATTACAGGATAAAACTTAATTATGTATCCCATTTTCAAAAAACTATAAAGCTATTAGTGAAACAATAGTTTATGATTGTAGGCAAAAAGGTATTAATTCTCTGCTTGTAGAGTTAGGCTACAATTTGGTGATGAATCTTTATTTAATTATCTAAAATTATAGATTATTTTTAAACAAACAAAAATTATTTAAATGGGAAAAAAAGAGCTTTCTAATATTAAATGGAACTTTTAAGCTTTTTTGTCTAATTATTTCCATAAGCAAATATTCAGGCAGCATCAAGCAGTAGGGGAATTATACTGTTAACAAGAGTACAAATATGGGTGGTAGATTAAAAAAAAAAATATTGGTGATCCCTAATTTAGTGATATGATAGAGGGAGTTTCATTTCTGATGCTTGAACTGAACTCTTAATAACTCATTTGTAGACAAATAATCTAATGTATTTTAAAGTTAATAGGGTACCATTAGTAAATGGAAATGATTTAACTTTTCACCAATCATATTACCATTAAAAATCACTATTAAATGTGATACTAATAAACAAATCTCCACATATTTCATACCAAGTGATGTTCTTATTTATATATATATATATATATATATATATATATATATATATATATATATATATATATATATATATATATATATATATATATATATATATATATATATATTTATAGTTATAGTAAAAACATAACCTTTAAATATACCATTACAGTCAAAGATTTTTTCAATAGCTTTTCAAAGACCTGAACTAGAATGTATTAAGTCCTAACTATCTAATTACTAGTTGGTAAGATTAAGCCTTTTATAACATCATTTTTTTCATCTATTATTGATTTACTATAGAATTAATGTCTCTCCAAATTTCCAGTTTTTCTGATACATAGCCTCTCTTCATCAAAACATATGATAAAAACTTCTTTATTTCATCCATCCATGTCACACTTTATCTTTTTCTTGATATTTTATAATCTTTAAAAATTAATTTTAAAATTTATCTGTTCATCTGTTATCATCTCTTCTAGTAATGTGTTTAGTACTGATTTATTTGTCTTTTATTTTTTTCATTGATATCAGTGTTACCTGTATGTTCCCTCAATCATAAATTTTACTTTTAATCCTTTTATGTTATTCTCAACATTAATCTCTCTATATTTTGTTGAGTGATATGAAGTCTTTATATTACTTTTCTTTTAAATGTCCAAGTCTCAGATTCTTATGTAAGAACTGATGAACACATTTTTTTTTTCAAAAAAATTATTTTTATCAAAAACACTGTTCTAGTTTAATTTTATTAATAATTTCATTCACTTTCCTTCCATCGATATTGTCATTAAGTTTTAATTTATGATCATTAATCTTTATTTTCTTTTTCTATGAAAAACCATTGAACATTATTGTAGTTTTTTGTAGCTTTTAAATGTAGGCCTATTTTTTTCTCTCTTTTACTTTTACTTTGTAATCTTTTTGTAAGTTATGCAGCATTAGTTATGATGATCTAAATAATTTTCATGTATTTTTATTTAGTAGCATTCTATTTAATCTACAAAATATTATTTATAAAACTGCAATCATTTTTTTTTTTGGATATTTGAAACTATCCTGCTGAACATTCTTCTTAATGTTAATCTTCTTAGGATTGCCATGCATTTAATCACTGATGTACTTTGATAAAAAAATCTTCAAAATGATAATGTCTTGAATCTATATTTTGTTGATCCAAAACTCATTATTGTGGAAATGTTTATAGAATCAATTGCGTATTCATAATCTATAAATCGAAAGCATAGTGACAACTCTTACTCATTAGGTTTTTCAATAACTTCTCTTAATACTTGTTCTCTTTGTTAGTTAAAATTTTAAATTCACTATAGATGAGTTATAATTATTTTAGGAAAAATTTTGTATAGAACTGATAAATAACAGGTCTTTAATTTTAATATCTTCTTTATCACTTTTTTTAAATACTATTATCACTATTAAATTCATCCAAGCATCTAGTATATTTTTATCATTTAGATATTTGGTACATTTTTATTAATTATATATTTAGTATATAGTTTTTCTAACAATTTCTTTATCTTCATTTTTAATGATATCAATGATTCTATTATGTTCTAGAACCTTCTTCATAGTTTAATTACATATCTCAACCACTTTATTTATAACATTTGGTGATTCAAATACTATAGTAATTGTAAGGTTGATTTGTTTATTACTAAATAATTTATTCTAAAACTCTTCTACATATTTCATGATGTCATCTCTCTTTTCAATAATAGATCCATCTGTTCAATGCAAAAATAACTTTCCTCCCAGTGCTATGTTGTTGTTTTATACTTTTGAGACTTTTATTCTTTTTTATAACTTTGTTTTTGAACTCAGTTATATTATCTTGCAACATTATTAACACTTTTGTGTAATTTTACAGAATTCTAGATTTTTTTAACAGCTCATTTTAAAATATTTTCTTATTTTTTATTTTCATGTATTGTCATGTCTCAAAAGAAAATTTTGGGTTGATTTTTTTTTTTGTAACAACTAACTTTGTTGCAATATTTAATAATTTGTCAGTTACCTTTTTATTGATTTCTGCCATGTTTAAAACATCTTCAAAGTCTGTTAATATTTTAAACCAATTTACAAATTTTAATTTTAATTCATTATAACATTTCTGAAAATTAACAGTATTAACTGTCAGTATTGGCTTTTTAAGTAATTTTCATCTTTGACTTTGCATTAACATGTATTTTACATCTCACTAATTGATCACTTTCTATGGTTAATCTATTAAAAACACTATATTCTTCAAATACATATGTTTCTGCCTGTATTTTTATTTTGAATGCTTCGGTGTTCATTTTTATTTAGCATTTTTTTCAAAGAAGAAATGCATAATATTCCATCTTTATTTTTCTACAAATTTTATAAGTTTGTATTTTTTTTTCTATCACAGTATAACTATTTTTACTCTCATCATCATTTTCCAATTTTAGCATTAAGTGTTTTATGACAATTTTAAATATTTTTTTATGTAATCAAAAATATTTTGCACATCTATAAATAAATCTTTTATATCTTTTATATGTCTTCAACTGTTTGAAAACTTAAAGGAGTCATAAATTTGAATTATGTGCATTTAATGTATTCCTTTAAGTTGAATCACTAATTTTGCCATTTTATTCATTATTCTATGAGAAGATTCTACATATTCACCCTCATAAGTCACCTGATAACTTTACAGACTTCTGGGAATAAGGACTATAATTTACTTCTATTTATTATGATTATAAATATTTTTTTAACAAGAAATAATAAAAACATCATTCAACAACAATCATACTATCTTCAAAAATAGAACTGATATTTTAATCAAATCTATTAAGCAACTGAAAAGAAAGTTCGTAAAGTTTCTTCAAATTAAAAAATAAAGAAATAAATAGCAAGTAAACTCAAATAATTGATGCATGTCGATGAGAAGTCGCTGACGTTTGTTTATTATATGAATCATCATATCATAATAACATCTGCAATAATATTAGGAGTGATGTAGGAATTATGAGTTTGTCTACTTAGTTCACATAAGATTTCAGAAAGTAACCAGTTAATATTCTTTCAGTTAATAGAAAACTTCTTTTTGCTGCCAAACTTTATATAAGCTTATTTCATCATTTAGTTAAGAATAGTTAGATACCCATTTCTTGACCAATAACTGAATGGCTATTAGGAATTGACTGTTATTCAATTATTTGAAAGAAAAAGACTATTAAAAAATCTTTATATATTTATAACCTGTGAAAACGTTTTTTATCCAATCTAAGGTTGAACCTCATTGCTAGTATGATAGGCATGAGACTGATTATATGTCATGAGATTTTTTTAATATATAATGATATGTAATATCATTATATATTTAAAAAATCTCATGACATATAATCAGTCTCATATTTGAGAAATAGAAAATATTACATATCATTATATATTTAAAAAAATCTCATGACATATAATCAGTCTCATGCCTATCATACTAGCAATGAGGTTCAACCTTAAAGTCTCATAATGATATCTTTAGACATATATGCTAAAAAAAATCATGTTAGAAATCGCAATATATATATATATGTGTGTGTGTAAATTGGTAGTGATATAATGGATATACATCCAAAAAGATCACATATCTTCTTTAGCCCAGTTTTGTAAGCACTTAAAGTTTTTTTTCTTATATAAACCATATTGATCACATTCATTTAATTATTACAAAAACTTTAAAATAGTTCAATTTAATCATATCGTTTTTTTATTTTCTATCATAGTAATTAAAGAGAAATTATATTTTAGTTTTTGATATTAAAAAAAAAAAATGCTTACGTAAATAAATTACAGAATGGATTTTATGCGGATTCTGTTATTTTTTTAATTGATTTTTTCTTCTTTATTCTTCAGTTTTAATTATTTAATTCTATTTTTATTTCTTGACAGTGAGACATTTGAAGTCTGTCACATCTACTTGGAATTTAATTTTTCAAACATGAAAATAAAACATTAATTAGCGATCAATACAGGAAGAAATCCAGCTTTCATCAAGCTAATCTCAGCTATATAAAACTTGACTACTCGAAATCTTTACCCCGAAAGCAATAACAGTTATTATTATGTTTCAAATTATTTTTTAAAAAAGAATAACATTCTAATTATAATATTGTAATCATGTGAAAAAAAAAAAAACAACTAAATACTTTATTTAGTACTGTAAAAAAAAAAAAAAGTTTTATATTTAAAACTATTATTTACATTTAACATGAATGTTCTCATAATTAAATAAATAATTGTCTATATAATAAGTGTTTTCGAAGATCAAGTGATGTTTGAGCACTAAAGTGACAGGTGAACATAATAGTGTTATGTAATTAATCAAACTTAAATTATTATGTTTACTTCTCTCAGTTATGAATTAATTCAGGAAACTTAAGCCATTGAGATCACGATATCCATTGTATTACAGTATGCATATCATATTCTCTAAAGCCAGATTAATTAATTAAGCAACAGAATAAGTGCTATAATCAAACAATGTTAGATTATCATTTGAAATATTTTACCATTGCTGGCCATTCTATTGCTGTAACCCATTCTAACATTCGAATTTTGAATTATGCCATAAACATTAATGTAAGAAATAATAGTCAAATGCTTTTATTATTCAGAAGTTTGAGCACTGAAAGTGATAGAGCTTGGTATGATCTGCTGGACTTAAGCACCAGAGTCTCCCCATTCAACCACTACACCAAATGTCAAAGATCATAAATACTAACGAGTTTCATATTAATAAGATGCATTAGTTTAGAGTACTATAATTTTATTGAAAATCTTTTAACAAAACACTTTATGTAAAACTACTAAAACTTGTTGTCTACTTAGCTTGTATATTATCTAAAAATTGCTAATGTTGATAATTAATGAATTTATATTATAAGTAATTTTTTAACTATTCCAAATATAATGGAATATTAGGCATGTAAAAATTTATATTTAATACATCCATGATGATGATAATGACTTATAACCTAGCATTAAAGGTTGAACTCAGTACAATTATTCCAAATGTATTTTTAATTTGTTTTTCTAGTTTCAATAGATAAATAAATAATTAAACTTTAAGATGCCAAATCATCTAAATGGAAAGTTTACTTTTGGAAAACTTAATAACACCCGATTGCCATCATTTTTCTCTGTATATCCCTGAGAAGATTGCATGATTTTTCAGGGTTATGGATATTAATTGTATTATGGGTGTTAATAGCATAATGTTTGAAGAGAGTTTGATAAGCAAACATAAATTAAATTGATTAATAATAAAAATAAAGTTAGCAATTTATAAATAATATTTGCATACTTTACTGTCAATTTCACAAGTTCTGGAAAAATTACTTCATTGTAAATCCTAAGATTTCATGGTATTAATTTAGAATTAATACGAAGTGAGATTAAATATGAAGATGTTTAAAAAATCTTCATGGTCTTAAGTCAAAATGCTTTAGCCTGGCTTAGATATAAAGAAATTTAAGTAAAGAAGAAGGTGGAAGCACCTTTTTTTTATATAAAATCTCCGTCTTGTGTTGTGACTTAAGAGCTTCCAATACACTCATCATTTCATCTGATTGGCTGTTTTATAAGCATTCTAAAATGTGCATGCAAGAAGTTTTCAGTCTTTAACTTTAATAACAATAATTTTATAAACTTGTTGCTTATGTATTTGCAACTATTACTAAGTATAATAAATTTAATACAAAATAGTAAAGATAATAAAAATAATAACTACTAGATATATTTTAAAATTAAGGCTTTATGATAACTAGATCATAACTAATGTAAAGTTTGAAAAGTTCAAAACCATGGTTTTTGCAGATAGTGTTCTTTTACTATATTCATGAATAAGTCTTCCTTGGGCATGTCTGATATTAGTTAGGGTATGCAATAGGTCTTGATAGGTCTTATAGCACTGCTTATTTCTTTTCTCATAGCATGATTAAAGCAGGCAATGATGGGTTTTAATAAACTTTAATGTTAATCTCTCAACCCAATTGCATCATTTCAATTGTTTTGACTGTTTTGATTGTAGGTTTCTAGCTATACATATTAAATAGCCTTTCATTGATTAATGTCATATTTGCTGTTGTGGGTCTTAGTATTGAAAAATACTTTTGAACATCAGCAAGGCATGGCAATCCAAATTAAAGTAAAAAGCTCTTTTAATCATGATTTTTCTTCTTTTCATGGAGTCACTGCAACACTATTTCTTGAGTTAAGGCTTGGAATAGACTAGACTTCCATGGTTGTTCATTTCTGATCTACTTATATACCACTTGTTGTTTTTCATACCTATCACATATTCAAAGATGTTTTTCAAAAAAAAAAAAAACATTTATCAAAATCTAGTCACAAGATTTTTAACATCTGCATATTTATAACAATATGTTTATTGATTAACATTTTTTTCAGGTCTTAAATTATGATATATATAATCCCCCCCCCTTTTTTTTTTTTAAATTTTACATGGTGATAGTAAGAAAAAAAATCATTACTGTCTTTTAAAAATTCATCATAATTTTTTTAATTTCAATAACTCACAATTTTGAATAACATATTTAATTCAATTTGCTATAAGAAAATAAATTATTTGTTTAAAACACCATCCAGTAGGCAAATCTGAAAAAAATGTTTTATATTTTTATAAACTACACAATTCAAATTTTTGTGCACATCAAAACTATTTTTTGTCTTCCCTTTACATAATATGGGCTATAACCTTATTATTTTCAATTTTGCATAGTATACTTCCTTTATAAAAATTTTAATAACATTATATAAAAAAAATCTAGTCGATTTTTTTTCTTTTAATTACCTAAACTAGTATACTTAAGTGAAGTATATGTTGTATCTAGAATGCACACATTCATACATGGCTATTTATACATATATTTTTTAATTATGCGGCTTTATAATGTAACTAATTTGAACTGCTATTGGAGTTGTTTCAGTTACAAATCCTTTTCTTTAAAATGAGACAGTGGGGCAGTATAACTTTTTATTTCTTTTGTTATTTTTTCATTACAATTATTTATGTAAATTGTGTTCAGCAATATAATATGATATCAATAAACAAAATACATATGTCCATGATTTCACTGTTCAGAGTTTTAATTCACATTAAGCTGTAAAAAAAATGAATAAGATTTTAATTCGAGGATTCATAAAAAATTCATCCATAGGACATTCTGATGTGCAATGAAGCATGAACTAGAAAAATTATCTGTTTGAATTTAAACTATGTCCAACACACCAATAATCCAGTATAATACCAATATATAAAACCTTGCTTCCTTTCGAGTCTTAGAAGCTGATAAATTCAATAAACATTCAAACTATAGACTGCTTTCTCTGAATCTTTTGGGTGGATAAGTAAACTATTTGAAAAAAGTGTTTTTGTGGCAACACTTGAGATAATATAGTTTAAAACATCACATGACAGCAAAGTGTCTTATGTATATGACCAAACCTGTTATATCAGTAGAAATTGAACACATTTAAAGAAACTTTAATAGAATTTTTTTTTTATTTTCTGCAGAAGTCAATCTAACTATTCTGGTCTTATGTCATATAGTTATTATCAATAAAATTATTTTCAGCATTTTCAATAAAGATCACTCTTGCTTTCAAGAAATCTGATAATTTCTTCTTTTGGTAATTTTAATTGTCACTTTCTGTACTGTTATTTATTTTAAATCTTAACACATTACAATAATTTTATCCTTAAGTCATTTACCCTTTTAAACAGTTCGAGTGATGAAAGAGAATAATTCATTCTTTATTTTTATAAAATCAAACTACATCTGCCCAGATACTTTTACAGTAATGTTGGAGTCTGCATTTGTGTGAACTTGAGATATGTTCTTCCATCTTTTGGATCATTTCTAATTTCTTCATGCTAGTTTGAATTCTCTTTGTTTTCTGAATCTATTTATCTTTTTCTATTCCAGCACTTGTTTTTGGATATGATGAATTTTCTAGGAATTTTTCCAGAGTGCCTGTTTTTCTTGATCTTGGAAAGCTTTTAGAATGATGTACCATGAATGTTCTGTTTCTGTTACCACTACTTCTTCTTCTCCTGAAGTACTCTCTATAGGATTGGAATTTAGAGACATTTTTTACTCTAATACAACTAAAAGATGTCTCAGTCCTTTTTTTTGATTGCCTTGTTTGGTGTGGTATTGCTTTCTTCATTACCTATATCTTTTTGGTTCTGGAGATTCAAAAACTTAGTTACTTGTTCAATAGTTTTTTAGTCAGAGCTGATTGTCTTCAGAAGGATTGGATATAACTTTCATCATCTCTTATGCAAAGTCTTTCCTGAATAATTTAATATCTGATTCCTTCTTGGCACTTTTCTCTCCAAAAATTAATCAAAATGTTTTCTCTCTATGCAAAATATGAAATTGATTTTTTTAATTAATGAGTACCACAATTCCCTAGTAGGCATGTGTAGATGACTATAGGTAATACCCACTTGCTCTCATTCTGTTAGCTGGTTTAATTGAAAATAATATTCCAATCTATCAAAGTGTTCCATAGGAGAGTCTCCTATGGTTGTTGTATTCTCATAACTTTGTTTTAGTTTCATATTTATCATGGTATCACTTTTGCTATTTTCATTAAATTCTTTTTTAATATTTCTCAAATCAGTTTTGTGTATTTTCCTAGAACTTAGCTTAATCCATTTTTTTATTGTACCGGATCATATTCCCCTGTGGAATTCTATTCCTAATCTTGCACTGAGCATGAAGTGACCAAGATTTAACAGGTAAAGAAATGGATATCAATTTAGCCAATTTTCTGTACTCATATATATTGGTACTTCCAGCTAAACTGATAGAAAGAGTGAATTGACAGGACTCTACCAATTAAAACCCCCCTTTAGTTGATATTTTACTCGAATGCCCAAATGTTTTAAAACCTATGGTAAGTACACACTTTTGAAAAGTCTAATTACAGATAGCTTTTGAGTGCCACTTCTAGAAAAGAAGAAAAATTGAATTTTTCCTCATACTAGAAGGATATGCAATACCATACGTTTAGCGGAGCATAAGAATAAGATTTAACACCCCGGTAGAGCGATATCCCGTGTGGCTAGCTCAGTACTCTACATCTAGGGTCTTCACTAGGTAAGTTAAATGGTTATTACAGGTGTGTGGTTGATAAGGAAAGAATACATTTTATCAAATAAATAATAATATGAAAACAAAACAAGTTTAATATTATGATTAAATATTTATTTAATCCCAAATATCCATCACTGTTTTATACTAATGATGATGTAATTAAAAAAATACTAAATAATTAATTATCACAAACCCATATATATATATTCGAGGCATTCAATAAGAAAAATAACAAATCCCTAAAGCTATTTACAATGTTTTATAAGGAATGGAAGTGGTCTTAGCTTTTTTTACACCGTAGAAATAAGTTATACTTTGTGTGATTTGATGTACAGATATTTTCAGATAAGAGATTTTCGGTCATACAGGCATACACTTTTACTCAGGACTTTAAAACCTTTTTTATTGATAGTAAATATAATAAAAAAACAACACCTATGCATATGTATATTTGCACTATGAAATATTTCACTAATTTCATATTTTTCAACATGTCAATAAGGTTGCGTTAGTTCAGATACCATATAATACTCAACATGAGATATTGTATCTATTTGCCTTTAATGATAAATTCTTATACATGCATATAACGTGCATCACAATTATACACTTACTACTATTCTAAATATAAAGTTATTAGTGGACTTGCTTATGGGGAATTTACAATGACTAAATTCCTTTTGCACTCATCATAAGGTACAGCAGTGACAAAAAAATAACTTAAAAGGGATATATGGATAAATATATTTTTTTAGATACTCAACATGAGGTATCATATTTACCAAATATTACAAGTGCATGTGCGCATATATACACATGTATATTTATGTATGACAATTTTCAGGAGTAATAACAAGAAGAAAAACAAATATCAACAAAAAAGAATCTAAATGCAACCTTTGTTGAAAATACTAGAATTTGAAATAGAAAAATGAATTAAAAGATTTAAGTAAAAGCTTTATCATTATGCCCATAATAACCGTAAATTCAATATATATATGCAAGAGACAACTCTCTCTCTCTTTTTTTAAATGATTAATAATAATAATAAAAAATAATAATATATTTAATCGGAAATATAGTTAATTAGTTCAATAGTAATAAAGTATTTTTAAAAGAAACTTATATGGTGTCTTCATCTTCTAACTGGGCTTTGAGCAGCTTCAATTCAACTAGCTGTGTGGTGAGGATTTCATCTCCTTCAGGCATAGGCAAGGTGGCTGTTGTAATCATCATGGCCGGCTGGAACTGACATGATCACATCTTGGCAATTTGGACAGAGAAAGGGCAGGTGCACCGGCTGGTTGTCTACCCCACAGTCATTTTACTGGAATCTCTAGTAGATTTCTCCATATTTTCTATCTGGTATAATGCAACAATTATTATTAAATGTTCATCCGCTTTCTTAAATGGTTTGCTAAATCCTAAAGAAATCAAGAGTTCTTAAAAGAACTATATAATGGATTTTTTTTTCTTACAAACTATCAGCAGTAGTCTAGTCCCTAAATTAAACTCTAAGTAGCTAGATGATTGAAGAATTCCGGAGCCAAAGTAGTGAATGACTTGCCCAGAACGACTGCCAAAGAAAGAATGAATCCCACAGCACTCACTAAAATTTATCAAATTCCACTCATACAAAACCAATTCAGGTATCCCCCCTTAGAAGTATGAATCAGCCAATCCTTTTAATTTAGCTTAATACCTAGATTATAAACATTCCTTTATATTTTTCCGATTAAATTCTACATAGCAGAGTTTTCCATCTTGAATACCCAGACCACTTCATTTCAGATATCAATTCAAAAGAATTTTTATTTTGTATAGAAAAAAAAAAGATAACCATTTAATTATACTATTGATTATCAAAACATTTTGCTTTTGGTCAGATTTTTGCCAAAGCAATTAACATGCTTTGCTTACAGAATAAAATTAGTTTTTAGAAAAGTAATTAATAAAATATATATATACAAGTATATTGGAACAATTGCTTTATTTATTTATTTTACTAAAATGTTCCAACATTTGATCCATTTGTTTAATAGAATTTGCCTTTCTCTATTTGAATTTTTCAGAGAGAAACAAAATACTTAAAATAACATATCATAAAATATACAAAAATGAAAAATAAAAAAATACATGAGTTTATTATACGTGTATAATATTTGTGTCAATTTCATGTTACTTTAAATTGGTGTGTGTGGGTATTTTAATGCTCAGACCTAACTTCCATATTTTAATATAGCACATTTATGTATTTGTTGTGCTTAATATCTACAGATTTATATGTGTATCTGCTGTAATTTTCTTTACAGCAGACTTTGTGTAAGGCCATTTGATAATGTCTGGCATATTATGTTATTTATGATGTCAACTACTTTTTTTCTGGTTTTGTTCTCTTGAGTTTCTTGGAGTTTTTCTTTGAGCAGTGAATTTTGAATTTGATCATCATTTTTCTTCATTTCTTCTCTCATTTCCAAGTTTTCTATTCTTTCCATTATACTTTGCACAATTTCCTGCAATTTATTTTCATTAAATTCAATAGATTTTTGAACCACTTTCTCTAAAACAGTTCTCTAAAACAGTATGTAATTTTCTTTCGATATACTCTATTTTCTGTTGTACTTGCTCTTGTCTTTGATCTAATATTTCCAACTTGATAATGATGATAGTCTCTTGTAACATTTCCTCTTGTAACATTTCAAACTTTTCTTTTATTTCCTGTGATGCATTTCTTTTCATTTTCTATCTCTTTTTCATTGCTTCAAATTTTTGTTGCATTTTTTCATTTTTTAAATGCATTTCTTTCATAGGTTGTATCTCACTATTTTTTGCTTTTCTTCAAATTTCTTATATTTTTTCAAGTTTAGTTGCATTTTTTAAAATTATTTTTGCAATATTTCTTTCATATATATACACATATCATTTCAATATTAAATAAGTCTGGGTTTTCTTCTGAAAGCTTTTGCACTGTCTGGGCAGATTCTTGCTCTATCTCTCTGATTTCTGATTCCATTGGCTGTGTTGGCTCATGTTACTGATGGATTCATGTTTAATTGTACTTCCATCCTTTTTGTTACTGAATGTGTTATTATCTATCTATGTACGACTAAATATTCTTGTTAATTATGCTATTAATATGTTATCCTCTTTATTTTTTATATATATTCTATCATTGAATAAACACACATCTCAACTCTTTTTATGCATTCCTCTCCAGAATAATGCGACCTACCTCTCCTTGATATTTATTTATTTATTTTTAAATTTACTGCCATTTATTAAATATTACACTCCTACCAAGACCCAAACTCCTCTCCTTGATATTTATTTATTTATTTTTAAATTTACTGCCATTTATTAAATATTACACTCCTACCAAGACCCAAACTCTTGCTTTCATAAAATGTTAGTACATATAATTTTATAAATGTTAATTTTATTTCTCATACCTAAAACTTTATTACTTGTTACTTATTATACATCACAATATGCTCAATTATATTCATGTTCTCATATTAGGACATTAGGTGACTGTACAAAGTGAAGTTGAGCAGAAGTGAGGGGATGTTGAGGCATCACAGTTAGTTGCAACAAATATACTGGAAATTTTGAATGATCCAAATATAATGGATCATTAGATACACAAAAATAAATATGTATATTCTGGTCAAATAAAAACGGCTAAATTCAGATATATACAATAATATTAATCATGATGATTTATAACCTAGCATTAAAGGTTTAACTAAGGATAATTATACTAAAAGTATTTTAAATTTGATTTTTCTAATTCCAATAAATAAATAAAAATGAAACTTTGAAGTGTCAAATTTTCTAAATATAAAGTTTATTTATTAATAAAGTCTGATCATCATTTATAAATTATTACCGTTATCACTGCAAATTCCACAAAGGATTCCTTGATTTCTGAGGGTTATGGATATTAATAACATAATGTCTGAAGTGAGTTCAATAAGTAAACACAAACTGAATTGGTTAATAAATTAATTTATTAACAATAGATATACAAACTTGTTGCTTACGTATTTGCAACTATTACTAAGTATAATAAATATAATATAAAACAGTAAATATAAAAATAATAATAATTATTAGAGATATTTTAAACTTAAGATTATGATAACTACATTGATAAGATCTTATCAAGTGTAAAGTTTGAAAAGTTCTTAACCATGTTTTTGCAGATATTGTTTTTTTACAATATTTATGAATAAATCTTTATTAGTTCAACCTTAATAGTAGTTATCTTTTTTGGACATTGGTGGTGTTAGTTAGGCTTTACAGTAGCTCTTGATAGGTCTTATGGCACCATTCATTTCTTTCCTCGTAGCATGATTAAAGCAGGCAATGACTGGTTTTAGAAAACGTTAATATTAGTCTCTGGATTCAATTACATCACTACAGGTATTTTAACTGGTGTGACTGTTGTTTTTATAACTACACAGATAATCTTCTGCTGATTAATTCAATACTTGCTATGGTAGATCTTAGTATTGAAAAATACTTTTAAACATTAGCAAGCATGGGTGATTCAAACTATGATGACAAACTATTTTAACCAGTTGTTCTTTTCTCATCATGGAAGCACTGCAACACTGCTTCTTGTGTTAAGTCATGAAATAGACTGGACAGCCCTAATTGTTAATTTCTGACCTATTTATACATTACTTCTTGATATTTTTTACACCCATCATGTATTCGAATATATTTTTTTAAAAATGATTTATCAAAATTTAGTTACAAGATTTAACATCTACTTATTTATATAAACATATTTATTGATAAACATTTTCTCCATTTCTTAAATTATGATATAAATGCACATACATGGTAATGGTCAAGATGGTATAATCAATCAACAAGGCTGAAAGACCAAGCAGGGACTCCCAACCAGCAGAAACAAGGTTACCCTCATGCTCCTAGTTAAATCCCTACCCAGACTTTTTAGCCTCAATCACCTAATTAACATCCTTGATGTGACACATCTTCCTTCTTCATACAGCATGATATAGCTAAGGGTTCAAACATGAACACTCTCTCAGGGTTCCTCATAACTTATGATCTTACACCATACTAATACTATTAAGCCTTACATTATTTTATTTATCTTACAATTGTTGATATGATTTGGGAATTTAATCAGTTCTATAATGCTACAAAGCTAATATATCTATAAGGTGGAAAATCATGGGTGTGCTTCTTCTGCAATCAATTGACTTATTTAATGATATACATCATAATTAATTAATAGTTCTGACTCACAATAAAGATGTACACTTAGTTGACAAGAATAATATCTTTTATTATAAAATTAAAATAATAGAGAGAGTGGCTTACAAAATATTAGGTTGGAATGAGCTACTGGCTATCAGCCCATTCTAGGTTTGAACATACAGTTAACAATATATTTATTTAATGAGACAATTTGTGTAAGGGTTGAGTTTAGTTCACAGAGAAAGACAAACTACTTGGAAATTGTGGTATGGTACATAAAAGGAGGATGATTGGCTTAGTGATCTGATGGTATGGTTTACCATTTGAGGAGTGGATGTCCTTGGCTGCAGAGGTGCATCTGCTTTTAACCAATGGTGCATTCCAGTGGAAAGAGTGAAAATGTCTAAATCTAGGATTTGGGATTGCAATGAGTCTCTGGCTTCTATGGGACCTAGACCAGTGCTAATCCATAGATTAGGAACTGGGAACATGGCATTTGGTCTGCCCTCATGCAGTATGATTGAATGACACATGAACCATACAGAGAATACATTATGAAGTGAATAATAATATGGCCATTGCCACACATATATGGAGGTAGGAATGCAAATGTATATAGGAAGATAAACAGCCTTCTACCCATCGGAATGAACATTATGAAACTTATTATATATATATATTGTAATAAATATATATATATAAACCATAAGCATCCCCAGTTAATCATGTATGATCCAGTTTATAATTAAATCCATTCACAATAACTATTTAATAATCTAAAATTTGAAAAATTTAATCAACAATATTTAAATCTTGGGGAAATTATTTACTCCTAAAATAAGCTGATAGCACAATCCATTATTCCTTACATAGCTTATACATGGATTGCTTTTTTAATTTATATAGACATTATTATATAGCTTTGAGAATCAATGCAGTATACATTTAGATAACTTTATTAATGTTACTTCTTACATAATAAAACATTTTTAATTTATATAGACATTATTATATAGCTTTGAGAATCAATGCAGTATACATTTAGATAACTTTATTAATGTTACTTCTTACATAATAAAACATGGATTGCTTTTTTAATTTATATAGACATTATTATATAGCTTTGAGAATCAATGCAGTATACATTGAGATAACTTTATTAATGTTACTTCTTACATAATAAAATCTTGAATTATAATATAAATATTGCAGCATTTATATGAGCTTCAATATATGAGATCATTCTTTTCAAAAGAGAATTATTAATTTAGTGAAGTAACAATTTAATCAAACTATATTATTTTATTGTGAATATCTTTAATAAATTGTTTTCTAAAACATATAGGATTATATTTATAGAGCCACATGATAAACAAAATATATAATTTATAAATTAATTGAATAGAAATATGCTTATCATCCTTCATTAATTCTATACGAATTCTAAAAATTGACACATAACTTTCCTGGGGGGGGGGGGAATAAAAAGCAATTTATATATGTCTTATTATTGCTTTTAAAGTTTAAGAGTTTTAAATTTGGCATCTTCTTGGCTCACTTTATCCCTTAAGATTTTGGGAGCAGAGAAGTGTAAACACATTTAATCAATTGAAATTTAACCCCCTCCACCATTCAAGTTAATATACATAATTAAATAAAAATAAAAAAATTGATTTTTAAATTATTAAATAATTAAACCAGTAGATTTAACATTAATAAATACAATATAGATAATTAATAAGGTTAAGACTAGTTAATGAATTATATTAAATACCACTGAATTACAGTTAAACTTTGGATAAATTAAAATATTTTTACTGGCCATAAGGTGATGATTTTGGGACTTCTGCAGGTGGGTAGATGGATTTGTGATCTTCATACTTGCATTAAGATGATATGACTTGGATAGATATTCTATATTTTTGATAGAACTTTTCTGGATGACAACTCCACCAATAACCATGGAGAAACAATGCCCGATTACTCACTTATTGTGGCAGGTACAGTTAACATAGTTGGTTCTTCTTAAGCAGGGTGATGAATATGTCTTCTATATTATATATTTTATTTAATAATAATTATCAGAAGATTTAGAATAATTTTTAGACTAAAATGAGCATTAAAATTCTTTCTTAATAAAAATCTCAGAAATATTTAAATAATGCCCCTTTCCATGCTCATATATATTATTTTATGCCTGGGGTTGTACCTCATGATCTTTTCTTAATGAATTTCAAACCGATTTCTTTAATTGTTGTTCCATCAACTCTTTGCTTCCTCATTTCTTATGGGTAGCACAATAGGTTTCCTGATCTTTGTTTCTTGCTGTCATTTAACACCTTGCAGCATCTAAAGGTGTTCAGCTGTCACTATTCTAGCTGATGGTATGTATAGATAGAGAAATATTGCACTTACACTCCCTTCCCTAATGGTTACCTATCTTTCTTCCATTGTATAAAATACTTTCTCATGTTTCTTTAATTGATACTACTTTTAACGAGATATACTTTTTCTTAAAATAAAATCGCATAATTTAAATAATCAGCCTTAAACTTCAGAAAATGATGCAAGATTGTACATGCACACACACATGTATTACCAATGTGTGTGGATATTAATAAATAAATTATATACATATGATAGAAGATAGAATAATTTACATAAACATGAAGAAGTATGTCTGCGTACAGATATGCACCACTTCAATATATATATAGTTTTTTCTATTTTTCTTTTTTTTTCATTTACAATCGTGATGGTGAGAAAAAAATTACTACTGATTTTTAAAAATTGATCATTAACTTTCTTAATTTTAATTTTTCAATAACATATTTATATTTGCCATTTAATTTACTATAAGAAATGATAAATTATTTATTTAAAACCTTATCTAGTAGGCAAATCTGAAAAGTTCACAGAATACTTTATATTTTTATAAACTACACAATTCTAAATTATGCATGCATCAAAAGTATTTTTCTTTTTTCTTTACATAATAAGAGCTCTAATCTTATTGTTTTCAATTTTATATAGTATCCTTTCTTTGTAAAATTTTTAATAATGTTATATAAAAAAAATCTATGTCAATTTTTTTTTAATTTTAATTGCCTAAACTGGTGTACGTAAGTGATGTGAATGTTATATCTAGTGCACACACATATACATATGGCAATTATACATTTTTTTTATTGCCTATGCAGATTTGTAATGTATCTAATTTGAACTGCTATCAGATTTGTCTCAGTTATAATATATTTATATAAGAATTGAGAAAATGAACATAGACTAATCCATGTTGTGACTAAAGTGTTATTTAGTGCTGATCAGACATTTAAATAATAATATTAATATATGTAACTTATAAATAGTTTTTAATAATTTTAATACATTTAAATTATAAGATAGTTTGCTCAATGGGCAAATTTTAATCAAATATTGATATATATTGTAATGTATTTGTGGTACAATCGGCATTGACATTTTAGAGTTACAATATTAAATTTCCAAGAAAGATAAAATAGGTATATTTATAAATTCTATTTGGTTTATTTTATATGCAGTATAAATTGTATTTTTATACAACATTTAAAAAAAAGAAAAAACAAAAAAAAATGCCATTTTATTTTACTGAGATAAGATTGTAAATTCTTATAGTCAAGCAATTATAAATAATTAAATTGAAATTACTGCATTCTTTTGCCGTTAATTAAAAATAGCCACTGAAGGGGGAGGAAAAGATAACTTTGAAAACGAAAAATAAAATAGAAATGTGTTAATTAATAAAAGTTAAAGCAGGGATAAAAATAAAAGGTATAAACAGGATATGCCCAGTGGAATCAAATAAAGGTGGGGTATAAAAGAAAGGATATCATTGAGGAAGGGGTCTTTTTTCTCATGTTCTGTGTGATACCAAATAGCAAAATAAATTGATTTTTTTCTATGGAGCCACTACAAGATTCTTCATTAGATTCTCACCAGCAGATTTCATCATTACCAAATGTGTGAGTAGAGAATAGTTCATTTGCTGAAACTCTCTTCCCAGAATCACAATAATACCATAATTGAATCCCATCACTTACCTGAATCTTAGAACCCCAGACTGCATACCAAAATATTGTAAGAAGGCTGTATGATGGATCCCACTAAAGACAATATCATGCATGGTAACTCATGCAAGGATTGAAATAAGCAGTTTAAATTTACTGGTAAGAAACTTTTGTGTGTTATATGTGATCACATCTAGAAAATTATAAGTATTGTTAAAATGTTGTAATACACCTGATTAAGATGAATTAAGATGAATACTGAGAACAGCAAGAATTGACTTTCCAGAAATAAAGTAGTTTGATACTATGAACTCAGATATATTTGTCACTGCAAGCATATTACATTTAAAAGGGTTTACATCTTTATTCTCTTACTTGTTATTCCTAATAAATGTGTGTTAAAATTATAAATTTAATAAATCATAGAAATATAATTTACTCTGTGTTTAATTTAATTATTATGGTGTTATCTAAATTGTTATAAGTTTACCAAATTTTAATGTCATTGCTATCCTTCAGAGGGCAGTAATTTAACATACAATCTCGATTATTAGCACAGACTTTCACATGACCCACCACTCTCCACACTATCTCATAACACACCTGAACACACATATGTCAAAAGGATAAATAATCACCAATATACATATTTCATGCTAAACCAGCAATCATCAGTTGGTCCAAATTACCATCTCTACACATATATGCTACAAGTGCTCAGATATATATTAAGATAGCAAATCCTCCTACTTTAATGGACAGGCTTCAATGTACTCCACTCTCCAACTCTTCAACTGTTCATCCAATTGAAAATCTGATGATGGAATGCTCAAAGGACATCCTTAGGCCGAGATTGTTGTCACACCCAGGTTGACCGAAAGGTCAATCTGACCCCTCATGTACAGGACATAATCTATTAAATACATATACAAGGGATAGGCAGACATCTCTAATATGTAATAGATGAAATACACAGGCTTATATATACCTGTGTCTATATATGTAATAGACAGGGTATGAGCACAGACTTTCACATGACCCACCACTCTCCACACTATCTCATAACACTGATACACCTGAACACACATATGTCAAAAAGATAAATAATCATCAATATACGTATTTCATGCTAAACCAGCAATCATCAGTTGGTCCAGATTACCATCTCTACATATATACGCTACAAGTGCTCAGATATATATTAAGATAGCAAATCCTCCTACTTTAATGGACAGGCTTCAATGTACTCCACACTACAACTCTTCAACTTTCCATCCAATTGAAAATCTGATGATGGAAATGCTCAAAAGCCACCCTTAGGTCGAAATTGTTGTCACACCCATGTAGACCTAAAGGTCAATCTGACCCCTCATGTACAGGACATAATCCATTAAATACAAATACAAGGGATAGGCAGACATCTTTAATATGTAATAGATGAAATAAACAGGCTTATATATACCTGTGTCTATATATGTAATAGACAGGGTATGAGCACAGACTTTCACATGACCCACCACTCTCCACACTATCTCATAACACTGATACACCTGAACACACATATGTCGAAAAGATAAATAATCACTAATATACATATTTCATGCTAAACCAGCAATCATCAGTTGGTCCAGATTATCATCTCTACACATATATGCTACAAGTGCTCAGATATATATTAAGATAGCAAGTCCTCCTACTTTAATGGACAGGCTTCAATGTACTCCAACTCTTCAACTGTCCATCCAATTGAAAATCTGTTGGATGGACAGTTGAAGAGTTGGAGTGTGGAGTACATTGAAGCTTGTCCATTAAAGTAGGAGGATTTTCTATCTTAATATACATCTGAGCACTTATAGCATATATGTGTAGAGATGGTAATCTGGACCAACTGATGATTGCTGGTTTAGCATGAAATACGTCTATTGGTGATTATTTATCTTTTCAATATATGTGTGTTCAGGTGTGTCAGTGTTATGAGATAGTGTGGAGAGTGGTGGGTCATGTGAAAGTCTGTGCTCATACTCTGCCTATTACATATATAGACACAGGTATATATAAGCCTGTGTATTTCATCTAATCTCGATTATTATAGATAAAGAGGGGAGAGTCGGTGAATTCACATATAGAATCCTGACGCCTATTAAATAAATTAAAAACTGGTTCTTCTCTATCTATTATTAAAACTTAGTTATAATAAACTGGGATTGTTTGGCCAGGAAAAATAATTACCTTATCAAGAATACTTGGCATATTCAAATAAATGAATTATCCAATGCTAACATAACTTGGTCAATGAATACACTAAAATTAATAACTTATAAATCCAAAATTATCAATAAATTCTAACAATATATATTCTAATAGTATTTTAAAAAATTCCTAGTATTATTTATTTCTGTTGTTTTAATAACAAATAAATATTATTAGGGGTTATAGCACTTTAAAAATTAAAGCTTTCTTATCATCACAAATAATCAAATCTGAAGTATTGTAGTAATAATTCTATAAATATTTTTCATTTAGTGTGTATGAATAATTTGTAATAAAAAATAGTTATTGAATAATAGTTTCTAATAAGAATGATCTTACTTACAAAGCACAACATTTTTGAAGTCCTGTTTTAACAATACTATTACAGTAATTGGATTCTGTGTGTTCTTAATAATAATAACACTGTTCTATTATTATGAAGCAAAAATTATGTATTAGAAAATATAAAGATATGTCTAATTTAATATATATTTATTTGCTTGCTTCTTTTTTTTCAATTGGTCTACATATTTATTCCCATTCGTTGAGTACATATGAAAATATTAGAAATCATCTCTTCGATCTAATAGTTTCTTGTAATAGGGATTGGTTGTAACTTACTACTTATTAAAGTTTTGTTACATTCTGTGTTTTAATAATAGCAATCTTTAGAGGTTTTTTTTATATTAAGGATTGAAAATTTGACTAACATCACATAGGGATTTTATGCACAAGCCTTCTGGCATCCATTGATTACTCTGGCTTGCACTGAGTGGCACTTGTTTGTTTTAAAGATCCATTATCATTAATCTGATATTATTATTACTAGATAAGTGATATTTTCTGATTAAGTGAAATAGTAGTGTCCTGCATGCTGTGATAAGTGCAAAAGCTAGAAGTTCCTACATCAAATTAGTTTATTACTTCTGATGTTTTAAAATCACATGACAACTATAGCAACTATTTATTTGATTATTTAGTGACCATGTAATAACTATTCAACAATATTACTTTTACTTGCTTATTAAAAAACATTATTTTATGTATATTTATATTTTAAATATAAAATATTCTCAGTACTTAATATGATGTAATATATCAAGATTAATAAACCAGTAGTCTGAGAATTAATCTCAATGTATTATATCTATATTTTTTTTAAAATATAAATTACATATGTGTTTGCAATGCATATAAAAAAAAAAATCCAAAGTATATTAATGGTTTGAGAAAACATCATTTATAAATCATTTTTATAAATGTTATTTTATTTGCTTTTAGTAGATTAAAAAAAAAACCAATTATATATAAAACAAAAATAGGACTAATATATTATGTTATTTTTTTCAAAATGAAATTATCTTTAGCGATTAAAATGAAATTATATTAGCATGATTGTTATGGTTTTAAAATGACATTCTAATCTTTTTTTTTAATTGAGTTTAAATTTTGTGTATTATAGAACAATATAAAAAACATAACTTTTACTATCACAAATTGTGCAAATTCACATTAAACAAGGCTATGATAATGAAGAAATAATAATGGCATGTGCTATTACTGTTATTTAAGTTTGTTATTTTGGGCTATTTACTGAAGAATGGATTTTTATTCCAATCACCTGTATACTGGTAATCCTTTACTTATGTAGATCTGGATTTACATAAACACTTCCTAGCATATATAAAATGCAAAAACAAAATTTTAAATGTAATTTTTAGGTCTTCGTCTGTTTCTTGTTGTGTGTAATTACTTTTGTGATATAGTATCTACTTTCATTTGTTAAAAGAATTATTTCCATATTTTGCAGCATGGCTAATACACCTGAATGGAAATCTGATTTACATAAAATTTTGATTTAAACAAGAAATCACCGAATGTTTCTCTTATTTAAGCAGAGACAGACAGCATATTAATTTTTGTTTACTATACTACAATATTATTAATATATTATTATTTAAGATTAAATCATTTAAAAAAAAATATTGAGTTAATCTTAAATCACTTTAAGTAATAATTTTGTGGTCATGACAATATTATTCTCTCATAAACATTTTCTAAAATATCAAAAGCAAAAAAAAAAAAGTCATTAATAAAATCTCATTTATTAAACAACAGATTTTTCAAGTGTAAAATAATAAATTTGAATAGATAAAGGACTTGAAATAAGAGGCTAGATCCTATCTAATAAAAAATGTATTATGCTTTAGTTATCAAATTTAGTAATTTGCTTTAGTTATCAAATTTAGTAATTTTTATTAAAACATTCTGCATTGTATATGTAGGAGATCTAATGTTTGTTCTTTTTAACTTTTATCATTTTTATTGGATGAATTAGTTATATTACTGTTTATATGTTAAGGGCTTTAGTCCAAAGCCGATTGAGTAAATAGATAGTAAATTAGAATGACAGAACATATCTGATTTCCATTGCTAATAGTGTGCCAGAATTATTTTATAATGAACACTTTACATCATTAATATGCCAATACATTTATTTTATGTTAAATATATATATATGTTTATTTTTTATGGAATGTTTTCTCCAAACATTAATATTTTTTTTTACTTTTTTGCTCTTAATTATTTATTGGACCAAATGCAACTGAAGAGCTCTCTATCATGATGATAGTGCATTTTCATGCTATAGTAAAAACATGAAGTTTTAGACTGCATGAAACTTTTTTTTTTAGATTAAGTGTAAACTTAGAATTTTTTTTTCAGGTAGCTGGTCCACTGCCAGTCTTACTAGTCATGTAGTATTGAGTGGTACATATATATCAACTTTTCAAATTAATGAATAAAACAAGAATTGGGCAATGATTATTAATATTGGCTGTAGCATATTACAGAAGCACTGTAAACTCTTTAAAAAGATAATAGGTGGTCAGAGGGTACTACAGTTTTATATTTATGTAAGCCTATATTTTGTATATGATTTGGAAGTATTTTAAATTACCACTACTTACATCGAAAACTTCAACACTTTCATACCTTTTTTGTGCTTTTTAAGTTTTATAATTTGCATAGAATTTACATAAATCACGTGTACTGTTAAGTGCAATTACACATGAAAAATACTGTATAAATATCTAAATAACTGCTTTGTAAAAAAAAAAAAACAACTTAAGAACCACTGCTCTAGCATTTGTTCAGTCTAATGAATATTGTCTTACACTTTATTATTTCTCTAAACAAAAATATTGGAGTTATCTTTGAACTGCAGTGGATATCTTAATATCTGTTTTAACTTTTAGTCAGTTTTTTCTTGTTTAATAATAATGTTCTCTGTATCCTGTTGTTGTTTGTGTGGTAAATATATTATGCTTTTATTTTTATTACTATATTATTTCATGCTTAATAAATATTGTTTACATATGAAAATATTTTTATTGTTATAAGTAAGTTACAAAAGATAACAAACTTGAAGTTTTTAGTTATAATTTAAAAAAAGAAGAGAAAAAAGTTTTTAGATTTTTGAATATCAAGATCACATTTAAAACATGAGTTAAAAACAATTTGTATTTAATTTAATCAAATACCATAAAGTCATTCAGCCTTCCCCCTTCTCAAAATTCAATCCCAAAACATCAGTAAGTCAGCAGCAGTCGGAATGATTAGTGGAAAGACTAATTGATTTGCTAGTAGTCATTTTTCATTAATGACAATGACTTCTCAATTAGAGTAAACTCTATCTGTTTCAATGTAAGTGTAATGTTTATCATTAATATAATGCTCAATGTGAATCCAATTTTAATATCTTGGCAACCTTTTGATATTTGTAGTGCTCAATAGGTGGAGCTAGTTTAGTTGTTAATGTAGTTATCATTTTATTATCATGAAAAAATGTAATCATTATTATTCTGTAAATCAATAATACCTTTAGACTGACTAGTCATGGTTTTTTCAATATTGTCACACATCCTATTTTTGCAGCTTTGTTGATATCTTCTTCATTTCTCTCATTTGTTTTAATCAGGAAAACATAAATTTTATTGTTAGTGATGATTTTATCCCCTCCTTGCTTCCTCATGTTTAATTCAAACCTTCCTAGCCAAAAATGAAAGTTTAAAACTGAGGAAAATTGTCCAATTGATTAAAATAAAAGATAAATGCGTTTTATTTTTTACCCCATGGGCCTATTTATTTATTAAAGATAGGGAAAGCTTTTTATTCTATTGAAGATCTTCTCAAGAATATTTACAATTATTAATTCATTTCCAAGGCACATTTTAGAAACACATAGTTAAAAATAAAAAATAAAACTATAAATAAACAAAAGGAAAGAGGGCTTTATATTAATAATATAACGGATTCCTTTCTCCCCATAGTCTTTTTTTTTTTCATAGAATATTGGTTTTTAAAACATCGTGATTAAAATAAAATGTGTGTGCCTATTTAATGAAGTAATCTTAAAAAACAAAAACAAGATTTTTAAAATTGAATTCTTAAGCATTAAGAAATCAATTAATGTTAATGTCCAGGCTTTGCGTGAGGCAAGAAATCTTCCGCGAGGGTTAATTCTGATTTAGTCAAAGTCAAGACACGAATATGAGTCAATTTGCAAGAATTTTTTTTTTTTTTTAAAAAAAAAAAACTATGTATTTTATTAAAATATCAACTGTCATGCACTTCTCATTTTCGTATGAAATTCGTTTTTACTTTTGGCTAAAAAAACAATTAGCAGATAAAAATTTTAAACGATTTATAATTATATTACATCTATAGAGATAAAACTATATTTCGTGTACATGTATATAGAATTTTCAGTCATGATTTGCAAAGTAAAGATTTTTCTATTACCTTTCCATAACCTTTTTGTTAATGCAATATTTGTTGATTGGGGAGGGATAAGGTCTTTTGAAATATATATCATTTTTTGTTGGTTTCATGTCATAGTGATCTAGTCAAGAATTCACATTCAAAAAATGTTCCTTTTTGCTTCATACTAACTGTTTTCACTTGAGGTAACCATGAGTTGAGCATTAGTAGGAAATCATACCTACCTGTAGAAAATTTTACATCATATTACAATCTTATTTTCCTTTTTTACATCCAAAGCTTGTCTAGCCAACTCAGATTAATCTGCAATTACACGAAAAGATATTTAAAGAATTCTAGATTAGATTACGTGGATTTCAGATCTTTTTAGATAAATAAACATTGCTTTATTTATTTTAATCATTATCCAATTTATTTATTAAACCGTTAATCATTTTTATGTAGACTAATAATCATTGTGTTATTGACCCTTTATGAAAGTTGATTTTATATATTGAAGAAGAAATTTTAGTGAATGAACTATGTATTCTTAGAAATTTTATTGGCACATTACAGATTGGAAAAGAGAAGTGAAAAGGATTTATTATATAGGAACTGCTAGGAAGTTTACAAGACAAAGGAGACAAACTTTTGATCTTAGAAAATTTGTATATAATTGCCTTTGTAAAATGATAAATCCTCTTTATATTGATTTGGAGTAAAATTGTTTAATCATAAGTCCTTAAAATCTGAGTCACAATTGTTATGGTGAAAAGTTCTTTTGAAATCTATTAGTATAGCAAATAAATTAGATAATAGATTGCCTTAAACATATCCAGTTGCATCTTAGGTCAGCATTTCCCAGCTGCGATCCATACTTTTTTTTTTTTTGCCAGTCCGGCATTCAAGCAAAAATAAAAATGTAGATATCAATCCCATTTTTAAAACATTTGACTCAAACAAGTATTAATCTTCATGAAAAAGAAGCTCTTATTGAACTATCTTCCAAATATTACTCTGGAATCCAAATTTAAGGACACTACTTTGATCAAATTTTGAATGTCTGTGAATAATGAATATCCAGAGATTAGCGAGTAAGCTTTAAAATTATTACTAAGTTTTTCCACAACCTATTTACGTAGAAAGACATTTTCATCATTAACTTTTATAAAAACAAAATACTGAAATCGCTTGGATTCTGATACTACACTTTGTCTTTCTGAAATAACTTGCCACTACGGATCGAAAAAATTATAAGTGAAAGTCAGGAGCAAATTTCACATTGAAAATTAAATATTAATTAATGATTAATTGATTTTTTTTTGTGAATCTATCTCTTATTTATTTGTTAATATTCTATACGTTGTTGTTTGTAATTTTTTGATAATTTATTTGTAATCAATACAAAACAAAAATCAGACATGATCACTTTTATGAGAAATTTTATTTCGTGTTAATGTGTTACTTGTTTTACTAATTATTTGTTAATTTTTTTAGATATTTATTTTATTTGATTTTTTTCATTTGTTTGTAATCGATATAATAAAAAAATATAACTTTTGCGTCACACCTTACTTTATGAAATTTTTGCTGGTTATTTGCTGGTCACTGATTTAAGTCATTGGAATAAACGGAGATTAATTTGTAAGAATTGTTTTTTGTTTTGTTTTTAATAATGCAAAGCACATGATTTTTAATGTCGCTTTTGTGACATTTATAAAATCAAAGATTGAATGAAAACCAACAGCATCTTATTTAGTTTTTATAAAGATAGTCTACTTGTTTGGATTGGATAAAGGTATTAGCATCTAATACATTCTTATAATTTAGATATTTGACCTATAGGTTATTTTTTTATTTTTTTACTTTTTCTTTTAAAATATCTATAATAATACAGTTATTTCTCCTCATTATTATTTAATTATATTTTCCATATAATTAACTTCTTATTATTTTTACTCTTCTTATTATTAAATATGTTTCATTAGTCTTTGTTTTATTTTTTAGTTGAGAATAGTTAGTGCATTTACTAGGCCACTTTAAAAAAATCTTATGCTTGATTGAAATCTGATATTTCCAAATTTCATCTGGCCCATCTTCAAACTTAGGATTCAGATATAGCTAATGAATGCACTGCCTTGATTGTATAATAGTTAAGATAGTGATTTATTTATTATTATAAATATGTTAAGAGAGTAGAATGTCATCAGTGTAAAGAATGTTGACTGAAAGTTGCATCTAATAATACTTCATTTTTATACTATATTTAAATTATTTCACTGCTTTTTCAAGTAAAACATTTGATTCTGAGTAACAAGATAGAATTAATAATATTCATTGCTATGATTTATATTTATTATTCTTTAATACATATTAATTTAGATATGCATTTTTTTTTAAAAAAGTTAATTGCTAGTATGAGTAAAGTACAGATTCCTCATATCATGCCAGTCAACCATTATTCATATTGGAGTGAAGAGAAATACATTGGGAAAAAATTGTTATTTTAGTGTTGTTTTTTCCTACATGAATTATATTTTTTAAACTCAAAATAATTATATTTATAATAATAACTGAACTATTTATCATTTAGGACATCACATGATATTCAAGTATCAGAAATAACTGCCAAGCTGCAATCTGTGAATCCTTAACTGATGACAATATCATTGCACTAAACCATCTAGGAAAAAATTATTGAATTGGTTGTTGATCAGAAATTCACATGAAATTTAAGCACAGGAATTGACAGAATTGAGCTATTGTTTCATGGATTTTGAACTCTAGAATTTATCATTTTACAATTATACCAAACCATACAGAATTATATTTACTACAATCTGTGTTTTATCAAAAACAATACAAATGGTTTAAATTGATTTTAACTAGAATTGTTAATTATAACTTGGACCGAACTCTAATTAAAACTGATTTAAACAGTAAAGCATTTATTGAATGTCTAATTGAACTTTTATTTGATAATCAATAATTGCAAGGAAATCAAGTCATATATCATGTGACTTAATTTAATAAGCTTGTATTACAAGCGTTATATAATGAGCATGACAATGACTCTTAACAAACTTTTCAGAATATCCCTATCCCCAGACCAGTTTTTTAGCTCTGGATTTTGTCAGTTAACCATTAGATAAGGTGCTGGGCTTGACCTAGTATTTAAAATCTAATGCTTGTATATCCTAGCACCTCACTGATAAAAGCTAGAGCTAGAAACCAGTCTGAGGATAGGATATTCTGAAAAGCTTGTTAAGAGCTATTGGCACACTCATTATATAACATTAATAATCAAATAATGCCAATATTAAATGAAATTTTATGCCCTATGTAGTGCAGTGGTAGACTGCAGAGATCAAGATCTGTGGGTCATGATAGTGCTTGAATTTCATGTGAACTCCTGAATTATAAATCATCAGATTATTTTTTAATGTTATTTATTTAATATAAAATGTTTTATTATCATCATCATATTAAGATATATAACAACTAGTACTTGGAAAAAAATTCATAATAATTCTATCACATTAACAGTAGCTATAGTTTTTTTGCCCCAATAATTTTGATTCAAATAGAAAATAGAATTAGGCACAAAATATGAAGATTTTAAAGCTGTTTACATTCATATATATGACAAAGGTATTAACTGAAAATTTTAAACAAAAGGATTTTTAAAAATGAGAAAAGCTTTTGAGGGTTTGTATTTAAAAAGCATAGGATAACAAATATCATGTTAGAGTTTAAGAACTGTTCCTGAAAAGTATAGAGAAAAAGTGAGTCAACATTTGATAATTGAATATTATTAGGCATTTCAAGAGTAAAATTATATGTTAGAATGTTTGAATTCAAAGTGAAGACTGTAAAGAAAGACCTACTTAATCTCCACGTGAAATTATTATCAAAAAAAAAGATAAGAGAAAATATATTTATGTAAAATAGTTATGATTTTTTTTTTTTGTTTGAAGCAAAAATTAAGAATGAGAGAGGCAGTGAGGGACAAGAATAAGTTATAATATTTGCTCTAAGACAGTGCAGAATATTATATATTTATATAATGTAATGGTAAGAATTGTCCCTCCACGTAACAAAATCTAGAACACAGGCAAAATACACTAAAGCTGATCGAATACGGAAGCTAGGATCCAGAATCCGACCAACATTCAATCCTTTCACCTCTGCTCAATGATTTAATACCCTGTGGATGACATTTCTCAACATACACAGATATTCAATTTAACTTTGGTCCGGCAGTCACTCAACGTAAAACAAAAGACTCTTAAATTAATTAATTGAGCACTGATTTGGTCAGATACACACACATAAGATTAAGTGGTCAATTAAAATATCAATGATTGATCATGAAATTTAATAGAATAATCTACCTATAGATATAATGGTGTATGTGCAATTGAATCTAGAGTTGGATAAAATGAACTCAAGAACAATAAAATTATGAAAATGAGTTATGATTTTAAATATTATTAATTTAATAAAACAATAACAAATAATAAATCAAAACCTACAAAATTATGTGATGGGAATGTGAGATATTACGCTTGCAGGTGTTATCTAACTAATGAGATTAATGTTATATATCTCATTATAAGTGTTTACTAAAATGTAGTGCAGTATTAGAGTTTATGCCTATATTAATATGCCAAATTTCTAGCTCTCATGTAGTCTGCTAGATCATACGGAACTTTATAGCCAAAGTTATATAACTAACTATAATAGCATTCCTATGGCATCTATCTATACAAAGTTAAATCGAGCATGTAATTAGGCTCAGAGATACGCAGATTAGCACGTTAACCTAAATTAGGATATACTCTAATGCTAGATAAGCATTCAATATAAAAGGAAAGAAAACTGGTTTATGATAGGTTTACCTATATCCTCTATGGCACTTATCAAAATATTAATTAAGCAAAAAGGTGTGAATGGGTCATTATTCATGGGCTTCAGTCTCAAAGACTCAGTTTGCCCTAAAACTGCTCAACTTGCTACGAATAGGAACATTAGTAGTTCAGGGAGTCAGATAAGCATTATGAATAATCTAGGTCCTTGTGCCCTAGTTCTAAAAGTGTGCTTTAACCCGAACTAAAGTGGATAAGTGTGGCCTCCACCAACACTTCATCAAGAATCATGCAGCAAGCAGATAAGTGTACATTGCATACTTTGTAAGGACACATCTGCAACTTATACATATATATAATGCAAATGCGTAAAATTATATTATCGTGCCTTAAAATTAGATAGTGCCTATTTGCATATCTCTACAATCCAGTTCTCAGATTTAATATTTTAAATATACTATTTAGGGACTAAATTAATTAGTAACCTAGTTTAATATTATCACCTGCATGTCAACATATATAAATCTAAGGAGGGCAAAGCATATTTGCAAGGTGATTATGAATAAAACATTAAAATATGATTTGAGAATATCTCTATGGCTAGTTCCTATGATGTGCAAGTTACATATATAAATAGTTATAATTCATAAGTAGAATTAAGAAAACTACAATCTTAACTAGATAACTGATTATTGTAATTTTAATACCCAAAACTTAATCAGTAAAATAATAATATGATCTCGAAACAGCTAGTGAGAAAGAAAAATAATAATTCAATTATTTAATATTTATTATAGTGAAGATTTGAAATTATCTTCGCAGATCGATAAGCTAAAATTATATTTATAAATACTTGCGGTTTCGAGTCATTTGGCATATTAAATACATATAATATTAAAATGATAAAATCATAGAATAAATTGAATATTTTTAGAAATAGGGATAAAAGAATGCAGGAAATTATACATTTAATTTAAAATAGCTTACTAGAGTTTTACATTTTAAAGGAGAATTCAAGTTTTACAATTGGACAAAATTTAGCATTTAATAGACTTCTTTGCAAATTTTAGTAAAGGTGTTTGAGAAAGGCAGATTTAGTAAATAGCTTTTAAAAGAAAAAAAACGAAAGTCACAGTTTATAAACAGAGCTCTGAGAGAAAATTTACCATTCAGTTATTTCCATTGCAGTTAATTCTGGAGCACTTGGGAGGATATTAAGTTGACACTTTTGATAATGATTTAAAGTTAATGGAGATTTTCTATGGGCTGCTACAATGGAGTGCGGCATTATATTTTATTGGACCAAAGTTTTTCCATTCCCCGGCTAAAGAGAACAGTGATTTATCACCGTTCTACTTGACCATTTTTAAGGTAAAATGGGCATAGGTTCTGCTTATAACTCACTTATTATATATATGATCGATCCTTTGGCAACAAAACTTTTAGTATTTATACTTTTCAAACTTTGGCCACCTGTTAATTTTTTACGAGCTTGTAGAAGCTGAAAAGTCCATTTATTTATTTTAGCAAAACATATTTAATAGTTACAACCAGTAGAAAAACTCATTTATTTATTTTAGAAAAACATTTTTAATTATATCCAGTAATTGAGATTTTGTTTTCCTGCATTATTTTCTTTATTAACATTTTATATTTACCAAATCAAGTCCACGCTATTTTAGGACCAATGCGTAATCTACTTCGAAAATTGTTTACAAAATCAAAATGTTATTTTGACAAAGTTACTTTCATAATTAGAAGATTAATTTTATAACCATACGTGCAGACTAACAGGAAATCTACGTATGCAATTTCAATATTACCGCAATAAAGTTGCCTAAATAATTTAACCAAAATATTTCTTAAACTAGAAATATTTATAAAATGAATTTCTTAAACTAGAAATATATATAAATTGGATATATATCTGTAATATATATGTATACAATTAAATTACAGACATACCGCTCACATATATATACATGATTCTGCATATATAATAATTTAATGTTATTTAAATGGGTACTCTGAAAGGGTTTAAACCTGGCATATGGATAGATGTGTGGGTAAAATAAGTGAAATGGGCAGATGGATGAAACTGAACATTTCAATAAATTGGTATGATATAGTGAAGTAGGTATGATATGAGTATAGAGTTGATTTAAAAACATCTACTCCACATATATTCCAAAACAAGAGACCTATGTGATAAATCTATAATTTATATGGCCCATGATCTAGAACAGCGTTTCCCAACCTGTGGTACGCGTACCACAGTTGGTGGTCCAAAAATAATCAATAATGCGACATAAAAAATTAAATCATAAAAATATCATAGAATTTTTCCTATAATTCATAAAAATTATTTTAATGAATATATTATATAGTAAAGTTGTTAATATGTACAGTCGATGATCGAAAATCCAGCAATTGATATTTTTTTTTTTTTTGAGTCACTTTTAAATTTGGTGCCACCAGTAACTTGAGATGTCTCCCACTGTTGTGATAGTTGCACTCTCATTCACTTCACCGCATACTTACAAGTGACAGGTTATTGTTTGTGATTTATCGTCTTTGTTTATTAAAATTTATTGATCCCTATATAACCTCTTGTTCGAACTTAGACAAGAACACATTTTTTTTTAAGACAATCCTTTTGATCTCTCTTCGAAATTTATGATTTTGATTGGCTTCAGTGTTGCATATTTATCTGATATTTTTTGCAAATAAATAACTTAAATTTGACACTTCAGAATAACTCGATAACGATCTTTAATGTTAATGTTAAAATTGAAAGTATGATTAAGAAATTAGATTTTAAACAGTGTATTGAAAACAATCAACCGGAAAATTCGAAACTCTACATATTTTTTTGTTTGAAAATAAGGTTAGTCTGTCTCAAGATATACAGAAAATATAATAGCACATTTAACAGGATTAAAATTTCTTTCATGAATATTTTCCAAAACCCAAAAACACAAATATAATATTTCAAACCCCTTCTATGAAGAAAATTTAGAAAAAGCTACATCATTATCAATAAAAGAGAAAAAAATTTAATAGAATTATCAACACAATCTAATTAATTTTGGTTAAACATTAAAGAATATAACATTTTCTAAAAGCTCTTAAATTATTATTACCATTTACTATATGAATTAGTAGAAAGACTTTTTCTTCATATATTTTTTTAAAAAAGTATTAAACAGATTAATCACTGTAGACTTAATATATCTTCATCTTCTGAACCAAATTTCAAAAAATTATGTTCTTCAAACAACACAAGATCTCATTAAATTTATTTTATAAAAACATTTGATTATATAAAAATATATTAATTTTTTTATAATTTTTTTTTATTAAAACCATTTATTAGTAAATGAAATAACAAAATAGTAGATAAATATATACTTTAACAAACACATACATATATCTTACAGTGAGTTTATAATCCACATGTTTACATTACAATTAATTTTCTCATTATTATTAATACATCACCCTATAATATTATAATCAAATAAAATAACACACTCACAATAACAAATTTCACAAAATACAATCATTTTTACAAAGGACAATTTACATGATATACTACTAAGTGACGGAGCCAAAAGTTAAGACTAAAGCTCTATTAATATTTATGGAATTCATATGACAATAAAGGCATATACATTCATACGAAAACCTAATTCCTTCAATCACACTATCACAATCTGAAGTTATTTGGTTAATAAATATTGCTAGCTCTTATGACTAAATCTACCATCAGTAAATAATTCTGTTAAAATCAGTTGGTGTTCAATTGTATAGACCTATCAGAGTAATATAAAATTAAATAATTAAAGCTAGTATTTTAATTCAATAGATAAATATTTTATTTACATTGGTAATTATAATATAGGTCATGAAATTGCATATTAAAATAACATTAGCTTATAATAACTAGTATGAATTTATTTATACTATGGGTGATGTTAAACAAGGTATTTAACTTGAATTATGGAAGTTACACATTCAACTTAATTTTGATGCTAATTTAGTATTGAAAATTATAAACTTATTATAGACTATGTTGGGGTTAACCTTAAATAAGTTATCTTGGCAAGTATTATCTAATAATTATGTATCATTTTATGTTTAAGGCAACCTTCTTTAATTGAATATGTAAATATGATTGTTTATATAATACTGTACCTGAAATCATTCTTTAACACTTATGTATAACATAAGTTAAATAAAATTAAAAACAAAAACTTGACAACATCATTGAAACATTTAGCATTCAAATATTCACTATACTCTATAAAGTGGTTAAATTGCTATAAGCACTAGAAAATTTGATTGCAATTCCTGGGATAATCCAATTATGATCTATTCCATAATTCTTTTAGTGTTTTAACTTTTATATATATATGGTAGGTGGTTGATAATTATATAATTCACTTTCAATACATATATGAATCTATTTAAAGGTAAATTTTAATTATCATTGATTCCTATGTTATCTAATAAGCTTGTACTATCATAATTCCTTTTATTATCAGCTATAAATACTCATCTATTTACCATGTTATCCACAAACATTGTAATTTAGGTGTTAGAATTCCTAAGTATATTTCCAGTAGGATATAATAAACTACTATGTCTGGTAGGTGGCATTACAATCTCATGGTTACACTTTGGTATACTGGATTTTCTATATTTTGTTCTCTTCCTCTAGTTAACAGTTCTTCAAGTAGTTATTGAAAGTTAATCTGGCTTCTTCTATGAAATTGTCATTTTATTTTATTTAAAACATCAACACTTTACTCCTAATATGTGTGTGATTATTTTGTTTTGCATGTTTCAAATTTGAATGGCAATTTAAATATTTTATCAAAAACAAGAACACATTTATAAGGTGCTGGAAGTCATGGTTTTTTTATTTATTTATTTATTTATTTATTTGATGATCTTAATTTAAATCCATGGTCCTTAGGAAACAGACATCAATGTATTTGCATCTGTCAATTCATTTTTATTATTTTTTTTCTAACTGGTCTTACAAATATGGATATTTCAACGAATAGAATACACTAATTAAAATTTAGTTTCTACTAGTTAGTTTATCAGTGTATATGTGTAGATTTTCTCAAAAATAAAATTACCCAATAAAGTTAATAAAAGAGTTTCTTTTTTAATACAATTCATCGATCTGTTATTTTTATGGAAAAGAATATCTTTTTATATAATTTCATTTCTTGTTGCTATATCACTATTCTCTTGAGGATTTCATTCGATTGTTGCTTTAAACAATTGACTTAATTTATGTTTATGTAATAATAAATATATCTGCACACATACATATAAGTAAAATATTACATATGAAGTATAATGTGTATTAAACATTCATTAATGTGTAGTGAATAATGTTAGTTTAATGAAATAATTTTCCTAAACTTTACAATATTTTTGTCAAGCGTTGGTGGCCTAGCGGTTAGCATAGCAGGCCCGGGTTCGCTTCCCGGTCAACGCTTTGATATATATAAAAATAAAAAAAACTGAGTTCGCTTCCCGGTCAACGCTTTGACATATTCAAAAATAAAAAAAACTTTAAAATATCTTCATTTTCTTTCCTATTAGTGATTTCAAATACAGTGTGATCGCAAATTAAAATTGTTATTAAAATTTGGCAATCCTTCATTCATTTTAAATTTTGAATTAACTTTTAAACAAAATAAGTAATAAAAAAAATCTGTTAAGATATTAATTAAAATCTTGTGATAGACATCGTGTTTTACCAGATAGAGTAAAAAGTTATCAATTGGCAGTTTTAGCAATTATTTCAGAGTGAAATAACAAGTTGGCATTTAATTTTTTTTTAAAATACTATACACATCATAATTATATTTTGGAGGAGCCTCTTTACTAGCCCAATATATATTATGATAATCTGGATTCATAGCCTGTAATATTACTTGTTGATATTAGCAAAAAAAATTATTTTGTTTAGTAGGTATAGTAGATTAAGCTATATGTGATTGGAAACAAATTGCAACTAAAATAAATGTACACATTTAAAAAATAAAATCTTTTATAAGTAAAAAGTAAAGTGAAAGGATTTTTCCTCCTTTCTTTAAATTTAATTTTAATTTAAAATATCCAAGGAAATTTTACTTTTAATAGCATCAAACGTCGAAATATGTTAGTTTTACTTTTGTTAATTATGGAAATTTTCTGACAAAAAAGCTAATTCATTATTTATCAAATTTGCTTAGTGTAAATTAATTAGAGAATAATTCAAGTTTGATGTTTTAACAATAAATTATAATCCTCTGTTTATTAATTTATTTTGAAATTAAGCTGTTTATAAATCCCATCAGATAAAAAAAATGTTTTAAAGACTTACTTGTTTTAAAAGTTTTTACCTGAACTTTTTATCAATTTGAAGTTGATATTAAGCCACCAACATGTACCCATAGTTTTTATGTTAGGATACAACATAGTCAGGAAAGTTTACTGGCTAAAACATATTTAATCATCTTCTGACCATTCTATCAACTGATGTCAAAGAAGGCATCAAGATAAAACTTATTTGAATATAAAGTAATTTTAAGAAAAATATTTGAAGAATGATCATTTCTAGTATAGGGAAAGCTACTTAATAAAACTCAAAGGAAATTTTAACTGACATTCATTGTATTAACATGAATTTTACTGTTTTCTTTCTAGGAAGAATTAATATTGGAATTCTTTACACAAACAAAGACTGAGTAAATTAATTTTTACAAAAATCTCTAAAATAATAAAAAGCAAGAAACCTTTTTTTACAAATATTATATTTAAAAAAAAAAAAACAGAATAAAAAAGAGTAAGTATTTTAATAATAATATTGAATACCAAATAAAATTTATTTAGTACACTTGAATTATACAGATATATATTTGTAAAATAATGTTTGTTAAAATCTATATTTATTCTGATAATTAATAGAAAACATTGAATATAATCAAATGTGCATGTGTGTATTGCCATATATATTGCCAACTTGTCTGATATTTAAATAGTTAATACTATCATAGTTATTTATTTTCAATTTAATCTTCTGTATATGTGTGTTGTATATGTGTGTATATGTGTGTCTTCGCCCCTAAGCTTTTCCAGAGGGGTAGAAAAACACAATCTGATCGAAACTCGGCTGAACAACTCTTAAAACCGTTGTGCCGTGAATAGCTCTTAATAGCTTTACGTATCCACTTCTGTTAACAAGACTGTAACAAGTGTGCGATGTTTTCCTCTAGCAGTTTATATATCCCTCTGAGTTCTTTTGTTAAGTCTTATCTGCTACATTCCGAAAACTTAATTGCGTGTTTTCCAAATCCGTTTTATTGTTCTTACTTTAAGTAGTTATTTTTATCTCTGATAAAAATAATTCCACAACTTGTTTTTTAATTATAATTATTTTCCATTATAATTATTTTTACTTTCAATAAAATAAATGAAAACTTCTGGAGTAAATTGTCTCTAGTAAACTCCTGTTTATTTCTCACACCGAATATAACAACTTTGAACCTTCATTTTTATAATCTAAAAGGAGGCAAGGGTTTTCACTGAATTTGGTAGAATGAATATAAGGAATGTAAAAACATATGTTATGGTGTAGTGACCATATTTAGAAAATAGATAGTGCCTGAAAATATAAGTGTTAATTTTTTATAGGGATTGGGGCATAGTTGAATTACTTTGGTCGTTTTTGCTGTTCACATAACTCACTTGTCTACTGTCTCTTGATATGATTTTTATTTTATTATATTTTTGGCAGTTCAAGCTGAGAACACATGCATTCTGTTGTACATTTTTAAATGCCCGATGTGAGGTTTAATTATATTACACTAAATCAATTTATTTAAAGTGCAAAAATGTAGCATTTTGTAAAAAAGATATAGTCAATTTCATATATTCAAGCATAAGGATTTTATTAATATACATATTGTTAAATATATACATTTATTGTTAAAAAGAGATTGCCTTGACAGCAGTTTGAAATTGTTGGTTGTTAATGATATTAGAATTGTTTAAGTATTGACTGACTTTTAATGATATTATATATATTGTAATAGTGGAATTTGAGTTTAAACTGTGATTTTTTTTAATTAATATTGATTATGTTATCCTAAGAAAAATATAACAAAAGAGATAACATATGAATATAAGATATAAACAGTCAACATTTTAATTTTTCTACATAATTTCAGAATCAATTCCTAAACATAAACAAATTTGACATTAAGTTATTGTTGGGATGTGTATGTTTGGAATTATATTTTCATGTAATTGGCCAATATTAAATGATTAATAAAAGAAATTGTACATAATATATATATTATGATTTAAAAAAAGTAATTCAATATATTCAAAACAGTGTTTGAAATATTAGTTAATCTGTATAAAACAAATGAATAAGAAGGGGGGGGTCAGATCTCTTTATATAACTTGAATACATTTAGTATTCTAATTTATAAAATAATATATATATATATTGTAAAAGATATTTTAACAGTAGGAAACACTGATTCATTGAAAAGGAAGTTAAATGAATGAATGAGCAAATGCACTTGACACCAGGTGAGGTTAAACACTATGGAAACATACCAAGGAAACAACATATTCAAAACATCCTTTAAAAAGAAAATAAATAAGAACTCTAGATCTCAGTTTTAATATGTATAAACAACCTAATATACTCATAATTTATTTAAAGGCTATAACGAACAATATAGGATAAAATGGTAAAGTTTTTGCCCTGAAAAGCTACTCAGTCTTTTCTGTTGAGAATCTGAATATAGCAACATTAAGATCGAATATATCTCATGATGGCAAATATATTGAATTAAATAATGAAGTATAAATTTTTAAAGTCATTCAAAGAAATAAGCAACTACCAAGTTCATGATAAAATATTTTAAATGCAAGTATGAGATATAATCTTGCATTTGAAATCAGTCATTAAAGTTCATAGATCTAAAATAGAACATGGAGATTTCAAATAAATATAAACTGTATATGTATAAAATGCACACAGTGGAATGACATGCAATTTTAGCAGAAGATAGAAAGGATATTGGACTATAATTTTTTTTTTTACGTTTGCTTATATATCGCAGGGATGGCCAACTTATGTGTTCATAAGATCTACTTTTTATTTTTAAAATGTGTTGTGATCGACTTGTTGTCACAGGCACAGTCTAAGTAGAGGGAGGTGTGAAATATATACTATTTTTGTATATCTACCTAGTAAAAAATAATTATTTAATGGGCCAAAAAACTCATGCCCAGGGGAATTAAAGCAACATGAGTAATTATTAACAATATTCATTAATTCAAATTAGTTACATTAAATCAAGATTAAAAATATTATTTTCAATAATGATACAGCTTAGTAGACTTTACCTATCTACAATTGAAAAAAAAATTTAGAACAAAAACAAAAATAGCAAAAAACTTGAAATCTTGACTTAATTGGTTTCACTCATTACTTGACAGCTCTTGCCAGATTGGCCTCATGATCAACCAAAAATGGCTTTGCGATCAACTGGTGGATCACAATTGACTTGCTGGACACCCCTGATATATAAAATATGTAAATATATTGTAAAATTTTGTTATTATTCATAAACAATGCACTTAATTGGCATTTCTTGTGAACAAAACAAAAAGGATTTATCAGATAATTCATTTATCTTATTTAAATGTTTATGTTTGAATATATGTGTATTGTCAAAATACATTTATATATTTTGGAACCTGAAAGAGATTGTGACAATTCTTTAATCATATTTATTGGGAGTTATTATTCTCATTATTATGTAATATAAAGAGAATATGCTTAATTGTCTCATCATTTATATTATCTGTGAAAGTAATAGTTGTGTGAATATATTAAAATATTAGCAATGAAAGCTTATACATATGATTGATAAAAATATAAATATAAAGGTCTATAAAGTGGTGAAAGGATTAAATATAATGTTTAAAATTATTTACTAATATTATACTGATATATATTGTGCCATTACAATTTAGTCACTAGATAAATTTATAGTAATGTGCATGTAGAAAAGGTAAACCAAAAATCATCATAACAATTTTATATAACCATAAAAGAAGCTGTAGGGTATCCAAGTTCAAACCCTTCCAGATCAAAATTTCAAAAGCTTTAAACAGAAAGAGAGGGGGACAACAATTATATGCTTTATTTGTTTGTGTGTTGATAGAAAGGTAATACACACATTTAAACTATTTAATATTTAAATTTTCTGTTAAAAAGCAAAGTTATAATGCATACATATACAATGTATGTGTAATTATTTAATTGTTTTATATTTCAAATATTAAACATTTTAACTTTCTTTAAAACTAAGCTATGCTTGATCAATTCTAACATTTTATTCTATGCTTTTATTTTGCTTTTCTTTAATTATAAATGGGATTTAAAAGTTACAGATTTAATTAAATAATTGGGTTGTAATTACTAAGCTAGCAATTATAGTATTTAATGTGAGTTTATGAATGATTTGAAAGAATGAAGGATGTGTGTACATTACATACAGAAATTTACATTTCCTAAATATTGAAAGAAAAGGAAAGATTAAATCTGTCAAATTATTTTTTTTTGTACAATTTTTTGTTAAAGAGGAAATCTTTTAATCAGATATCGATCTTTGTACAATTTTTTTTTTGTAAATGATTGTTTCCTTTGGAAGCTTATAATGGGTCAGAGCTCTAAATTTTGAAATTGTCTTATCTCAAGATCTAAAGAGACTCAAGATTTGAATGTTCCTGATGTTAAAGAAAAAAAAAGAAAGAAAGGAAATAAGGATTGAGTCTATTTTTTTTTAAACAAATTCTGGAAAAGATTAAACTTTTCAGTTGAAAAATATTTAGTTGAAAATAAATTAGAGATCTAATTAAAACAAATTTGTCCAAAATACAAGACTATCTCTGATTGTTAAGTTAGCTAAAATTGGATATAAAGCTCTTGAATTATTGGATTATTTTTATGATTCAGATTATTAAACTATCCAATTGAATGCTGAAAATATAAGAAATGTCTGCTAGAAAATTATATTATGTCCCATCGGTTCCCCATCTGGGAACTCACTCACATAGGAAAAAATGTCTAAAATAATATTCTACACCTTTCAACTGACCAGAGAAATAAGATTTTTTTTATAGAAGGAAGCATTCACCTCATTCAAGAAGATGAATTAATCTACTGATAAATATTAATCATCAATCCAATTAATTGTTCAACAACTGATTTTAAACTCAAGAAAATTTATAAATGTGAAAACAACTCTTATTTCATCCACATCTTGACAGGAAGAGAAGAAAATTAATATAATGATTTCCAAATTGTCCACTAAACAAATAACCTCAATAGAGTCATCATCATCAAATAGTTATACCCTCAAGAAAGAGATTGTTCCCACATAAAACGGAAATAGTAGCTGCAGAAATATAGACATTATACAAGACAAGTTTGAACCCTTGAAATTCCACAAACAAAAGATCGGTAATATGACTTTTTATATCTATTTTCTTTATGATATCAGTCTTAATAAACATTTTAGCAATAAAGTGGTATATTTTATTTGAAGAACTTTTAAAGACTATTCAGATCGATTAAAACAAGAATTCTTACTAATAATAACTTTGAGCTTCATAAATGATCTTGAATGTATGAAAATTATTTTTTATTAATTTCAGTTATAAAAAAATATTAATGTAAAACAATTTTTTTATATGGTATTATGATTTTATTTTAACTAATATATTATTATTTGTTTTAAATAATATTTTGTTATCATGGGATAAAACACCACATACATAATGATATTTTATTTGTGTATAATTGCGATTAATGTGATAACAAGTAGTTTGAATATTAGATTTTTGTTTCATTAAGTATATTTCTGAGTAGAAACGAATAATGATTTAAAACTCTTTTCTAAACTTCTCTTTCAATTCTCTAACATTTTTTTTTACATTCTATTTACATGTTAGATTTTTAAAGTATGTGCTAATACAGATATTTTTTTCTTGAAATCTTTTCTCATGGAGGAAAATCATGGTCAATGTGATGTCCAACTTAATACAAAATACATTTGAAGGAAGGACTTAAAATTAATCTGAGGTTGTTATATAATCAATTATTATTATTATTTTCATGTCAATTTTCATATTATCTAGAAATTTATATATATATGTTAGAAATGTAGTAATAAATATTAGTTTGTTTTGTTAAACGAGGCGTATATATTTCATTAGCGTAGTCTTGGTTAGTGTGATTATTCATCATCATCAATGGTTGAATATTAGTTATTTAAGATATAAGTAAATATGCTAAAATTAAGCAATAATTATGAATTTCTTTATAAAAATTAGTTTTATGTTTAGGCTTAGTCCTAGAGCTATAGTTGAAACCCTTGTCATTATTGTTATTATTATCATCATCATCATCATCATCAATGTGTTAATTAATGAGCTGTTTAAATGTTTAAAGGCCATAAATAAATATTGACTTTATAATATTTAGTATTTCTTAGTATTATTATAACCACATCCTGTCATCTATTTCATGCAAGGATGAGTGTTGCCATCCTAAATTAGTTATATATAATCTGAGCTAGTGAACTTATAAAAATATTGAAACACATTTATTATGTTAAGATCTGAGAAATGATTTATGTCTAGTATACTCCACTTTGGTTTAAAGATGTTTTACTTTTACCTACTATTAGTGCTTATAGTGATATGGCTCAAAAAGCAAAATCTCTCATTTTTATTAGAAATAAAGTACCAAAAAGGGATTCAAACCCGGTACATGTGAAAGGTTATCAGATATAACCGTGTCTAGATTCAGATAATCTAGTGGCGCCCTGCTAGACCATATTCACTTAGTATTTGTTTAAACATGCACTTAACATCAAACCAAGAAATGAAAGTGGATAAGATTACTGTCTGTATACCTGAGCTATATTTTATTGAATTACTAGTGTACTCACCTCACGTCATTTCCATAAAATACTGGTTATTAACAATTTGCTCATAATTTGCTTATAATTTTTGATATTTGAACTCCTTCACTTATATGGTAATAGTTATATTGTAACCATCTATAATTATTTGAGCGACCTTTAACATTGTTACAATATATATATATATATATATATATATAATGTATTTTGGTTTCCATGTACTGTTCACAATGTGATAAATACAATTATAGTAATAGTTTACTGAACATTATACATTAATAGCTGCCAATTAAATAATATTTTTTTCAATAAGAATATTTATTTACTTAAATTATTTTTTATGGTTTGTTTTTTTTTCTGTTATTATTATGTTAAGCAAATTTTATTTTGTTAATTAATTTTTTCTTTTGCAATCACTCATAATGGATTATCTTATTCATTACTAATCATCCTTTCACATATTTATATATTTATTGTAACGGGTAACAAATTTCTGTAAGGGAAACCCCTGAAAAGTAAATAGTCTTAAAAATTATTAATATGATTAAGAATATTCAAACATTCTTTTAAAGTATGGTTTGAGTTAATTAAAATCCCTTTGCAATTCAACTTATATTTTAATAGATAAGACTCTCTATTCATCCCAGTTATTACAGTTATATTATTCCTTGCCAGAACATTAGATAAACCTTCATTATGCTTTTTTTATTTGTTAACACCATATTAATGTCTAAATATATTAGATAATTTGAAGATACATTGTTTTATTCACATGTTTTTTATAGAGATAAAAGGTACTATTACAATATATATATATATATATATATATATATATATATATATATATATATATATATATATATATATAAATGGTTAATTGTTGGAGAAAATCATGTGACATTCAAGTACTAGACAGTGACAGGTTGAGCTTTTATCCAGATATTTTTAATTCTTAAATCAAACACTGTATCACTGCACTAACTTTCCCAGGAATATTTATTTGTAAGCATAAGAAATAAATGAAGATCCTCATAAGGTTATATAGCCATTATGTCTTGTTTTTAATATTTATTAAGGAGAGGTGCTAAGTAAATGTTTAGAAATAAGGGAATTAATATTTAATGTTTTCAGTATACTAAATTGTAAATAGTGAAGTTGAATTTAATAAATAGTTATTAGAATTTGTTATATTAAATAGATAGTAAAAAAAAAACAATATTAAATATTTAACTACTTTGCATCACAATTTATTTTCCACCAAAACCTAGTGTCAATTTGAGATTAAATTTTAAATTTTATTTTAGTTTTTAAACCTTATTCTGTAATAGAATTCAATAAATTTGATTTGGTTCGTTAGAAATTTAAAATTATAAATCAAAAATATTTTTAAAAATCATATTTGAAACTTCAAAATATTAAAAAAGTAATAACTTGAACTACATTGAATTTTGTAATAATACTAATGGTTTTTTAAGATCAAGAAGAAAGTATGCTATTGAAATCTTTATTGTTTGAAGTTTGTTCTTATAATCTGAATTAATAATTATAAACTAATCATAAATCTATCAAATACTGTTTTAAAATTTAAAATTGTATTTGTAATTATTAAATTATTCCAAAAATCAGAGCAGCTGGATTTTGACTATTTATAAATTTACATTTGCAGTTATGATTTGTTTAACATAATTGTTGTTTTTTTTTTAAATAAAAGATATTTCCAAAAATATAAGTGTAAACATGAAATCATTTATTTTTATTGACTTTTATGGAAATATTTTGTAAAATTAATTATAAATATTTAAATAAAGTCCAGAAATCTGCTGTTTTTGTTTTTTTTTGCAGTTGATCAAAACAATGTGGAGTATGTCCAAGTTTGTTTATACTTTTAAGGTCAAAGAATTAACCAATCAGAAAACAAATAAAACAGTATTTTCTTTGAAGTTTTGCTTTGTGAGATACTGACATTTTTAGATTTTTTTTTAAAACTAATGGCTTAGTATTTCTGTTAATCACATTTCAGAAAATTGGATTTTAAGGGGGAAAATAACATTAAAAATGACTGAAAGAGAATGATTTTTTTTAAAAAAAAAATGCATTTAGCTCCATCACAGTATATGGTCAAAATTGTAAATATTTTGAAGATTATTTATTAAGAAAAAAACTACAAGTTAATGCTTATTCTTAATCAAATTTCTAAACTTTTTTTTTAAATATTAAGAAAGATAGTTAAATGATTGTGAATAAAGTGAGAAAAAATTAAAAATTTTAAGTCTTTTAATCCGATTAAAATTTTAAAAAGACTTATAAACTATTTTGTCTAGAATGTGGCTTTACACTACTAAGAAACTTTGATTATTAATAAGGAAAAGGGAACACAATTATGAAATATGTATGTCAGGATAAAAAATATAATATTTGTTAGATTTATTTAAAAAAAATAAAAATCAGTTTTTAAAAAATTAAAATATATTTATGATCAGTTGTTTGTGAAATCTTATGACATTTGAGTTCTAGAATGAAAAAATCATTTCATTATATCTAAAAATATTTTTGCTCAGTAGCAAGCTTACTATAAACTGAGGCAATCACCTATAGCATGCAATAAATTAAAAAGAGATGAATAATAATGGATTATTTTAAAGAAATTGTAAAGGATAATGTTAATTTTTAAATAACAGGATTCTTAAGAAATAAATAGAGAAAATTGGTGAAAAGATCTCTAATTGCCTTCACAATCTGGGTAATGCAAATAAAAAAAGCATTGTATTATTTTAATAGAGATCGAATCTATATTAAAAGTAAAAGTACTGAGATTCTAGTGTTATATATTTTATAATGACTGTAAACACAGATGTTTTTAAATTTAAGTTTTATTAAAGAAGAGAAAAGAATATTATGATTCTTATTAAAAATAAACACATATATTGTATATGTATATATTTTATTTAAGCAGCATTTTTCTATATGTGTATATATAATAATAATAATAATAATAATAATAATAATAATAATAATAATAATAATAATATTGAAGATATCAATTATTTTTCCCATACATTGGTATAGATAATTTGAATTGCGAAACAAATTATCTTTCTAAATTAAACATTTTTCTTCAAAACATTACTTTCTGATCTTCAAATGTTTTTCTCATCTCCTCCCCTCAACCCTTTTCCAGTCACATTTTAATTTTCAAAATTGAAGTTGATGATTGTGCTCATTTAATTTTAATGATGTCTTAAAATATTTATCATCACAACATTTCTTTCTTATGGGCGGATCCTCTCTGTTCCCTTATTAAGAGTTCACTGATGGATGTTTAAATCTACTCGTTAGCATAATTAGTTTCCAACATCTCTTTCTTATACACTTCAATATTATCAGCAAAGATTTAATAAATCAATCACAAGTGCAGATTAATTATTAATAACCTTTTTATCTTTTGTTTTTGTTTTAAAGCTTTAAAAAAATTCAAATCTTTGCATTTTAAAATTTGGTCTACCTAATATCTACTTTTGAAGCGTTATCAAAAGCTTACTAACTATTAAAAATAAACTGTGCATGAAGAGTGAGAAGAACATTTGCATGATGGGATATAAAAAAAATCTTCATTACAATAAACAATGCAAATAACTTTAAGTAAAGTCAGTGATAAAATAAAAGACAATTTTAATAATAAAGGAAGAATGAATTATAAATTTTAATGATGCTTAAACAGAGACAGTTTATGGATGAGGATTTAGAAATGCTTTAAAGACAGGAATGTTGCAATAAATTTGCTTACTAAAAAGGAACTAAAAACACAATCTGAATTACATATTTTCGTAAGAATTCTATTATGCAAAAATATTTTTATTGTCATTCTGTATTATGCTAATTTATTTATTTTTTAGTATTTATTCAGGAGGCCAAAGGGCTTTCAAGCTTCACAATACCTAACCAAATGAAAGTTTCATTCAATTAATCTTGCTCAGAATTAAGAAGAAAAAAAAACACTTTTTAAATTTGTTTCCAACATGCGTCTCATAATACTGTAACAGTCATATATACTGACCTATATATATATATATCAAAATTTAAGGATCCATATATCAATTCCTAGAAGAAGAATAATGTAATTAATTAATTGAATGTTCTTTTACCTATTGGTGCAGCTTAAACTATATTTACTTGTAATAGTGTATTAATAAAATGCTTTCCTCAAATTTTATTATTTTGCTTAATTAATGTAGTAATAATTTATGTAGATAAACTATGGTTCTTGCGATTAGTCTTACCATTCAAAGTCCTTGATCATTACTTAACACTTGAATGTTGTCACACATGTTCTCACTATCTTGAATATTACATTATTCATTTTTAATTAAATGTATATTTAAAAGGTATTGCTTATTTAGCAGCAGTGAAAACTAAATGAGATTATTTAGAATTAAAATGTTTTTGCTTAGACATAAATAAAGCACTTTATAAGCATATGTATAATAATTTTTAAAAAAAATTATAATAATAATGTCTTTTTTATGAAAATATTTTAATTAAATTAAAACTTGAAAGAATAATTAATTCTAATTATATTTTGATTTTATATTATTAAGTTACTATTTACAAATAATAAAAAAATTATTTAAAAAAATTGCGATTGCATTTATTAATATTTTAATATTTTATATTGAATTGGAACTAATTATCATATTTTAAATGTAATTATAAATTACAATATAATATTGAGTGAATGCTTAGTTGTTTTGGGAAGTTCATATGAAGTTTGAGCATTAGAAATAATAATTGAGTCATGACCTATAGACCTTGGGCTTTAGAATCCATCCTCTATCACTATACTAAACCAAGCAAGGCATTATAATTTTGATTAATATGAATTCAAATAGAATATTTTTTTCTGCGAGTATTATTTATAATAATCATAGCACACTTTTTGCATCTTTTTTTTTTTTACTTATTTTATAGCGATTAGATTAGTTGTTTTTTTTTTTCTTAAAAAAAAAAAAAAGTACTAATGATTGTTGTTGGTTTTTTTTTTGTATTCATCTAAAACATGCAATATTGTGAATGATTAAAATCAAAGTTGTTAATTATATCTAATATAATATATTTATTGAATTGCTTGATAATATAGATATCATGTCATTTACGTTTTAGTTTATATTTGCATTGTTTTAATTAAATGTCATTAATTTTATTATTATTGTCACTTATAATCATTTTACTGTTGTATAATTAGACAATATGTCTTCTATGTATGTTTTTATTATGTATTATAACATAGCAAAAAATGCATAAATGTCTCATATAACAAGTACATTTAGAATTTAGTTTGCTAGATTGTACACATTCTATGCGCCTAAAACATAATTGAATATATAAAATACTTACGTTTATAATATATTTTTATATTAAAATGGAGTTTCCATATTCATTATATTTTTTTCTAAAATACTTAGCATATATATATAATGCAAATGCATTGAGGTGAGCCATAAGCTTGAAATCAATTGTTCTGGGGATAAGAGTATTTCAGATAGAGATTTTAAATATTTTTTCTTACCACACTTATAAATTAAGAGCTTGTTTGAGCTATTTGTATGCTCACTGTATTACATTTATATTTGTACAACTCATGAAAATTTATCAATTTTCTTTTATTTATATATATACAGTATGTCTTAATTTAAACATTACAGTACACATACAAATTAAGATTATAAGCAAAAAGAATAGTTAAAAATAAAATAATGCAGAGTTCATGTGTGCTTATATGTCTATGTAACTGAATGTCTACATACATTCATTCGAAAATAATTTTTAAAATAATAAAAGTACTATTATAAAAATGATTATTTTTTCATTATTTCTTAAAAAGATTGTTTATTTTTTAAAACAATAGCCTTTTTTAAAAAAATTGTACTGCAATTAAATTAATAATTATTATTTTATTACTTACAGGATGCACTTCATAAATTATCTTACACTTTGTAGAATTGCAGTGATATATATATATGCTTCAATGCAATTTGTGAAGGAAAAAAAAATATTTGTTAGATTTGCTTTGGTGAAAAAGTTGAATTCATAAATTTCATTATTATAGTTACTTAGGGTGCATGGGTTTTAAGAATGGAAAGATCATTTTTATGTGCATTTGAAAAAAAATTACAGGAAAAAATCAACTACCCTTCTGAAATCTCTCTATTCTTTAAATATTGCTGTAATTATCTTATTTCTAAACATCAGACAATTATTTTTATATATTTGAGATATTAAATTATTTTCTCAGTGATATATATTTTTATTAAATTTAAAAATTAAATATATCATAAAATGTTATAAATTTTTTGAACACATTAAACTTAAACTAATAACATAATGTATTTTCTTTAGTGTACCTTATATAAACAAATACATTTGATATAACTTATACTGTTGAAGACATACTTTATAATAAAGACATTGGAAAAAGTAAACCACCATCATGATTAAAAAATGTATATGAAGTTTAATAATTTCATGTTTAATCTTTTTCCTGATATTCATCCATGCTTTCCATGATGCTAAATCTATAAGATAAGTTGTAAACAGCTGGGATCCATTTTTAATCTTTAACAGTAGAAATTTTAATTTAAAGAATCAGTTTTTGTGAATTATTAATTTTAACTATAAAACCTAGATGTCAGAAACTACTGGAAATAAAATAACAATTCCAACAAAAGCTAACAGAGATTAAAAAGATAGAAGTTAATCATATTGAACAGAGTCAAAAAGATGCTAGCCTTCTGCGCTGCATTGTTTTTGATTTATAACATGAAAATTAAATAGTTTTATATAAAATCTATTTTTATTATTTATTTTATATAATATTATTAATTTTTTTCCATAATCATTATTCATATTCTATGCATTAAATTTTCCTTTTCTAATATATAGATGACACTTATATTTTAATTTTATAAAATTTTTGTAGCCTTTTACAGTAAATTTGTCAAGTCATCAGAGATAAAGAAAACAAAAATAGTTCATATCAAAACCATATTTTTCAATATTATTATATATGTTAGAAATTCAATTTTACTTTTTAAAAAAGTTTCCATTACTTAAATTTATAGTTTATGATCGTCACATGTGGAATTTATCTTGCTTGTTGTACATAAGATCATAAAGCTCATTCTCCTGCAGCTATCTTTAACATTATAACATTCCTTTTAGACCTATTCTAACAGGAAAATCAAGAACTAATATAATGTTAGTTTTAGTTCTATAAACAATTCAAAGACAGCAGGAATTTCAATTTTAGTAACCTCAATCAAAGTCAAAATTGCTTCTCATTGTCAGCAATTGATAATTTCTTATTCTTTCCACATAAGAATGCTTGCAGTTGGTTTTGAAAGTATCATTTTGCTGTTTCAATGTCTATAATATTTATTATTTTAGAAGAATAATGTAGTTATTATATTCAGGTTCTATATACTTTTAATAGAAGACATTTCAAGACAAATCATCCACATCATAGTCATAATTTGTAATTGGCTGAAGAAAAATGTTTTGTGTAAACTGCTACCGAATTATTTTCATCATTTTTTTTAATTCATAAATAATATTTTATATTTTAAGTAGAATTTTATTAGTTTTGAGTACTCTGACTAAAAATTCATTATTATTTAGAAAGTCATTTAGAATAAATCAGTTGTTGTTTTTTAATTTTCAAATATTTATCAGCATTATAGATGAATGCTATTAATAATAAATTGGTATTTTTTATCAATCTGATTGTCTAATGCAATTTAGTAATTTTCTAAATTTGTAGAGCTGAAAAAAATATGTTTTAAAATACTTTTCATTTGCCAAAACATATATGTAACAAATAATTTGAAATTTCTGAAATTATAATAAAGAATAAATGTAAATTTAATGAATAAAAAGTTTGAAGTGTAATAAATCCATGACTAGGTGAGATCATTAACATCCTGTGCTAGAACTGCAGCATCTTCATGTAGATTTTAATGTTTTAGGTATTATGATAGAGCTGTGATTGCTATCTTCTATACATTGTTTTAAACTATCCATAATCTTATATTACAATTTCCAATGATTTGCACTTACCTTTTCCTCATATCTCAATTTTTATATATTAGTTGAAAAAAATCTGAAAATGCCAGCATTATATGGGCCTTTTTACATGATTGATAGTACCCTATTAACATGATAAAGCTATGTGAGAGGTAGCTTAGAAATCAATAGAAAATAGAATTTCAGATTGGCTGAGTGTTTTAGTGCAGGCTAACTAACTGAATACTGTAAATTTGTAAAGAAAAATGTAATTTCCACCCATTTGTTGGTTATGATGCAATATTTTTGCAAAATATTTATTTTTGAACCAAAAACTATATTTTTGAAAACAATTTATTTTTAAAAAGTCAATTCTTAAAAATTTATAATGGCAACCAAAAGCAGTTTTTACTAAGTAAAAACAAATCACTTTTGTCAAAATGGTAAATAAATTTTTTTAAAAAAATTTTTAATAACAATAAATATTTTAAGTAATAATTTACTAAGGCTGTAACTTTAGAAATAAGTGTCTGAAAAATACGAAGGTAGGGACCTCTATAGGTCTTAAAACACAAGCTTACGCTATGAAGAAAAGAGAGAATATTTTAATAACTTTTAGAATTTTTTTCTTTCTTTAATGATAACTAATCTAAATATATTCTTTTGATAACATAAAATTCAAATACCTCATATTTTATTCTTCTAACTTGTGTATAGATAAAATTGCATTCAATGATACCATGTTCCATTGTTATAGATAAAAACTTTGTTTACATATTTATTTTCATTTTTTAAAAAAAAAATGTTTGTTTTTAAAATTGTTATCAATTGAAGCTTACATTTATAATAAATAAAATTAAAATTATTAGTTATTTTTGACCTCATATACATTTCTTCTATTTTTCCCCATAACTCCATCTATGCTAGATTTAAACCCTCCCTGAGTGCATGTATATAAGCATCAACACAGCTATTTATGTATAATGACACATATATATGTGGATAAAAGATTGTAATATCATTGGTTTATATATATATTACAGTGTCTATATTTTATTTAAAATTTAGATCTTTCATATTATAGATTTTATTCTGTTAAATAAATCAATTTGTTATTTTATATTAGAAATGACATATAACAAAATGTTATTTAAAAGTTTCTAATAATTTTTAATTTTAAATTAAAAGAGTAAACAAAAATCACACTACCAAACACCTGGGTTAATATAGCATGTGAGTGAAATCTTAAATTTTATTTCGCAATAATATTTTTCCAAAATGTATTTTATAAATAACAAAATCCACTGAGCTGGAATTATCGGCAAGTCTTTAGAGAATCAAGATGGCCCAAGTTAAATTAAAAATACCTGGTTTAAAATTTAATCAAAAGTTAAATCAATTTTGTAAATTAAAAATAAGATAGTAAACAAGTGCTAATGGATTTACTAGCTGTAAATCTACCTTGTTGACAAAATGTTACAGGATTTAAAAATGGTATAAATATTCTAATTTTTTGATACTCTTGGCTTACTCTGTAAAATTAATCAACCACTGCTACCAGAATCCATACCCATTTGTACTTTGAAATGATAGAGTAGGAGGCTAAAGATTTGCCATTTTTCCTGTGGGAAGATGGTAATCTTGAACCTCATCCTACTAGTCACAATAGCTTATAAATATTATCATGGATAGGGGAGGTTTCCAGCAACAGCCTGCAGTAAAAATAGGACATCTAAATTCATACAACCTATCTAGAAAAGAGTGACACTATGCCTACCATCTGACATACCTGAAGTACCAGCTGCAGTAAAGAATATTGGTAATATTTTCTTTAAAAATTGCAGAGCTGTTAATCAATTCTCCAATCTTAAACCCTTAACATTTAAGCTAGTTTAGAATGTAAATTGAACATTCACTCTTAATTCCTAAAATTTCTGCCTAAATTAAAATCATTTATAAAATTAAACCTGTATAAATCTTGCCTGAGTTCATATCCAAGGTGTAATTTTATTTCTCTACTCTATAATAACTGCAATCAGTTATTATATGCCTATATTATTGTTCTAATTATTTTATCCCAATTTAATTTATATATGTTATAATATGCCAAGTATTTCAAAACAGCAAACACTAAATTTAGTAAACTTTCCATGGAGATATAATTATTAAAATACCCATCTTAATATTTTAAAAATGCTGCTTAGCATATTGGACTGCTGTTTCGAGATCCTATTATGTTAGATAATAACCGATCGCTACACACTCATTGTTATCATTAATTTATTTATATTATAATTTATTATGGTTTGTCTAGTCAGAGTTATTATAAATTTTGATTTTTTTGAGATTATGATGCACTAGTTAGAAATGATATGGAAGTATATTTGTTGATATTTATTAATCTCCATTAAATATATTTTTCCTTCTTAAGTATAATTATATATGCAGATTCAGGGTGCTAACTAGATTAATAATTTAGTTTTGCCCTTTTTCTTAGCATGATTAATGTGCTAGTTTAAGATCTGGGTTGTTTTAGTTAGCAGATAGCAGATATCTGTTTTTAGTCACAATTAATTATATATATATATATATATATACATATTTGTATTTTACTTAAGTGTTGCAAGTGCATCTTTACTAAATATACTTGTACATTATATTTTGCTATGCCTTCTGCTGGGTTTGTGGTGGAGGCCACTACCATCCATTTTAGTTCAGGTAAGGCTGTCTTTTAGAATTGGAATATGAGGGTCCAGACCATTTTCATAAAGCATATCTGAGTTCCTGAACTATATATGTTCATATTTAGTAGCAAGCCTTCTGGTCTTATGGCATTGAGCATTTGATGCTGAAGCCTGTGAATAATTATTCACTCATACTATGAACTTATTTTTTAGTGTTTTATTTAGCACCATAGTATATATATGTGAATCTTGGTTACCAAGTTGAATCTGCATCATCTTGAGCTAACTATTTTCTCAGCAGTAATATATCTGTAACAGCCATCTTAGCCCTGTATCTAGTAATCATTGTGGCTAGATTATTAACTTGTAACATTGGTAAATCAGTGAAAGAATAGATTTGGCATATTAACTAATTATAGGCATGATTTTACTAACTGCACAAACATATATACCTATCTATTTTATATATTAAGATGAGACTACTGTGTTAATTTTATCATCTTCATTATATAACACTTGTGTGCGTTAATTCCATACATTTAATACTATATAATTAATATTTTGTTTTTGTTGAATTATTTAATTGTTTTAATAAACCTATTAAAATATAAACTTGTACATGTCTGTTTGCTTGCTATTCAACCCCAATTCTTTAATGATTTTTATATGTTGAATATGCATTATTTTAGTTAAGTTGATTAGCATACTCAATAGTTTATTTTAACCCTTTAACTAAATTGTTAGTTCTTTTTTGAGTCTCAGGATTCTCTCAGTTTGGAGCTGGCTCACTAGAGAAATTGAGACTGAGTATGATCTCAGAAATGTCATTCATAAGATGTTAAATCATGAAATACTTGTAAATGAGTTGAAGCTTGATCGGATTTGGGATCTCACCATCTCATTTTGGTCAGCTTTGATGTATTTTGCCTGGACTCTGGATTTTGTTATGTGAATGTACAAATCTGACTATTACAGTATATTATATAGAAAAAAGCTTTAATTGTAAAGATAAAATGTTCATATATGGAGGAATATTTGTTATATTTACTAGATCTCATTGAAAATAGATAGATGAAGTTTTTTGCTAAAAGGGTTAAACAATTGATCATTTAAAGCATTAGCAAGATACATATAAAAATATTAAATTTTAAAAGGATCATTATTTTATTTATTTTTCAACATTTTATAGCCTAAAGGTTAAATGAAACCTTTTATTTTTGATAATTTGCTTATGTTTATTTCTATTTATTAATTATATTTTGTTTATTTATATAGTTAATATTTTATTTTTAAAACTAATTTTGTTGATTGAATTTATGTTTAGAATGAAAACTAAAGAATGTAAATAGAAAATAAGACTCTATTCATTTCAACAATATAACCATGAAAAAAATCTGAAAAAAAAATGTGGTAAATTGTGTTGACTTCATATATCATCTAAGTATTTAATAAGTAATTATTAAACTTTGGCTTGTCAGTTACATTAATCCATAAGTATTTAAAGTTTTTTCATTTGAAAAATTGATGATTGTTAATTTTAGTGAGGCAAGAGAAGAAAATTTAATAATGTAAACATAAAATAAAATGTTAATGTTTTTATTCTTTCTTTGTTTGCTGTTTTTTTTTTTTTTTTTTGGATAGAATAATAGTTGGTGTTGAGTCAAATGTGATGTCTCCATATTAAAACTTTTTTTATATACCTTCACATTCTCTTTATAATCAAATGAATTATAATTTATTGCTTAAAGTTTTTGTTTGTTTTTCTTTCTTATATCATTCAGTATTGGAATTTTAAATAATAACTGATTAAAATTTTAATTTTCATCAATACATGCAAAACTCTCCATGCAATAGTGCCACTCAGTGCCAGCCAGAGCAATCAATGGATGCCAGAAGGCTGTGCATAAAATCCCCATCCAGTGCCTACCCATCCAACATCCCCAGACCAGATTCTGGCTTGTGGCCCTCATCAGTGAGGAGCATTGGATCTGAGAGCACTGCACCTAGATCTTAGGATCTAATGCAACACTCCAACAGCCACCTTTTATCTCTACTTAACTACAAAACTATAAGAATAAAATTGAAAACACAATAATATTTTCAATCTAAGCTCAATAGCTTATATAGTCATATGGAAGCTGCAAACTGGTCTGGGGATGTTGGATGGGTAGGTGCTGGATGGGAATTTTATGCACGAGCCTTTTGGCCTCCATTGATTGCTCTGGCTGGCACTGAGTGGCACTACTGTATGGAGAGTTTTTTCTGTGTTGATGACAGTTATGTGCAAACATAGGAAATGCTGATCATGTGAATTTTAATTTTTTAACATTTGCATGAAAAATGAATAATTGAAGTTTTTTACTTTTTTTGAGATGTTTTCTAAGGGAAAAAATAAAATGATGAAACCCTAAAACAATTGAAAATTTCTCTCTTTTGAAAATCATTAATCATTTTTACCTATTTTTTATAACTGAGAACCAATCCATGAACCTTTAGCTTTTAACCTATTATTCTATAGATCATTGTAGTAAATCACTCAAAGCTATGGTTAGTTTATTCAACATTTAATTTAAAAAAGTATTTATGAGAAAAATTTAACTCATGTTCAAAATTATAAAGCTCGATGGTCATGGAAATTTTAAATTTCTCTTGCAGTTTTGCCTATATTAGAATAAGTTCAAGATTTCCTTTGTCAAACCTGTATATAAACTAATCAATCAGAATATAATTTAAAAAAATTAGATAATTAAAACTAATTGTAATAATTCATTTAAATCCCAAAAGAGATTATATTCTGTAAGTAACTCATGTATGTGTTTCATTATTATTTTTATTCACATCCAAGAATTATAAATTCTAAAGACAACCATTATATATATTAATTTGAATGGGAAAATTTATTATCATGCAACAACTAACAATACAGCCAAATCATGTTGGCAATCTTCAAAATTAACTAGAAAAAAAACTTGGATAGAAACCATGAAAAATTGAAAATGAAGATGATAAAGAATAAAATAAATCAAAGATATCATTAATTTGCAATTTCTTTAAATATAAAGATGGCAAGTGAGGTTTTTCCAAAATATTATCTGATAATAAGAATAAAATTTTCCATTTAAAAGAAAAAAATAAAGTGATTGTCTATATTTATAGATTAACATTATTTGTAATGTAACTGGAAAAAAATAATACATTTTTAGATTAAGGTAGTTTTATAGTTGTATATATGTTTTGAGACTCATAATTAATGCTCATATGTGTTGATTTACTATATGAATGAGATCTCTTTCTTTTTCAAGAAATAACGTCATCTGATTTTGATATAAACTTTTCAGGGTTTTTTTCATAAAAGTCAATCCAAAAAAATTAAATCTACATTAGAAAACTTCACCCATTATGAAAAATCCAGCAAAGTCTAAGAATCAAGAATTTGTAAACATCTTTGCTTTACCTGGGATCAAACTAGGAGCTTAGAAAGCCAACAGCAGTTACTCATTTGAGTTATTTATTCAGGGTTTTGTTTACATTCAATCTTTTATTTGAGACTCACACTACACACACCGAATAATTTATTTCACTCATTTGTATTTCTTTTGTGTAGAACTTTTAAAGGTAGGATTTATTAGTGTTGGATTTAACAAAACAAAATTATATAATTAAACTTGAACAAACTTAAATAATTAAAAAGAAATATCAACAAGTTCAAATTATGCTGTTAACATTTTCATTTCTATCATACAAACAAATCTTTTTTTTTTTAACGTATTAATGTACGTTATGAGGATCTTCCACTTTCCTAATCATATTCTTACTCTTAAGCTTTATTAGTATCACTTGAACGAGAACATCTGTTTAGAGAAACAAATTGATTGTTGACATAATAGTTCCCCACTCCCCGTCTTTCTTTCCACCTTTTGAAAGTTGTTGTTGTTTTTTTAATAAGAGATCTTTACTTTCAAAAAAAATTGTCCATTTTGTTTGTTTACTAATCATTTAAAAGGTTTAAATAGTGGGATCATAAAGCATTAAATGCAAACTATATAAATGCATATTTTATTAGAAATATAAAATTAAAAAAATAAATAAACTTTGTACTGATTATTTTATTAAAAATTTGTAACTAGTGAAACGCGACATGTTTATTTATCCAAGAAGATTCAATTTTGTTATGCATTTGTGTTCATGTTAAGTCAATTAGATAATACTCACTTTTTAAATTTATTTGAAAAACACTATGAAATGCAATTTGCAAACTCTGAGGTAACTAGCTTTAACATAGACAAAAATATTACAGGTATAGCTAATAATTATATTTCAAAAAAAATATGTACAATATACTTGTTTTGTTTGCATTACTTAATCACTGACAATAAATAATATTAATTACAAAATATTTTAGAATCATTATCTAAAATCTTATAGAATTGAATTAGTCATGCTATAATACTAAATAAAATTCTAAATTATGTTCTATTCAAATATTATATAATGTTTTATTATTTATACGTATAAAAGATTTTAATAAAATATCTATAAATGGTTAATTTCCTAGAGTATAGTGTGACTCGTCCAGGAACCATTTAATTCTTGAAACAATTATTTCATTGCTATACTAAGTACACAGAACAAAAAGATTGAACATTACTAAAATCTTCTTTGAGATAAAAGTAATTGAATGGTTAGTTTTTTTGAGAAGTTATATGACAATTTAAGAGAGGAATGAGTTTTAGTTTAAGAACTTTTAGCTCTTGAGTCCATCAAATTTTGGTGATTTAAAAATCTAAATAATTCTGTGGTCAGTAATTCATTAGGTCATGTAACATTTGAGCAATACTATGGCAGCTAAGTACAGGAGTTTTATTTAATTAAACAAATTTAGGTTGTTGTTTTTTTTTTTAATTTTCCTCTGCTAGGATCAAATTAGCATTTGCATCTTACCATTATAAATATTGTGCTAAACTACACAAAATATTACATAATAAGTGTCATTATTTTATAATGAATCTCTAACTCTCCAGAATTTATATGTCATGAATTTGTATATTAATGGAAATTCATCACTGAAAATGATCATGTAGATCCCATTATCATGATCTCCAGAAAGTCATTGTAATAAATTTTAAAAAAATGATAAATCATAGCACATGTTTATCATTTCTACACTCACACATACTTTTTAAGTTAAAAAAAAAATTTTTGCTCTTATATTGCAGGATATGGTCTTTTTAGTATTTCTATAAATCTTTTTATTTTCACTATCAGATTACCCTTATTTAGCTTTACTCCATTTAATATTGTTTATGTTACTGTATTATGAATATAACTCATGGAACTTTCTATATGATAGAAATTTGGATTATATATTTTAGGAATTCTAATTAATATCTTATTTCCTATCAAGAATATGTGAAGTTTTTTTTTTATTATAGTTTGTTTTTCACCTAGCTTTTTGTTGTTTATGCCATTATTACATTTTTAACACAATATCTTTAGCCTATTTACATCAGAAATTTGAGGGATAGCTATTAAAGTAGTTTTAATTAAATTTGGGGCAGACCTCCCCCTCTTTTTAATCAAATTTGGTTTTCTCCCTCTTCTTATTTATAACTTTTTAAAATTATTCCTATTTTGCGTTATACAGCATTTGTCCATCTACAACAGCATTGTATGTATTTACTATTAATAAATTAATAGACAGGCTCAGGTATATACAATTTTAATTATTACATTGTTACTTTATATTAAAAATATTTTAATGCATAACTACTTTTAATTATAAAAGAAGAAAATGATGTTTGTTTTGTAATACATTTTAAATATTAGTTTTTAAATAAAATTGACCAAATATACAATATAGATGTTTTTCATGGGATATTTATATAAGCATGTCAGAAAATGCATATATGCATGTAAGAAATTTGACTCAATATAGTTAGATGTCATATTTTGTTTTGTTTTTTCATTCTTAGATATGTTATTATTAAATAAATATTTGAAAACATTAATAATATTTAATATTTATTTTGTTAAGAAAGAAAGAGTTCTCAGCATAGTTGAGTCAGTGACTGTTGATGGCTAAAGAGTTTTCATTTTTAGAAAAAAATGATTATGCTCTTTTTTTTTCATTATTTAGTGTATAATATGTTTAGACAAAAACATTTTTATTTAAATATGCAATTTATGAATAAATGAAAAATGATCAACTTTAAAAATATTTAAATTTTATATATTTTTTATTTAATGCTAATTATTTTATTTTTTTAGCTTTAGTATTTCTCATGATATTTTAGTTTTTATATTTTTTATATAAATATTGTGAAAGTTACACCTTCATCAGGTATAAAATCAATATAGTATTTTCAGTAGCAAATAGATTAAAGGATTTACAACATATAGATATCTACAATGATAATTAAAATTTAACACATCTTTATTTTAATATTTAGCATGGGTTATTCATATTTTACCCTATTTATTTTGGTATTTTTCTTTTATATTATATATTCATTCATTTATATTTTTATATTTGTGCACTTTAAGTCAATTTTTAACATTATATAGTAGGTGTTATTCTTTTATTATATTTTATCCTTTCTAAATATAGTATTTTATGTTATCCTCTATCCAGAAACATCTTTTTAGCAGTACATCTAAATAATAATGTCATATTGTTATTATTGTAGTTGTTATCAGAAAAGACTGAAGTTTTAACAAACAATGTTTATATATGATGAATATTTTTTTCAACCCATAGCATTTGCATTATTTATGTAGGATTCTTTTGTTGTTGTTGTTGTTTTGCCCAGTTTCAGTATATTGAAAATGTTATGATTTTTTTTGTAAGACACCCCCCCCCAAAAGATACATGCAATCTCAAAAATGGAACTTCTGTATTATAGATAATACAAAATATGTAGGTATTAGCATGGTAATTTTGATTCAGTAATTTAATTGTGAAAATATAATAAGGTAGAGAAATACTATTTTTTTCCTAATTCTCTTATTCTGTATATAGATATAATTCTTCTTAAAAAATTATTCCAGTATAAATTAATTCTAGCTTAAATAGATCTTATAATCATTTAACATTTTCTTTTGTTTTTTCATCTTTAAAATAAAATAATTAATTATTTCATCAGTTAAGATGTTACTTTGTATTTATATTGCAGTTAAGCTGAGTGCTTTATTTTTAACTGTCTATAGTCTTCATTTTGCAATTCTGCATTCATTAGACAGATTAGATATCTGCATCTTCTAATGGAAAGTCAATTTAATGAGATCAAAGGCTGTTAATTTTATAAGAAAATATTTAGTGCACAAATGCTACCTTGGATTTTGAGAAACTCAACTTTATATTTAATTAACTTATTTATTTTTGTAAAATTAAATTAAATATTATTATTTAGTAATGCACTTTTTATTTGAAAACTTATTTTTTAGCAGAAATTAAACAACTGAAAGTCTACTAATGGTAAACTGGAAATATCTATTGTTAACTTGAAAACTTTCAGATTCATTAGAAAATATGACTTGTTTATTTCCAAAAAAAAGCATGATGGTACTGCAGCTTTACATTGCTGCTTTATTGTTATCAGTAAGATTTTTTTTAGAAACTCATTTCTGCAGGACTGTTTTTATTGATTTTTCAATTTAAACAAAATGTCTAGAAGGTGTTTACTTTATTCTAGTCTAATTTTCATGCAATGATTTTGTCATAAAAGAAATATGATTTTTTGCTTGTTTATAAAATATTTTTGATTATTTTTACCCAATTGGTTGATTATTATTTAAAACAAAAAGCAATACATATATAACCTTTTAATTTATTCTTTTATTTTTAGAAATAGAAGTTAATAAACTTAACAGTAATATAACGAAAGAAAACCACAACATCTACTATGTCATTATCTAGCAGAATTGATATGGTGTTAAAATTTTTTCAAATATTGTAATTATTATAAAGCAAACATCAAATTTTAAAGCAGAATTTGATAGATTAATTATAAATTTACCTTTTCTCATTCACATTTAAAAAAAAAAAAAACTTAAAATATAAAATAATTTATTATTTTCTGAAGGAATGTTTATACTAATTTAGTTTTTGATGTTTATGGTTCATTGTTTTTATTTCAAGTCAGTTTTTAAATATGTAAAAAAATCAAATGTAATTTTTTTTTAATATTATTCTTTTGTAAAATTAAAAACCTTGTTCAACTTAAACCACTAAACATCACATGATCACCACCTCTTATGCTAGCATATAATTGTTATTAAACAGGCAAAACTCTTCATACAGTAGTGCCACTCTGTGCCTTCTGGCATCCATTGATTACTCTGGTTGGCACAGGGTGGTACTACTTTATGGAGAGTTTTGCATGTTCAACTTAATGATTTTTAGTATAAAATCAAGATTTTATTTGGAAGTGTATGGTTGAGAATTTTCAAAAAGTCTTAACAGTTGGAACAAAAGAAAATGTCTACTATTTTAAATAAGAAATGGCCACTTCCTAGAAAGCATTTGTTTTTGTTTTATTGTATTGAAATTTTAATATTTTAAAAAATTATTCTATTACTTGACTATATTCTTTATTCAAATTTATTTTACTGATAAAAATTTATTGGAATAAAATTGTTATTTGCTGAAATACATTTTTTAGCCTGATTATTTACTTCTGCTTATTTTATTTTTTATTTGCAAAGTTGGTATATTATTTTTAAGATTGCTTTTCAAGAATATAAATATATAATGAAAAATATGTTTTTATTCATTTAAAATTAAAACAGAAAGAAAACAATGATTTATTGTGGTGGCAAAAAAATGATTGTTTAAAAAGGTAACACAACTTATTTTATTTTTCAAGATAAACTTAAAGACAGGCAGCTTATATCTTAAAACTAAGATTTTTTTTATCTAATCTACTAAATAAATATGCAATGCTTGAAATCCTCAAATTTATACAAAGTGAAGTTAATTAAATTGATGTCATATTATTAATAAAATATTTGTTTTTCTTAAAGTTTTATTAGTATTGTTTTAAAAAATATTACCATTATGTCTTATTTATTACATAAACTTTAAACTTACTTAAATGTATATTAATAAAAGTAAACATTGACAAAAATAAAGTTCATATTAAAAATATATTTTTTAAAAGTATATATAATTTTATGCAAATAAGAATTTTCATAGATATATTGCCATATATGTTCAGAAAACATTACTATAAACATATATATTATTGTTCTTACTTTGTTCATTGGATTTAATATCTTTATTTTTATATATACTTTGTTTCATTAATAAATGTTATTTATAGAGCTTGCAAAATAAGCTCTTAACAAGCTTTGCAGAATATCCCCAATCCCATACTGGTTTCTGCTACTGGTGTCATCAGTGAGGTGCTCGGATATTCAAGCATTAGATCAAAAATACCAGGACAAACCCAGTACTTTATCTAATGTATAACTATGAAGTGGAAAATCTGAAATTTTCAGATGTCCATATGATTATGCCAGTAGCAGAAACTGGTCTGGGGTTGGGGATATTCAGAAAAGCTTGTTAAGAGCTTATTTTGCAAGCTCTATATATAACATTTGTAAATACAAGCTTATTAAGTTAGGTTATGTGACATCTGACTTGATTTTTTTTGTAGCTTCATTAATAACCACAGTTGTATCTTTAGAGACAAAAAATTAAAAAGAAGTTTTTATTAGTAGTTAAATAAGCTAGTAATGGTAAGGTCTAATGTAAGTGCTTATGTTAAAATCATAGATAAAAAAATTATTTTTATAGAAACTATTTTTATTTAGTAATAGTTAGTTGGTTTGTGAATGGGAAACCTCTAGGATATGAATGGATTTCCACTTCTTTGTTAGACTTAGGATATTTATCAATTTTAAAAAAATGTTATTAAAATGTTTTTCTGTGGTTAATAATCTGTTCATTTCTTTTATTTCTGTTTTTAATAATAATAATTATTGTTGTTATTATTATCATCATCATCATTAGAAAATACTTTCAAATTGGTGTCACTTTTAGTAATTACTCTCTGGTAATCACATTTCTTTTGAATGATTTATCAGTTATTTGTTTTTTGTACTCTTTAATAGTACAATCATTATTATTATGATGGTGGAGTCTATCCATCATTTTGCTTGTCATCCTCTTTTATTTCCTCTGTGAATCTTTCTGAATATTATAGACTTTTCTAATTAATTAGATTATATGGTAGAAATGAAACAAGTTCAATCCCGTTATTTTCTTCAAGCAAAAGTGCAGGCATAATCTGATTGCTTTTGCACTGGTCTGTTCATCAGCATTGTAGTCTAAAATCTATTGCTAGCAAAAAAAAAAAAAAGTCAAAATATTTAGGTCTGAAGAAGATAATGATAATTATAACTGTAACTAAAATATCACAATTCATAAAACTAGATTATGATCACTAAGTTCTGAAATATGTCTTTATGACAAGCCTAAGCAAATCATAATAGTGATAAAGCGACAGTTGCAAAAAGTTAAAGATTTTTGTATTGATTATCAGTTTAATAACGTATTAAAAAAAGTGTCTTCATTTGAATGGACCACAGCTTGAGATTTCGAACATTGTATGATCTTCTAGGCTACTAATATATGCTGTATATTATTAATACATCTACACACACCAATCACTCATATGATGTATATACAAATAATATGAAGATAATGAGTTTGTGAAACTAATATTAAAAAAAAAAACTATGCAAAATTCAAGTATTTATTATAATTAATATTGATAACATGTTTTATTTATTTCTGTTGTTAAAGTCATGAACATTTTTTTTCTGCTTCATTTTGGTTTTTTTTTAATTTTTCAGTTTGAATTATCTTTTCTGAAAGAGGTTAATTAAAGCCACTAGTCAGAAAGACTATTGTTGTTAAAATAATTATCATTATAGAAACTAATGTTTTGAATTGCTTCAGCCAATTACCTTGTGTTATTGTCATGTTTCTGTTAATTGCTCTCAATCCATCAGAAAGCTTGATGTTCATCGTAGGTCAGTTAGTTTGACTGTTAATACTGTAACCATAAAAAGGTGGATGTTTTTTTAATGGATTGAAATTCCCGATAATAAAGCGTAAAAGAAAGATCTGAGTCAAATAAGACAGAGTTGGAAACAAAATCTGGATTAAGAAAATAAAATCAATTAGGTCAATCTAAAAATAAATTATTAAAAGCATTCTGGGGATATTTCATTTTTAAAATGGTATTAAATTTTCAAATAGTTTTAGTATGGAATTTCATCTGATTTATTACTCAGAAATATATATATATTTATTAATATTTTTAGGATTAAAGGCTTTGTTGCTTAGTTTTATATTTATGTGGAAAAAAAAAGAATTATTGTATTTTCAAAGAAAAAAATGCATGTCATACATTATTGGAATTATATATATAAACCAATGTTTGTTTTTATATATAAAATATAAGTAAATATATATTATTTTTAATTAAACTACACATTATTTATTCATGTTGCTTATATAAGGTACATTTATGTTTTGAGTAAAAAATATGAAAATAAAAACTGAAAGTTATATATCTTTGTTAGTCTTAATATAATATTGGAGGTTAGGTTTTCATAACTAAATCATAAAAAGGAGACAATAATGAATTATAAAATCAATTATTTTGGAAATCAAATGCTGTTCTGGCATGAATGTGATAAGTTGATTACATTGATTTCATTTACTTTTGCAAACAATGACTTTGATTAAATCAATATAGAAAACTAATTTTTGAGTCTGTAACTATCTATGTAACTATCTATCATCATTAAGCTAAAATGTACAGGACAAACTTGGTAATCAGTTGCATTGCACAGAAAATTATAAAACGGTTAAGATTTTAAATATTTGAAAATAGAATTGTAGTGGCTAAATATGTTTTTTAAAGGGAAGGAATTTAAGAAAAATCTTGTTAAATGTTTTGTTTCTAGTTTAGCTCTGTTCTGTGAAGAGAGATTTGCATATTTCAAAAGAAAGATTTGAAGTTTTAGAAATGAGAATGAATGAAAATGGAAAAAGTTGCAAGAATAACATAGCATAATAAAAATGAATATATCTATCAACGAAATTATAAAAAAGGTGTTGAAGCAAGTCAGTTCATCAAACTTATTTATTAATAGAAAAATCGTATAGTGAATGAATTGTAAAGAATGAGAATCCAATTCCCACAGGAATTTGAACTAGGCTTCTAATATATTTACTTTTTAAAACATAAACAAACATTTGAATTAAATAAATACAAAAATTAAACTTTTACATAAAATAATTTATAATACAAGGTACAAATTAAAAAATAAACACAAAAGTTAATATTCCATTGGTCTCACTTTTATTTATTTATTTTAAAGTAATTATGCGTTATCATTCTTTTATGCCTATAATTTTTGAAATACTTGCTGTTACACAACTTTGCATTGAAATTTTTTTAAATCCATTTAACAAATTGATCATTTTTTAGCATAACAATAGATATTATTATCATCTTTCAAAAAGACATTTGATTGATCTATAAAAATTTACATTAAAAGTGTTTTACATAATTTTGGTATATACATTGATTTATTCTGTTACATAAAAAATGAATATCTGAATGATATAGTTCAATTTATGGCTTCTTGAGTTGCTTGAACTTTTGTGACTTGAATGAGTCCTTAAAAAAAATCATAATAGTTGATGTACAAGTTGCTTTTCTGATGTTTTTGTTGTTTATAGCTTGTATACGTATAATATTATGATGATGATGATGATGATGATGTTTCAAAAGGTACTTTATTACTTTCTTTGGTTTACATAGTTTCTATTACATTGTATTTACAATTTGATTTAGTAAAATTTACAGTTTTGGTTTACTTTTCTTTAAACATAAGTTTTTTTTTTTTTTGGCTAACTTGTTCCTTGTTCTATAGTCTATAAATAATGCTGCAACCTCAGTGTTTTCAATTGTCTTTGTTTTGAATTTCTCATAGTCTTGATTTTTCATTTAACAGTGACCAAGTTGCAGCATATAAATCTGGTCTAACAATAGTTTTTATCTCTATCTTTGATTTGTATTAGTTTATTAATGAATGTGTCTGGATGACGTCAATATTTTTCTTCATTATAAAACTGCATCTCGTGCACCAAAAAGAATATAGGACAAATGTAGCTGCCCTAATGTTTGGTATCACTCGACTCTGATATGCATTAATAATTTATTCCATCGTGGTGTTTCTCCTTCTATATATGTTGCATGCAATTTGTCTTATTTTTGCCAAACCTTCACAGTTGTAAATGATGTTCAATTGTTTCTTTGGCTTTATGGCATAGTCCACAAAATGGATCTATGTGCCTATACATCCTTTTATAGTGGAGAAAAAAGGTTGTGGGCATAGCAGTGAGGTTCATTTTTATTATAAAATTGAAGAAGGTTCCAATGCCCATCGCTGAATTGTTTAACCAGTTTTTTGTTATCGATTCCCAACATCGGTGAAGGCTCATTTGCATTAGTTTCTTTATTTATCAGGTTGCATATTTCCCAATATGAATATTTGTTCTCATATTATTATTATTATTATTATTATTATTATTATTATTATTATTATTATTATTATTTTATTATTATTATTATTATTATTATTATTATTATTATTATTTTTTATTATTATTATTATTATTATTATTATTATTATTATTATTATTATTATTATTATTATTATTATTTTATTTTATTTTATTATTATTATTATTATTATTATTATTATTATTATTATTATTATTATTATTATTATTATTATTATTATTATTATTATTATTATTATTATTATTATTATTATTATTATTATTATTATTATTATTATTATTATTATTATTATTATTATTATTATTATTATTATTATTATTATTATTATTATTATTATTATTATTATTATTATTATTATTATTATTATTATTATTATTATTATTATTATTATTATTATTATTATTATTATTATTATTATTATTATTATTATTATTATTATTATTATTATTATTATTATTATGTTTCAAAGCAAAACTTTATTGAGTCTAAAAAGTTACAGAGTCATATATTGATTTTTTACAAATGAAAACAAATTACAACTTTCAGTATATAGTCTTTATCTTTTCTGCATCCTTTTTTTTCTTCTTGTTTTTAAATTTGTCTTCTATCTAGTTCAGTTTATGCTTGCATTTTTTTTTTTTTTTTTTTAAAGTTGGAAAAAATGCTGATGTTGAAAATGTCATCATCTATCTTATTGGTCTTTATATTTCATAGACTGGATCTCTGTTTCAAGTGTGACCATGTGGCTGCAAATATATCTGGTTGAGCTAGGATGCTGTCTCTTTTTCTTAACAGTTCTAGTTTTATTGAATATGTTGCTGGGTGGGTCGAGGGTTATTGGCAAGTACACGACGCTCTTCCGATCTCCAGTAGGCATAAAGGCTGTATGTTGCTGCACGAATAGCAGGGTTATTGCCTTTTTTAAATGTATTTATTATTTCATCTATTGAAATAATAGCCTTTCTGTATGTGGTAAACATTGTGCGACGTATTGTTTCTAGGGCACTGCAGGAATGAAGAAAATGATCTTGTGTCTCTTCTTCTCTATGACATAGCCCGCACATGGGGTCTATATTGGTATAGAATCTACGAAATCTAAGGAAATGGGTTGTGGGTAGAGCATTGAGATTAAGCTTAAGCAGAAAATCGAATAATTTTGGTTCTAATGACCATTTTCTGAATTGTTGCAGTAGTTGCCTGTTGTCTATTCCAAGAACTGATGGATGTAGATTGGGTGTCTGGAAGTTGGATGTAGTATATCTGTAAATGTCCCAGTATGTATACTTGTTGTCATTATTGAGTGATATTTTGTTGTATATTGGCTTGAGTTCTTCAATCAGTGTGGATAGATATCCATATGAAGGGGGTGGTCTGTCTGTGGGTATTATACTGATTACACACTCCAGGTCTGGAAATCTTTTTATGGTTGCTGTTATTAGATTTACTGATTTCTGTGTGTAAAAAACATTGATTGTATGGAGTCCAAGTCCATTGCTATGTGGTGGTCTGCTCAGATTTTTTAAAGAGATTGCCACTGTCTTTCTCTTCCATATTAGTTTGTTACAGATTGAGAGGTTTTAGATATGAATGTTTTTGCAAATTTGATTATAGGTGTATAGTATGTAATTTTTGTAGTTATAAGTTGATTAAATAGTGCTACCTTTGCATATATTGACAGGTATGACTTTTCAAGTGAGGCTGTGATTTTTCCAGCATCTATTTTTAATTTATTTTGAATTTTTTGCCTCATTCCATTGGTTCCAAGGTAGAATGGGAAACCAAGGAAAGCAGATGGTTTACCATTAAACATCTCTGTACAGTGCTTGCCTGTGTATATTGACCATGCTGCAGTTTTATTTGTGTTAATTTTTAAATTAAAATTTGAGGTATAATTCTTGATTATCTCTTGTAATATGGGGAGGTTCTTTTTAGAGGGGAGGAAAACGGTTACATCATCCATATAGGCTATGCATGATATATTTAAAGCAGTGTTTGGAATTTGAATGCCTTTTATTTTTTCTGTATCTCTATTAATAGAGGATTTATATATATTGTAAAGAGCAAGGCACTAAGGGGGATCCTTGTGGGATGGATTGACTTCGGTCTGAAGGCTGGTGATTTTTTTTCCATTCAATGTGATGTGAATTTCACGGCTGAGTAGCAGGTTTGCTATTATATATAGTAGGGATGGAGGTGTTGTTGTTTTTTTCAGCACGTCTAATAATTTGGCTATAGGCACTGAGTCAAAAGCTGCCTCAATGTCTAGTTGAACTATAATTGGTGCATATTTCTTTCTTTTTTTTACTACTTCGATAATTGTTTTGTACATTAAGGCACCCTGGCCAATGGATGATCCTTTTTTGGCATATTGTGCTGATGATAACACAGGGAGTATGTGTTGTTCTATTTTTTCCTTTATCACTCTTTCAAGAATTTTTTTCCTAAAGGTCCCATTGAAATTGGTCGTAGATTAGATAAAGATGATATTGCTGTTTGTTTTTTGTTAAATGGAACCATTGCAATTGGGTATAGATTTTGTATGTTGTAAATTTTTTGGGATATGTAATTGGCTAGATTGCACAGGTATTTTGCTGTGAAGTGACTAAGATGTTTGAACACAAATTTGGGAATTCCTTGTGGTCCTGGGTGACATGTGTTTGTTATTGTTGCAAGTTGAAATACAATGTCAGTTGTTGTTATTGGTGTATCTGTTTCAGGGTCTCCAAATATGTCTTCATTTGGTATGTACACTCTCTGTTTTTGCAGTTTTTTTTAAAGTGTTGATATATTGGGTTTATCATGTTATGTCCAGCTGTTATAGAGCCATCTATTTCAAGTGCCATAGGCACTCTGACTGTGGATGGGTATCCCAATGCCCACCGTATGTATGCTCTGGTCCAAGTATGTTGTTGTGTAAGGCATATTTTTTCTTTTTTATTGCTACATATTGCTTTAGTGTATTGCATGTATTGTTGTACATTTCTGTAAGTTTTTTAATTTGTGTTTGATTATCTGTAGTTGGTCTGGAAATGGTTATTCTTTTATGTAGTTCATCTGCCAATGCTAATAATCTGGTGGGGGTGTTGAGTTGCAGGTAATATGATTGATGTTGAAAGAAAGTATATTGGTGAATGCTATATACTTTTGTACTGGATCGAGTGACATGTTTTGAAGTTTTTGGAGCATTATATATGTTTCTGAATATAAGAATTCAGTTGTTTGTGCTGGAAGAAGTATTCGCATAGTCTTTTGGAGGGCTATTGTTGTATTCTGTATTTTTGTTAGGTCGAGGGTGATGAACTGAGCAGCATGATCTGAGATTATAGATGGACAGAGTTCAAGATTAAAATAATGATGTAACATTGGTGAGTAGAAACACAAATCAATAAGTGACTTATATCTATTGTTATTAAAAGATATTGAGTTTGTTGGGAGAAAACCCTCAGCACTCATAAGTGGGATTGTTATTTGATGGATCCATTTGGTGACAAAAGTTTGGTAGGTCATGTTGAAATCTCCCAGGAGTATTATGGGATTTGGTGTTGCTGTAAGCATTGAATTTATTGTTGCTATTATTCTGGAGATGATGACAGGGCCTGGTGGTATATATACAAATACTAGGTTAAGTGTGATATTTTTATGATGGAGTGTTAATATGATAAGATTAGAGTCAATATATATAATTTTAAAAGAATCGAAAGGGCAGTTGTGTGAAATAATTATGCCTGTGCCACCTGATGGTGATGATGATTGCCTTGAGCAGGCACAAAAACCTTGGTTGACTAAATATTTTGATGGATCAATTTGAGAGCTGCTGTATATTTTTGTTTCCAAAAGCCCCAGTATGTGTGGTTGTGTTGTATGTAACCATTTTTTGAGATCAAAAAGTTTTTGGTGGCATTTGCTCTAATGTTGGCGACCAATTTTATCTTCATGTTTTAAATAATTTTTAACAGGGTATTGATTTTTATTTTATATTATTATTATTATTATTATTATTATTATTATTATTATTATTATTATTATTATTATTATTATTATTATTATTATTATTATTATTATTATTATTATTATTATTATTATTATTATTATTATTATTATTATTATTATTATTATTATTATTATTATTATTATTATTATTATTATTATTATTATTATTATTATTATTATTATTATTATTATTATTATTATTATTATTATTATTATTATTATTATTATTATTATTATTATTATTATTATTATTATTATTATTATTATTATTATTATTATTATTATTATTATTATTATTATTATTATTATTATTATTATTATTATTATTATTATTATTATTATTAAGTTTCAGCAATAGTAAACTTTATTGATCCTTTTAGTTACATAGTATTACAATGCCATAGCAAGATACATGTTGAATCTTATTATTGTCAGTTCAATTTCAAGTGCTACAATATTCATTTTTTTAAAAAGTACATATCTTTATGGGTAATTTTACATGATTCTATCCGCTTTAACAATGTTAATTAATCACATTATTGCCCAATAGGAGCATAATCTGGACCATGCTTTTTTTAATTTTGTTCTTTATAACTTTGCCATTTGTCTGAGCAGGGACCAAGTAGCTGCATAAATATCTGCGCTGGTGATCTGCTTGTCTCTAACTTGCATTTTATTCAACTTATTTTCAAATGTGGCTCGATGCCTTCTGGGATTATTACCCAATATGAACACTTACCTAGTGCACCAAAGTGCATATAGGACAAATGTTGAGGCCCTTATGGCTGGTATAGACCTATCTTTGTAATTTGACATTATTTGCATCATTGTAATATTTTTTTGTCTGTATTTGCCCTGCAGAATGCATCTCATCTGCTCCAAAGCCTTGCAGTTGAAAATTATATGCTGTAAAGTTTCCTCAGCCATATGGCAAAGGCCACAGAATGGATCAACTGACCTGTACATTCTTCTGTGATGTAAAGAAAATTTAGTAGGTAAAGCGTTCAAATTCATCTTGATTATAAAATCTAGGAACTTAGGTTCTAGTTGCCATTTTCTGTATTGCTTGATCAGATATTTGTTGCCTATTTCTAGTATTGATGGGAGCTTCTTATTATAATTATTTTGATGTATAAATTTATATATTTCCTAATATTTATATTTTTGGTCCAATTGATTTGGAATTGTTCTTTCTCTCCTGCATTGGTAGATGGTGATTGCTAAAAAAACAATATTTTGGAGGAGGCCTATCTGTAGGTGTTATCTGCTCTAAGTGTCTTAATTTAGGAAATTGAGTGAGTATAGCAATTATAGTATTCCTCGTTTTGAATGTTTGTAAGCTATGCAATCCCAGTCCATTTGCTATAAGAGGACGATTCAGTTTTGCCATTGGAAATTGCCACCGTCTTTTTTCTCAGATGAGCTTGCAACATATGGAATTAATGCATGCCATAAATTTTTTTGAAAATTCAACTACAGGCATGTAATATCTTGGTTATTATAAGTTTGTTAATCAGTTGCACCTTTGCATATATGGACAAATATGCCTTTGAGAGTGATTCAGCTATGCATTTGACTTCCTCTTTGAGCTTGGCTTGTATCTGACATCTCATTCCAGTGACCCCTAGAAAAAAGGAAAGCCTAGGAATGGAGCTGGTTTTGCTCGATACATTGGTCCACATGGCTTTCCAGTGAATAGCATCCAGGCCACAGACTTTTCTGGGTTTATTCTCATTCCATATTGCTTTGAGAATTGTTCAAGCACTGCCTGAAGCTGTGGTATTTGCTTCTTTGATGTCAAGAAGACTGTGATATTGTCCATGTATGCGAGACATGCAATCTTCTGTGTTGTACCAGGTATTTGAACTCCAACGAATGTGCTATTGATTCTTTCAATAAGAGGATTGATATAATAAATAAACATTAATGCACTCAGAGGAGACCCTTGGGATAATGATTGTGTTGGGATAAATGAGGGTGAATTTCGGCCATTCATAGTAACATACAGTTCTCTGCTCAGTATTAAGTTTGTAGTCAAATATAGCAGACCTTTGGGTATTTTAATCTGCTTGAGCATATCCAGTAACACAGGGATTCTCACTGAATCAAAAGCTGAAGCAATATCTACCTGCACTACTATTGTGCTGTATTTCTTCCTCACCCTGGTGGCTATCATCATGGTCTTGAATAACAATGTTGCTTGCTCTGTTGATGATGTCTTTTTTGCAAATTGTGATTCACTGATGGTTGGTAAAATATAGGGCTCAATCTTATTTTTATAATTTTTTCCAATATTTTAATAGGAAGTGGCCCCATAGATATTGGTCTAAGCTCATTTGGCATTGGTATGCCTTTATTTTTCTTATTATATGGCACTATTGCCATGGGATATATCCCTGTGGTTGGTTTAATTTCTTAAGCAAGATGGTTTGCTAAATCCTTGAGGTATTTAGCTGTAAAAAAACTTAAATGCTTGAAAATGAACAGTGGTATCCCATGTCCACCTGGATGACAAGCATTGCTGATAGTTTTCATTTTCTCTATTATATCATTCTCACTAACTGGTAATTCACACTCAACCTCTCCAAACATTTTTGGCTGAATAAAAATGAGGCTCCGCACTTAAGGCATAATCATGTTATGGCCAGTGAAGATACCATCCTCAGTCTGTATGGCCATTGGCACTTTTATGTCTGGTACATAACCCAAAGCCCACTTGATAAACTTGTGGGTCCATGTGTGTTGTTGTGCCATGCAAAGCCTACTTTTCTTTATCTTCAGATATTCTTTCAGTGATTCACAAGCCTTGTTATAAGCATCAGTCAGCTTTCTTATGTGTATTTGGGTGTTGTGGGTTGGAGTCATCATCATTAGTCTTTGATGTAGCTGATCAGCATATTGCAGAAGCATTGATGGTGGTGGTTCATTTCTTGATACATGATCAATGTTGAAAGACAAGATATATATAAAAGTCAGGTATTGCTGTATAGGATTGAGGTTCATCCCTTTAACCTTCTGCAACAGAATATATATCTCTGAGAAGAGGAATTCTGTTGCATTTGTTGGGATAAGTACTCTTATTGTTTTTGTTAGGTTATGATTAACTGCTTGCAGCTTTCCTAGATTGATCATGATTAACTGGGCATTATTATTATTATTATTATTATTATTATTATTATTATTATTATTATTATTATTATTATTATTATTATTATTATTATTATTATTATTATTATTATTATTATTATTATTATTATTATTATTATTATTATTATTATTATTATTATTATTATTATTGTTGTTGTTGTTGTTGTTGTTGTTGTTGTTGTTGTTGATGTTGTTGTTGTCATTATTATTATTTTCATTTTCAAAGCACTTTATTAAACTTTCAAATATTGCATTACATTGAATCACAAGATGTACATTAATATTTTGCATATATCTGATTACTTAGTTACATTAATATAAATAGAAACATTATTGAGTTACAAATTTGTTGTTGTTGTTGTTGTTGTTGATGTTGTTGTTGTCATTATTATTATTTTCATTTTCAAAGCACTTTATTAAACTTTCAAATATTGCATTACATTGAATCACAAGATGTACATTAATATTTTGCATATATCTGATTACTTAGTTACATTAATATAAATAGAAACATTATTGAGTTACAAATGGTCAAAGATTAATTATGTTGATTATTTTTATCTGTTTACATAATTTGATTATTTAGCACCAATGAAAAAACAATAACAACAAAATAACAAACAACATGATTGTGTTACATAGATGATACAATATAACAATGTTAATTGTTATTTTTAACATAAATAAAATGTAACAGTAGTATGTACAAATCTATTACAATGGAGAGAAAAAAACCAAAGAAACAATATAATTATATCCAAACATTCTAATTCTTTGTGCTCTTTTATCATTCAGAGCAAGGTGTATCGAGCTGAGGCTTCACATACGGTCATAAAAGAAACCAAGTGGCATGAAATCTATTAACAGGGGTTATTTTTCTACCTCTTGCTTTGATTGTTTTAAATTTATTCCAGAAGGTATTATGATGCCTTCTAGGATTATTATTATACATAAAGATGCACCTAGTGCACCACCATGCATATAGAATGAATGTGCATGCTCTAATGTTTGCATAAATGCCTAAAGTAAATACATTGAAAAGAGATTCTACATTAAGGTTGGTTTTATTGAAAAACCCAGGAATGGCAGATCTTATACTATTAAAACATGGACATTAAAAAAATATGTGAGCTTGTGTTTCTACATTTTTATGACACAAATTACATTGATCATCTACATTCACATATTGCCTTTTATGTCTGTAGAAGGTAAGCAGGGACTCAAGATTTACTTATAGAAAATCACAGTATTTTGGCTCTAGCAATATTTCCTAATTAAAAGCTTGTTATTAAGTTTGAGGACTGATGAATTTACCAGATCTTCAAAAGGAATGTGCAGCATTGTGTAGGTCTGCAAATATTTAAATTTAATCATTGTTGGGGAAAAAGAAAAATTAGGAATGGATGTGATTATACATATGAGTTGTTTCCAGTATCATTACCTGGAGGGGTTACTTTGTTATTTTCAGCTGTGGAAATATCTCTGCACATGAGGATATTATATTAAGTGTCTTTTGGACCATAAATACATTAATATTGTGTAAACCCAATCCATTGGTGGGTAGAGAACATTGAAGGCATCTCAGTGAAATGTTTACTATCCATCTACCCCAGATAAGCTTTCTACATTGGGGAATATACATATGTTGTGAAAGCTTTAATAAATATTATGATAGGTGAATAATATGTAATTCTAGTTATAATTAACATATTAATCAATGATGACTTTGAATAGAGAGATAAGTATGACTTAGATAAGGAATATTTTTTCAATTTTACTTTTAAGTTTGTTTTTTGTATTGTATTGCACATTTCTAAATTACTAAATAAAATGGAAAACCAAGAAATGGATTAGGCTTTTCTTTAAAGTGCGTGTTCAAAGTTTTACATGTATAACTTGGCAATGCAGATTATTTGTCTATATTGAAATCTAATCTATACTCTCTACTACATTCATTTAATATTTTTAGTAATATGGGATGTTTTTTAGATGCCAGAAACACTGTAACATCATCCATGTATGCAATACATGAGGTGTTTTCATTTAAACCAGATACATATATCCCAGATAATTCTTGCTTAATTTTTTTGAACAGGGGATTAATATATGTAGTAAATAGCAGTGCATTTAATGATGATCCTTGTGGAATTTATGTGGGATAAAATGGTTAAGAATAGTTTCCATTTAATGTGACATGGATCTGCCTATTTAATAATAAATTCATGAGTAAATACAGTTTAGGTATGCCTGCATCTATTAAAATCTCAGCAAGTCAATCGGTACCATATCAAAAGCAGACTTAATATCCAGTTGAACCACCAGAGGACTATATTTCTTATTATTCCTTATGGAATCTATGACAGTCTTGAACAAAAAGGCTGTCTGTCCTATAGAAGACCCTTTTTTTGCAAATTGAGCTTTTTCTAATTTGGATAGGAGATATGGCTCTAATTTATCTCTTAGTATTGCTTTTAAAATTTTTATTCCAAGAGGACTCATGGATATAGGACACAGATTTTCTAATTCATGTACTTCTTTTTGTTTTTTAATAAAAGGTAGTAATGATATGGGATATAGATCATTTATCTGATACACACCTTTAAATAAATAGTTTGCTAGATCAGATAAGCATTTTGCAGTAAGCTGACTTAGGTGATTAAATACAAAACTATGAATTCCAGGGTGTTTTGATTCTGAGGTTATAGCCAGTTTCTGAATGACTTCATTTGGTTTGAATTCTGTTTCTTTTTCTGGTTCTCCTAGGAATTGTACCTCAGGATTGAACTGGCTGCAACTTTGGAGTTTATTTTTAAAATGTTCGTACAATGGAACTAACATATTATTTCCTGACACTACTGATTTGTTAATTTTTATTGCCATGGGCACTCTTATTATTGGTGATTGGCCTAATACCCATATATAATTTCTTGACCATGTATGTGGCTTTCCAAGGTATACTTCACTTTTTTTAATTGATAAATATTCTTTCAGTTTGACACATGTAGTCTTATATGCTTCTCTCAGTGCTTTTAGATAGCTCTGTTTAACTTCAGAAATGATCACATTAATAATTCACTTATGGAGGTCATCTGCCAATGCAAAGGAGGAGGTTTATTGTGTGTAATATGGTCTATTGTATATGAGACAACATTTGTGAATGCTAACCAGGCTTATACAGAATCTAAATTATGGTTTCTAATTTTGAACAGAGTTATATATATTTCAGAATATAATAATTCAGTAGTTTTGCTTGTTTGAATCATAGTCTTATGTGTCATATTCACATCCAATGTAACAATAGAGGCTAGATGGTCTACAATAGTAGTTTTTTAATTTAATACTGTAACGGTCAAATCTGTACATTTGCGCAACAAAATCCAGAGTTTTAGTAAATCATCCCAAGGCTGATCAGCATAAGGTGGTGACAACCACATGTCTGATATAGCCCCAGTTCCTTTACTAATGCTCAAAGATTTACTATCTTACAGATGACATATATGAGGCCACAGCAGTATTCTCTTTAATCGCGTGCCGGCAGTAGCACACCGGTAAAGCACAAAACTATGGGAAACTGACATTCTAACTAGTATAGCTATATATATATGGTGTGTGGCTAAAGCATAATTATCAAATATGGATTGTGATTCTTAACTAATAATTAACTAATCAATAATGACTTAACAATGAGCAACCTTGAAACACTAAGCAGAAGTTAAATTTAAAATAATTTAATGAAAGCCAAATATTTAAGTAATAAAATTCATAAATGAAATAGTTACAATGTGGTTATATGGATTGTCTCACTCGCAGGTGATTAAGTTAGGGATACAATTTAACATTTAAGTTTTGGTTCACATGCAGGTGATGATTTTGGATCTAAACATTTTTTAAGTTTTGGTTCACATGCAGGTGATGATTTTGGATCTAAATATTTATGGTTTACTGAATTACAGGTAGTTTGGTTTACATATATATATGACATGTTAAATCACTCACAGGTGATATTGATTTTCTGGTTACAAATTATTTAATTTATTTTGGTTGTCATATATATGTATATCACTCTCAGATGATGATTTTGGATCTAAGCAGTTACAATTTATATATATACAGCATTTCCAATCACTCGCAGGTGATTGTAGTTTTCGAGTTACAAATAATTTAATTTACTTTGCTTGCCATACATATATATCTATCACTCGTAGATGATGAATATTTACCTCTTTTAAATTACAGTTTTCATGACACTTATTAAGCTAAGAATGATGATCTATGCCTAGTTTATGCTGTATAACAGGATCTAGATTTGCTTTAGAGCTAGCAGAAGTGATTAGTAATTTTATTACGCATGAATATTTAATATATTCCCTACATAGCTTGTATGCATGCCTAAAAAATTAGATTTGAATTCAGATCAAAGCTGAAATATACAATTATTATGGTGGGATGAACTGATGATTGGCAGTCAAGCTTCAGTTACCAAGGTGTATAGAAAATATACAATCTGAGTCCCTGCATTTCAAAAGTGTGCTTTTTCACAGGATTGGTACCAAGTAGTTCCCTTTTCACTGTACCCATTGCTGTGAAATAAGAAACCTTTTAGTCCGGGTGATCAAACAACTAATTAAATGGTCTGGAGTCTCATGTTCCAGTTCTGAGGCTTCAGAATGGGGTGGCATTTACCCGATGCCCATCTGAAGAGTGTAGTTCTCCAAACTAAGTGTAATGGGGTAGCCCTTACACATATGCCCATTAGAAATGATGCAGCAACAAGTATTTACACCACAGCATTTCTTAAGGACACATTTGCACCATTGACTACATCATTATATAATAACAATAGGATGCTAAACAATAGTTTCCTTCCATGAAACTACCATAGATCAGTTCATTATATAGCATCTATAATTATGCTATTAAGGAAAACTTATGAATCTAATTTATTAAGCTATCTATATAGGTATTTATATAATTCTAGGGAGGATTACAGCATATTATGGATAATTACGATATAAAATTATAGCTCTATGCTGTATTTTATCACTTTGGCTGAATATTAATTAAATATTACATTTAAAGCAAATCTATCTTAGAGTAGCTGTAAGCTTTTAATTATATCTTAAATAAGACATTTTATCCATTTCAGAATGGAGTTTCATTTGTGCATTAATAAACATGAAATTACATATATATGTGTGAGAATATCTAATCACTTCTCACTAGTGATTTAACTAAGAGTAAAACTCCATTTTGAACAAATATAGTATAAACAAATACATAATTGAAATAAAATAAAATATGGTATAGATTTAACTAAAAAGAAATATACATTTAAAAATAAGATTTCACATAAATGAAATCTGAAATTTGTCTTTATTTTAGCTTAGTTTAAAAGGAATTGAAACAAAATTAGTTTAGATTTGATTGATTCGGTTTAATATAAATCTAAGTTATTTATGAGAATTATTGATAAAAGCAAATATTATCATTAAGCTAAAACATGTCAAATAATCCAGAAACTTAATTATCATTTTAAAATAAATCATTTAGAATTATACATAATAAAAATTATGATAAATCATTTAAAATCAGTTGATTAAAGCAAGTTAAAACTAAATCAGTTTTAATAATTCAGAATAAGACAAATAAGTTGAAACCAAGTCAATCAGAAATAAATCAGCAAATCAATAAATAAATCAGTAAATAGATTGATAAATAAATCAGGCAAGATTTGGGATTTTTAGATAAAGAAAAGAAAGTTACATTTAACTGGTGAATTTAGAGTACATTATTACTTTGGCCATAGTTAAGAGATTTAGCTAGCTTTTATGAATTAATGAACTTTAGTTGGAAAGTTAACTTTAAGTTGAGTGGGGTTTGTTACTGCAATCCTTTCTCTGCTGGCAAATCGGCTTCATGTTGAAAGATTCCTTTTTCGGTGGTATCAGCTCCTACTTCTCTGTTTTTCACATCTTGTAGATCATCACGGGGTCTAGAAAGCAAGGGAATTGTCCTCTAGCCCACTGTCATCATCATTACCAATTTAAAAACACGCTGATGTGAATAATTATGAATAAAATTCTAATCTGCCTTTCAAAGATGGCTGAAGTAATTTATATATCAGCTTACCCCCTTCTCCCTTGTCGTAGTAGTTTTAGATTTGTTTTTCTCTTTATGTCACTGCATTCTAAGAAATCATGGAATCCCACTGTAATTGATTTTTCTACAAGTGGGTTTTTCTTTCGGTCAATCAGAATAATTTATTCATACTTTTGTTTTAAAATCTATTTTTACTCTTAATTTGTAACTAGGTCATAATACAGTGAGAAAGATTAAGTTTTATAAAGTCATCTTTTTTTAGAAAAACAAATCCAAAGAGGAAAAACATTTTGTTATATATGTAACTCTATGATATAATTTAGTGATATATGCAGAAATATAATAATTTCAAATATTACTTTTAGAATAATTATTCTAAATAAAGAAATTTCTAATGTTTTAATTCTGTTAACATTATTCTTTCCTGCATATATGTAGTCTCTTGTTACACATACAAAGCATTTATCATTTATTTAATTACTAGAAATCTATATGTGTATATTTATGGGTTTTTACATATATAGATACATTTTTCATACTGTATGCTAAGATATATGCACACATACCCGACTAATATATTTAGGTTTTAAATTAGCCTGATTTTAGTACAATATTAGCATGATATGCGAGGATTTGGTGACAGTTATTATATATATAGAAATACTACTATAGTATGTAGTAGGTGAAACAGTAGGATATACAGATCTGACTGTTCAATACTAATATTATAGTGCAGCATTGGAGGATAAAATACTAGGTCTATTAGAGATCTCTGCTTACCATTATTGAATGATATTGAATTATTTCATAAATAGCCATCTCCGCTCATTAAAGGAAAACTCAGTCTATGTAGCCATTTGTTTACAAAACTGTCATATGACATTGAAATCTCATCTCCCAATAGTAGAACAGGGTATGGAGTGCCTGCAAGAATTGTATTGATTTTAATATTAATCTTTTAATAATAGTAGGACCAGGAGGCATGTACACAAAAATCACATTTAAGATGATTGCATTATGATAAAATGTAATTATCATCATATGAGAGTCTGTATACAATGTTTTGAAAGATTTAAATGGGTATATGTTTGTAATTAAGGTACCAATCCCTGCTGATGGCACTGATGAGGTTTTTGAAAAAATAGAGAAACCTTTATTAATAAAGTAATCGGCTGGGTCAATCTGAGAACTAGTATATATCATCATCTCCAACAGGCCTAGAACATGAGGTTGAACTAAATCACATCATTTAGACAGTTGTAATAATTTTTCAACTGAATTTATCCCCCTAATATTAAAAGCTCCAATATTTATTTTTATAATCGATTTAAATATTTAAATTATTACTACCAATAAATATATATGTATATTGCATACACTTTTAACTTTAAATAGTCATTATAATAAGCACTATCTATTAAACAAACACACAGTATTAATTAGAATGTAAAAGTACAAATGCAAAAAATATTTAATATTATAAATTTGTACTTTTTTTTTTGTATGCCATGGTTACATTCTGGTACTGGAAGTTTCTCTACTAGCAAGTTAGTGACCTCATTTAAAATATTACAATGACCCGATACACCTACCTCATCTAAAATATATTCTTCAGATTACGTAAATTCAAGTTCATTTTCTGTGTCTTGAGATATTACTTTACTTTTTTATTTTTTTTCCATTGAAAGTTTTGCATCGTCTTCACTCTCAGAAAAATCAATATTCTTTTTTTTCCATATCTTTTTGCGAAAACGACCTGGCCCATGTTTATTATTTGACTCACTATTCATCTGAGATGGCATTGAATAACTTGATTTTTGTATAGTATCCATTATGAGCCCAATTGTTTTGTTAATTGGTGCAAGTAAGACAATTACAGTATCATTCAATGTTTTGTTAGCATTTTCAGAAATCTGTACTGGCTTTTAATTATTTTCTATTTCATCCATGTTTAAAGTAACCAAGCAAACAACTGTCTTAGTCACATTAGAACTTACTATGTTTTCACTATGCAACTCCAACACATCCATGTCCTCATGTGCTTGATCGATTGATCTAGGGCATTGATGCATTGAAGTAGCTATCATATTGCATTGCAGACATAGAAACTTTGTGCAGTTATTAATGATGTGTCCATGTTCTTTATAATGAAAACATTGAGGCTTTAAGCCTTGAATCGATATAAGTAACATTGCCTCTTGATCTGAAATTTGCGATGGTATTTGCATTGCATTTATATCTTTGTTTAATTTAACTTTAAATTAGAAGCTATTTCCATAAATCTGTACTGGCTTTTAATTATTTTCTATTTTATCCATGTTTAAAGTAACCAAGCAAACATCTGTCTTAGTCACATTAGAACTTTCTACATTTTCACTTTGCAACTCCAACACATCCATGACCTCACATGCTTGATCAATTGATCTAGGGCATTGATGCATTGAAGTAGCTACCATATTGCATTGTGGACATAGAAACTTTGTGCAGTTGTTAATGATGTGTCCATGTTCTTTACAATGAAAACATTGAGGCTTTAAGCCTCGAATCTATATAAGTAACATTGCCTCTTAATCCGAAATTTGCGATAGTATTTGCGTTGCTTTAAATTGGAAGCTAGCTCCATAAATTGGCAAAGGGATATCTTTTAAAAACACCGGTTGAAAATATATTACAGTTCCAAACTTAAACATTAATCTCTGAAAGTCATTAATGCTATAATTAAGATAAGTGTTTTTTACATGGCCTGAAATAACATTCTCTCTTTCTCGATCGATCTTTACTAATGCATATCTACCCAAAGTATGGCTTAATCCAGGGGTGGGAAAATAGCGGCCTGAGGGCCACATGTGGCCCTCTAAGAGTTTTTATGCGGCCCACCAAGACAATCAGAAAAATCCACCTTGAACTGAGATTTGCTTTCCATGTGCAACCAAAGATTCGTCTTGTATTTTTCACTAGGATGGCCATGTCAATACACATGCGCAGTGTAGGTACAATGTGCAGTGCTTTTCCAGTTGATCTGTTTAATTTCAAATTTGTCTTTGCATTAGCAAATATATACATTTCCAACTTTAGTGAAACCATGAACCCTCCGAAAAAATGTAAAATCGGTGATGAATGTTGTGTGTTTAATGAAGAATGGACAAAACAAATATTTTTTTGGTAAAACAGAGAATAAAGCAGTGTGTTTATTGGGTCATGAAAAAAGGGTGTGGCCCTCCTTTAACCTTTACTTCCACAAAATGGCCCCCAATGTAGCCCTCTGCCAAACTATGTGGCCCCCAAGCCAAAAGAATTGCCCACCCTTGGCCTAATCTGTTAAATCTACTTCTTTGCTCTTCAGTAAAAAATTCTAGTATGATGTACCTTGGATTTGGATGGTCCGCAATCCTGCAAATTGTGTCCCACATGTTATGCTTCTGTATTTCACTGTATAACAGATCTTTTGGAAATCTGAACAAAGAGCAATTTAAATCTGTTATTGCTAGAATAATAGATCAATCCATAAAAAGCTCTTGAATGAATAAAATAGTGGTGTTGGTATTATCCCATTGAATTTGGCATGTATATTATAATTTAGGCTCTCTTCTGTCCATGCTTCCTGCAATATAACATTATTTTCATTTGACTCAGGTGTTAAAATATCTAGATTTACAACATCATCAACAGTGGATTTATGCAATCTCAGTTGTATTTTTTTTTTCATTTGTATTAACCATTTGCTTGCTATGCATTGGCTTATCCTGATTAAGCTTTGTTTGCTTCATGATGCTTGCATAGATCAACTTCATATTGCTACATGTGGCATTGCATGGCACAGTCATCTTGGATTGAGGCACAAGTAATCACCTGCAATTAATTTGTATTGCCATGACTGTTAGATAAATCTATAGCCTCAACCGATCCAAAATTCCTTAAATAATAGATATATAACGTTACAATGAAAGAAAACTAATTTAATCTTATTTGAAAATACCTATGTCTTTTAGAACGATGTGCACAGAAAACTTTAGTCAGTCACCCTCTAGTGGCAATATGTATTATTATTATTATTATTATTATTATTATTATTGTTGTTGTTGTTGTTGTTGTTGTCGTTATTAATAATAATAATAATCTTCTAAATAACGTTTTAGTACTTAAAAAAATTTATTTTTGTAACCCAATAATAACTAATATTGTTATGTAACGAGGGAATAGCATTAAGTTTTGCTTATTTTCTAATCATTGAAAGTTTTTTAAAAAATCCATTAGTAATTTTCTTCAGTAAGAACTAATTTTTTTCATTTTTTTTACCTCATTACACTAATCTCATTTAAAACAAATGCATAAATATAGCAAGTCAAAAGCAAGTTTATTTTATCAATACTATATTTATCTCTTTTTTCATAGTGCTGATGCATATTTTACTAATCCATATTAATTTATGTTAAATATAAAAATCATGTTACCTTAAAATATCTGATCATTACATATATAAACCACACATTTAGTTATTTAATAGTTATTGTTAATAGTATTATATTCATTATATATGCATACATATTGTATTTTCTAATTATTTTTTGACATTTAAAATTTATTTATTAAATATTTTTAGGCTGTCTATTTATAATATTAAGATTTTTCCAGGTCAAATTATAAGGTAAACGTGTGTATAATTACATAAGTTATATTTATTCAATATAAAGTAAACTAATATTCTAACATGCATTTTATAAACAATAGCATCCATCAGTAGTTTAACATTAAACACATACCATGCAAAGTAAAGTTATGATCTCATTTACACTTAATTATTATTATCAATAAAGCAAGTCATATATATTGTTGCATTGCTTTTATAATCTTGTATTTACAAAAATTAAATACAGAGAGTATACCAATAGCTCAAACAAGCTCTTAATTGATAAGTGTGGTAAGAGAAAATATTTAAAATCTCTATCTGAAATACTCTTATCTCCAGACAAATTAGTTTCGAGCTTATGGCTCACCTCAGTGAGGAGCTAGAATATTCAGACATTAGATCTAGTGAAGTTTCTACTTAAATATTACATATAAAATAAGTGCTGGGTTTTGAATTGATATTTTAGATCTAGTTTGTTTGAACTATTGGTATGCTTTTTGTATCTCATTTACACCTTACATAAATTGATACTTATTATAATTATTGCTAGCTGAAACATTCAGTAATGATTAGCATATTTGTAAAGACTAATAGGTGGAATTTAGCATATGCGACTGCAAATTTAAGCTTTAAAATCTCTAGTTGTTACATAATATGAAATATTTCAATTTTTTTGTGTTTTACATGTATTTTAATTACTAATTGGATTAATAATTTAATAGCTTATCAAATATGCAATGCTAAGAATAAAAATATGTTGACAGAATAAACATCTTTTATCTAATAAAATAGATTGGCATTGATATAATAAAACGTGGAATTCTTTACAGATATATTTAAATGATATGTTGAGATCTTGCTTATAAATTATTTCAATAATGCATTCAGACTTATTTGTTCCATGAAATACATATATTTTAATTAGGGAAATATAGTCAATATTCTTAAAAAAATAAATAAATTTTAACTTTTTATAGGTTTTTTTTTTCTATAATGCACTACGTTAATTTTGTAGGAAGTTATGTTATATTTGTAAACTCACATTGGAAAGAATAAGCGCAAAAGTTTCATTTAATTTAATAAAGTGATAGTGAATAATAATTATGGATTTAGTAACATCTTGATAATAATTATTTTTATGAATGTGTATTATCTTAATAATGGCAAATCTCTACATGTCTAACTTCCTTTTTCTATGCATCTATCTGTTTGTCTATCTATTTATATATCTCTACATATATACCTAACTTTATAATGATCTAGATATTTATTTACTTATCTATCCATCTTTCCAGATTACTTTTCCCTTCTTACTACATATCTATATAACCACTAAAATATCTACCTATTTATTTATCTAATTATTTATTTGTTTATTTTTTTTATCTTAACTATTTATTATTATTGCTTATGTCTTAAAATAGTATGAATTTAATAATCAAGTCAACCATGTCAGAACCATAATATCATAATAAATATACTTTATTGTAACAATAAATTTTGATTCAAGTTAAGCAAAGATAATATTTAGATTATGAATAGTTAATATACTTTAAATAAAAAATGAATCCAATCAAATATATATAAGAATATTAACTGAATGTCTGATGATGATTTATAATATAGCAGTGAAAGTTAAGTTTAATACAAATCTTCTCAAAATTATTTTATTTGTTTTTCTAGTTTCAATTTAAAAAAATGAAATTTTAAGGCATCAAACCTTCTAAATTGAAAGTTTACTTTTGGAAAACTCACTAATATCTGATCATCATCATTATAAATTATTACCACCATCTCTGCATGTCCCCCAGTGGATTGCATGATTTCTCAGGGTTGTGAATATTAATAATGTAATTGATATTAATTGCAAGGTATTTGGATTGAATTTGGTATGCAAACACAAATTAAATAATTTAATTAAAAAAAACACAATAATTTCTTAGCAATAAATATATAAAATTGTTGCTTATATGCATGCTACTATTACTAGATATACAAGATATTAAAGATAATCATAATAAGAGATATTTTATATATGGTCTTAGAATAATTATATTGATAAGATGGTTTTCTGCAGATATTCTTCTTTTCCTATATTTATGAATGTATCCTCATTAGTTCCTCCAAAGATGGTAGTTATTCTCCTGGTGTACCCATCATATTAGATAGAATATTCAGTGGTATAGATTATGTTAGTTGGTAGTTCTAGTAGCTTTTATGATACAATCCACTTCTTTCCTCACTACATGGTTAGAGCAGGTAATGGCTGTTTTTGGAAAACTTCAGCATTATTTTCTAGATCTGATTGCATTTCTGGGTGTTTTGACTGTTGTAGTTTTTGGTTGTCTAGCAAAGTCATCATACTTGCTGTTATAAATGGAATATTGAAAAATACTATAAAAAGTTACTGTGGAAAATAGTTTTAACCACTGGTTTCTCTTTTCTGCATTAGGTCACTGCAACACTGCTTTTTGAATGGACTACAACATACTGCCTGAGTTTTGTTTCATCTCTTTATACCTCATTTACTACTGTTCACCCTTATTTCTGGAATCAACATGTGTTTTCCAAACAAAAGATTCATCACCATCTAGTCATAAGATTTGACATACATTTCTTTACAATATGTTTTTTTTTTTGAAAAACAATTTCTTTATTCCTTTTAGAACATGTTGGAGAAACAAATAGTTTCACCAATGCTTTAAAATTATATCATGATTTTACAACAAAAAAAAAATTGTTTGCCTTCTTTACTTATATTAGTTAGTGATAGGAAGAAAGAAAAAAATCATTACTGTCTTTTAAAAATTGCTCAATAACTTTCTTATTAATTTTAAATAACATATTTAGATTTGTCATTTCATTTACTATAAGAATTGTCATGTTTTTTTAATTTGAAGTTTAATCAAAAAAGACAAGTAAGAAAGGGTACAAAATTCTTTAGATTTTTAGAAACTACACAATTCAGAATTTTTGCACATGTCCAAACTATTTTTCTTTTTTTACATCATATAACTTATTATTTTACTGTTTTTCATCTATTACAAAGTACATTTCCTTTATAAAATATTTAACAGTATGAATAAAATATATAAACTATTTTTTTATATTTTCTAAACCAATATACTAAAATGACATTATATTATTTCTAGTATATGTACACATATAGCAACTTATACATTTATTATTTAATTTATGAGTTTTTATCAAACTTTATTAATGCAGCTTTGTAAAGTAACTAATCCAAGCTGCCATCAGATTAGTTATGTTATAATATATATATATTACAAATATAGAATATCGTAGTACTATTTTTGTAAATAGTGATAGTAACTAGATAACTTTCTAAAAAGTAAAATATGGAAATTATTGCACTCATCATCAAACAGAAATCATAAATAATTAAAATGTAAGACAAATATTGTATACTACATTTCAAGGTGTGAAAGATGTAATCATATTATTATTAAATATTATGTTATTGTTTTGTTTTTTTGTTTTTTTTTGGAACTAATAAAAAAAATATTTACAATAAAAGTTATCTAGGAGTTTATTTACTTCTGTATTTTTAATATAAATAACCCAACAAAGTATATATATTTAAGAGGGGAGAAAAGATAATATGAAACTAAAATCATATCTTTATAAATTGCAATGATAAATAAAATGTTCAGTGTACATATTATTTTGCTTACTTTACAGTAAACTATGAAACTAAAGCTTGTAGTTCTGCTGTTTCAACGCAATTTTATATATTTCGTAGGAACATTTATTATTAAAAGTATTCATATTAATAATAATGAAAATCACTTGACAATTAGACTTCTTGTTAATTTCCCTGAAAAAAATAAATGCTTCCAATTATTTTATTTTTACAAGGAATATTTGTAATGTAAATAAAATCTAAGTTATTATTAAAGAAGAATAAAAATATCAAGATATTTTTGAAAATAATTATGCTGCTTTCTTTTTAAAAAAGTAAACAAATTATGCTATCTTAGAATAAAATTTCAAATGAAATATAGATTTAAATTGAAATGAATTTATTTTGAAATTCATCATATACATCTGAACTGTGATCTTTTTTAAAGCTGACCCCCCCCCTTCCTTTTCTATCTTTTTTTGAAATTTTAAATAGATCCCAGATATTATATTCTATTTAAAATTAAATCTTTATATTAGTAAACGAGTCTTTCTCTCAATAGTTTATGATTAATAATTATAATTAAAAAATACACTAGCTTAAACAGAAGTTGAATCTCTAATATTTCCATCATTGAGATATAATGGCAAAAAAAAACATGGCAATATTTTAGCAAAGATTATTCAGGATTTCAAAAAGACATTTTTAAAAAGTTTGTTTTTAAATTCCAATGTAGAGTGAGAGCCGCACTAATTATAGATATATAATACTTGTATTGAGGCAACTGGATATAACTAAGCGATAGATTACTCTAATCATGTGATAACATTTGATCATCACCAGCAAGTTTGCTATTGTTTAACATTGTTTTAATTCAATGTATTTAATTATTATGTACTTTAATGAGTTCTTTCCTTACATTGTTAAGATTTTAATTCCTTCTATTTAATTAAAGCAGGCAGACTTTTACTAGCGCATGTGGAACATAATTAAAATTTTTAAGTATGTGGATTATATAGAACACTTTAGAGTAGATGAAATTATTTTATTTTTTTAGCAACGTTGTGAAAGTTTTTAGATGTAAAAAAAAAAAAAACAACAAAGATAAAAGAGTAAAAAAGAATGGTATATACAATGATTTTTTGATTATATATATATTCTTGTTATATATAGAGCTCGCAAACTCTTAACAAGCTTTGTAGAATACCACAACCTCAGACCCGTTTTTGCTACTGGCGTTCTCAGTGAGGGGCTAGGATATTCATTCATTAGATTAAAAATACCAGGACGAGCCCAGCACTTTATCTAATGTATAACTATTAAGTAGAAACTCTAAAATTTTTAGACATCCATATGTCTTTCAATCCACCTAACTTAAATAGCCATATGGGACTGAACTAAGTTCAGATACACCATATATTAATAGCTTTATCAATATAAAATCACCAAAGCCATCATAGCAAAAAATAAAATGCTATGATGGCTTTGTCTATTTTATATTGCTAAAGCTATTAATATATGGTTTATCTGAACTTAATTCAGTCCCATATGGCTATTTAAGTTAGATATCTGGATTGGAAGGCATATGGATGTCTGAAAAATTCAGAATTTCTACTTAATAGTTATACATTAGATAAAGTGCTGGGCTTGTCCTGGTATTTTTAATCTAATGATTAAATATCAAAGCACCCTCACTGAGGATGCCAGTAGCAGAAACCGGTCTGAGATTGGGGGTACTCTACAAAGCTTGTTAAGAGTTTGTTTTGTGAGCTCTATGTATAACATTTGTAAACCCCAGCTTATTAAATTAGGTCATGTGCCATCTGACTTCATTTTTTTGTAAATATATATTCATAAGTTTAATTTTTTTTTTCCCAACATTTCACAATTAATTTAAAAGCAATAAATGGTATATAATAACAAAATTTTGACAATAAACAAAAAATTATTATAATATATCTATTTTTATTCATCAGAAATAGCTGTTTATAAATTTAAAATTACTAAAACTTAAATAAATTATATCTGTCTATATTGACCTTTTTTTTTTTTTTGCAAATATTTTAAAATTAAATAAACTCTAAAATTGATTTAATTATAAATTGAAATATTAAAAATTTTATTATTATCATGTAGCATATTTGAAATATCAAACCTCATCTCCCCTTGCCTTATTACATCAACTTTAACAGTAATATTTTGTAAAATATTTTGTATGGTTATGATAGGATGTTTAACCTTCTGGTGTGTCTGGGTCTCATTGAAAGAATAAGAATTGTCTTGAGCCACAAAATACACAAATCCTACTAAAAGCTGATAAGCAGAATATGGTCTATGCATAATTTTTGTGATATCCATCATTACAGATAAACAAAAAGTCCTCACATAACAATTCTAGTTATGCGTTAGTCCATATGAATAATCTTCAAAGGTCTAAGCAGGTTCCAAGTATGTGATCATTAATGTAGAAAATGTATATGTCTAAGAAATAAAATGTCATTGATGTGTTTTTTTAATATAGTAAAAGTAAGAGAAAAATGGACAATAAACTAGTGGGATATTTGATATAATATTTGAGAAAATACTGCATTAGTATCTGATTTGTTAGAAATAAATGTAAATCTTAATGAGTTCTTTAGGTGCTCATTGGATATTTTGGTTCTGTTTTTAACTCTTAATGTGTTTTATTTTTGAAAATAGATGCTCACAAATATAGATGCTGTCAAAAAAGTGATGCTGTGATTATAAAGTAAAGGATATTTGTCTATGGGAAAATGGGATCTATAAAAGAACAATAAAAGACATGGTCAAATTTTTTTAAAGCTGAATCTCACATTGCAGCTCTATCTAGACCATTTGAAAATTGTCAGATAATATATTCATATAAATTAAAATGAGTAGCAAATATAGTAAAATATTGATAATTTTCCCAGAAATCTTAAAATCTGTTTTTAAATTTTTGAACAAATTGAAAAGTAAAATAACATAGTTTTTACTATTCATAGAGCTGTTTAGTTATGTCAAAATACATAAAATTGTTAGTCTTAATTTAAGCTTGCCATAATTTCAGTTTCATTTAGAAAACTGTTATGGACTGAAACATTGTATTTTAAAGTTTGTTTTCATTAATTCATTTAAATGAGCGATTAGATCCACTAAAAATGTTAGATCTGAAAGTCAATTTTCATCAAATTCTGGTACAAATTTGTTTTTTGTTTTTTTTGTGGGGGGGGGGGGGGTGTTGATATTATAATGATTTAATAACAAATTGCAAATCATAAAATCTTTTCAACATTTGATCTCAACTTAGCCATCTTATTTCTGAAAAATAAATTAGGTCACTATCGACGCATCAACACTTTTAAGGAATTCCTGATATTGGTGATGATTCAATCCCTTGGTCCATATGAAATTCATAGTTTTAAAGATGATTTACATGATATCCATTTTTAAAGTTTTTGCACGTAAACTTTTTTGATGTGATATGCAATGATACTTCACCAAATATGAATTTCAGGCAGCAATTGTATCTTTTATTAACTTTACAATTTCCCCTTTTTTAATCTACCATCTCTGGAATCCTGTCAGTAACCATACCAGATATATTGACAGTGGACAAAGAAAATCGCAGTAATATACTTTGTTGTGCTTTGTGTAAATTTTTTGGTTTAGTTGTATCTTTTAATGGCACTAAAGGAGCCATTTTCTTGGTGATAACATCTCCATCATTAATGCCTTTAACAAAAATAGTACATTGAGTAGTTTCTGTATAGCTTCAATGTTATCATTTATCACCATTGTATAAAATTTACAATTAGCAGCTTTACTCTTCACACTTCTTTCAACAGATTTTCCAATTTCTTCAAATTATAATCTTTGAAAACTTGCATAAATTCTATAGAAATTAAACAGAATGTCTCACTATTTACTTTCTGTCCAATTATTATTAAACAATCTTCCTTCATTTGTAATTTTTTGGGTTCTTTTTTCTTTTGAGACACTTTAGAAATGTGCTAGGATTAACAAAATAATAAGCAAAAAATTTTATTGACTTTTTTTATGAAAATTACTTGACAGATAAGTAGAAAGTAAGATATGGGCCCAATAATTTTTTTAGCCATTGAAATAGGGTGAGGTGATGGCCTGATTGTAAGGGCATATTAGTCTGACTTGTCTATAAATGAATGTTAATCTATAAGATCAGCACTGATTTATAGAATCTATTGCAAGGCTTGATTATCATGTGGAGAAAGACATGCATCTCCTATTAAATGGGGAAAAGGCCAGACATTGAATTTTTTAGCCTGTCAAAATGTCTTGATTAGCTCATGAATGAGTGAACTTATCATTTGTTAACTGATTGTAGTCTTATTATATGAAGTGTGTAAGGCATTGCTAAGATATGGAAGTATCTTTCATAATCAAATAAAAATATTTGAAACAGTATCCATAATCACTGCCTTGCTAAGTCAATAAGTACATATAACATCTTATGTTATCAAATCTTCTGTCTATGTCTGGAAGATAACACACTGGAAGCCATATCCTGCTGAAAAACTGAAGTCACGCATACCTACAAATAGCAAAAACATACATACATTTATTTTAGTCAAATTGCAACATGTAATCATAAAAAAATCTCATAATGTTTTAAATAAGGTTACAATTTTGTGTTGGGCCATTTTCGTAGTCATTCTAGGCCAAAGATAGGATATCCGTAACTCTCTGGCATTCAGACTGCAAGTTTTGTCTATTTCTAATTTATTTATAATACAATATATTAACACAATACACTTTGAAATTATAAAATATACATTCTTGTAAATTCTATTTTAAACTTATCAACCTCTTTTATATATATATTAACATGAATAAGAACTTATTTCTATCATACAAATTATTTAAATATTCTTATTCTATTTTAATATATCTAATGTTTTATAATTAAAGTTTTCCATTCTTTGCTTCAAGTTTGTTTTATTCTTGTTATACCCCATTTTTCCCCACTCAAAGTATTTTATTTTAATATAAATTAAATTGTATTTTAATAAATTTTATTAATCAGTTCATCAGACTAAAGATTATCCACTTAATGAATAGTATTTCTGTAGTGTAATTTTTTCTAAACCACTCTCATGCAAGGTAGGGGCTGGTTTTTACCCACTTTTAACACCTTGAGTATAATCACAAATATATGACCAAAGACATCATAAACATATGCCCAATGATATATAGTTGGTCATATGTTTATGATTACATTCATCACAAGGTGTTAAATGTGGATAGGAATCAGTCCCTACCTGCTACTATTTACTTTTATCACTGCATTTTTCTTCTAACCAAAAGTTTGTCTAGTGTCTATTTTTTATATGTCTCAATTCTCATTAATCTTTCTAAGCATATTTTTACTCAATGTAGTATTTAAACATATATAGTTATTTATTTATTTAGCACTATGTTTTAATCTAACAGACGTAATATGTGCACTTATGGTTTAAATATATATATATATGAAAACGAGTTGATTTTTTATTTATTTTAAAAATATTTTATTGACCTAACAAAATTTGTGCAGTTGAATATTATAATACACTTTGTTAATGTTGGTTCAATTCCATTGCTGGTATTGGCTTTTTTCATCAAGACTGGCTTGGTAATATGGGTGTCCTAGGTCTGGTAGATACATGGCAGAGTCATTAACCGCACTAACAGGTTAATGTATGAGCAAGTAGCATTCCATTCTGTTCGTATTGTTCACCCCTTGAAGGTAGCTCTATAGTGCTGACGTATCAGAACTGGTTATGAAGTAGTTAGGAGAGTTTAGGTGAAATTTCATTTCCCCTATGAACAACAAATGTGGTGTTTTGTTTAAAGAAATGCCTAGTGGCATTCATACGACCGAGGGAGTTAATTACTTGGATATTAACAGCAGAGATTAAACATCTATTATTATCCATTGATGAATGCTAGAAAAATATTTGTTTTATTTTGTTAGAGTTTATTAATCGGTTTTTAAAATTAAATCATTGAAAGTTAAAGGCACATTGCCTATTCTGAATCACTATACATTAATCGGCACTCTGTAAACATTACACATTTTTTTAAGCAACAATCTGTAACAAGCATTAGTGATCACAACTCCGTAAAAGTGCATATTAGTTTACAGCACACGTGTAGTGGGTGATCAGTATAGTATTTGTATTTTTCACTCTTTTTATCTCTAGCATTTTATAAATTATTTCATCAATAACTCAAAAAAAATTTTTTGCCTTTTCAGATATTCTAATATTGTACTGCTATTTTTTTTTATTCCCATCATTTACTTAAATTTACATTATTAATGATTTTGTTATTATTTAAACTTATTTACTTATCAAGTAAATTTGAAAATTCTATTCTATCAGTTCTTGTGTATTTTATGTCAGACTTAGATTCTTAACAGAAGAATACTACAGAGACTCAGATCATACAAAGAATTATTAAAAATATATGCTGAGAATAACAACTTAGAAATCAAACAGAAAATATCTGGTTCAAAAAGCGAAGAGATTACTTATATCATTAAAAAAACTAAGAAATTGAATGGAGCTTGGCTAATGGGCATATTACTATAGGGCAAGAGTGTCCAACAAGTCGATCGTGATCTACTGGTCGGTCGCAAAGCCATTTTTGGTCGATCGCGAGACCATTCTGGCAAGAGTTGTCGGGTAACGAGTGAAACAAATTAAGTCAAGATTTTCAAGTTTTTTTGTTATTTTTGTTTTTATTCTAATTTTTTTTTTCAATTCTAGATAGGTGAAGTCCACTAAGTCATATCATTACTGAAAATAATATTTTTAATCTTGATTTAATGTAGCTAATTTGAATTAATAAATATTGTTAATTATATTCAAGTTGCTTTAATTCCCCCGACAGGAGTTTTTTGGCCCGTTAAATAATTATTTTTTATTAGGTAGATATATAAAAGGAGTACGTATTTCACACCTCCCTCTATTTATATTACAAGTCGATCGCCTATGACAACAAGTCGATCGTAAAACATTTTTAAAATAAAAAGTAGATCTTATGAACACAAAAGTTGGCCACCCGTATAGGGAAAGTCTTTTACAGTATTATACTAAATCCCAAAAGATTGTAAAAATCTACAAAGAAACAATATATGAGATAGATTAATAAAGAAGTTTGTGGGAAAGGGTGCTTTTTTATGGAGAAGGGAAACCATCTATCAGCGAAACTGGAATAATCTTGGAGAAACCTTAAATTTTGCAATGGATCGATAATGTTTGAAACTGACGAATTTGTTAATACTTCATTTTTTTATATGACTTTAGTAGCAATTTTGGTGCTACTGAATTGTGATTTGAATTTAAATCAGCTCCAGGTTGTGTACATTCATTCTAACAATAAAATAAAATATATTGGATAACTAGTAACTATTATTTTACATTTAATTGGTGGCACTGGAGAAACATTAACAATTTATCTTAAATTTACTGCAGTCATGATGACTAAAAGAGGTGATTTTTACACATGCATGCATACAAACATATATATATATATGCTTTTGAATATTATTATTAACATTTTTTTCCCGCGTTAACTCTATTTTCATTTTAACTCATTGTTGCATCATTTAAAAATGAAAAATAATTGTACTGAAGGTAAATGAAAAATAATTGCATGATTGGAAAATAAAACTTTGTGCAGCATTTTTTATATATTTCATCTCTCTTTTCTGTCTTTTTTTTTTTTCAACATTATGATCTCATTTTATTATTAATGTGAGTTAGTTTATTTCTATCACAATTTTATTACCTTATGAAGACCTTTTTTAAATTGTATTTGTTGTTAGCAGTTGTAAAGAAATTGAATTTTTCTTCTTTCTATTGAAAATCCAAAATAAAAGATAAACTGGCGAATGTTTATGATGTAATTAGTTCTTCAAATAGCATTCTTTAAACACATTAATCATCTCATATTGCAGAGGGTATGAATCTTCAAATAATTTTTAAAAAAAAACTAATTTAAATTATCATTAGTCAAAACATAATAGCTTTTTTTAATGTTTATTTTTGGATTTGGCTGTACCTGCTGTAATATTTATAAAATATTTAGTGGATTAGTCATCCATTAAACTGAAAATATTAGTTATTATGTATACATCCAGTATTAGAGCAAAAATATTTTCTTTTTTCTCCCAGAGGAATTAAATTTATTATAGTAAAGATATTTCTTTTTTTTTTCTCCCAGGGGAATTAATTTTAATACATATATATACAAAACTGTACCTATGTTTTTGTGAATTAAACAGTTTTTGACACAATAAAATAAATAAACTGCCAACTTTAGCTTATGAATTTATTAAAGATATTTCATTATTTTTAATTTATTAATCTAAAAGAATTGTATCCACTAATACTGAAAATAGCTAGTAAAAATGAAATCCAGTGATAAAGAAGTTATTATTAATTTGGTTCAAAATTAAATAATGAGTTTTAGAAATATTATGGTAAAGTTGACAAAATATTAAAATAACTAAATATAAAAAAACTGGAAAGTACTTTTGTTCTAACTTTGATATAATTGAAAAATCTAAAAATCAGTGAAAGACTGTAAATAACGATACTGATTTAATTTGTTATATTAAACGCAGGAGGGATTTAATGACCCTGAGATAAAAGAATAGTATGTGAGATTTCATGACACAAAATTAGCATATCAAACTTCAACATTTATGACCTATCTTCATATTCAGTTTGGATAAAACTTGAATTGTTTTCCAGGTTTTAACTAGAATTTTTATTTTGAATTAGTTAGTCTATAGCCAAGCAGCCTAACTATCCATATTGATCAATAAGACAATATTTAGCTCTTATTCCATAAAAATAAAAATATTACTCTATATAGAACTGTTGGTAAAGCTTTTGCTCTATAGAGGACTATTTAAATGCTATTTTATCTTCTTATTCTTATTGGTGATAAAGAAAGTAAAAATGTTTTTGATCAAATTGTTGAAAGAAAAAAATTTGAAACTAATAATTGTTAATTGTGGATAAAAATTAAAATTTAATAAAAGAAAAGTAAAAATGGACACCTGGATTACAACAATAAAATATAGGAAATCATAAAATCACAGTATGTCCAAACTATGAATATTAGTAGAACAGATGTAGAATGTCAGCTATTAGTTCATTCTCTTGATAAAATTATTTATGAGAAAAATTATAAGATTAATATATGAACAAACTACATTGTAGATATTTATAACTTTATAAATCCATATTGCACAATGGTTCTCAGATTTATAGTATACCCTTTGACTAAATAACACTATTTTAAATATTCATATCTTTTTACAATGATCATATGTGCCAGTATACACATGATTGTCACTGGTAACAATTTTCATAATTTATTAAGCTTTTTTTATATGTTATTATGGAATAAATAACTTAATCATACATTTTATTGAATTATAAGGTTCAAAGATAGTTTATAAGGCTAAGAAGTCTCATATAATATTAATGTATATAACAACTTAATGCCTCATAATAAATATATCTGTATTAGATTCTATATTATTGATGGACTAATATGTGAATCAGTATTAAGATATTTGGAGATTCTAAATAATGGAGCACTATAATTATAAATAACCAGAAAATTAAAGAAATAAAGTTTAAAGATACATGGAAAATGTTTTCTAAATTTTAGAATGGATTTTGTTGTTGTTGTTGAACATTGATTTAATATAATATGTCCTTTTAAAGTATATATAATAGTTTTAAATTAACTTTATTAGATTTTCTATATACATTGGAGATTATTTACATGTCTTATTGAAACAAAAGAGATTTCAAGAAGAAAAGCAATAAGATAGATGTTCATATAATTGAGCAATAATCAATATCTAATGCATATTAATTAATATATTCAATAGCCAGTCACTGGGTTGTGAGATCAGGTTCCATGTAGGTGCAAAAATATCAGTTGGTGCATGGGTTTGATCTCTGGTCTTAATATTATTTAATTTTTTGAGAAAGAGTGATTTAGAATTGTCAGATGTGGAATTAAAGCTTAGCTAGCATCTTATGAACCAAAGTGTGAAAAGAATGAATGTAGTAATTCTTATATTGGGAAAAAGACCCACTTTGTATATTTTTAATGAGATTGTTGATTGTTAGTGAGTTTGAATGAGTCATATTATTGATAAGAGTATGACAAGGAAGAAATGAGGAACAATCCATAAGAAAGTTTCCAATGTTTCTTTGTTTTTATAACAGAGAGCCACATAATGAATCTATATTTGTGAAGTGTCGTATAATGGGGAAAAAAATAATTAGTAGGAAGGAATTTATTTTAATTAAGAAGTTTAGATATTTGGATTCCAGGTGCCAATGTCTGAACTTTTTAATAATGTATTTGTTACTACATAACGAGAAAGATTGACTATTATTTAATATACTGTTGTTATTTTCAATTTCATATGTTTTCCAACAGTTAATTTTATTTAGAAATAGATTATGTGAGAGAGTAGTGAGTTTAGGTTATGAGAATTATTAAGATTTCGATAAAATTATTGTTAAGTGGTGGAATGTCTATTACATAGCTTTAATTTTGATATATCATAAAAATTGTATTAAGAGAATGAAATGGTAAATAGTGGCAACTTGTTGCTGTTGATGTTCAAGGGTTATTGTTTAGTCTAGTACTTTATTGTTATATTATCTCCAGTTATCTTTTTAACATAGATTTTAATATTCATATAAACTATTTTTGAATTTTATTCGGAATCATGTAAGAATTTATTGTGTAGAAACAATGCTAAAATGCACATATTTTTTAAAGAATAATAAAGTAAAATATTTGAAAAATGTACATCTAAATGATTAATTTTATATGTATTAAAAATTTATATTATGATTATGCTATAAAAATTTTGAAATATTAAACATTTGTCTATTCTAATCATTTAGCATAACAGTAGATTAAAAACTGTAAAATACATTATACTCACATTTTGAGAAAATACTTGCAAATTAAGTATATTTTTATTGTGCTTGGTGATGAACTTTTACACAAGGATTTGCTAACATGATCACCATCAATTTATACCCATTATTTTGAATTAGAATCGATTATTCACTATTATGATTTTTTTTTTTTTAAATTTCAAAACTTTTTTAAAGAAATATCATTTTGAGTATAGAATTAAAATATGATTAATGCATTTTACTTAATTTTCAACCAGTAACTTTACAGAATGTTCAGTCCTTTTATTTATGTCATATCCAAAGTAAAGAAGATTTTTATCTTTAATGACTACAAAATGAAAAAAGCCAATTTCATTCAGCACTGTAAGTAATATACTTTGAGTATGTGCAACAACAACAAAGTGTATTAATATAATGATTCAAACTATTTTATAGATTAAAATTCTTATGAACATTATTTTGCATATAGCAAAAATATGACAATCATAGTAATCATTGCTATTGTAAGTTATTTTGAGGGGGGAAATGATTTCATACACTGTGCTGCTAATAGTCAATTTTATATGATCAAAAGTTACTATCTCATAATTTGCTTATGACTTATTCAGAATAATAGCTGATTTTATTGTAAACATACATTGGCAAAAGAAAAATTTATGATTTAATTATTTACATATATTATTAAAACCACAGTAATAATATCTACACAACATTCCTTTACCTACATTTTACTTAATTTTATTGCACTTATATAAAATAAAAAAATAACCAATTAAAAAATCTGTGCTAAAGACTAATTGTAATAGTCATTGTTAATTATAAGTTATTTTGAGAAAAATGATTTCATATACTGTGCAGCTAATAATCAATTTTATATAATCAAATGTTATTAAATGTAAGTTTAAAATGTCATAATCAATAATTTCACAATTTGCTTGTGGCTTATTTAAGATAAGAGATGGCTTTATTGTAAATATAGATCAGCAAAAGAAAAAAAGATTTAATCACTTACATTATTAACCAGCTTTTGTCAATTTGCAACATTAAGTTTAAGATTAACCATTATTACTTATGAGAAAATAATAAATTTGACTTTATTTAATAGATATTTTTGTTTATTACTGAAATAAATTCTAAATATTCACATTTTATTTTTGAAAATATTTAAAAAAATAACTTATAATGAAAACAAAGTTTTTTATCTCATTATTTCTAGAAAAATTATTTTTGTTTCCCAAAATCAGTGAAATCTTCATTATTTGTCTTTTTTTTTAGAAAAAAATCTGAATGATATTTATTTATTTATTTATTTTATATCTAACAAATTATGCTTTAATTAAAAGTTTAAAAATCTTTAATATTCATTGTAATATTATATTTTCATACTCATTATTATAATTAGACTAATTACATAGGAAACTAAGCTTGTAAATAGCTTTAGGGTATATTTGTGTTGTCCAATAATATAATGTTCTATTTTTGAAAATAAAGTATTTTCATTTAAAATAAATTATTAATTTATATTCATGAGTTGTAATAAATATTGTTAAATTGTTGTATAAAAAGTATCTAGAATTGTAATAAATTCACAAATAAACTTGTTTTTGTTAATGTTAAAAAAATGTCAGACTACAAAAGCACCGCTTCCCAAAGTGGAGCTAAATTCCTGCTATGTTTACCAAATTTTTTATTTTCTTGCCATAATATGGAAATTTTTCAAAATAAAATTTTATATTATAATGTATATAGAAAAATATGCATATTTCTACATAAAGCTTGCAAAAATTCTCACTAGTGGATGAATTACTAAAAAACACAAAAAAAAATCATATCAACATATCTGATGGTTAAAGCTACAGCAATCAACTGCACATAACATTTCATTATCTACAATTTTATTTTATTTTACTGACTTTATATGAAATTAAAAAAAATCCATGATTTAAAAGGAAAAAAATATTAATAGCTCTGCAAAAAAAAAAAATGTATAAGTCTTATTGGTTATAAATTTGAAAACTTTAATAATTGAATACAAATTGCATGAAAAATAAATTTTAAAGTATACATTGTGCTAAATAATTTTTTTTATTTAATTTTAAAATATGCATTGTTGTATGTTTATTTCTTTATGTGTTACTTAATTCAATGAATTGTGATACAGAACACATCATTTTGTGACAACATAAGAAGTAAAATGGCAATCAGTAATAAAAAAAATTATATATTTTTTTCTTTTAAAATTATAATTATGCAAATATTTTTAAATGGTATATTTACCCATAGATTAGTATTTTTTAAATAATATGCTCGATAAAATATTTGTTGACTAATTAATGCTTTTTTCAATTTTAGCGTTGTTTTTTATTTTGTATTTTATTTTGAATTTAAAATAACAAATTAATTTTTTCCCCATAGGAACCCATTACAATTGCTTATTTTTTATGGATATTTTAATTTGTAAGGCAGTTTAGGGGACCAAATGTCATTGATAACCAGGGTAAACAATAGCATTTCTGTAGTGACACTTATTGTAAACTTGAATAATTAAAAATAAATGGTGTTAAAATAGAGAGCTGCTCTTGTTTATAATATAGTAGTAAACTGAAATAGTCAAATGATATGTTGTATCAATTGTGCTAATTGACAAAAAATTTAAATTGTTATTTTAATTAATTAAAAATGAATTATAAATTGTTACTTTTACCTTAGAGTCCATGGTTTATTAAACTATCATTGAAGTGGGTTTTTAATGCATTACTACATTTTGTAACTGTATTATGATTAAAATATTTGTACTTTTTTTAGTCATGCAGTTTTTTACATTGTTTTGTAATTTTTGTTAGTTTGTTTATTTGTTTTAAATTGGATAAAATTCAAATTTTATAGTATATGTGTAACATATTTATTTTGTTTTCAATGGATGGAGGTTTTTAATTGCTGTAATTGATTATACTTTGTTCTTTATTTAAAAATTGTTCTCATTATGCAGATAATAACTTGTCAAGGAAGTTTAACAGTAGCAGTGAACTTTTGCCTAAAACAGACACATATCAATTGAAGTACAATTAGAAGGAGTATGTAGAAAGATAGAAAAACTACAAAAAATGAACATTTTATCTAATATACAGTTGAATAAAGCAGTTACGTGGCAGAAGAAAATTTTCAAAAATGAAAGTAAAATATTACTTAATGACGGAGCTGTAACAAAAAATATTGAAAGATTATTAAAATGCTTTAATGACAGAAAAAATGAGATCTGGTAGAATTGTAAACTATTACGCATCACATGATCACCATCTCTTATACTAGCACATAATTGTTTATAAACAAGGCAAAACTCTCCATACAGTAGTGCCACCCTGTTTTGCCTTGTTTAATTGTAAAATAATAAAGAGGTTATAAAAATAATAAATTACATTAAATTAAGTTTGAAACAATGTGATATTGATGAAATTCCACTTGAATTGCTAAAGATTATTGGGGGGGGGGGGGAGTATGAGATAATTAATTTATTTTATAGCTTACTTTTGATTTAGAAGGATGATTAATAGATTTTCTTTCAATCATTATGATTTCATTAGAAAAAATCTAAAGCAGTGATGATTTTGCAACAATTAGTTTGGTTTCCTATGCTATTGAGTTATTGACAGTCCTGAATAGATTTGGTTTTTTAATAGATTATACATATTTCTATCTGAAGAGCAGTTTGAATTTAAAAAAGAGTGAAAAATCAGATATGTAATTAAAATATGAGGTTAATTATTGAAAAATTTGTGAAATGAAAAGAAAAATTATTTGTTTTATTGATTATTGATAAGGTTTTTTATAAGATGAATTATTTTATTGAATTATTTTATTGAATATTTTATGAGAAAAAGAATAGATTGGAAGATTAAATATTATTGTTAAATTTCTGTGTAACTCAGTAAATATTTTTAAGATTCGGGGAAAAATACTTATAAGAAAAGTGGTATACAGGATTGATGTTTTGTTTTGTTTTTTACATTTGTCATTTACATTTATTTAGATGACATAGTAAATGAACATATAATAAAGTTGGATTTGTTATTAGGGGCAGGAAGATTCATCACCTTGAATGCTAAGTAGAATAATAGATCTTATAGTAAGTTTTGGATATAATAAATGTAATAAAAAGGAAAGAAATGAAAATAGTTGGAGAAAATAAAAATTAAAATGTGGTAATCGAAAAATTATAGAGCGGATTTGTTTTTTAAAACATGTGGAGATCTAGGTTTAATTGATATCAAAAGTGATTGTAATGTAATTAAAAGGACACCTCTGCTTCTAACAATACTTTTATAAAGCTAGTCGATGATTTTATAGTCTTTTGAAAAGTAGACTATGCTCAATGTTGTTTTCTGTTAATTTATGTAGACAAAGAGAGAAGAAAAGATTAAAATTCTAAAGATCTATATTTGGAAGAAAATAATAAATATAATATTAAAAAACAGATGTTAAAAAAGAAATTAAAAAGAACTATTATATTACTCAAAGGCAAAGGAATTATGAAAGACATGTGGATATTGACAAAAATAAATATATAACAAAGAAGTTGGTTGAGTGATCTTTGCAGACATCCATGAGGTTGTGAAAAGCAGAGCCAATTGATAAAAATTGGAAAAAGTGATCAGTATTATGTCAGAGATCCAGTTTCTGGAAGGTGGCTAATGATTATGAAATAATAGTTTTTAATAATAGTCTATGAATAAACATATTTTGAAAGTAGATAAATATTTTTAGAATAGCTTTGTAATTCTCTAATAAATAATAAAAGTTTTTTTTAAAAAAAGTCATGTTTTTTTATCAGTCTTAATAACTTACTGTAGTGTAATACCTCTCCAATACTTGTTACAAAGATCTCACTAGCTTTTCTTTTTCATAATGATCATGACAGTTTTTGGTATGGAATGTCTTCATAAAAGATCATTGGTTCTAATGAAGAATTACAATGATGCCTCTCTTTTTGTTATGCCTGCAATTTCTTCTGAAGAATCAAATCTAATGATCAACATGCAATATGGCAAAATTTTTGTTTCTTTTCTTAAGTTTGAAATTATGTTTTTGCAGTTGACAGGACTTTGATCATTTGCACATAAATTTAATATCATATTATAATAATAATAAATCATTTAATTCTTTAGCTTCCACAATATATGATAAAACAAAAGCATTTTTTTTTACTCCAGTAATAATCTATAGTAAGTTTGGATAAATACCAGATGGTAATGAATTTAAATCCCAAGTAGATCAACCTTAAATTTTGCATTTATCAATGAAAGCTGAAAGTAATGATTTGTTATGCACTTATCAACTACCTTTAACTCCATTGTATTATTTAAACTAAGGGCCTGAAACTTAAAACATTCTGAAGTCTTGAATAGATGCTTAACTTTATTACATCCATATTTGAATTCTTAGTCTACTGAAAAAGACCAGAATTTGGATGGGATGAGTTTTTAAATGCACTACCATTTGGTAATCACTGATTTATCAAACTTATTGTAGGTGCACTAGAAGAGAGAGCTGCTTATGCCTTTTAATCTGATATCTCTATTGCATAATATTGATATTGATAATAATGTATATTATCAATCAGTAAATAAACAAAAAAAATAGAAGAAATCCAAGTAAAATAGAAAAACTCAATAAAGAAGTAAAAAATACAACTATCTGTTATAAACAATTGTCAGAAGATAGAAAGTGAAACTCAATCTACATTTCATTATGAGAATTATAATCAGTAAATGAAAAATATATTTAATTCATATAACAGCAAATTTGTCTTCTAATTTTTTAAATTATAAAATTTTTTGTTAATATTTTACATTTTAATCAACTTGTAACTTTTATAATTTTATATAAAACATATATATAAACTAAATAATAATACTGAACTGCTGTTATTTATATACTATAGTTATATGTTCAATTTATCCCATTAAAATTATTAATAGAAAAAAAAAAATTTTAATAAATAATTATTTAATTAAAACTTCGGTAAGTAATGAGGGGGTGGGAGGGGTTATAAAGTTTATTTTTCTCATTCTTCCTATTTCTAATAACTATTCTTAATCGCACAAAAAGAATTTAATATATTTGTAGATAATTAAGTTTCTTTTACAAAAGAAAACTAATTAAAAATCATGACAGATAATGTTTACCTGTTCTTTCTATTGTTAAATGAAAGGTATAAAAAATCCATTAGTGAAAGAAATGAATAACTCACTGTTTGTGATGAAATTAACTTTATTCTTCTGTTCTTTTTCAGAAAGGATAATTTACTTGTTAGTGTGCATTTACATAAACAATTTAGCCATTTGCTTTAATTATGTTAGACTCAAATATAGAAGAAATATTTAATTTTGCAATGCTCATTATATATATTTGTATAAATAATTGATAATTATTACCACTTTTCTTTTATTTTCAACTATTAAAGCAAAAAGTCGAAAGATAGTTTTTATTACAGAAACTTTTGTATTTATGTATTAACATAAATAGGAACAATGTTCTAGGATAATCATTAGCGTATCAGCCTTTATGATCACGCCTAGAGATTCAAGTTCAGGAAAAAACGAAAAAATTTTTCAGATCCAAGCACGCGTAGCATCCCCCCCCCCCCAGTAATCTAACTGTAGCTAATCCAATTAGTCATCAGATTGTTAGTCGGCAAATAAATATGTATCTATAACCACCTATTCTGATGTGTCCTGGTGTTATATTTCTTCATTGATTTTCTTTAGAGAATTACTTTTAATCCTTATTAATTCATTGTAGGATCAAGATTTTTCCTGATTTATAGATTTTCTTTTTTGTATCATTCCTTCAATCTTTCTTATTTATCCATCTCATATATAATCTCTTTGTAATTTTTTTTACAATCTCTTGAGATCGAGTTATGTCCAGCTCCACTATTTCAGCCTCTTTATTTTTTCAATAAAGTCAGTTCTCTTTCATCACTCCTTCAATCTTTCTTATTCATTTATCTCACATATCACCTTTTTTTAATTTGTTTATAATTTCTTGAGGTCTAGTTTAAATTAGTTATTCTATGTATTGTCTTCTAATATTATCTGTTTTTGTAATATGTTAAGTCCTTTAGCACTTAATTCTTTTATTGAACTAAGTGATATCTATTTATTTTTTTCATCTTTATATTTTGTTTCCAAATCCTCTTTTTCATTTAAACATATTATAATCTGAAAAGAAATAATCATATTTATAATTATAGCCATAATGTTTTTTCAAGACAATCGCTCATCACCTTACAACCGATTGAAAGCCAAAGTAAATAATAAATGCTGAAATAATAAATAAATGCTATGGGCTAAGCTCAGAAGGATTTTACTACATGGTATATGCTAAATAAAAAATAGTTATATGGGAACAAATAACAATAAATAAATTTTATCAACATAATATCTGACATTTAATAAATTTTAAGAGGAAGAGAACTATCATACTCACTCTTACAAATTACAGGATGCTCTTAATATTGAAAACATACATCATAGAGTGGTTAGGTTATATGTTAAATTCTCTTTTACAAGACACCCTCCTTCATTTCAACACATGTAATAACCATTATCAGTATCTCATTGCAATGATCAGAGCCACATTTCAAATCTTTTGATAAAGAATAATAGGTTTCTTATATCTTGTGCTACTTTGTTTATTAAAATGATTTCTTTTGCAAAACAATTTCTTTAGTATTCATTTATATAATATTAAAATCTCAGGGTATTTTAATTAAAGAATTATTATATTAAAAATTTACTTTTTTCTTTTATTTAAGAATTATTAGGCAGTGAATGGAATTCTAGTAGAAATATAAGGTGACATACTCTTACCAATAAGATAATGTCTATCTAACTGACAATAATAATAATAAATTTAAAACAAAATTTTTTAATTAAAATAAAATACATGAAAGCTCTTAATTTGAAATAAAAGAAAAATACCAGGATTGTATTCAGTATAATGAGTAGATAAGAGATTTTATGGCCACTCAGGATAACCTACTAATAATTCTTAGTAAATCTTTCTTTATGATTTTAAGATAAATAATTTGAGCATTTAATCACTTATAATCTTCTGAAAAATGCAAATAATAATTTTGTCACAAAAGCAGTCTTCTTCTTATAAATGCAATTGACTAAAGATATCATTTAAAATTAAGAAAGTGAATGCATATTTTTTTTCTTAGATGCTTTCTTAACATCTGCAGACCATTTGAAGAAAGTGATTGTTATATTCAATTTTGTTTTCATGTCCTCTTAATGATCAACCTAAATATAATTGTATAATAGTTTTTATAAGGTCAAGATTTTTGGACAATATATGTCAATGATGATATAAATACTTAACAATAAAAACAACATTTATTTTGGTAATAAAGACAAATATCAATTTTGGAAATCTATAATATTTCAAAGCAAACTACTCAGACACTTTTTTATACAATTCACTGCATAGGAGAAATACTTTTTAAAGTTTACAGATAATAGTGAAAATAAATTTGCAGATTAAATGATAATTGACTATTTTTCACTTTGTCTGATTAATGAAAAACTTTTCTTAATAGTAGTATTATCATAAGAAGCTCTACATTTTTACACAACAGTTATACTATTATGTTGTCCAAAAATGAATGCATTTAAATACTAAGTATGCCTTACCAATCCAGCAATGAAATAAATGCTAGAAGTGATGTACATTACTTATTGGAACCCAAAAATGCAATTTTAATTTCTCTATAAATATTTATCAGTTTTAAGCCCTGCAATACTGGCAAAGCATAGCAAAAACAGACTTATACAACAAAATCATCCATAATCTACATTCAAGAGTATTAAAGAGTGCAACAGATGAAAAGGTGACATTCCTCAGAACAAATAACAATACTAATTGCCAAAAAAATAATATCATGGTAATACACCACACATGGCTTTATATAAGACATATATGATACAATACATCCAAGAGATAAAGATAAGTAAGGCAGTGAACCTTAATGAAGGCATGAGCTCAAATCAAGCACCTACATTTTCAGGACAAAAATTATGCTAGGACTTTGTCACTGAACATAAGGAAAGTGAAATTGAACCATCAAAATATATTAGGAACAATAACTGCCTTAAATAAAGCATTTATGTTTAAATAGAAGACATGAAAGATATAACTCACAGAATATGCCATAACAAGGGAGAAACACAACTACAATCTCTTTATAAAATATATTTTAGAAAAACAAACGTCCATAAGAGAGAAACATAACTATGATCTTTTGGATAATATAATGGCAAGATAAGCATATACAATATAATAATTAACTAATGTATAAAACTGGCAATAAAAATTATTTGCCATATCTGGCTTAATAAAAACATGGCTTAAAATAAGCAATAATTATATACAATAACTTCACTGGTTCTGCATAAACTCATACATTCTAATAAATGAATTACTCATGACAGGGGATAAATAACATTTTAAAATTATATAGTATTATAAAATAGTAAATATTTTGTGAACTTCTGAATATTACAGTTTACAAATAATGTATAAAAATATATCAAACAAAAATGCATGATATAAATAAAATACATGGTAACTTATAATAGCATAAAATTAAATTTTAAAATGATATCCAGTTTACCAAAATACATAATTAAAAGTCCTTTATCCTGGAGGTTCTACCATTCAGCAGGATACTATCTCTGCAATTATGATTCTGCAAACATAAAAATGTTTCCTTTTGTTGAAAAACATAACAAATTTAAAATTTTATGTACAGCATTTAAAATATTTTCTACATGCTACAGATTTCCTTATGAACATGAACACAATACAATTAATGGACATTCAGTTTTCACAAAGAATATTTAAATAGAAAATTAGCAATCTTTTGTACAATATCATATTCTTTTATTCACTCCTTGGAAAATATAATTATTGATAAATATACAGGAGCATAGATATTCCTTGGATATAACACAGGTTTTATTGTACATAATATTAATTATTCTAATAATAACAATAAAATATATAGAGAAGACTTGTAATAAATTTAATTGCATAATAAACTTGACTAGTAATTCAATAGACAGCATTTTATATTTTTTATAGAATATATGACTGTCCCAGTTATTTAGTACAGACCATAGTTAAATGAAAATACTAGCAATAAAGTTTAAAATCTTCCATTATTATGATAGAATATTAATTTTAAAATAAATGGTCAGGTAGTAATTTTCAGATGAAAAACAAAATCAATAATTTTAATTTCTCAGACTTAAGAAATATATTTCTATCTCTAGTCTGAAATAAATATAACTCAAAAGTTTTGTGAACAAATGTTTTCATTCTGCCACTAAAATAATAAGTAATTAAAATGTCATTTCAAAATCCAAATGAAAAATTTATTAAATCCATTTATCAATAAATAAGTTCAGCTATCTGGGATTCAAAGTCTATTTATGGAAAGATGAATTATTCTGAAGGAAACCATTATTTAAAGATATGACAATATTAAAATATTTTTTAAATATGCATTGCTGAACAATAAACATTTTAAAGTCTTTTAACAAACTCATTATTCTTTTCAGCATCTTCTAATATTTAAGCTAATGCATTTTAAAACTATTAAGAGCTGTTAGGAAATACAAAAGAGCACCAAGTTTTTATCAGTTTTAATATTATTGCATAAAGATTGTTGAACTGATAATACAGTCTATGCAAATAAAGAAATAAGAATCAATAAAAGTTCTTACATAAGCATGGTGAGCCATAGAAAATTCCCTTAAAGTATCAGTTTTGCATAAAAATAATGTAACAATTGTTAAAAAATAATCATTTAAATTTCCCATCATGTTGTAGATTTCATACTTCTTAGTAAACTTTAACTTAGAATTTTAGCACCTGGATGAAAATTAAATTAGAAATATTTGTTTAACTTTAAGTAAAATAAAATTTGTTATAAGCAATTAAACTGAATAAAATTAATTATTCATCAAATAAATTTCCCCCAATAAAAGTTATTAAAGTAAGAAGCAACAAGTCAGAAAGCATGTGCAGGTCTTTATCTTTTATACTCCTCATCATGTGATTGATTTTGATGATTAAAAACTGACATTTAACCCAATTCATTACAATTCAAAAATTAATTAGTATCTTAGGAAACAAAGCTAAAAATAAACTCATTTACATAATTTTCTAGACTGTTTAATTAAAATATTACATTTTAAGATAATTATTTATAAAATTAAAAAATTATAGTGAAAATATTGTATAATAAATTTCATTATATTTTTTAATAAAACATTAATTTATATTATTCTGTTTAAACACTTATACAATATCATAATAGTGAAGTTTCTCAGAATATTTTGTATATGACTTCTTGAAATAAATATTTCAGAATAGTTTTTTTTAATATTACCAATAAGGAAGTGAAATTGAAATTTATAATCCAAGCACACTCATACATGTCAGCTATTGTTTTTTTTTATTTAAAATAAATACCTTTTAATAATAATAAATTAACTCTTTATCTTTTTAATTAAAACTTATTTAACTGAATTAATCTTTATTATAATTAGCACTAATAAAATATAAATTTATTAGCAAATGACTTAAATAAAAATATCTTTATGTATGTAAATAAATTAAATGCTAATACCTAGCATTAAAGATTTAAACTTAGTTATTATAGTTTAATTTTAACATTCACTTTTAAGATACTAGGATCTCTATTAAAAGATTTTTAGCTCTTGACATTAATTCACTATTATACAGAGTAAAAATATCTCTAACTTAAGCAATTTAAAATCATTTACAATTACAGATGGGTTTAAAGCACTACAGTAAAATTATAAAAATGAATTTGAGTATATCTAAGGCTTATAAAAATTCATAAAATGATTTAAAAAATATAAAAATGAATTTTAGTATATCTAAGGCTTATAAAAATTCATAAAATGATTTAAAGGATAAATTAACATTGAAATAACAAGTCCTGTTAAACTGGCTTGTACTATAAATTAACTTATTGAAAAAGTTTTTTTATTAATATACTTAAACAATTAGAAGACTGAAAATTTAGCTTTACTGATAAAGCTAAAGATTATAATATAACATATATTTTCATATTTCATTGTGTTACCTGTTTTTTTTCTGTATTGTTTATTTATTAAATATCCAAGCAACCAATTCATATTTTATATTTTCATCAGCATTAATAATTTGGCAAGGTATTTATAATTATTAACTTCTAATTTATTGTTATGAGTCTTTATTTGCACCTTTTTTGAGATACTATTAATCATTAGGATAATCTTTTTTAGGATTAATCATTAATCATTCTTTCTTATTTTTATCTTATAGCTCTTACAACCTTTTCTGAGCCTTGAAGTATTATTTGATAGTCTTCATTTATTTTTATATCATTATTTTCTATTTTAATCCACAAAATACTTCTCACATAACTGCTGTGTCTATATATTCAAATTTGCAAATGTTTTTTTTTATTTTAATAACAAAGTGGTACCTTTCTTTTTATGATCTAATGCTAAGTGGACTTTTGGTGAAGTTCACCATAGTCACAGTTCTCTTGAACCAAAAATGCACTTAGCATTAGGCTGTAAAGAAGAAAGAAATCCACTTCATTACACAGACAAACAAATGATGACAAATTTGAATTACAAATAGAAGCAAAGGGAAAAATCAATATTATATTTATATTATAAAACTACCAATATAGTCAAGAATATTTCCAATAAATAATAAAGTAGATTTACTGTCCTCTTTAATGCTAAATCTTCAATAATTTTAAATGTTATAAACTATTACTATACTATGAAAGAAATGATCTATGCTTTTATAAAGCATATATTTGTAGAATGAGTATTTTGGGCTCAAGTGTAGTCAGTGAGATTGTCTTAGTGAATCATATGTCTTTTAGGTTACTGAATCATTTTTTTTCATTGTATTGTAGCGTTAGCAGTATTTAAAATCTAGTTAACATTTATAAATGCAGAGATCAGCAAGATTATTTTCATTGTTATATATATATATAATTCAATTAAAGATTGAAAGTAATTTATTATAATTTTTAATTTTTGGAAATGCTCTGTAGATTTGAGAAATTTCAAAATATTTTTACTAAATAACCCGTCAAACTTGTTAAACTTTCACTCTTTTTTTAAAATCTTGTTTGTGTGTGTGTGTGTGTGTTATATTTTTACCACTTTTGATGATTTTTATATGATCATCTTCAAGGCTACATATTATCTCTCTTACTCTTTTAATTGATATTTTTATATTTTATTTATTTATTTAGGTGTGATATCTGTAAAAATAAAACAAGATGTAAAAGGGAAAAGATTAAATGAGAATAATAACAAGTTTAAAGAACCAAAGACACCAAAATATATGGGTACTGAATTGGATTCAGACCCATATGACTATATAAGCTATTGAGCTTAGATTGAAAATATTATTGTGTTTCCAATTTTATTCTCATAGTTTTGTAGTTAAGTAGAGATAAAAGATGGCTACTGGAGGGTTGCATTAGATCCTAAGATTTAGGTGCAGTGCTCTCAGATCCTAAGCTCCTAACTGATGAAGGCCACAAGCCAGAAACTAATCTGGGGATATTGGATGAGTAGGCACTAGATGGGGATTTTATGCACAAGCCTTGTGGCATCCATTGATTACTCTGGTTTTCACTGAGGGGCACTACTGTATGGAGAGTTTTGCCTGTTTTTAATAACAGATATATGCTAGCATAAGAAATAGTGATCATGTGATGTTTAGTGGTTTAATAACAAGTTTACTGGATTATTTATGGCTCAAATTGGGAAAAAGAATTAGATGTAGGATTTTTAAATTTAAGTTAGTTATATTCTTATAGTATCATATTTATTAATGCAATTATTTATTATAAAGATAAGAATGAAATAGCATTCCCTTTTTTTTTTAATCTGCTAGTGAAAATCTTGCAATTTCTAAAATCCAAATAAACTTGCAGTGGTATTCAAATTTTTAAATCAACACATACATGAGTTATGATTTATTTAAGTAACATTTTAAAATCTAATCTTACTTCCATGTATACTAAAAATAATAATAAACATTTTTCAGTGAATAAATTAATATAGTTGCATTTTAAAAACAGTTCAGAATTACTTGAAATTGAAATGAGCTCCATTTTTAGTTTGTCTTTCTTTGTCCAATAGCTTTACTTAATTCATAATCTTTTATTTTTTTCTTGAAAATAATAACTGAAATTTTAATTGCTAAATCAGACAGAACATTACAAGAAGTAAATACATTGCCTAGAGGAAAAGTGATAAATAGGCTGATCTGCATTGTACAAATGAAAAAAGAAAAAAATTAATTTAAAAATTTTTTTTATTAGAATTTATTATAAATATATATCCCATGGATATATTAATACTTGTAATTGTCAGTAGTGTTATTATTTTATGAAGGGAACAACTCCATGAAAATAAATTTAATATGTGGAATGTATTACAAATATATATTCAATACTTATTAAAATTTGTGTTTAATATTTACATTTAATACTTTTGTTAAACTATTATTACTTATTTTTACTATTTGTCAAAGCCATTAATTTAGAAAAACTAGGAAATGAAAATCATTTTATTAAATACATAGACTTATATATATATATATATATATATCTATATATATAATAGAAATATTTTGATATATATATATATATATATATATATATATCAATTATTTCTATTGGGAAAGTTTTCAATTCAATTCCTGATTAAATATAATGATAAAAACTATATATATATACTTTAAATATATATGATAATTTAATATGTATTTTTTTTACTACAATGATTAATGAGAATTATGCCTACAACAGCTTAAGCTGGTGAGGTTTCATATATAAAACTTATTAACTTAAAAAAAGGAAAATTTTAAAAATCTGGAAATAGTATTGCATTAATGATTAATAAATAATTTTGATCAAGGTTGAGTATCAGAAAAAGTTAATATATTTAATGCCCATTTTATTGCAATGCATGAAGCACAGTAAAATATATTCTCATGAATAACTTGCCTTGAATTATCTGAGATGTGCACTCAAATTCATAGGAATGCTTAAACTATTAAAAATTAAGTTAATCTGTAGGACATCATTCATTGGAGTATGATATCTTCCTCATCACTGGTGAAAGAATCTTCATATTATAATTGTATTTTGTTTTAGGGTCAGTGCCAACATTACTCATCTGATCAGTTACTTATACAGGAGCTTTGCTTTTAGCTAATAATATCTAAGTATCCACTCACTGGTCAATAATTGAAGAGTTAGGTTAACTGGAGATTGAATAGTTTTTTTTAAAAAAATTAAGCTTCATGAAATCTTAAACAATTATAAGTTTTTTCAGATTTGAATCCCAAGTCATGAGCATAGTAGGCAAATGTGATAGAGATGTGTTGTTCATCATAAAGTCTTTAATCTAACTATTTCATTTAAAGATAAAAAATATATTTACTTCTTTAAACTTATCTATTTATTTTAAATTATATTTTCTAGTAAATAATAACCTGTATATTTATACTTTATGTTTGTCTTCAATATAATAATATTAAATCGTGCTATCACAATTCCAATGTAAAGCTATAACAACAAGTAGAAAACTAAATTAAATGGCTGAACACTTTCAAGAAGATGTACTTCTCATATTCATAACCAGTTATGATCATTTCTTTGAAATTATTATATAAATAAATCTGATATGCAAATTATATGCAAATGAGTCACTAAAACCATCTTTTAGATATAGCAAAACATGCATCCTTACGATTAATGGCGAAAGAGTCCTCTGCTATAAAGTAAGCTTCTTTTATCTTTCGCTTAGTATCATGCCTCACAGTACAAACTAATTTTGCAGATGTGGGTTCAAACACATATCCTGACAATTTTTGATGTTGTGCAAAAATTGAAGTGCATTCTGGATTCGTATGTGCCTTATTGTATCTATACTTGTGTTGTGATATTCTAGTAGCTATGGTAGCTCTCGTTTCACCATAGTATGATGCTTTGCATCCATTATGAGGACATGCCACTCTGTACACAGCCTATGGGGTCTGATCAGAAGCTATAGTGTCCTTAGTGTTGTTAATAAGCCTATTAGTTGAGATAGATGTATGAAAACTAGTAAAATATTTTTTGATTCTTGATATTTTTAGTAAAAAAAATTTACAAACTACTATTTTTTTGCTGTTGTTGTTCTTTTTGTTATCTCTGTTCCAAAAATATATATACTGTGACATAACATTATTTTAAAATTAATTTGGATTCTAATCCATGCTCACTTTCTATATACCATATATATATATATTGTATGGTATTTTTTGTTTTTTTGCAGGCAATGCTTTAATTTTTTTTTAAAGTTTTATAATTGCTAATCATAAGTAAAAACACAAAGTGCATTGATTAAAAACTTTCATTTTCAAAATGAAATCATGTTTTTTTTTTAATTTACTAAGTCATTGTTCTAACCTTTAGATGTTAATAATAACTTTCACTTGAAATGGATCTTGATATTTCATACAGAGTCATTTTACCATAGCATATAAGAAAGAGAATCTGTTATCTAAATATTAGGGCCAAATTATATTTTATTAGGGGATTTTTTTTTCTTACATATTTTTTTCTTTTCTAGGTAAGCACCAAAACTCATTATGAAGAAGCATTGAAAAAGGTGGGGAAATATTTTTTTATATATAACTTTTAGTAAATCATAGATTTTGTTGTGTCTATATTTGTATAAATAGTTTGTGTGTATATATATATGAGTAGCATATTGGTTAGAAAATTATATATATGAGTAGCATATTGGTTAGAAAATTAAATAATGCTTAAGAGAATTATTATTATCCATATAAAATCTAATTTTTGGGGTTTTTTATACTGGAATCAAGATGATTTCATCTTTTATACATATTTTTATATAATCATTTACTTTCCACACATAGGAGTACATTTAAAACTGTTGGCAGGAATCATTAAATAGACTTTTCTTATCGTTGTTTTTTTTTTTACATGTTGTAAAAAAAGTTTTATCCAAAACAAATATTATATTTTATGTAGTGACAAAAAAAGATAGATATATTTGTTTTATTTTATACATACAAAATTATAATCCTGATGTTATGATAATTTTTATTCTGAGTTTTGAAAGCAATTCAGCAAAATGAAATCATATAAAACCATATAAATAGCAATAAATTGAAAGATAAACAAGATTCTTAGATATAAAATAATATAAACTTTCTTTAACTAAAAGATATGATGTATAAATATTATTATTAGAAGCTGCTACTAATTCTAAAAAGTGGGTCATCAAAAAAATTAAAGTTGAGTTTTGTAATGATTGTACCAACCATTCTATTAATTATAAATGTGCACATACATAAAACATACTATTTCATTGGTATTTGTTTGAAATCTTTAATACTATCCTTTAACCTATTTTGTGGAAAACTTTTATAAGTGAAATTCTTTATTATTTGTCAAAATATAATTTTATAATCTCTTTTATTTCTAATCTTAATTTTCTCTTATCTAAAATAATTTCTACATCATACAAATAATGTTAGCCTTTTCCATGAAAATAATGATCATTTTTTTATGGATCAATTTAGTGCAATAAAAGACATTTTTATTTATTATTGTAAATGAAAGTTTAAAATTTAATGGTTATAATATCATTTCAAAATAAAAAAGTTATTCACAATAAAAGCAGCATTCACAAATACTGAACACTATTTATCTTTATTAGGAGATTTTCATATTAAGAAAGTAAAATATTATCTGGCATATTCATAGTCTGCTTTTTCTTTTTGACAATCAATAAAGTCTCTTCAAAATATAATAGTCTTATATTCACACAAAATTATACATTCAAATTAGTAGAATTTGGTTTGTTATTATGAAATTATAAAGAGAAGATAATATAGAACCTACTTCAGAGATATTTAATTTATATGACTTAAAACAATAAATTTTTGGCAATCCTAATATAAAATTATAGTGTTATATAATCATGATTTTTGTAAGCAACATTCTGTTAGGCTGCTCTATATGGGTTAATGCATTAGTGAAGTAATGGATGTGATAACTTCAATAATCAAAGTTCAATCTACTATTTTTCATGATATAATCTCCCTAGAAACTAATTATATGAAGAATTTTTAAGTTTCATTATAAAGAAGTCTTACCTATTATGTTCATGACTTGGGATTTGAATTTGAATCATTAATATACCTTGAAATTTTCTTAAGTCATGAACAAATTTTTTTTTTTCAGGTAGATTTTTTTATAGCCAACCCAAACTAGTTATCTAATAGTGATTGATATTGTACCCTTACTTCTCGATGTATAATATAACTTGAAAATACGACTAGCTTAATTAAATTATAATGCTCAGTTAAAATTTGCATGTTTATTTTTAATATACTTTATATTATCATATTCTACTTAAATTTATCATTAATCATCAAATCAATATAATTCTATAGTATGTACTAATTAAATAAGTATTTTTAAAATCATGAGACTGTGAAGTAAAGTTACAAAGTAATAAGTAGATTTACATTGAGTCAATATCTTCCAAACATATTATCTCAATGGCATAAGAATACTATTACCTCCTTATTAACTTACTACTACCTCTATAGCATTCTTATGGCTTTTAAATAAAATAAACTATCTTTAATAATAATAAAATAAATAAATCTTAACTTTTAATTTTTAAAATATAATTAAATAATCTCAGGTTCTTCTAATTATCTTAAAGTAATGATAACTCATGTAAATAAGTATGATATGGGATTTTATATCAAACCTAAATACACCTAACTTATTTTAATAATAATATATAATACTAATCTTAAGGTATAACTCAATCTTCTCTATTTCTGTTATATCAATAATTATTAAATAAATAATCCTATGTATATCTTTTATTTTCATATAGCATCTTAATTTTGGAATAAATCAAAATCTTATAATTCAATAATCTGTGGCAATAAATAATACTGTATTCTTATATTATGCATTATAATTACTCTATGACCATTGTAATATAATGTAATAATGTCAATCAATTCTCATAAATGATAATCAGGAAAATATTGTATTTATTTCTAAAATAATATTAATAAATTCACATTGTGCAAATATTATGTTTGTTCAAATTATCTGTTGTCAAATGCTGTGGTGCAAAATAATGAACTCGACACACTTTTAAAACAAATTAAACAAATTTATTTACATTAACTTCAACTAAGAATTTATTTACAATATTTACAGTTCAAATTATGAAAACAAAGAAAAATAAAATAAAAAATAATAATACAATATGTTTACACTGTTATTAACTCATACTCCCAATAAGTAATTATACATTCTTTAAAATGCTATACTAATAACATTGAAGTATGTTTTCAGAACTTAGACTTAAAATAAATATCAGTGAACCTCAATTATTACACAGAAAAATTATGTAAATAATATTTATGTAGCATATGTAAACAATTAAACTTTATTAATTAAATTGCTACATCACTTAAGTATTACTGTTACTTATTTCATCATATACTAGTATGTGTTCACTTTACTATTAACATTACTTTAATAGCATATATGTACAAATTAATGTATCTTTGTAATGTAATAAAAATAACTGATTATAATTTATATTTTATTTAACGCAATTTATGCTACATGTTTTATTAAATATGCATTACATATATATACCGTTAAAATAATAATATTTAAATTATTCATCAATTTCAAATTCATAAAATATTATATTAGATAAATTCTATGATTCTTTTCTATGTAAAATTATTACTTTATTTTATGTGTAATACTACTCCTTCTTAATAAATTTCTATTTATAAAACATCCTCTAAACTTATTTAAAATTTCCGGAAAAACAACTTTCAACTTTAAATAAAATACTAATTCCAAATTATTTATGCTTCATTATCTATACTTGGTAAACTTTCAACCTAAATATAAACTTCTCCATAAAACTTAACGTAATTTATCCAATAAAACAACAGTAAAATATAGACTTTTAAATCTATTCCTAACTTGCAATAAAAATAATTACCCATGAATAATAAATATAATTCTAATACTATAACATAAAATATCAAAGTTTATTAACGAAAGAATCATATAATTATTTCTAAGCTTCTTATGTAATGTTGTATCGTATTTATATCATAAATTCAAATTATGCATATTTAAACAAAACTGTCACTGCCAATATAATGTGTGTGTATTTTTTTAAAAATATTCATACATCCATTCAACAATAACATATCATTTGGTTGATCTAAAGAAAAACATGTCAAATATATTAAAATTATTATAATTATATAATTTTTACCATTAATAATGATTTAATGTACAGTCCATCTTCCAATATTCTTCGGAATTACAGCTTCATAGAATAAATCACATTTACACTCGCAATTATTCTTTAACATATTACGTTTTATATTAATTATAAAATAAACTTATGCAATTAATTATTATATTACTTTAGTTATTATTTTAAGAAATGTACCTATCTTATTTTTAATAAATTAATAATATTTAATTTTTATATTAGATAAATAAAACAGAGTTCATATTACGTGACTCCAGCGATGTTTTCTTTTCCACCATAAAGTTTTTAAATCCTAAGCACATATTCACTAGCACACCATTTCCTGTTTCCGGTCCATCACGTGTTTTTTTAAAAGTTTATGAAAAACGAAAACGTTCTTTTAAAACCAAAATAAAAGTTAATCAGTTCTTTTATAAAAAATATAATAAAATTAAAATAGTTTATCTGATCCGGATGCAGTTCTTTAAAGAATATTATTTAAAAGTTATTATTTTAAATTAGTCTATAGTTTATAAAAAAAAAATTATCATTTAATTATTTTAAATTAACTGGGACGTCCACATATTACTTGCGCATTTTTTAACAAAACATCCAGGTAAGAATAAGCTTCTTTATCTATAAACGACCCGCGTTTAAATTATTTCAATATAATAATTTTATTATATTAAGATTTTTAGCTAATTATATTTCAATTGACTTGCCTTTAAAATTATCAATATTCAGTCTTTTAAACATAAAGACTTAACAAGGCAAGCATTCAAAGCTACTTTCATTTCTAATATCTTTACTTAAGATATATATTCAAATTTATAGCTTGCAAAAATACTTTCTTCATAAAGAAGTATTTTATTCTTTAAAATATCTATTTTCTAATAAGCAATAGTAATTAGCTTTTAAAATTATATACTGTCCAAAATACTACTTTTCTCCATCTTGTAATTTTCCTAACTAATCCAGCGTTTGTCATACTTCTAGTATAAAGTTTCCGATATATTTTCACTATATATGATGTTCCCATGACCATTTGCATGTAAATTGAGCTTCAATTTAGAGACGATTGATAGGAAAATTTAAATTAACACTGCATGTCTATTATTTAAAACTTTTATAGATTATTTATAACGACACTCTTGTAATTTTAAAAAATGATTTCAGAGCGTCTATAAATTTACTTAGCTATTTTCTAATAGCACAATTAACTTGAAAATTCAATCACGAAGTCCTCTCCTAACAATTGAACTGAGCTTTTATACCGGAAGAAACTTCCCATTTGATTGGTAGATTAAACAATCAACTTTGCTGGCTTATTTACATATTTACCAACAACACAAAATTAAAAATAAATAATGACTTATTTAATATTTATTACATTATTAAATTTCTAAAATAATCTTTATCATTTATTTAAATCCATAAAATATCTCTTTAAAATATTTTTACCTACTTGATTTTAATTTCAACTTTTATAAAATTATTTAAAATACACTAAGTCTTTTTATACGTTATATTTTTAAAGCAATATTCTAAAATCAGATTTAATATTCTACATTTATTTATCTTTATTTTATCTCGTGATAACTCACGTATTATTTATAAATTTATAACATGATTTTTTAAAATAGTTTTGCAACTTTATTAGATAACTTCCAAGCATGTGTGTGTATAACATCTGTTCTTTATAACACAAGAAACGCTTATCATCGTCTAAAAATAAACTAACAATTGCATTTTTTAAAATAAATATTTTTTAAATAAATAAAATATTATAATAGATTTTAAAACAATTATTCGATATTATTAAAATCAAATATCAATCTTCTATTTAAGTACTTACAATAATTAATAATATTAATATTCTCTTATAATATTATTTTATCAACAATAAAAATATTGCATTTAATTTTACTTATCTTTTAAATACTTTTAGCTTTAAATACCTATTTATTAAATATATTAATGCAGTATTGATTATGGCCATTTTTCCCAACTATATATTATAATCATCATCATTTAAAATGTCTCTCTCCATATCAGCACAATTTCACATATCAAATACTCATAGATTGCTTTAATTAAATTTTTTGAAATATTACCATAAGCAAAATTAACATCACATATTCAAATATATCTTAAATTTAAAATTTTTAATAGATTAGCACAAAATTAGATGGTGACCCATACAAAAGGGCACAATATATTGGTACTAATTTTGCATAATTAGATAATAAAGATCTCAAGTTGGTCCAAATGAATGCCAATATACTGACTTTAGAAATTAAATATGTTATGCAACCTTCATTTCTGGTGGGGAAGATATCATTCTTATGGAAGTCAAACTCATGTTTATTTTTACTTCTAAGATTATTGTACCAGATATGTATACTATGTGATTTGTGAGAATATTTTTGATAATTAAAGAAAAACACATATAAATAATGAAATTTTATAAAATTTCCATAATTTATCAATAACTTTTTTTTTAATTTTGTACATTTTCCACTTTTTCCTCAACAAATTTTAACACATATGATTAAATTTCTATAGATCATGCAATCTTATTATAATTTGTGCTATTATAGGTTTAAATGAGGTGTTATAAAAATAGGGGGGGAGGGTGTTAACATTTTAAGTATAACTGAAAATAGTCATTTGTATATATTTCATAAATTAAAATGAATGAGTGCCCTGCACAGCTTCTTGAAATGGTAGAATGATGCACTCAAGAGTTAATGATTTTTAGATTAAAACTCAGCAAGTGCTTGAACTTCATATTACTTTTTAAAAAGCTAATTATTTAGTTATTTATGTGATCTGACACAATGATATCATAATGGATACAAGAACTGATGATTTTTGAATCAGAGCTTCACCTCTCAATTTGATATTCAAATATTACTTAACTTTATTAGCAATTATCATTTGACTATTTATTTGTTTTTAATGAACCCCAAGTTTTTTTTTACTTAAAAAAAATTTGATTAATTAAAATTTTTATTATTCCCCAGCATTTTTCAGTTATTGATGGCATATTTATATATTAATATTTTTCTTATTTCTATCATTTATTTTAATCATAACTTTTATGTATATAGTATATAAAAAGTGGAGAAATTATGCTAATCCCAAGTTGTATAAGCTAAGGTAGTCATGAGCCACTACATCCATTCACTGTTTGAATATAATTATAGTGTGTGTAAAATTAATGTATAATAATTATGTAAATAAATATTTTGGCATCATCTATAATGTACATTAATTCAAGTTTATTACAGGATCCAGATCATAAATTTTCTAGCAGGATATCTTTCCTCAACATATATCATATATAGATGTTAATCATAATATTTATTTTTATTGGTTTCTCTGCATAATAATAAATTATATATATATAATCTGTAATTTGTTTTAAATTTTAATTACTTATGCATTGCTTTCAAGGTGTTTTAAAAGTTGTTGTTTTCTAAAGTTAAACATATTAATTTTATCATTTTTGGGAGTAGACTTAAAAACTTATTATACTGTATCTAAACAATTTACTACTATTAGAGGTAATTGCTGAATAATTTAATATTATTTTCGAAACTTGACTTTTGAATTTAATCACCTCCATGTAAATCATTTAATTTGTTGTTATATTTGTACATATATTTTACTTTATATATAAGATAACTTTTAAGCTGAAATTGAATTCTTTATCATATTTATTGAACTAAGAATTTATATGAAATTAATAATGTAATATATTCTGATAGCATACTATTATTTTCAAACTATATTAAGACTGCCAATAGATCTATAGTAAATATGGTAATAAAATATCAAATTATTTATATTTTTGAGCAAATAGCAGAACAAAGTTGTGATTCAAGGATTTTTAACACCATTGTCTGCCATTCTATCATTTTATTAAATTATGCAGGATTATATTAATTGTTATTCTATATAACTATTAATCTGCTGTATTATTTAACATGTTATTCATTCTTATGGCATTATATTTGTTTCTTAAATGCTGGCATTACATTGTGGTAATTTATAATACTTGTAATTTTTTTTTATCGATAAAATACATTTAAACAAAAAAAAAACTATCCTTATATTTGATGTTCAGGCAACAGTGTTGACTATATTCTTTTGAAAATATATTGCTTTTTTTTTTTAAATTAATTTCTGATAAATTGTTCCCATTTGTTTTTGTTTTATTTTTTAGATGCATATAATCACTATATTTTAATATAAAGAATATTATATATTGGGAAGTTGTTGTTTTTGCTAAGATTTTATCAATGAAATCAATAGTTTTATTTTTTTCTTCTACTATTGCTATTTAAATCTAAGATTAAATAACAGTAGCAGTAGTAGTCTTCATGATATTTTCTAATTTTCTACTTTCAACTTTAACATTCTTTCATTACTATATCTTTCTTTGGATATAGATTTTACTTTAGTGTCATTCTTTTATTGACTTGCTAACTGATTTTTCTTCCTAACATTTTATAATAACTCTGGATTTAATGTATTAACATGTATACATCAAATTTAATTTTTTAATTCTAGTTTGGGTCTTAATTCCCTTTTTCTCAGATAATTGGTTTTTATTTCCATACAATTATTTTGATATTTTACATTTCTTTATCCATATCTTAAATGCCTTTTAAAGGTTTTTTTTTTGTAATTGTAGACCAAATTTTTGCTCCATATTTACATATATAGAATATCATTATTATCCACTAAGTAAAGGTTACTTTGAATGATTTGTTGAATATGTTGTTTCCAGTTGTATATAAATGCTTACCAGAGACTTATTATGATTTTAGGGAATCAAAAAGCACTATAAATAAGGTTTTTGTTGCCAAGCAAAGGTGATGAAAAGTGTTAAATTACTAATTCAGTAATTACACATAATTACTTTTGACTATAAACATATTAGTTAATTTTGATTAATGATTTATGACAATAATATTTATTATTTTAACTGAATCACAAAATCAGGAAATCAATAAAGTCTTGCTACCTGAGTTATATACATAATAATATGCACATTTTTATTTTTAGTGCTCTTTTTTATAAGAGACATTAATATTCTATTACATTTTGGCTACCCAAGTATAGTTTTTGTGTTAAATTTTTGGTCCCCAATATGGGGCATGTAAAATAAAGTCTCACTGAGTCTTACCCCACATATATTAATTTTATGTTACGGTATATATATTATAATGAAATAACATATTCATGGTTACAAGATAAAAGTAAAAACATTTTTTGCATTGTACTGTATATTAGTTTTCTGTGCAGAGAAATTATTCTGACTAGCACTAAAAGAATCATTTAAAGTTTCTTAATTCTTCAACAAGATCTTCATCTATTGAAACAGAAAAATATTTTACTGAATTAGGGTGCCAATATTTCAGTGAAATCACATTCATCTTTGTCAAGATTTAATGTGGTAATTGAAGGACTATCATGTTTTCAGTAGTAATGAGATTGCACATGAATTAAAGACCATTCATTTATATTAATAACTGTCCAATCAGAGTATGAGGAAGTTAACAAAATTTTTTGTATTTTCTTTTGTTTTCTGTCAGCTAGTTTATTAAAAATGATTTTAGAAGAAAGAATAAAATGATGAGTTTTTATAAAGCTAGAATACACTGCATTTTATTACATTAATTTAAACTATTTAGGTTTTTTTAAATTTCAATAATCTCTCTCATAGGCTTTAAATCATATTTTTTCAAACTTAGTATTTAGTATTATCAAAGTCAGAGATTTGGCCAATTTTTTAAAAAAAATGTGTTGTAAAAACTGATACAGTCAACTTTTGATTGAAGGTATTTTAATGTTTCTAACTCTGTCATCCATGCATCTATATAATTTATTCACATAGCTTCTTAGGACTGTGAAAATGAAATTTCATAGATACCATGATATTCTAAAAATACTTGATGTTTTGATTCATGGAAAAAGTAGTATTGATGTTTGAAATTAGACAGTCATCTACTAATCCTGTCAGTGATCTCTAATATAAGATAAAAACTCTTATAACCAGCTGAAAAATTATTTATTTCATCATCTTTTCCTATTTTGGCATTGACACAGTAAAAATATTATGTATAAAGTTTTATATAGTATTGATGCAAAGAAGGGAAAAGATGTTGAAACTTTTTGGCTGGTTATTAAAGTGGTTTTATATTAAAAGGGTAACAAGTAGAACATTGTCTAATTTTAACATTAAAACTACCTTTTCCATTAGCAAAAACTTGATTTTTTTTCCTTAAGTCTAAAGATCAAGTGCTTTATGAATGCCAAAATATCTATGAAATTCCATGTTCCTTGTGCCCAAGAAGCTATGTGGGTCAATTGAATAGCTAAATGCATGGTTGTTAGAGTTAGGGAGCATGAAAATGCCTTCAATCAAAAATTAATTACATCATCTTTCATATCACATTTTTAAGAAATTCACCACATACCTGACTTTGATGATACTAAAATATTAGCTACTTTGGAAAAATATGATTTAAAAATTATTAAAGAATGTATTGAATTTTTTTAAAAAAAACTGATAGTTTCAATAAGTGTGATGAAATCACAGTGTATTTTAGCCATATGGAAGACCATCATCTTACCTCTTTTATCTAAAATCATTTTTAATAAATTTGCTGACTATATAATAAAAGGAAATACAAGAAAATTTGTTGATATATTTTCTCACTGGGCAATTAACAAACATAATATCAATGAATGGTCTTTATTTACAAACAATGTCATTATTAGTTGAATCATACATTTTTTCTATCATAGCCATAGCCTGAAAAAGATGAATGTGATTTTGTCAAAACATTGGCAACCTAATTTACTGAAGGAATTTTTTATTTTGGTGGATGAAGATCTTATTGAAGAATTTAGAAATTTTAAACTGAATTCTTTGTGTGTTCTATGAAAAAATCTTTCTATGCTGAAAACTAATGTATGTTATGGCCCTGTAAAGTTTATATATATATTGAAACAATATTTATTGACTGGCATCCCATTTCAATTACTATGTTCCATAGTAATGTTTATCCCAGGTTTAAACCCCTCCAAGTCCACATATATCCATATATATTAATGTATGTACATGTATATTATGTATACTATATTTTAAGTTAAATATATATCTGCTTAGGCATAATTATATATGTATGAACACACACACACATATATATATATATATTGTAAATATCGATAAGTCTATCTATATTTTAAAATTATCATTTGTTATATAAAAAAAAAAAAACTCTTTGAGTTGATGTTTATACATGAAGTATTAATATTATTTATGGTTATTAGGTATAGTTATTGTTTGAAATTATTATTTTATTTATATGTTGATGGTACATCGTTATGAATATTTAATTATTATAAATAAATAAAGACATATAAATTGTTGATTATATAAAAAAATTATTTTATTTGCAGTGATTATTAAAAAAATGCAATATTATTATTTATGTATATTTTTAAAGCTGTCAAATAAATTTTCAATTTAATATTTTTTTTTTATATATGCTTGATATTTTATTTTTTTTTAATGTTAATTGTTTAAAAGAAAACATGTGTAACGAGGGTTTTCAAAACAGCATTTGCTAGCACGTGGAGCAACAAACAAAAAAGGAAGCCATTAGTATTAGTAGGATGGTGATTAGAAAAACAAAAGAATAAAATTTTGTTGTACTTTGTTTCTTTGAAATTACCATTCTTCAGAATATTGGAATAAGATAGATTTTTATGGTAAATACATAAATCATGACAGGCTAATAGAGATATATCGCAGCCAAGAGGCTGCACCATTTTCTTTCATTTATTCCAAGGCAGTTTAAAATGAAAAAACTAAGAAAATTTCAATACATATATTTCATCGCGTCTGAAGCCGAAATTTGACATAGCTATCTGGAATCTATAATGGTCAATCTAATAATAATCTGGAGGTAACTAGAATTAATATATTGGATTTAACATTTCAATTTATTTATTTATTTTTCAAGGAAAGAAATTTTAGAAGGATAAAAATATACATATATCCAAGAATTGACAATTTTCTCTAACGTGATAGTTTCCTCACCTTCACTAGAATGCATTCTAATATTAAACGGATAAAGAAATAAAACAATGGAATAAGTTGACTTTTGAAGGAAAACTAACCAAGTGAACTTTGAAAGGTAGTAAATAATTTTATATGTATAAATGATATATAAATATATTTTTGAGATCGATATTTTTGTTTACTTTTATTTTTCATTATAAAAATATAACGTTTTATAAATATTCAATTCAAGCGTCTTGTTTTCTAACAGCAATAAACGTTTAACAGGTGTCAAAATTAACACTTAAGTAATTTAAAATCTTAAAGTATGGCTTATAAGTTTGGGTTGCATATGAGTTGTTATGTATATTTTAATAAGTAAATTTATATTCGCAAATTTTTTTTATTATAAAAAAGAAATGTTTTATTATTAATTTATTTCCATTTTTTTTTTTTTAACTTTATATAATGATTCTTATGCATACCAAAACAATAATTTATATGTATTTGCTGTATATAACATTTTTTTTTTAATATTTTAAATATCTGAAAAATATAAGTATGGATTTGTATTTATATTGATATCTACTTGTTAAGCACAGATATGTCTTTATATATTTAATATGTATACTTATTGCAAGTATATATATATATTTATTATTTGGGTTTGTATTTAAAACATTGATATTACCTAAAATTAAACCATAATATAAAATAAAGGATGTACTATTTGTTTTATAAGTAATGTCTTTGTAATTTATTTGAAAGAGCGATAATATATTATTCTTATTTTTCTTTTAATGCTAGAGTCATTATGAAATTAATTGAATTCACAATTTATTTAAATATAACCGGGATAATTTTGTCTTTCTTCAATTTAAATGGAATGCAGCAAGTACGTTCCATTACATTTGGCACAACAACTAGGGCTCGAAATAAGCTAATTAGGGCTTGAAATACCCCACATACCTGAGATTAAGATGTGTAGTATATTTATTGATATGAGATGTATAGTTTAAAGAAAGAGAAGCATTTTTGTGTGTTTAATTTTTTTTTTATATATATAAATGAAAATATTTTGGCCTTATGTTTAGATGGTGATGGTTACTGTTATTATTTTTTTTTAATGATGAAAGATAAATATAGTCATGAAGCAGTTTAATTTCAATTTAAAAATTATATTGATGGTGTTAAATTATAGCATAATAATTTTGTCCATATTTGGAAAGTTTATGTTGTAGAAAATCTATAATTTTGAAGGTTGGATTGGATATTTGATTGTTGGAGTTTGGTTGGTTCTGTTGCAAGAATTGATGTTGGATGGGGAATTTTTGTCATTGTCTTGAGGATGTGATGCATTCATGTCACTTGTGATTGATTGATCTCATTTACTGCTCCAACCCAAATTTTGATGTTAGTTATTATTTATCATGAAGCAGTTAACAGTAGTCCTGCCATGATTTTACCTTTAAGACTCCAGAGAGAGTAAGGTATAATTATTTTGATATATGTATAATATTTGCCTCTAAGTCTCCCAAAGATGAGCAAGGAAATATTTTATAAATAATAGCCCCTAAGACTTGGATGTAAGCAGGGCAGTGTAATAGTGTTTTCAGAAAATTATTATGGGTTGTAGTAGCTTGGATAGAATGAAATGTGATGGTCATCTAAGTGTTCATGAAGCATTATATGCTTTAGGAGTAATGATTGAATTCTTTTATCTATATCGAAATTGCGAAGTGTTAATCAATCTTTTGGCTGTCAGTATCTGTCGGATCTTTGGAGGAATAGATAAGTATATAACTTAAATATATAACACCAAACTTAAGGGCTTGGTTAATTGATTATTGTTGGTAACAAATAATCTATTACATTGATTATCAATTAGGGTTTGAAAACAAACATATCAATGTTATATTTTCCATTATAAGTGACTTTTAAACATGAAGTTCAATTAGTGAATGTTTGTTGATAATAAATTGCATTAGTACAATTTTAGTAAAATAGTGTTTTGGGCACAAAAGCTAATAATTAGTGAAGTTGATTTTTTTTTTTTTTGTATATAAAATGGTGTTAAGTTTTAAGGTCCAGAAAATTTATAGGTATCAATTTAGTAAGTTTATGCTTAACTACCATTATCTTGAGTGCGAAAGTTATCTCACAATATTATTGAATTGGTGTTTTCAAGGCATGTGAACATTTTATTGTATTTTAAATATTTCAAGGTTATATTGAATTTGATATGAAATTTCCACATTTCAATATTGTATAAGTGTGGAATATTTATTATCATTATCTATAAATAAATATTAGTTAGTGATCTCAGTTGTTACTTTCTTTTTCTCTCTCTATATATATATTTTAGAGGAATTTATTATTGTTATGGTGATAGATGAGATTTTTTTTTTAAGCCAAGAAGTTCATGAGTTCAAATAACTGAAATTTAGATTGTCGGATAGCTATTATGTATTATAAAATTAAAAAGGCTTGTACTTTGCTTAGTTGAATAATTGCTTGTTGGAATAATGATTGGAGATGGTGAGCCCTTGATCTGTGGTAATTACTATATAGAAATATATATATATATATCTTAGATTTTTTTTATGAGTATATAATATTGTAGTTCTAATAATAATGGACAACAGTAGTGAAATGCCAGTTAGTGGTGATTTTGATTTAAGAGATTTTATGGAAAAATTTTCCCAGAGACTAGAATCTAGATTAAATACCAAATATGATGAACTAGAATCTAGATTAAAAACAAATTCTGATGAACTTTCCGAGCTGAGATAAAAACCAATCATGAGAAACTGATGACCGCATTAACAAACAACTCTGATGAATTTAAAGCTGGGTTGAAAACCAATGCTGATGATCTTTCTAAAGAATTAAAAGTTGCATCAAAAACTCTGGTAGATAATAGTTTTATAAGATTAGACACAAAAGAATATAAAGAACCCATAGGTGTGACTAGTAAAAATATAAAAGAAAATGAAGAGTATGTTAAAATAGTTGATAAAGATAATGAATTATATGATAAAATTTTAAAAGAACCTCAAGAGTCTCTTGAATTAATTAATAATGATAATGTAAGAGAGAGTAAGTTGTTTGAAGAGGTAGTTGAAAGAAAGACTATAAAGAAACCTAAAAATTTTGATGAATACTATAGTGAGGATAAAAGAGTTGATGAATCTGTAGAAATTAAATTAAATTCTTTAGGTGAAAAATATCTAAAGTTATTAGACAATGAATTACCAAAGATTACGGATAATACCAGTAATAAATTTAAAGATAAAATGCAAAATCTAGTTCAAAAATGTACCATTAATTGTGGAAACGTTTATACAAAAATTAATATTTACAAAGAAATATTCTTTACAAGAATTAACAATATAATATGTAATGTAAATTTTATGAAAGTAGAAATTGATCAAAATAGAGATTTAGGCAAAGCCAAAATAAAACTTAAATTCAGAAATAAGGAGAAAATTAAAATAGATTTTCTTAAAGAGATAATTTATCCCAATAAAAATATGAAGAAAATTAAAGTAAAATTCAAAGAGATGAGTAGAGAGAAGTTTAAAATAAATTATCTTAAAGGAAGTATAGATTTTATAAACGATATTGGAAAAGCCAAAGTTAGACTTAAAGTTATAGAAGGAATAATAAATAATATTGATTTTCTTAGAGAGAATATTGACAAAGAAAGAGATGTAGGTAAAGCAAAAGTAAAATTTAGAAGAATGGGTAAAAAGATATTTGATCTGAATCTTGGTAGAAGAATGATTGATGAGGAAAAAGAAATTGGAAAATCCAAAATTAAACTTAAAATGAGAAGTGATGATGTGATTAGTAAAGATTTTCTTTGAGAAAATATAGCTAAGGAAAGAGATTTAAATAAACCTAAAGTTAAACTGAAAAGACTTAATATAGAACAGAATGATTTTCAAAATGATTTTCAGAAATTTTTTTTTTAATGCTGAAGTTGTATTACATCAATCTGATTTGCAATTTTTAAAGGATTATTTACAAAATTTGAATGAATACCATTCAAAATTGCCAAAAGTATTGTTTTCAATTGAACATAGAACAAGTGAAGTAAAATAAAGACTTACTCAAGTCGATGATGTTTATCAAGATAGTCAAAGGAAAAGTAATAGATTATCTGATAAAATAGCAACTGTTATTGATAAAGTTAAAAATGGTGTTAATGCTTATGATCAAGTTACTATTTATGTAAAGGATATAGATGCAGAATCTAAGGAGTTCATAGCAAAATCTTTAGGTACTTATCTCAAAATTATTCAAAAGCAATTGAATTATACCAAAATGCTATATGAAAATCTTGTAAATCAAAGCAAACTTCTTCACAAAGTTCAACATACTGGAAATTATTTACAAGAAGAATTAAAAAGGCACTTTTGATTATTATTATTTTTTTTTTTTAAAGAAAACTTGGACAAATATCTAGATGATCTGAAAGATAGATATAAATAAATGAATATGGTTATTAATATGAAAAATAATATTCTTTAAACCATGTTAGTCCTTAGAAAGATTACAAATTTGAGAAGTTTTTCGATATCTCATAATTCATTAGTTATCTGCAAAGACATTTTTTTTTTTCGGTGGATTAGAGGGTATTGTAAATATCGATAAGTCTATCTATATTTTAAAATTATCATTTGTTATATAAAAAAAAAAAACTCTTTGAGTTGATGTTTATACATGAAGTATTAATATTATTTATGGTTATTAGGTATAGTTATTGTTTGAAATTATTATTTTATTTATATGTTGATGGTACATCGTTATGAATATTTAATTATTATAAATAAATAAAGACATATAAATTGTTGATTATATAAAAAAATTATTTTATTTGCAGTGATTATTAAAAAAATGCAATATTATTATTTATGTATATTTTTAAAGCTGTCAAATAAATTTTCAATTTAATATTTTTTTTTTATATATGCTTGATATTTTATTTTTTTTTAATGTTAATTGTTTAAAAGAAAACATGTGTAACGAGGGTTTTCAAAACAGCATTTGCTAGCACGTGGAGCAACAAACAAAAAAGGAAGCCATTAGTATTAGTAGGATGGTGATTAGAAAAACAAAAGAATAAAATTTTGTTGTACTTTGTTTCTTTGAAATTACCATTCTTCAGAATATTGGAATAAGATAGATTTTTATGGTAAATACATAAATCATGACAGGCTAATAGAGATATATCGCAGCCAAGAGGCTGCACCATTTTCTTTCATTTATTCCAAGGCAGTTTAAAATGAAAAAACTAAGAAAATTTCAATACATATATTTCATCGCGTCTGAAGCCGAAATTTGACATAGCTATCTGGAATCTATAATGGTCAATCTAATAATAATCTGGAGGTAACTAGAATTAATATATTGGATTTAACATTTCAATTTATTTATTTATTTTTCAAGGAAAGAAATTTTAGAAGGATAAAAATATACATATATCCAAGAATTGACAATTTTCTCTAACGTGATAGTTTCCTCACCTTCACTAGAATGCATTCTAATATTAAACGGATAAAGAAATAAAACAATGGAATAAGTTGACTTTTGAAGGAAAACTAACCAAGTGAACTTTGAAAGGTAGTAAATAATTTTATATGTATAAATGATATATAAATATATTTTTGAGATCGATATTTTTGTTTACTTTTATTTTTCATTATAAAAATATAACGTTTTATAAATATTCAATTCAAGCGTCTTGTTTTCTAACAGCAATAAACGTTTAACAGGTGTCAAAATTAACACTTAAGTAATTTAAAATCTTAAAGTATGGCTTATAAGTTTGGGTTGCATATGAGTTGTTATGTATATTTTAATAAGTAAATTTATATTCGCAAATTTTTTTTATTATAAAAAAGAAATGTTTTATTATTAATTTATTTCCATTTTTTTTTTTAACTTTATATAATGATTCTTATGCATACCAAAACAATAATTTATATGTATTTGCTGTATATAACATTTTTTTTTAATATTTTAAATATCTGAAAAATATAAGTATGGATTTGTATTTATATTGATATCTACTTGTTAAGCACAGATATGTCTTTATATATTTAATATGTATACTTATTGCAAGTATATATATATATTTATTATTTGGGTTTGTATTTAAAACATTGATATTACCTAAAATTAAACCATAATATAAAATAAAGGATGTACTATTTGTTTTATAAGTAATGTCTTTGTAATTTATTTGAAAGAGCGATAATATATTATTCTTATTTTTCTTTTAATGCTAGAGTCATTATGAAATTAATTGAATTCACAATTTATTTAAATATAACCGGGATAATTTTGTCTTTCTTCAATTTAAATGGAATGCAGCAAGTACGTTCCATTACAATATATATATATATATAAAGAAGCTAATGCAAAATTTTAATAGTGTTACAATTAAGTTATTAGTTATAATTCTTTAATTTATTAAACTGAAAATGCATACATTTATTCTTTTTATTTAGCTGACTAGAATACATATATAATAGAATGTTTATGCAATTTAAGTCTGTTTTAAAAGACTGCATGTTTCTTGGAAAATATCATGCCAAAATGCACATGGTTTAATTTGTGTGGGGACCAAGAACATATTTTAAAATAAGTCTAAGGACAAAGCAAAATTACTCAACCTGTACTATTTTATAATTCATTAAATTCTGCTTTTGTCTTTTCTAAAATCTTAATGCTGAATTTTAATAATAATAAAACTTATGTTAAATTTAAATATTATTAACTGTAAACAAGGTAATGGATTTTGCAGGGGGGGGGGAGATCGAAGAGTTAATATTAAAAAAAATTTTGCTTTTGGAAGCTACGCCTGTTTTGAAAATGAAAATGAGTGGCTAGAAGGCCATCAAATTTTCCATCTTCCTTTGGAAGACTGATCTATTCGAATGGAAGAGTTCGAGACCTACAGCCTGCCAAGAAGATATTGGAGAACAGTCTGCCTAGAGAAGTAACTGTGTCACTGCCTGTCAGATGACTCAGCTAGAAGATTGGTAATATTTCTTCCCGCAGAGTTCTCTAAAATAAATCTTAAATTTATGTAATCTTAAAAGTTTCTCAAGCTAACTAACTATATTATTGAATGTTCATAAATTATAACTTCTAAATGTTTTCTCAATGAATTAAACTAAACTATATAATATAAATTTAATGTAACTTTTAAATTAATAATAATAACTGTCACAATCTTGCCTACTAAATAAATAATTATAATTTAATAATTCTCCTAAACATAATAACTATCCATTTATTATATCTATACTTTTCTAATCTGTGATTGTGCCTATTTTCTTTTATTATTATTTCATTTATTTCATTGATATTTATGATATGCCATAATTCAGAACAGAGATTAATAATATTAGTAATTTTAAAGAGATGATTAGAAGCTCTCTCTCCATTTTGAAGCCTATTCTTATATATGTATAAGCTTATCATTACTATGTTTTAGCTTATCATTAAGGTTTTCATGTTAATAAAATATGTTTAGTTAAATAATCACAAGAATGATATTATAAAGCATATTGTAAATAATTAATTAAATCCCAAAGATGCTTTTCTCCTTAGTTTATTATATAAACTATCCAGATTTAATCTTTAAATTAGATTACATTAATGAAATCCTTCTTAGCATGTTTTAAGTATGCTAATTAGTGAATTGGAATAAAGTAGTTTCACAGAATGAAACTGAAGTATTTTGCACATTAGTTTAATTATAGTATTAATATTATTTTAGTAAGCATTATGTAGGTGTTCTTACAAAACACACATGCAATATGCCTTGCTATGTTTCTTTATAAATGAGCTTATGATGAAATGCCACTCCATTATTTTAGTTCAGACAGCCTCTTTAGAACTGGAACACAAGGGTCTGGAGATCATTTGTAAAGCTGCTCTGATCTTCTGAACTAAGGTTCATTTTATGATAGCAAGTCATATGGTCCAAGGGAATTGAGGATGTGGTACTGAATCCTGTTAATAATTACACATTTGTTGCACAAATCTTATTTAGTTAATTTAGTGCCATAGTATCGGAAGCTCTGTTACAATTATTGTCCCTCCATACTATTATTCAGTTCAGCATTGATCTGAACACCATGTCTAGTTTATATAATAATCTGTATAGGGAGCACATTTATTGCTCATTATGTATAAGTTAATTAGAATAAATTATATTTTGTCAGTTATCATTCTTGTAAGATTTAACTCCTATAGCAAACCTAGAATAGATGACATACCATATTCAGACATGATTATAAACTGTAGATATTAAATGTAATAAACTTAAATTTAAATTATTGAAGTGCATCATAAAAGATGAGAGTATTGTATCTAACTCAATTCATCATTGTAACATCTACAAGTGTAAAATCCCATTGCACTTCTGTCTTATATTAATTAACTTATAATTTAATAATTAAAGATATTAAACTTGTAAGAATTTTTAGTGTGTTATTCATGGCCCATCCCAAATTCTTATCCAAATCTATTTCATTTTTGCTAATTATTAATGTATGCACTATCTCAGTAAGCCATATGTGTGTATGTTTATTTAGTTAAATGCTAATTTATTGATTATTTCCTGAGTGTTATATTCTACCCTATTCTATTGCTAGCTCACAAATTAAATTGAGACTGAGTGTAACCTCATGTATGCCATTTATAGGGTAGTAAATCACAGAACCTTGGTGAAGGAACTGAGTTTTGATCTGATTTGAAGTCTCAACCCCTCATCTAGATCAGCTTTGGGATAATTTGCCAAAACTCTGGATTTTGTTGCATGAATGTGCAAATATGACCATTACAATATATATATATATATGACATATTATATGGGTACATCCATATATAATTTATATCTGTAGCTAATGAAAATAATTTTAATATATACTTGTTGCAGATTCTTTTTTCAATAAGCAAGCAAAATGTTGTCAATAGATATTGATATGTTCACTTTTTCAGCTTTGCCATTTATTATTCTTTCAATATTTAATACTATAATGATTTTTGTGTGAGTTAATGGTATATTTTTATTTAAGTTAGTTTACTGAATCTGGTTTTCCAAGACAAAAGTGCACTCACCTATGTTTAAGAAAAATAAGTGCATATAATAAACCTTTTCTTTAGCCAATGTTTCATCCAATTTATTACATGTATATTTGTATATATAAGATGAAATGTCTTCCTGAAATAATATGTACTACATTATTCTTTTATGCTCATGATCAAGGATTCAAAGTCTCAAAAAAACTGGATATTTTTCAAGTAAATGAAAATTTTTAAACAAGATGAAGATATTTTCAAATAGTTCGTAAGATAGCCATTTATTATTGAACTGGAAATGAATATCTAGTTATTCTTAGCTGAAGAATAAAGTACCATAAATGTATTTTTTGCATTATATTTATTATTTCTATGTGATTATTAACATATAAACAGCCAGTGTGGTTTGTTTACTAGCTTTTTTGTCTCTGAGTTTTAGACCAAGAAACACTCATTGATTATCTGGTAGTTCTTAACTGAAATATCAGTTAAGTTTTTTTTGAAGGTAGGATGAATGTTTGTCTATGAATGATTCTTTTTAGCTATTTGCAATAATAGCAAACCAGACTAAATTATAGCTATTATTTGATTAGTGTAAAATCATCATCCAAAGCAGTGATTAGTAGTTGAAGACAAGGAATATTAAGAATCTCCTGATTGCAGATTCAGGCAGCCATCAGTAATAACTGTTTAAATTAACCAGATCCAACTGCAGCACTCTTTCAAATGAAAAAAAAATTACATGAGATGTTTAATATTTATTGATAAATTGTTAAGTTTTAAATAAAAGAGACAATTGATTTGAAAATTGGGCATACATTTTGCTGGAAGCAAAAGTGGAATGGCATTCATTATAACTAAAAAGTGAAAGAACAATCTTGTGGAGATTGATGGTATATTAGCTAGATGATTACATATCATCAAACTTACAGTTTAAAAAATATAATGATAAAATCAGTTCTCTACTCTAGTACCATCTAGCATAAAATTGAGTAATCAGTGATTACCAGATTCATATATAATTCTCATCCCTACCATATATATATATATATTCTGAGAGAGATTCTCTTATGGTGAATCTCAGTGTGTATGCAAATACTTTTAAAAAATTTATAAAGGGAAAGAAGAAATGAACACACATCAAAGCTATTTTTATGAATAATATATTTGAGATACTTTGAAATAAATTGTTTAAAATTAAATATTTTCTCTGATACAAATAGATTGATTTTTTTTCCTTATTCTGAAAAAAAAAACCTACTATAAATTTATATAATGTAACAATAAAAGAAAAAAAAATATTTTTATATAAACAAATATGTTTTTAATGATTATATAATTATAAAAGTTGTTTTCAACATGTTTATAATCAAAAGGAGGATAAAAAATTAGTTAAAAAATTATTTTTGAATCTATTATTTTGGTGAATATAAATTTATGAAAAGCAACGTTGTATTACAATTATAACATTTTTTAAAATAAAATATGGTTTTTCTAATAGAAATAGATTATCATTTATTTCTTATTTTGAAAAAAAAAAAAAACTGTAAATCTATTCAATTAATAAAAGATGGAAAACTATAATTTTTGTATAAACAAAATTTTTTTAAAAAAACATATATGATTATAAAAGTGTTTTAAAGGGGATTAAAAATATAATTAAAAAATTAGTTTTGAACCTATATTGCTTTGATGAATATAAATTATTGAAAAATATTGTATTATAGTTATCTTGTTTTTATATATTAGGAAGGAAAAATACTGACTTTAATACTTCTATTTAGTTATTAATTGAGATTGGCTTTACGCAAAAAAGTGAAGCTTGTCTAACTCTTACAAAGTTATATGGCTTAGCGCTTTCAGAGACCTTGAGTCTCCATAATCATAGCCAACTTTTCCGAAAGCGCTAAGCCATATAACTTTGTAAGAGTTAGACAAGCTTCACTTTTTTGCATAAAGCGCAATCTCAATTAATTACTAATCAAAGGTGAAGTAAAAACTATTATTTTACTTCTATTTAGATGTATATATGATTATGATTCTTTAATTCTTTGGTAGTTAAAAATATAATTATTCTTTTGTAGTTCAGACTTTTAGGTAATATATAAAACAAACCATATGTTACTTCTTTATAAATTTTGATTTATTATATGAAGTATTATAAATTACAATAATACTTCAGGGTTTTGACTATATTCTTTTATAGTCTTTCTCAAGAAACAACTAACAAATACATAAATAAAACATGAAATATAAATACAAATATTCCACAATAATCCAATATATATAACAAATACAAATTATTTTTACCTTAAATATCTTCTCACAAACAATCTTAAATTTTTATTACATTTGTTTCTTAAATATCTTTTTTAAAATAATCCTTTATAATTATTCAATTAACAATTCCACATTAATTAAATCAACCTATTATTGTTTTCTTTCAATCATTATAGCTTTAATCTCTAATAGCTATTTAGATTAAATATCCAACTTTTTATTTTAATAAATTAACTTTTACTTTTTATTATATTTCCACAGATTTCAAATTATTTCTTAGAAATATATATTTATAAATTTAAAAAAAGGAGGCTTTGTAAATATAGAGAACAGTAATAAACTGAAATATATAATCAAAATAATTTTATTTTATGATTGCTGATAAAAATGTATTATGAACAAAATAAAATTTGTTTTGACTCCAGTTCTAAAATCTGAATGAATTATTTTTAGAAAATATAAAGCAATGAAATTTTATTTTAAAAGTTTAAATTTCTCTTATAATTACTAAAAAATAGCAAAAAACAAACTGTCATAGTGATTATAGATGCTTTTTTTTATTCTGCCATTCACAACTTTTTTTGCTTTATTACATTTTTCTTGATTTATCTTTTATTAAAAGCAAATATTTTAAAATGAAAGCTTAATCTAATATTGTCAAAAAAAATAGTGCACAAATATTTTGCAAAAATAATGATAATTATTTGAAAAAATTATGGAAAGTACACATTTTCAATATCTAAATAAAAGAATGAGCACTTTTTAAAAAATAATAAATCACTATACATTTTAGTTCTAGTTTTTACCATCAAATAAACATGAAAATGGCAAATAAATGCTAAAGGTAAATACAAGAGAGTCAATTTAAGCTGAAGCAGTTAAAGCACTACCAGTGTATTCATGAGCTTATGGGCAGATTGTTAAAAGAATAAATTCAAGAACTTTTGGAATCAAAAGAAACTTTTGCTAATAAGTCTCAATACTGGATAGAGTTTGGGACAGCATTGAAATATATGCTATAGTGATTTCCATGTTGGTCCATTGTCCAATTTTCTGTATGCAAAGTTTAAATTTTTAGAAAGTAAAGCAGAATTGAAGGTTATCAGCATTTATCTAACCACCTATATATGCAGCTGATCTATCTTTATATAGTAGCATAGACAAAAGCAATATATTATTAATTGAATTCAGTAGAGTGCATTAAACTATTATGCATATGTATATAAGCACAGGTGAAAGAAATCTACTGCTGAATAAAAAAACAATATTCATGTTCTTGGTGCATATTATTTAATTCCACTGCTAATGAAGAAGAAAAATCTATTTTCTTATGGCCTAAAAGAAAATATATATTTTACTTGACAAATAACTTTGGAAACTAGAGCTGACTCCAAAAATTTCAAGAAACTTTTTCATATTCATAGAAGAAAACAAGATGAAATAAACTTGTTTTTTTTTTTAAAAAAAAAAAAAAAAGCTAAACAGTTTTAAAGCTTAATTATTGTATCAAATTTTAGTTTGTGTATAGACTTTGTTATTTTTACAGAATAATTAAAGTTTTTTAATTGCCAGAGATTATTTTTATATTAAAATGTAAATGGAGGTGTGAATTTATAAATAACAATCAATATGTTTTTATATTTTCTGTAAACAAGCATAGAAAGAATTATATTGCTGAAATAATTTAACTTCATGAGTTTGAAACAAATTAATAATTCTATATTTGAAATATCTTGTATTTCTCAAATGTGTGCGCATATATATATAGAACGATTTTACTATTTGTATATTGTTAAAATAATTTGGCTTACAGACTTAAGCCAATTAAGAATTAAATTATTGAATATTTTTTATTACTAAATATGAGACATGTGTGCATATATATAAGTGTATTTTATTTATGACCATTTATATTTTATATGTAAACAATACTATCGCATTTCTTGTTTTGTTTTCAATTCATTGAAATAATTAATATCTAAGTGATATTTGTAAATAAATTTTAGAATTAGATACAATAATCTATTTTAGAATTAGATACAATAATCTATTTGCACATGTTATATATGACTTGTTATATATGACATGTTATATATGACATATTATATATTTGTCATGTTATATATGACTTGCTTTATTAATTATAATAATCTATTTGTACTATTAGTCATTTTATTTAAATACATTTGTAATATATTCAGCAAAGTCTTTTGCTATCTAAATAAATACCACCAATCAATAATTGAATTTGATGTGGGTGCATGTAAGAATTCTATTTAATTCTTTTTATAATTATATAGATAGCACTGAGACACTAAAGGCCACTTTTACAGTCTACACAATTTATTTCTATGATATATAACTTTTGTACATTTTGGTGTATAAGCCAATTACTGGACTGATTATGTTCATATATAACGTTCATTATATGTTCATTTATAAATTGATTTTCATGCCCTCATTCCTATAGACAAATTTCTGCATTTGTGTTTTTTATTTTTTTTTTATTTCTAGTAAATCTAATGTAAACTTTTTAGCTAAAATATTTTTTTATTGTATTGCAGGTTGAGATATATCTTATTTAAACACTTTATTTTGAATATAAGGTGCCAGCATGTTTTATTTTTTAGATGAATCCATCAATAGGTTTATTATATTTAATGGTATTTTTTATCCTTTATAAGATGAGGAACTTCATTATCCAAATTATGCACTCATATGTTATTATCCTATTTTGCTGTGTAATCTCATTTTTCAGGGATTTTTTTTTAAGGCATACTTATATTAACACATTCTTTCTATAAGTGACTTGATTCTTTAGAGTCTTATTTCATTTATTTCTGTGGATTAAATATGTCATAGAATCTATTAATAAAATGATATAATTTGACAGATGTAAAGAATGAAGCTCTAAAATAAAATTATAACTTCAGATTATTAGAATATTACTTTTTTTTAAATCAATTTTTTGACAAGTTTTTTTTCAAATGAAGAGAATAAATTGTTTCTCTTTTTCTTATGGAATATTGACCAATCAGAATTTTTTATTTGTTAACCAATTACATATGCAAGAATTGAGAGTTTATGTTTTAGTTATGTTTTAATGTGGGAAGGAGGGTGTATTACAATCAAAAAACAATGAAACATTTCTCAATAATAACTTACTTTTTTAAAGGCTAATTAAGTTGAAGAATTGACCAAATTAATAATTTCTCATTATTGTAATAGTGATTACTTATTTTGGAAAATTATAAAATAGTTGGTCCAATATAATGCATGCATGCATACATAATGAAACAGTAAGATTCATATTCGAATCTTAAGTTTCACCTTTTTCTGTCGTCTCTCACTGACCTGTCTATCCCACCCAAATTTAAACTTTTTGGTATCGAGTTGTGTGTGTAGCAATATTAAAAATGTATAAATATATGTAGAATTCAGCATAAACATGCACACATTTCGATCTCAAATTAAACGCAATAAATAGGGATAAAATAATATAATTTAGATTTCTTTTAGTTATATAATTTTGTATAATTTTAATTATTTATTTTGCATTATAAAGTTTGTATTTATTGCTTTGTTTAAATTTCGTTTAATAATAATTCTAAAAATATCTGATGTAATATTTAATTAAAAGTTAAAATAATCTTATGTTCCCTTTTTGTCTTTGAAATTTAAAAGCATTGGTCAGTGATAGATAATAGATTAATTAAAGAAAAATTCCCCAAAATATAATTAGTAAATGTAAAATGTAAACAATAGAACGGCAGCTTTCTTTAATTAAAAACCAACCAAATGCATTGACTATCCTCAGGGCAGATTAAGTAGAACCTAAAAATACCTTAACAAAAATGTGAAAGATCAAGATAAAAAAGGAGGCCATCTTAGACTTGCTGGAGACATTCACTTAAACTTTAGCTTTGCTCTCGATCACTGAGAGTCTCCAAAATATAAAAATAATTGGTTCCTGCAAAGGTATGACCAAGTAAAGCACCTAGATTATTCTCCATCGGGAGATGGCCTATCGGATGGGAACTTTCCATTGCCCGTCATAAATTCACCATGAAGATCTGCTGCCTGAAATGAATGAGAAAGCTGCTGCTGCCGTGAAATTAAATGAAATATCTAAATACAAGAAAGACTTGCCACTCATGAACTTTTTGCTGCTAAACTAATGGAATCAGAAAACTTCTTATAAAACAGGTACCTGTCTGTGTTCAAACTCTAGAGTACTCTAATAATATGCTATAGCTCTTCTTCATACTACTTATCTAAATTATAAAATGTAAAACTACCATATGTATAACTAAAACTGAATAATTAACTTAATGTGTAAATTTCTCTACTAATCTAGCTTACCTCATTCTATCTTGGGTGCGTATTTTTAAAATCTACATTTTATCTATATTTATTATTTAATTATTGCATGCTCATAATTATCTCAATTTTCAAAGTTTAAATCTAGGATCGTTTGAAACAGTGAATGCGTGTCACATTTTCATTAATATGTACTTCGTTGGGCCAAGGCAGAGACCAGCCTGACATTCTTATTTCCTTAATAACTTCACTTTCATATAAATCGACACACATTCAGTGCATCATTTATTGTAATGCAGGGTCTACTACTTTGCAAATGGCTGGCATATTAGTTGTAATAACTCCCAGTTTATATATGTTTTGTATTTATTAAATCTAATGAATAATTCTAGAAAATCACATTTCTTTGAGAGTCACCAATGTTCTTTAGTAACTGTTGATAATGTAGGGCCGAATTAGAAATCTATCTAAATCTTATCATAATCGTTTATACTTATACATGTGTTACATTTTATAGACACGATGATCTATTCCACCGTAAATATTCCGGATTCTTCAGGGTTGAAATTAACCCCAGTCGTCCTACACAAGCAGGCATAATGGGTGCTCCCGTAGGATTTGACAATGTCATGCAGCCAACTGGCAAAACTGCGACACAGACCGCTTGTCCCTGGTTATGCTTATGTGACACCTTACTTCATTGGGCTGAGGCAGAGACCAGCCCGTCACTCTTATAAACCCATTCGTGGCATTGCAGTTTCAATATACTGCCATTCCATATCGCCTTTCTAAAGCATACCACGTGTTCCTTTACTTAATTTTATTATTCTATATATCACTCCGCCTCTGCATTATCTTCATAATTCACTCTCAAATAAATGTTTGCCCTTAGTTATAAATAAATATTTTAATTAAATAAATATATGTCTGCGATTACTCTTATAACCCATACTTTAGACTCTTGCATTGCAAAGGTATAAATCCCTCCAGGCATGCATTAGAAATACTTACTCGAGAATTTTAGGTAGCTAGATTACGCCTTCAAATAAGTGTATTCCTTTTGTAAACATTTCAGTATCGGAAATACCGCTACTGAAATCCTCAATATAAAATAATGTCTAAATAAATAAATGTATTCTTTAAAATATAATCATGTCGCAAATTCCGCTACTGAAGCTTTGAATCCCTAACATATTTTTATTAAAATGTATTAATAAATAATTTTAAACTATACGTCTGCAGTTACGTTTCATTTATTCGATACCCATTCTATATAATATTTCCACGATTATGTAAATATGAATGTTTAATTAATATTAGTTTGATTATTGGCTAACTCAAGAATAAAATCATGAGTCTCTTGCATATCCCTGACCACCGTGCCTAAGGAAATATTTACTAATGTCGCATCAGATGCGTTGTTTTGTGGATTGTATTGTGGAACTGATAAACTATGTTCGAATTCAGTACCATGGGTGGCTTCGCTACTCGATGGTGCTGCTGTTCTTTATGGTGGTCTAATTCTGCACTATGTTTACGAGTCACACGTTTTCTGACCGTTACAATAACATATCTCTACCTTTCTTACATTCACACAGTTCAAGATCGTCTACACTGTTAATGACTAATGGTTAATAAATCTATGCTAAAGGCCAAGAAGGCAAAGAAAATAATTATTAATTTTAGTCAATCAATTATTAGTTGGTTTTTATAAATTGTTAGTACAAATAAAAATTCAATATATATGTATACAGAATCCTCATTTTCTTTTTGATACTTTTTTTTTTTATTTTATATATTTTTTTAAAAAATAGCATTTCATTCTATTATAAAATAAAATATCTGTTGCATAAAGCTATGAACCCAAGTGAGAGAATTTCTTATTGTCAAAACAAAATGGATTAGGTTCTTGCAAATTTTTAGAAAAACTTATTCACAAACATAGAAAAATTCTCTGCAAAAGCATCCAGCTGACATTTTGATGAAAACTAAATAATTTTTATCAGGGATATTCTATTCTGGAGAACTGTTTGATATTGTATTCTGGAGAACTGTTTGATGATTTTGAATATAATAGTAAAATTATGTGCACTTTACAAGCTTTTCAATTAGTATTTTTTTAATTAGAATTTTGAATAATCATAGGCTAAGGAAGTTGAAAATATGTTTTTATACTTTTCTTTAACTATTTCATGCCTATCTAATTTAGTAAAATCATGGATAATATGAAGGGAAAGAAACAAGTTAAAAAATAAACAGAGCAAACTCTCCATACAGTATTGCCACCTGTGCTAAACAGAGTAATCAATGGATGCCAGAAGGCATGTGCATAAAATCCCTGTCCAATGCCTACTCATCCAATATCCCCAGACTAGTTTCTGGCTTGTAGCCTTCATCAGTGAGGAGCATTGGATCTGAGAGCACTGCATCTAGATCTTAGGATCTAATGCAACCCTCACCTTTTATCTCTACTTAACTACAAAACTATGAGAATGAAATTGAAAACACAAAAAATATTTTCAATCTAAGCTCAATAGCTTATCTAGTCATATGGGTCTGAACTCAGTTTAGCACCCTTACATTTTGGTGTTTTTGGCTCTTTTACAACCATAGCCACCACTATTCTATTAGGCAAGATTGGTGTTAAATCATTAAGCATCATATGATCACATTTCCTATATTAGCACATTAATTGTTGATAAACAGAGCAAAACTCTCCATACAGTATTGCCACCTGTGCTAAACAGAGTAATCAATGGATGCTAGAAGACCCGTGCATAAAACCCCTATCCAATGCCTACTCATCCAATATCCCCAGACTAGTTTTTGGCTTGTGGCCTTCATCAGTGAGAAGCTTTGGATCTGAGAGCACTGCATCTAGATCTTAGGATCTAATGCAACTCTCTAGCAACCACCTTTTATCTCTACTTAACTACAAAACTATGAGAATGAAATTTAAAACAAAAAAAATATTTTCAATCAAAGCTCAATAGCTTATATAGTCATTGGGTCTGAACTCAGTTCAGCACCCATACATTATATAACTATATAACCCATATGACTATATAACCCATATGACTATATAAGCTATTGAGCTTAGATTGAAAATATTTTTTGGGTTTTCAATTTCATTCTCATAGTTTTGTAGTTAAGTAGAGATAAAAGGTGTTTGCTAGAGGGTTGCATTAGATCCTAAGATCTAGATGCAATGCTCTCAGATCCAAAGCTCCTCACTGACGAAGGCCACAAGCCAGAAACTAGTCTGGGGATATTGGATGAGTAGGCATTGGATAGGGATTTTATGCACAAGTCTTCTGGCATCCATTGATTACTCTGTTTAGCACAGTTGGCCATACTGTATGGAGAGTTTTGCTCTGTTTATCAACAATTAATGTGCTAATATAGGGAATGTGATCATGTGATGCTTAATGGTTTAACACCAATCCTGCCTAATAGGATAGTGGTGGCTATGGTTGTAAAAGAGCCAAAGACACCAAAATCTATGGGTGCTGAACTGAGTTCAGACCCATATGACTATATAAGCTATTGAGCTTAGATTGAAAATATTTTTTATGTTTTCCAATTTCATTCTCATAGTTTTGTAGTTAAGTAGAGATAAAAGGTGGTTGCTAGAGGGTTGCATTAGATCCTAAGATCTAGATGCAGTGCTCTCAGATCCAAAACTCCTCACTGATGAAGGCCACAAGCCAGAAACTAGTATGGGGATATTGGATGAATAGGTGTTGGATAGGGATTTTATGCACAAGCCTTCTGGCATCCATTGATTACTCTGTTTAGCACAGGTGGCAATACTGTATGGAGAGTTTTGCTCTGTTTATCAACAATTAATGTGCTAATATAGGAAATGTGATCATGTGATGCTTAATGGTTTAAGTTAAAAAATACCCATTATATAATAAATTAACCACTAAACATCACATGATCACCATTTCTTATGCTTGCTCATGCTGTTAAAACAGGCAAAACTCTCCATACAGTAGTACCACTCAGTGCAAGCCAAGATGGCTTGAGCAAGCATAAGAAATAGTGATCATATGATATTTTAGTGTTTTAATACCAATCCTGCCTAATAGGATAGTGGTGGCTGTAACCAAAGAATCAAAGACACCAAAATGTATGAGTACTGAACTAAGTTCAGATCTATATGACTATATAAGCTAATGTGCTTGGATTGAAAATATTATTGTATTTTCCAATTTTAGACTCATAGTTTTGTAGTTAAATAGAGATAAAATGTGGCTGCTGGAGGGTTGCATTAGATTCTAAGATCTAGGTGCAGTGCTCTCAGATCCAAGGCTTCTCACTGATGAAAACTACAAGCTAGAAACTAGTCTGGAGATATTGGATGAGTAGGGGCTAGATAGGGAAAATCTTATTGCATACATTTATTACTCTGGCTTGCACTGAGCGGCACTACTGTATGGAGAGTTTTGCCTGTTTTGATATAGTAAATTGTTATAAAAAATTTATTTATACTTATAAATATTTTTAAGTTAATGATGTGTCTGTCTATACTTGTTTCAAAATCAGTGTTTGATCTTTATTATATCTACTGTTTGAAATCTTAAAATTATTGTACTTAATATATCCATTGTTATTTTTGCAATATATACTGCTTTAGAATTACACTTTTATTTCTGTCATTAATTTTCTTTATTTTTCTCGACTTTATTGCTTCATTAATTTAAAATTTTAATTAATTTATAATAAATATAACAACAGATTACTGATTTGATAAATTGCACACTATATTAATATTGATATGAATTTTCTCTGAATAAAACCCAGGAAATAAGAAACTGGGGTTAACAATTTTTGAAAAAAGGCAGAATATTAATTATTGATCAGTTAATTATTTTATTGTTCCTCATTAATACAAAAATTAAATTGCAACTTGATATTTTAATTTCATCAAAAAGTTATTATTTTAACCGTTCTTTTTTTTTTTTTTTTCACTCTCTTTTTTACTGTTATTTTAGAAAATTGATTGAAAATAATTTATAGATGTAAACCATTAAAGTATTTTAAGCAAAATGAATTCAGAATTTTCTAAATGCTTCTAGTTTATAATGGAATATTTTTAAGGCATATTTAATGGTTATTGCTACTTTTTTCTTAAGGAAAAAATATGAATTTTGAGTTTAGATAATTTAGGATTTGAAGCAGAAACAAGAAGAAAAAATCCATAAAATTTTAATGTCTGTTATTACATTAGCAATCTATAAACAGTCATATATATATAATATATATATATATAATATTATAAATCGATGTCTGTATTTCTTTGAAGCAATATGTGTAATCTTATAATTAAATATTAGTAAATACAGTAATAAAAAATTTTGAAAGGAATAAAAAATATAATCGTCACTTAGGAGCGCTTTCAACTATCCTTGTAATCTTGTCAACTAATTCTTATGAAAGGTTAAACTTCCTATAATTCCATGATCTTAATGTTTGCTGCATGCCTATGGATTAAGACTTGCTTGTATATAAATATGTTAACCTTTCAAAAATTAGTTAACAAAGACTATTAGGATAGTAGAAAGTACTCCTAAACGATGATTATATTTTTTGTCCTTTTCAAAAAATTGTATTATTGTATTTATTAATATTTAATTATAAAATTATATATACCTAGGTATGCTCCATATAATAAGTTAATTTGAATATTTGTCAGTATGATCATAAAACTTTATAAGAAAATACAATGAGTTTTGATACCATGAATTGTTTTCAGAAGATCATTCCTTATTTTATCCATTTGTTGTACTTTTCATTGACACATATGTACTTGGAATAGTCTGTTTCAGTTTTAAAATATTAGACTATGCTTATCTTTTAAACATTTATTTGAGTAGAAAGATAATATGAAATCAAAAATATAAAAACATCAATAACAATCCATATTCTTAAAAAAAAGTCATAGAGTTAATTTCAGTTTGTTTTTTGAAGGGAAATTCTTTTTTTCCTTTTCCTTTATGTTCTTCCTTCTCCTCCTTTTCTTCTTATTATTTTTATTATTACTACTACTATTAGTAGTAGTACTACTATCATTAATATTTTTGATGGAACACTGTTTTAATTGCAGAAGGCTACTTTTTGGAAAACAAGCAAAAATTAATTGTACAAAATATAGAAATAAATTTCATCTAATATGCATTAATGCTCAGTCAACTGATTTACAAAAATATGAAGTTGGATTAGATAATTGTATATATGATTATCGTAAAACAAAAACAAAAAAGAATTACCTAGCTTAAAACACAAAATGATCAGTCAATAGAATGGAAATATTGTTTCAAAGTTTCGTCTGTTAAACAAAGTAAGAATGAAAAAAAAAGTAATCTTTAAATTAATAATATCATAAATTGCAATAGAATATATTAATTTTGTTTTGCTTTTTTATATTACTAATGAACAATTATCTATATCTTGTGTTAGAATTTGTTCTAAAATATTTCATGCAAATTATTTAAAATTATCAATAATAAATTTAAAATTACTAACATTTAATAGAAATAATTATTACTTATGAATCCCAATTGTAATGAAATTGAATTAAGTTAATAGTTTGATTTTAATTTTATTATTAAAAATAAAAAATTCTTCTTTCCAAAATAGTTTAAATGTTACTTTTAATTTAGATTAATATTTTTCATGCTTTGATGAACAAGAAAAAATAAGTTGTATTAATAACAACAACTGTTGTAAAAGTATCCTTTTAAATCTCAAGTTACTTTTATGACATGAAATTAAAATTAAACAAATTATAAATACTTTATCTAAAGAAAATTTATTTCTAAAAGTAACGTTAATAAATGACAGTGAGCAAAAAAGTTTTGATTCAATTGATCACAAAGGTGATACTACTGATAATAAATCTACATACGGTGACAATAATCAAGTAACATCATCAATTGTCAATAAAATTAAAGAGAACAAATCTCAACAATCTAAAAAAGAAACTGGAAAACAATCTAATAATGAAAACCATTTTGAAATTCAATAACCCAATATTGACACTAATAATGTCAAAAAGAAAAGTCATAGTAAAAATGAAAAACAGAATGAAATCTAGAACAATATTTGTTATAATATGAAAACATTTATCATTTCAGTTATTATCATGCTATCATTGATGAATAAAAATAATAAGTTTGTACTTATTATAACTTTTTTTCTTGAGCAGAAGTGTTTTTAAATGTTTTTTAAAGTGGTGGTCGAGAGGTCAGCGCGACTGCCTTGCACTTACAGGCAGTTGCCCGGGTTGCAGGTTCACGTCCCAGCCGATGCTATGACACTTAAAAAAAAAAAAATTCAATTAAAAAATTACTTAAGTTAGTAAAATCAGGTAAGACAATGGCTTATAAAGCAAATAAATGTTAGAACAATACTTTTTTACTAAATTAAGATTTATTTAGTGCATGCAATAATATTTTACAGGAATTTTTGACATCAAATTTAAAAGCATTAAAAATATTTCTCATTTTATATAATGACAAAATAATATTCACAAAAGATTTAAATATTGCATATTATAAAAACAATCTCTATTAAAATAATAATTTTAAGTTTAATTATTTAACACACTTAAATTTTTAGGTTTAGAACAAATCACACTTTAGATCTAATAATCACCAATTATCAATCTATTAGTCTCCAAAAAAGTGAAAATTCACTAATGAGTGAAGACCCTTATCTTTTTGCACTTGATATGAAATTATCCTTAACTTTAAAATAATAAAATCTGCAATATCATCTAAAAAAATTATGCTAAAGATGACTACATTAAATTATATACAGCAATTAAAATTATCAGTTGGTGAGATATATATATATATACATTGTAAGCTTCTCTTTCAATTATATATATATATACATTGTAAGCTTCTCTTTCAATTACTCCATGTATACTATATACTCTATTATCAATTATACTAGCTCAACACTAAACAATCAAATATAATAATGATCAAGTGTGAGACTATCTCATTTGAAACTTATGACATAAAAACATAAGAGGGACAATTACAATGTATAGGTTTTAACATTGAGAAGCATATAAATACACTCCACAATGGCATTGCTATTGTTGAAATTCTCCAACTACCATCCTATTATAATCATTAGAAAAATCCCTACAACTAACAATGACTCACATAATATTTCATTTTAAGTAAATACCTAACTCTTCTTTTATAATTTAAGAAGTCATAAAATAATATTAAAAAAACACTAAATTAAATCAAAATTTATTAGCACTATCTTATGGGTATCTCAGTGATCATAATTATTCTGTTTTAAAATATAATATAACATTTATATTGATAAGTAAACAACTGAATCACAATAGGTATTTTATTGGGATCCAACTATTTAAATAGAAATCACACTTACCATGACAAAACATTAACTATCTTCCAATTTTGAAATTCAATTAACTATAATAATAATACATTAAAATTAATAGTCACAATTTACTTCTTACTTTAACTTAAATAATTTGATTTGCTTTCCTAAGATGTATTTTTATACTTATATAAATAATAATCACTATAAATAATTATTCTATTATAATAGACAGCTTTATCATCCAATCATTATTTCCTAAATCTCACTCAATTAAATACAGTTCTTAATTAATTAGCATGTACCCATTGTAATTGTATCTTTCAGAATTACAAACATTATAATATATTTTATCAGTAGCTTGTACTTTGAAATAATATAATATTTCTAAATTTATTTTATAAAATAAATTTCAAAACTAGATTTCAAAATCAGAATATGACTTTTAAAACATAATATTAATTTCTGTTATATGCTCTCAATTTGTAATAATACTTAATTGCACTTTTCAAATAAATCTTCAAGATTCTTTTTATATTTAATAAAATTATGAGTCATACAAATTTTCTTTAATATAATTATAATTTAAAAGTAATTAATGACTAATGTATCAATTATAAATTGCTGAATATAACACTTTCAATAAAATATGTAATAAATATGTGATTTGTCATAACTCTATGTAGATTATATGCTTTATGGATATGATCTTGTGATAGAAATGACTTCAAATGCAATAAAATTACTAAGACAAACTTTAAATTAAAATATTCATTTATTTACAATAATAATAATTAATAACATACAGTTATAAACACTATATTAAATAATTAACTAATAAAATAATTATTTAATAAATTTTAACCTTTACTTTATATTTATTTTCTAGTTCATTAAAATAATAAGTTCATAATTTCTTACCATTACTTATGCTTTCTTAATATTATTATACAGTTTTAGCATCCATGAGTTATTTTATTGTTATCTTCTTGGTCATCCTTTCATATTTCCCTTATATTTTATAACTTCAAATATTTCAATAAAATTATAATATTTAAATTATAATTCATAATCAAAATTTGTATGAAAATATTGCACTACAATTTTATTAACAAAATTAGTGCTGTTGTGGTAATATAAAAAAACAAACAATATAAATAATGTATTTAAAATAAATAATGAAATCAAGGAATCTTTTTTTTTTCATACAATATCATACATTTTATGCACTCTTTCTCCCCATCTTATACATTTTCTGTCTTACTTTGATTTTAAGTATCAATTTTTAAACAATAATTTATTCATATTTTATTTAAATACAAAGTATTTGTTTTGTATATAATCTTACTATTTTAATACTAATCTGCCCAAACTTAGGAAGAAAAAACTATAAAATTCTTAAAAATATCTAGTCAACTTTCGATTCCTACTATATTCTTATTTTACAGAAAACTTCACAGATAAGAAACTGATTTTATTTAAATACTATATCAAAATATAGGAATGGAGGTCTCCTTTATTTATGAGGTGTAATACTTTGCCAAGTAGTCATTATTTCTAATGATCTTAACCCAATTGTATCCTGTCTTATATATTAAGCACTTATAGTATATACAAAACTCATGTCACTATGGAAAATCCTCTCATCTCCATCTAATAAAAAATATGGGTATCACACAGATTAATCCCATTAAACTATTTACTCGATTCTTCAGGATGGTATTTTATATCCTATTCTGGAATTTCAACTTATCTTTCCATATTATATTTTCAACATCTACTATTATAAACTACCTCTAGAACAATAATATAATCCAATCTTCCCATCAGATATTTATCTGTTTATATTAGATATCATGTTACAAAACAAATAGTCTATATTTATCCTGATCAATATGATACTTTTTCTAATATAATAAATGAAATCAAAATAATTTTTCCATGTTAACAATTCACTCTTTTCCTTACTCTCATAAATAACATTATATTGGTTATTTTCATAGAATCTTATAATTTTTTATTCATTACCAGTATTTCATTCCACCTATCAAATACACTTTATGATAATAAATTTGAAATTCATTTAAAACATATTTTACCATAATCAACTTTTTAAAATGTATACCTAAGTTAAAGTATTATACTATCCACATACACTCTTATGTTGTAACACGTGTATTCTCTCTTTATTCTCTAAGCATACTCTTCATTTTACTTCTTAACCTTATATACTAGACTAACTATAATACATAATATATTTTTATGCAAAAATATTAATATTAAAATTTAAAAATCTTGCTTTTTTTTTTTTTAAAAAAAAAAGAGAACCCATTTCAATTTCTAGTTTTACATTACCAGGATAACCAAATACATGTTCACAATTCCTCACGAGTTTGCTGATTCTCATCTCCTCTTTCTGCTTAAAAAAACCCACATGTACAATTAAGCAGAACATTTGAAAAATAATCATAACCATAACTGCATAAAAGTTTCTGAATCTGATGCATCCTTCATTACTTTTTCAATCTTGATTGGTTTAAAGTTAAATGTGCATTATTATACGATTGAAAAATGTAATAATGAAAGAGTTTAATAAATATCCTCAATAAATCTTCCCATTAATTTTCCATGTTAAAAACTTTAGAATATGTTAAATTAATTCATCAATAAATTTTACTCCAACTTATCTCTTCACTTCTATTTAATAGTTTCATAGATTTTAAATACACATAAATAACTTCATGCAACTTTCTGTGCTGTAATATCTCGTCTTCGTTATTGACATCCACTATTAAAAAGTTAAACAGACTTTACTGTTATCCTTTAACTTTTTACTATTCCTTTCTTATAATAATAAGTTTATTTACTAATATCAAGATAGTCTTCATCTATATAAGATTTCACCTTATATTAAAATATGATAAATATTAATTCTTTTTTAACTGTTCTATCATTTATTCATTATTAAATATATGCTAAATATTTTCTTCTTTAAATTTTTTTCAAGCTATTTATAACATATCAATTATTTAATTCAAAAAGAAAATTAATTTAGCTAGACTTATCACTCTCTACAATGTTATTATTTTTAAAGTTTGATAAAATAATTTTACAAGTTTTAAAAATTTATATATCTGAATTTTATACTTATTCCTCTGTTTTGATTCATAACTAACAAAATTATTTAATTTAGCATACTTAAACAAATGTTTCCTTATGTGAGAGCAGATATATTTTTCTTTAAGTAAATATAGTTTTCTGTTCTTTTTCTTGGTTCTTCCAAATGACAATATTTTTAATTCTTCTTTTAGAATTCCTTTTGTTATTATTTTAATTATAAGTTGACTTTTAGGACTGCAATTAGGTCAAAATAAATAAATTAGTTTAAATTCATTCCATGGCATTAAAGACTAATATTAAAGGCAGCTTTTGATTATTAATTTTACTATTTAAAAAATTAAAATATTTTAAAATTTGTTATACTTTTTATAAAGTGACACATCCATTCTCTTTAGGTTTTAATGAATTAATTCCCTGGTGCAATTACTCACTCCCTTAAATAGTCCAGACAGAATGATGTCAGAAAATCAATTAATTAGATTTCATTGTTAATATCAAAAATCAACTAGTAAAACTTTAAATCATTATCTTTTTCTATTTAAAATTTATTAAAAATTAGTAAATATTTTACAAAGAAATTAAATTATATATTTTTAAAATTGACATTTTAAATATAATTATAATTTAATATGTATATTATTAGTTGAATTTAAATAAGAAATACAACAATAAATAATTATATTTAAAATATATTATTATGATAATTTAAAATAATTATTATCTTATAATAAATAATTATTCCTTTTTTTACTTATTAGAATTTTATACAGAATAGAACATTCATATTTTAAAGGATCACTATAAGGAAAATAATTTAAGATTAAATATATTACTACTGCAACTTTTATTAACTTTAATAAATCTATATAAGTAAAGGTTTTGCATGGATTAAAAACTATTGTAGTGAAATTATATAATGGTTTATCGTATAAACAATTATAAATAAAGGATAGGTAATACATATCTCTATGGAATTCTACCTTTAGATGTTATGTATTAATTTATTTATGCATGTTATAACAAAATTTATAGCATTACAATTATCTAAATTTGAAATTTAAAATTTTGGAGCTATAATATACATTTTATATTCTACTTTTACTATGGATAACCAATCAAAAATTTACAATATATATATATATAATGGTGCATCAAAAATCTGCAAAAATGGGATAAAAACTAATTCTTAATAATATAGAGAAGTTTATTCCTATAAAAGCTATCAAATCTCACAAATATCCTTAGAGATTCTCTAGAAAGAGCTTATGTATCTAAATAATTTTAAGAATTATCATACATTAATTTAAAATTAGTATTTTATACATGGAAATATACAAAATAAATATTGAACCAAATGTATTCTGGGATATTATGAAAAGCCATTTAAAAATCTATAATATAGTAACTATGGATATTAAATCTGATAAATTCATGAACTACTTCTCTTCTCAAAAGGACAACACTGATGAAAAGCTAAAAAAATGATAACATAAATAATATAAATGCTGATGAAATTGTAAACATTACTAGATATTTGAAAAATAAAAAAGGCATTGCCCATAAAAATATATTGATATTTATCTACAAAGTTTGTATAGAATTATTAATACTGGCTTTAGTATATATATTTAATCTAATATTAAAAACATTGAATTTCCAAATATCAAAAATAATTTTAATGTATAAATGAGGCAATAAATCCTTTGAATTTCAGCCCAATTACTCTTCTTCTCAATTGTGCAAAACTATTTTAGAAAATAATTCATAGTAGAATCATATATCAATTGAAAAATATTTTTTCATATTCTATACATTGATTTATCCCTGGATGTTCCATTGATACAAATTTGTTACACATTTTAGATGCTATAGCACAAGCCATAGATCTACAATATCAACTTGGTGTCATTTATTTTAATCTCTCTGAAGCGTTTGATAGTTAAGTAGATTATGGGATATTTCTGAGAAAGCAAATACAGAGGGATATAAAGCTGTTAAAAAAATTTTAAGTTCATTTCTACCTTTAGAACTATATGTATCTTAATGAAGAATCTTCAACTATGATTACTTACAAATATGGAATTCCACAAGGAAGTATACTTAGTCCTATTCTATTTGACATATATATATATATATATATATATATGTGTGTGTGTGTGTGTGTGTGTGTGTGTGATTTGATATCTATGATACATAAGAAAATATTCTATGTTATGCTAATGATATTAAAAATATTTTTAGAAATGAGAAATGTGAATGATATTAAAATATTGCAAAGTTATATTAATGAATTTGATAAATGGTGTGAAACTAATAACATGAAAATTGGCATAAATAAATGTAAAAGAGTATTTTAGTTCAAGAAAACTAAGATTAATGTTGCTTATTATTATATTGTGATAATAAAATTCCTAAGAATAATATGCAGAAAGATTTGGGCATTACTTTTACCCATAATTTCTTTTTCAATAATCATATTCAGATAGCAATAAGTAAATCATGCAAAATTATAGATTTAATCTTGTGATTAAATATTAAATTTAAATTAGAAACTTTCAAATTGTTTTTTAATACTCTGATAATACTAGTCTTACACTATGGATCTATCATATGGAAGAAATACAACCATTCAACTATACACAAACTACAAAAAATTCAAAATAAATATAATAGATATATTAATGTAGATTATTCTTCACATATAAAGTGTGATAAACAGAGCAGCTAAAATTCAAAAACCATTAATCACAAAAAACTATTTGCCACACTTTTGAACATGACGACATACTACATTAATATATAAATAATACAAAACGTCAGATAATGAAAATTATTCTTATTATGAAGTGATAAAAGAGTAGCTAAAACAAAAAACATTAACACAAAAAACATTTTCCAAGCCTTTTGTATTATCAGAATCATGATAATTTTTTTAATTTTAGCTATTCTGTTTATCACATTTTATACATGAAGAATAATTTTCATTATCTGACAGAGGTTTTCTATTATTTATATATTAATGTAGATATATTAATTCTAATACATACATAAAAACAATAGAATATACAATAAAAGACTAAAACCAGGTACATGGCAAGATATCAGAATATTTGACAACTAAGGTTTTCTTTAGGATTCCAACTTTTAACTTAGAAATAAAGATTTATTTTATTTGTTTTTAGTAAAAAAGGCAACTTATTCATTCATTTATAAATTATAATTACAATATAACAATAAATTCAAAGAGCTAGATATTTTTCATTTAAATCAAAAACAATTTAAAAATAAGCTGTGGCCATTAATATATATAGTGCTGTAAATATGTTATTTCAATTAAATTGAATTATAATAATAATAACAACAACAATGACTTTGCAAATAAAGACATTTTTTTGATCTAGACTTTAAAGAACTCACCAGAGCAGGAGTCACAAATTGCTGCTTGCAAACCAAACTTTTTATCATGATAAACACATTTTTTTATTTCCTCCTGTAATTTGTAAATAAATATTTTTTTTCATATGTCAAAGCATTGACCAGGAAGCAAACCCAGGCCAGCTCCTTGGAAGGCAGCCATGCTAACCACTAGGCCACCAATGCTTGACAAAGTAAATAAATATTTTGATGCCTCTAGGAGAAGAAAAATGTGCATTACAATGTTGATGAAATTTTAAATATTAAAAATTTGTGAATAAATCAAAGTGCCAAAGTAATTTTTTTTTATTTATTTATTTTTAAGCAAATTTTATTTTTGTTTGGACATATAAAATAGAAATAAAACAAAGTAACTCCTTCTTTTTAAAACTTGTTTTTTATATGACTATTACATGAAAAAAAATCCAAGTTTCGACTTTGGAATGTATTAAGTCATATAATGAAAGGATGATAAAAGAAAGTGTATACATTAATGAAATAAAACCAGAATTAAATAGGATGTTAAAAGATAAACAGAAAAGAAAATAATAGGTTTTTAATTAAATGTTTTAAAGGATATATATAGATATTTTTTTTCTAATAAAAGGAAATTGTTTTTTTAGTTGTGTTTAATAGGAAATGAAGTGAATAAGGTATATTTTTTATGAATATATTTGTAATTTTTTTTATTTATTGATTGTTTATTTTTATGGATATGTGTTATTTGTTATATATATTATTTTATTTTAGTGTGCCTTGAAAAAGACTATATAAAATAGTCAAAATGTTGGATTTTTTTTCATGTAATAGTCATATAAAAAACAAGTTTTAAAAAGGAGTTAGTTTGTTTTATTTCTATTTTGGATATTTATGAACTATTTTGAAAAGAAGAACTCTATGCTTGAAATATTAAATTATTTGGACATATACAGATTATATTACTTTCTATTATTAAAATAAATGTTCAAATACATCCACAGTCATTCAGAAATATATTTTTCATGAACATATTTACCACCCCTTTCTTTATGGCTCTTTAATGGAGGTTGGGAAGGGGGGGGTAAACAAAATGACTTTTCATGTTAAGGTTTTCTGACTCCTACACTAGAGCAAGCTTAAAATACCTTTAATCTTATTTGACAGACCAGCTTTTTACTTATTCATTTATTTATTTTCTATTTTGTTTATATTATTTTGTTTTTTAAAACTAATATGTTTTTGTATATATTAATTCACTGAACATTCTATAATTGACTTAATGCTGTGGTTATGTATGTACATTATTAAGTAAAGAATTGAATTATTATTGACAATTTCCTCAAGTTAATATTTAGTTGCACTATTAGCAGTCTCATCCAGTCTTTTAACACTATGTCATGCAGTTTTCTTTTTGAATCTGGTGAGAGCCATACTTTACTGTAATGAAGTTCTTCACAGAAGCAGCATTTATACTAAAATTTTTACTAAAAAATTCTTCAAAAAAATAACTGTATGGTCTTTCTACATATAATTGTTTCTTAGTAATCATTAATAAAAGAGTTTTCATTTGGTCCATGATGTTATAATATAAACTACTCAATATGGAAATCTCATTCAATATTTGAGCACTTTTTTATTTGTCTTTATTTTTTTTAAATAGTGAAAATCATTGATTTAGTTATATTAAATATAAGTATAGTATATATACTTTTAAGATAGTGTAATTAGAGGGGATTTGAATTCAGACTTTCAAGATCCCTTCAGTCAACCACTCTATTATGACTACATCCATTCAGAAAAGATAAATGACCTCCATTATATGTTTTTCATGCTGAACCAATACTCATTAATTGGTTCAGATCATCATCTTCCACACATACATATATAATCAGTGTTTGGTTTATATTAAGATAGCAAATCTTCAAACTTTAGTGGACAGACTTCAGTCTTCTCCACTTGCCAACTCTTCTGCCTTTATCCATATCATTGACAATCTGATGATGGCATGTTCAAAAGCCCTTGTTTGTCAATTTTCCATTTGGACTGTAAGTCATTCTGAGCCCTCATATGTAGCACCATATGCCCATTTAAATACACAGAACAGAGATGGGCAAAACACAGGCTGAATTTATAATATTTAAATATAAGTATAGTATATATAGTTTTAAGATAGATACATATCTCAGTTGTATAAGATAGAATGGATGACTAAAGGGAGCTTGAAATTCTGGATTCAAATTCCCTCTAATTATATATATCTTGAACATATATATACTCTACTTATATTTAAATATTACATATTCAACCTATATTCTGCCCATCCCTTTCCTGTGTATTAAAAAGGGGTTAAGGTTCTTTATATGAGGGGTCAGAATGATTTACAGTCAGCATGGTATGACAACAAAATTGGAAAACAAGGGCTTTAACATCATCACGATTTTAATGAGTAAATGGCTAAAGAATTGGGGTGGAAAAGATTGAAACTGCATTATAGTTTGAAATTTCTATCTTAATATAAATTGATCACTAAGATATATATATATATATATATATATATATATATATATATATATATATATATATATATATATGATATCCGAACCAACTGATGGTTACATGAAATATGTATATTGGAGATCATTTATCTTTTTTTGTATGTTGTTTATCTTTTATGGATTTTAAATGCTGATCATTTTACCACTTTTATTTTAGAAATGATCTCACTCTTTTTTTTATCTCAGTGCTGATCAATTTATTGGCTGTATTTGTCTGTCTCATTGTTAAAATTAATGTTTGTATGTGTATGAATATAATTTTTAAAAACTAGTAAACTTAAATAAATTCCCATTTAAATGATAGTAAGATCACAAAATATGAAAAAGATTTTAACAAAAATTGAATGTTCTGAAGAGTCTTACACATGGTTTGCTATATCAGCCAGTAGCACTCATTATAATATTGGCTTTTTCAAGCAATGGCTTTTGTCAAATTTAGTAATTCTATGATTAGCACTTAGATTTTGATATTTGCTTTAAACTGTATTTATATATATGATAAAAATAAAATAAGAGATATATAGTAAATAAAAGAACTTTTAGCTTTTGAGTTTCCAAGACTATCAATTACTTACTACTAATTGACAATTTCTAGGACTAACAAATTTTTTTAACCTATAATATTCTTTTTTTTTTTTTTTTGTTAAAGTAAAGGAGTCCTTTGCTTTAAACATTTTAAATAGTTTATACCTATTTTTTATAGTATGAGATGTGAAAGAATAACATTTTCTTGAATTCTGCAAATAATATTTTAAACTTCTTAGAGTATAGGAAAGAAGAAATTTAGAAACTTTTTCTACTCTAGTTAAAAAAATTATGATTTTAAAAGATTGAGATTTTTTTTAATTTTTTTTAAATTTAAAACAATATTTATTATAATATAAAACTTTTATTTTTAAATTATTATCATAGTTTTAAAAATTCCATACTTGTAACTTTCATTAATCTTAAAATTACAATATAATTTTTAAAAATAGTATAAATATTTTTATGTATTATATTTTTATGATATCAAATACTATAGCTATAAATATTTAATACACTTTTATTTTTTAAAAAAATCAATTGATATTCACAGTGCTTATTACATGCCTATTCCCTATCCAGAAAACAGTAAAACATGACCTATACTAACATTTAAACATAGACTAATATTGCTGCAAAATTAGGATAGAAAACCAGTAAACACATCAAAAACTAATTATAAAATGATTTTAAATGTACACTAATCTTTTTATTAACATAGAGTAGTGTTTCTTTATAAGTAGCCTTATAATGATATGTTATACACTTTAAACAAATCATATTCTATTGAGTAATTTTTATAGTAAATTGTATTTGAGTTTGATTTTTGTTTTAAATAAGTAATTTATATTAAAAAGAAAAGTAAAATATTTTGATGTTTATAAATATTGCTATTTATATGTAAGATCAACAAAATGTAAACTAACTAAGACATATAAATAAAATAATCTACAACTGTTTAATATTTCAATCATAGTATTGTTTTATAGATAAAACAACAAATGGCTTTTTTCAAAACTTAGCATTAAAAATTTATTTGATATTTGATAATGTAATAAATTCCTATAAGTTAATAATCTCTTAGTATTTTTACAAAAAGACAAAGCTATTTTCTTATCAAATCTTTAATTCATTATATATATATATATATATATATATATATATATATATATATATATATATATATATATATTTTTTGCAAAGATATAATAAACATAACCAAAAATAAAAATTAATTTTTTATACTAAACTCAAATACCAGAAAATATATTATGATAACATATTAAACAATATAATATGAATAAAATAGAATAGAAAAGAAATCAAGAATGTAATAGCTATGTTATGCTTATATCGAGTGTAAAACCTACATTATAAATAAAAAACCTTTTTCTCTCTTATGGACAAAAAATTATTCTGTATATATATAAGGAAATATTATCTTAATTTATTTTTTAGTCTAAAAAGTGTTGTCATATAGTTATTTAAAGTATTACCTGTTAGTGAGCTTTTGAATATTACTATATAATGTTTATTATAAAAATTAATGTGATTTATTAAAATGAGCCTATAATTGTCTTGCACTATGTAAATTATTTAATATGATTTTTTTAAACATTATGCCAATCATTATCATGTGAATTAGCAATTTTTACCCTTTAAGAATAAAATGTGTTGCTATGAGCTAGTTGTAAATCACTATTGCACAATGTTTTTATATTTGTGGTCCCATACTCAGATGGAAATTAATGTTATATTATATGTTATTACATCTGTTATAAACATACAAGGAGTAATAATAAAGTCTTTTACCACATATAAATAAATATCTTATGAATTTGTTGTTATATTATTTTAAAGGCTTTTTATATTTAATATGCTTATTTTAGATTGTTGAGGAATTTAAAAGCTTACAAGCAAATATTTTATATGTCAATAGTTAGAAGATTTTTTGGAGGGGATATGATATTCATAGGATATTTTTCTCGAAGGAATATTTTTATAGACTATAGTCATTAAAATATTTGACACAAACTAATAAGTGACATCATTGATCTATTAAAATATCACATTTTGGAAATGTTTTCAGGCTTAATAATGATTTGGAACAACTTTTATAAATTACCTAAATGTCATATTAAATTTTTAAAAATACTATTATCATTCATTAAAACAATCAATTGTTTATCAATTCCCGAAAACTATTATTTAGATCTTTTTATTTTATAACAATCCAACAAACTTTTTTAAAAGTAGATATTAATAACTTTCCTAATAACTGATTATTAGACTTATTGTATTGAAGTGTATATCCTAATCCTATTCCTCTTACACACTTTTAACATCATTTGGCTTCCTTCCTTTTTTTTTTTGTTATTACAATTTTTATTATTTTAAGACAACAAAATAGTTTTTAAACAATGGTCAGTTAATGTCAAGTTATATCCAATCCCTAAAGAGAAAAGACGAACATATATTCTTTATCATTCTGTTTTTGGATTGACTCTTATAATAATGACAACTATTACATTGATCTACATTCTCATACTATTTTGGATCAGAGATGTCCAACCCATAACCCATATCTGCATCTTAGAGTGTCTATGAATGTGGCTCAACACAAAATCATAAACTTACTTAAAACACTATGAGATTATTTTGTTGATTACATGTCATAACATCACTAAAATAAACATTTGAACACACTTGCTATTTGTATGCATTGTGGCTTCATATTGTCAAAGGTGTATGACTTCTTGTATTTTACTTTCTAAGCTCTGATAATAGAATTGACAATATCTGACATTATATGTGCTTGACTTAATGAGGCTGCAATTATCAAAAATATTTTTAACTTAAAAACATTGTAATGTTAGGGTTTTGCAGTTATTTAGAAGCCAAGTACACATTTTTATTTGTACTGGGAGTACTTCCACATCTCAGTGACACATCACACATTTCCAGTATAATACGTACATTTTCTATATTAGGACCATAAACTTGGGAACTGCTCAATGATTTTAAAAGACTCTCTAAGTAAGTTGCTTCATAATTAGGATTATTATGTGAAGACTTTTTGCTTATTTATAGTAGCAGATATCACTAAAATTATACATAGACCTTTGTTTTGCTTATCAACTTTTGATAATATTTGTGTATTCAATGTGTATACCAACTCTTCTTCTACCCCAATGTGGCCCAACATTTTTGATATAAGCAACTATAATAAGAATGTTTAAATATAAACTGTTTTGTATCTTGTATATGTCCTATTTAATTAATGGGTTCTATCTTGTTGAAAAATTGAGTCAACCATGAGACACGCACATATATAGTAGTGTCTATTATGATAGAATCAAAAAAAAAAAGAAAAACGCTTTCCGAGTTACTGTCTATTATATTGAAATTTATATAATGTTTCACCCTTTTTTAACGACTTTTCATAAGTAAAATATGACTGTTTTTATTCTTATTGTCTTCTGTTTTATTTTTTAAGGTCTTATTATCAGCAATATAGAATATGTTGATGACATTTAATTACCAATCTCAACTGCAAAATATATTATTCTAATATTAGTTATTTTTCTTTTAACATTGCACTTTATTATTTGATAAGATGAAAAAACTATTTTTCACACTTAATTTTTGCCATGTATAAAATTTTATTAATGTCTGATGTTTCAATTGTTTTGCAGTATATCTCAGAGACTTAAAAAAGTTATATAATATGTTATTACGCAATCAAATCAGAAAATGATAAAATTTTATTTATTACAAAAATTAAATGTGAAAAGTGAATATTTTACTTTTATATTGACTAGAAAAATATCTAAGCTATTCTTGTATACTATATGAAAATTTTATGAGCAAGTTATAATGCTAAAGGTCAACCTTGATTCCTCACTCTTAGTAATAAAATAAATATTAAAAAAATAAGAATGAATGAAATTAAATCCATTTGAAAGACTTGAATATCTGAAATTCTATAAATTGGTTAGAAAATAATTAATGATATAATATAAGAAAATAAAAATCTCAAAAATATAAAACATCTTGGTATTTAAGTTTATTTCGTTTTTCAGAAATATGAAAAAAACATGGCACTATTACTAAGAAAGGAAACTGTACTAAATATTTATTGTAAAGTTTTGTGGTGATGATATTTTGGTAGCAATTATATTCTGAACTATTTTTATTATCTAATATTGATTGTTAAATGACTTGAAAATTGAAAGAACTGGCATATTAGTAAACTTTGATGTAGAAAGTTTATTCACAAATATATTCTGTGATGAAGCCATCTCTATTGATAAAGAGAGGATTAAATGATAATTATAACTTACAAGCCAAAAAACTCTTCCTATTGATAGTATAATGAAACTATAAATATGTTAACAATATGAAATTCTTCTAACAAAAGCAAGAAATAATAGCTATGGGCTCACAATTGTTACATGGAAAAACTTGAAACTGTAGCCATAAATACTACTCCATATCCACCTAAAGTTTGACTTCTCTATATTAATGATATATTTGTTGTAAGGTCACATGACAAAGCACTATTAGTAACATTCTGGATATACATCAGCAACATATCACCTTCAATTAAATTTACAATAGAATCAGAATAAAAATAAAAAATTGGCATTTTTAGATGTTTTGGTGACAAATTGTAATTTATTGAATACCTGAACATACATCCAATCATACTAGAAATACAAAACATGCAGTTATACTATCACTATGACACAGAGTGAAAGAAGTTTATTCAGAAACCATTGATTTGGGAAAAGAAATAATCTACATTATTAAGAAAAATTTAAATAGAAAACAAAATAAAATATTAAAATGAAAAACAATTATTGATACTGTAATGTATCCATACATATCAGGAATAGCAGACAAACTAAAGAAAATCTGCAAACAATGTAACATCAGAACATTTTCAAAATCATAGTACACTATGAATAATCCTAGTCACTACAAAACCTATATTTGAAATGCTAAAAAGCACAAACTTCATTTATAAAATTCCATGTAAATTTAAAAGAATTTAATTAGTGAATCGATCACCCCATTAAAAAGTGATTAAAAGAACACACCCTAATGATTAAAAAAGGAAAAATATATATTTAGAGTAGCAGACCATGTATGTAGCAATGAACATATATTTGATTGAGAAAGACAAAAATATTGGGCAGAGAAGAAAAATTGGGAATTCAAAGAAGCTGCTCATATGATAATGGCAAATAATCCCTTAAATTAATTTAATGTGATAATTCATAATAATCAAAAGCTACTTCATTAATCACACACTAGGTAAAAGTGGAGAAATCAGGAAGCTCCTCATACATTTCTACTTGTCAAAATAGCCTAGATGATTAGTTTCATCTCAAAATTTCAATATTTACAAATCTAAAGTGCAGGTTCAATCACCATGCTAGTATTGTCATTGATCAAAGTAACAACCCCTGAAGAAGAGAGAAAACTAATACCACTTGAAATGTTATGTTATTCACTAACTTGTGAACAATTGAGTGTATTTGAAAAGTTTAAATAAAGTTTGAATTTTTTTAAAAATATCTAACAATTAGTATTAGATAATGAAAATAGAACATCTTAAGAAATATATAAAAATGCATAAAAAAACTATTTAATAATAAAGAAACAGAAAAATAAAGTAACTTATACAATTATGATTTTAAAATACTAAGAAATTTTAATGAAAAAATGAGATATGCAATTCAAACTTTAAAAATTGTAAACTCCAGGATATGTTGAAATCATTGTAGATAATTTAAAAGAAATTGATAAAGAAATAGAGAAAATATTGGTGGATTTATGTACACAGTGTTTAAATGATAATGATATACCAAAAAATATTATAATGATATTGATATTTAAGAAAGGTTACCTTATGTATAAAAAAACACTAGGCTCAACTTAACCAAAAGAATAAATTGGACATTAAAATGTTTCTAGCAAGGTAGATATTAAAAGTAATTACAAAAAAGATATTTGATTATATACATATTTCTGCAGTGACTGAAATTAGAAACACCAAAATATATTCATCAAGTTGACAAATTCTAATGAATATCATCATAATATAACAGTGGTGATTAAATTAAACATTGACTGAAAATATTAATATTCTTAAGGGTATATGGCCAGATAATTCTAGTTCTCCTTTTTACAGCAGTTTTATTCAAAATATTTTGCAAATTAAAGAGGAAATTAAAATAAATGAATTTATATAAGTCATCCAGATTTTGCAGATGAATTGATTATTTTTGTAAATAATGCTTCACAGCTTCAAGTAAAGTCGCAAAAGCTCTCTGATGATGGCAAGAATATAGGTCTGAAGATACATGCTAAAAAAAGCTATAATGATGTCAATGGCTTTTCAAAAAAGGGACAATAAATACTGATATTGGTGAATTGAAAAAAAAAGTAAATTATTAATGAAAATATAAAGTATAATGAATGAAATTAATTTCACAATCTTGGATAGAATGTTTTTGAAATGATTTATTAAAAACTAAATGTATCTATGTGATTGAGAAAGAAAGTTTTTAAAATATGAAAACATCATTGAAAAAATTTAGTGTGAAATGGACTTGCTTTTGATATGTCACTAAAAGAAAGGTCATAAAAATGAACAAGTGAAATTAAACTGGATCTCAAGAGAGTGCAAGAAATCTAGAAAAATATTGCAAATAATAATAGGTGATAAAAAAAAGTTCTATGGTGTGCTGTAAAGAAGATATGGATTGGAGAGACTGTGCTAATTTTAATGAACTTTAATCTTTCATTGAATTGATAATGATTGAAAATAATGATGATATATATATATTGAAAAAAATACTTTATTACTTATTATATAGTTATTAGTATTACAAAACTATTAAAATATGATTATACAAAAAAAAATTATATGCAAATTGTATACACTTATTTTAAATCTGAATTAGATTCGCTTGATTTTGACCATCTGCCTATTAGCAGTCTATCAATTTGAAATGTTTGATGAAATTTTCCAGATTAGCAGTTTTTTAATTTGTTTTTAATGCAATTATTTACTTTATTTCTGTTTAATGCAATTATTTTTTTTCTGATTTTTTTTTTGTTCTATTATTTTTTTTTTAAGCAGTAATATATTATTTAAACAAAGAAGGTTTTATTTATAAATTTGGAAATATCTCTTCATTTGACTTTTAATTTCCATGGAAAACTTTTAAAAAAATTATTTGGCCTCTCTGCTCCAGTATCCCGCCTTTTCAATTCTTTCTCAATGCTTAGTATATTTTTCTCTTTTCTGTTCAGTCAACTGCATCTCTAGTTACACTTTTATATATACATACATTTATATTTTAATAAAATTATTTATTTTGATGTGCATGTAAAAAAGAAAAGAGAGTAAAATAAGCTTTAAGCAGCCTCTGTTAGACAAAGCCTTTTTCAACAATTCCTCCCATATATGAACATTGAAATAAGAAGGCTTTACTCATCTTTGAGTTGTGGATATTTAATACATTTGACCTTTTTTTATCTTCTAGCTAAGAATAACTAAATACTTACTCATTTCCTGACCCAGCATTAGATAATTAGTTGTGTTGATTAAGGATCTGCTATCCGAAAGAAAAATCGCATGCCTGATTTAAATCTGAAAAAGTTTAAATTTTATCAAATTTTGATTTGAATCCTAGAATGTGAGCTTGATTTTTATGTGTATATATTTACTGAGTGATAAAAAAGCTAATTTCCCTGTCAATGAGAACTATTACCAGAAATAATCTTCCCTAGAAAGACATAATTGGAGATTCAAATCATATATATTCTAATAAATTATTATTATTAATATATATATATATATAAAACATTTATTCATACTGCGTTGTTGATCATTTCTTATATCAGCAATTGAGTAGATTTGAGCATAATAACTCCAGCTGATTATGTGCCAATAATTCAGCTCTTTTTAAATGTAATCAAATATGACACTTCTTTTCACAGGCCTATGAAATTGGCATTTACTTTTATCGATTATGCTTTATGTTTGTAGAGTTTTATATATAAATAAAAAATGCTATATGAGTATGTATTCCATTTCTCTATTACATAGTGTCCAAAATATTAAGATTAATATGGTAGGTTCCTAATATATATATCTGACATCAGAAATTTCTTGATATAACTACTAATTCTGCTCTTTTTATAAATTTGTTTACTGACTTGGGGTTTTTTTTTTCTTAAATTGTAGTACAATTATTTTATATACCATAGAATAGGCTCAGTTATTATAATGGTAAATCAATTATTTGGATTAGTAAAAAAAAAAAAAAATTAAAAATAATCATTACTATCAAATATTAAAGTTTTCTAACTTCCAATCGACAGATTAGAAAGTATAAATAGCAATAATCAGTCCGAAATTGTAAGATTCCTTTTTTTTAATGTGATTATAACTGAAAATATAGTAATGTTATAATTGAATATGTACTTCCTAAATGGATTTCAGTTTATATATTGTCAACTATTATTGGACAAAAGTAATAATAAAGTGAATGGTTTAAATATCATCCAGAATTATGCAAAGTTTCTAATTAGATTATGCTTTTCCAATTAAAATTCTTGACATTATATATATATAATTAAAAATCAAATCATGAAATGAGCTTTGAAGTATAAATATAAATCCTGAGGAAACTTGTTAAATATCTGAGAATTTTTAAGAGAATTCATCTGGCACATAGCTAAAATTATATAACTATTCACTTTTAATAGTTATGTAGCTATTCTTATCTAGAAGATGAAATTAGGAAAGAAAACTTTTAAAAAAAATCCTTACCAAGAAGTAGTTCAACAGAAGTGCTGGAGAAGTTTTTTTCCTATTTTATTTTTTCTTTAATTGCAGTTTTAAATTTTTCTATGATATTTTTAATAAATAAATATAAAAGCATCCACATATATACTCACTTTCACAATAACCAGTATAAAGTTTTCTGCATAAAGTTTATAAAAATTTTGAGAACAATTAATATCTTTCAACAAACCTTGGAGATATATTCTCATTCTACATCAAATAAATTAAACAGGAATAAATTGTAATTCTTGACTCATTTGGAATAGTAAAAAAAATTTCTGTGTTCATTATATAGAGATTCCAGTTTAAACTGTCAAACAGACAGTGCACATAGGGATTTGGAGTTCTTGTGAATGTACATATTTTATTGAAGTGGATATTCGATTCTAGCCATGTAGCAGCAACATTATAAATTGATGACTTGAGTCTCATTATTGGCTGATTGCTGAGGAAGTTTTGAGTTGTTTTCATACCAATTTATAATGAATAAATATATTTTAATTTATGGAAGTTTTAAGCCTAAAGCATGTCAGAGTTTGATCATTATTTTATGTTAAATTAGTTACTATTATTATTATCATTGTTTTTAAAAAAAATTGTAATAGTTATTTAATCTTACATTTGCATAGTGTACATAACTGAAAATAGCATTTGAGAGTAGATACTGCAGTGTATATTAAAGAAAGATAATCTGTTGTCATTTTTATGCATTTATTAATTCGTGTTTATTTGTTTTACGTGTTGAAAGTGATTTATGAAAAGAAAAATCATGAAAGTCTTCACATATTTTTTGGAAGTTTAGCATTGATCATTGATAAATTGTTATATTTTGTTTTCTTATATGAATTGTAAAATTTGATATATTGGCATAATATATATCCTAACAGAAGGTTAAATGGACCATATGGTAGGTAACTTGCAGACATGTGATGTCACCTGTTTGTCACATCATTTAAACAGGAAATGCAATAGCATGTTATATTAATGTGATCATAATAAAACATGCATCAAATATCTAAATTTAAAGCTCATTATCATCAAGCCAAGAACTCAGCAGTATTTATAATTTTTTTAATACAATGTTTTTCTGTATTACTGGTTACATATGTAAATGCATTCATTCTTTAACTCCTAATGGTTGCTAAAAGGTATAATCTGCTAAAGACAGTTTTTAATTACACTTACACTTGGAAAAGTCATAATACTAGACATGATCTTCAGAATGATGGGCTATCCTGCGGACTTTAATCTTTCTATACTTTTATTAACTCTTTTTTGTTATTATTTCCATATTCATGTTAATATAAAGCACAAACAATGACAATGATGCTCACAGACACACTATTCTTATCTAATTTATTATGAAGGATCCTTGTGCAGTTTATCACAGTGATAGAGTATCAGACTCTGGAATATAGGATACCAGGATTGATTTTGGTGCTGTCACTTCTGACACCCTAACTTCATATGAAATCTTGTGCAATAAAACCATTTGAATATTTTTAATTATGGAGGAAAATTATATACTTATATGAAAATTAGAATAGCATGGAAATAGAATAGTTTAACAAATTATTTTATTTATTAATGCAAATAAAATAAATAAATATATCATATTTATATATTTGTATATTAAATGATTTAATGCATACTTTATATATATATATATATACACCTGGGTCTCTTTTTACACGGACTTATTTAACATGATTTTGAAGTTACGCGATTCGTGTTTCACCGGAAGTCGAACTCCGGTAATGCGCTATTACTTTAAATAATAAATTTCGTATTACTTTAAATAATAAATTTCGTGCACTTACGTTATATTGAAAGTAATAGCACATTATTGGAATTTGACTTTCATCTTAGTAATTTCAATATTTTCAGTACTTTATAATAGTAAGATTTTATGCAATAATGAAATTAAAATCATGATTTCCACATTTTATGTATACACACATTAAATTTTACAAGATTATAATGTAAATTTGTTCAAACATTGTGGCATGGAAGAAAAGCCTGAATTTAAATTCATTATTAAATAGTTCAAAACACTCAATTGATAATAAATCTATTCCTGGGATTGTTTATAAGATTTCTTATAGTTGTCATAAAATTTATATAAGTCAAAGTAAATTAAGTCTAAAAACCATCAAAATATCACATGATCACAATTTTATATGCTTACACATGCTGTTAATAGGGGTGCAAAACTGTATACAGAAATGCCATCAAGTGCATAATCAACAGATGCAGGAAGGTTTGTTGCATAAAATATCTATCTAGTGCTTACTCATCCAACATCTCCAAAGCTTTCGTCAGTGAAGAGCCTTGGATTTGAGGACATTGCACTTAGATTTTAGTATATAATGCAACCCTTCAGCAGCCATATGTTACCTATTTGGTTAGCTATGATCCCAAATTGAAAACACCATAATGTTTCCAACCCAAGCTTATTTGCTTGTATAGTCATATAGATCTGAACTCATTTCAGCATCTATACATTTTGTTGTCTTTGGTTTTTCAATAACCACAATCATCATTATTCCATGGACAGGATAGGTATAAAACCATCAAAACATAATATGATTAGAGTACCAAACTGTCCATACTGCAGTGCCACTAAGTGCAAGATTTCATAATCAAGGAATGCATGAAGGTTTGTGCATAATATCCTTATCTAGTGCCTACTCATCCAACATTCCCAGACTAGTTTCTAAGTTGGAGCTTTCATCCATGAGGAGCCTTGAATTTAAGAGCACTGCACCTAGACCTTAGGATCTAATGCAATTCTCCAACTTCCAAGAGCCCAAGATGAAAACACCTTAATGTTTCCAATCCAAGCTTATTCACTTGTATAGTCATATAGATCTGAACTCAGTTCAGCATCTATACATTTTGGTGTCTTTGATACCAATAGGTAAAAAGTGGCTGCTGGAGGGTAGTATATTAAATCCAAGACTTAGATGCCATGCTCTCAAGTCCAAGACTCCTCATTGATAAAAACCACAAGCTTAGTCTAGAGATATTGAATGAGTAGACACTAGATAGAGATTTTATTTACAAACATTCCTGTATCTGTTGATTATGAAAGTTCACACTTAGTGACTCTGCTGTCTGGAGAGTGTGGTACTTTTATTAACAGTATGTGTAAGCATATGAAATAATGATCATGTGATGTTTTGATGGCTTTATATCTATCCTGTCCATAAGACAATGGTGACTGTGGTTTTGAAAAACCAAAATGTATATATGCTGAACTAAGTTCAGATCTATATAGCTATACAAGCAAATGAGCTTGGTTTGGAAACATTATGGTATTTTCAGCTTGGGCTCTTAGCTTTATAGTTAACCAAATAGATCAAAGATGCAGGATTGCATTTAGTTCCTAAGATTTAGATGCACTGCTCCCCAATTAAAGGCTTCTCACTGATGAATGCCACAAGCTAAAAACTAGTCTGGGCATGTTGGATGAGTAGGCACTTGATAGGGATTTTATGCACAAACCTTCCTGCATCCATCAATTATGAAAGCTTGTACTTGGTGGCACTACTGTATGGAGAGTTTGGTACTCTTATTAAATCAAGTCTTAATGAAAGAGTTAATTTCGTAAGAATAGAGTTGAAAATATATATATTACAGCTCAGATTTATATATTTATGAACTGAATACAAGTCATAAAATATTATTTAACAATTTAGAACTTATCTTCTATGAAAAAAGGGTTGAAAGAAAGAGGAAAAGAAACTTTGATGATAAAATTTTTCTTGAATCTGAGGTTAGCAATTTCATGAAGACATCCTTAGAAGTTAAAAAAAAATTGGGTGTTGAAGTGAATGATGGGAAGAATATTTTGTTATGGGTGTGATGAAACCATGGTTGTGGAAGAATTTTAGTAAAAAAAATTTTTTGGCTAGTATTATAATGTTATATTAACTTTTATTTTATATATAATTACTAGTATAATGACAGCAGTTAAACACTAGTTTTATTTTTACCTTACTTCATTATTATCCACCACTATCCATGAAATTATTACTTAAGTTTCAGACTTGACAATGTATGGCAGTTATTTGAATTCTTCCACATTATTTAGATATTACCATATTAAAAATTTATTAAAATTAAGAGCATTAAATTGTCATTTTTGCAAAAAAATCTTGATCTATCTTCAAAACATTTTTGAGGAATCTCTTCAAAATCTCAAAATAGAGAGAAAAATTATGTTATATCTATAAAAGAATAAATTCTTTATAAATTTTCAAATTATTATATATTTAAAATTCAGGCCTTTTTTAAATAATAATACTTTTCATTTGGTATTATTTAAACATTATTATTAAGTACCTTATGTATATGCTGAATCTTGAAGCCGTTTCTTTCACTTTTGGAGATAACTTCTTTTCTTGCATCAGAAAATTTGCTATTAAATTACAATAAGATTCACTTTTCTAGTACATTCTCTCTAGGTCAGTATCATTGCAGGTTAGTTTCACTAATCCATTAGTATTTTTTATTCTTGTGTGATAGGCAGACACCAAAACATTAACTAGCCAAATTTTGGACACAGTTAACACATTACAATAAGCAATAATTTCTTACTAATTTCTGACAAATTAACCACTTCTACTATGCAAAACAATGGACTGATAGATGTTTAGTGGCTTCTAACAAGTCATCTTAAGAAAGCTATAAATATATGGATTATCATTCTGATCACTTATTTTCTTGTTTTAGTTGATTAAAGAATTTTTCTTATTGATGCAGCCAAAGTTTAATAATGAATATTACTAATATTCTTTTCTTTGGCTTATTTCATTATCTGAATGCAAATGCTAGATGACTATTTATTTAAACTCTAGCTTGGTACTGATTAATACTGAATTATAATAACTTTAATAAAATATCCTTTTTGAAATGCTTTTTATAATTTTTCCATGACACCATTCATTTATTGACAAAAAAGCCAGAGAAGCTAATCCACCTATCTGCATATTTCTTTCAAGTCTGTGACCTTTTTATCATTTTCCAAATTCTTAATTACTTGTCATTTTCATAAACAATAAGGTTTTTTCCAAATTATAGCTTTCAATATTTTTGATTTTACAAAATTTATAGTTAATTCTAAATGTTTACTTCTCTTTTCATTAATTAATGTAATTCTTGTAAATTCATTATAATCCAGTATTATGAAAAGGTAAGATTGAAATTCAAAAGTTTTATAAATGCACTAAGCATGCTTTCAGCAATGCTGTTTAAGGTTTAGTAATTAGAACAATGTCTATATATATATGGATGTAGTTTGATATGTAAATGAGGCTTAATATATAAATCTAGCATTTTAATATTCAGTTTTTCAACAATGAAATGTTTTGAATTATTTCTGTTGATAGAATGTGGATCCTTTATGATTGATCAAACCTCTTTATATTTTCTTTTTCTGTCATCTCTCTCAGCACCGACTGTTCTCATATTGGTGAGAGTGAAAGTGTGGCCCATAATGAATATATGATTGAGAAAGATTGATTTGTGTCCATTATTTTTTTTGTTTCTGCTGTACAAGTATGTATGTTGGGCAATTTTTGCGAATCTATTTGCTCAAAATTCATTATAATATACAGACACAGAGCTACAGGATGGGGCAGGTAGAGAACTTGCGGAGCATGCTCAGATGAAATTTTTTTGTTAGTTGTATAGTAAATTGTTTATGATGGACATGATATAAAGCTTACTTCCTTAGATTTTTTGCAATCCTTGAGATGTATGGGAGGCTTATCCATGCTTTTGTTGGATTATTTATGTTTTTGTTTTATTTGCATTGGTATAAAATTTTCCAGTTGTCTTTATTTGTCATTATTAGCATGTTATGATTATATCAAAGACTTATGAGATCATTGATGTAAGCATAATTGTTGTTCTTCCTATCCACTTCGGACATGCATAAATTTTTTGATTCTATGTAAGAAATATTTGAAACCTGTGAGTTTGTGTCTCTAAAGGAACTCTTGATTTGAGATAAATGATTCCTGTTATTTGAATAGGTTTCAAATTCATGTTAAAGTTGGGTTCATAATTATTTTTCTGGATGTATATGTCCAGAAAATTTAATTACATGATTTTGTCTTCAATTTCTATAATCTAATGTAAAGATGATATTTTTTCAAGATCCAGATATATATTATTGTTCTGATTTGCCAATGCACATATAAACATGCCATTAACATATCTCATGTAGATATCATTTAATGCAGGTGTAAACATTTTGGTAAAATATTATTAGAGAGTACCTTGCTGCAAACTATTCCATTTAGTAGAAACCTCATAGGCCATCTGTTCCCCACTTTGTAAAATTCTCCATTGGTGTTACTATTTCCTTGTCAATCCATTTTAACACTTCTATTATAAAATATTTTTTATTTGGATTGTAGTTGATTTGCTGCAAAGTTTCTTGAATTATATTAATAGATAGTTCAGGAGTGACAGAATCATAAAGTTCTTTTTTATCTAATGAGGCTGATCTTTGATTTTTATTGATTTTTATTTTTTTAATTTTCTCCACACACACTTAAAAGATTTTATTGTGTAAGTGCGAAACCAAGTCTTTAATTAACCAATAACCTGCCGAAAGCATGCTTAATGTTATTATAAAAATTTTGAACCAATTTTACCTCTTCATAATACTCGATTATAAAGAATTTATAACAAAAATCTATAGTTTGTTGTTTCTCTTAAACCTTATTGCTTTAAACAAAAATGAATTTTCTTCAATTAATTTGAGTCATAAATTATCCATTTCACTATCACTTGACTACTTTTGAACACATATCTTTAACAATTGTATTTTTAACTGACCAAACTTACTACTATAACATAAGACTATGTATAGTTATACAATTCAAATCCCCTCTCCTACACTCTCTAATATGGAGTTTACCCATATCTGCTACAAAATTTATGCAGCTTGTAAGGCTTGCATAAATATATTAAATTTCCAGCCTTAAATAATTATAAAAGTTTACAAACGTCAAAATGTTTAAGCAATCAAATAGATGATTAACAGAATTTTTTTGATGTTATCCGTCTGAATATAAAACTTTACAAATCATAATTGTATATTTATTTATTTAGGCATATTTTGCTCAATCTTTTATGGCTGTAATACCATATATTGAAATCTCTTTATATAAAATTACAATATTTGAAATCTCTGCATATGTTTGTACTATTTTTGTTTTAAATTTGTATCCATGTTGGGATCCAATTCATGATTATGGCTATATATATATATATATATTGTAACGAGCATATGTTCGTTACATTGTTGTTTTTTTTATTTTTTATTTATTAAACATGAAAGTAAATTAAAAAGTTCGCATTTAAAAATTTTCTTTAAGAATTAAAAATTGAAATTAAATATCAACTTAAACTCTTATATATTAAATCGCACAGATAATGAAAAATTATTAAAATAAAAATTTATTAAAGAAAAAGTATTTTAAAACTAAATTTTAAAAAGATTTGGAGATAAAATTATATCTTTAAATTTATCTTTAAACATATTTTTGATTTGGAAAACAGGTTAATTAATCAGAAATGGAAATGATTGTTAATTAGTTAAATGTAAACCAGCCTTGGCATTTTAAATGTAAAAACACCGGTCAGATAAGAAAACAATAGAAACTTTCAGCAAATGAAATAAATCCATTTGGAAATCGGACCTCAACGAAAAGGATCATCTCATTGATGACGTAATGTTAAGTCAATCCTTCGAATACGTATAAAAGGAAAAATTTTGGAAATTATTAATTAGTGACTAGTTATTGATGATTAGATCGATGTAACAGCTAGATGTTAGTGCTGAGGGGATTGAAAAAGATGCACAGCTTCAATCCCTTCAGTTCTGCTAAGAAAGGAAGAAAATGAACCATCGTTTCTACATTGAGGACCAACTACACAAAAAAAAATCTTCGGATGGATAAATAAATCGGCCAACAGGATACCAATCTTCGGACGACGGGAATTCACGTTCAAAACGGCAAGGAATATATGAAGATGAACTATTTAAATAACCGTAAGAACTTTAAAATTTATGAACAGTAAATTAAAAACTTTCCAGATTTAAATAATTGCAATATTATTCTATCTGACCAACGTTATTTATTAATTAGTTATAATTTTATTTAATGTATTTATTTTGTAAAATCATTTCCTTTATTTATTTTTTGTTCTTTAAGTTTTATTATGATTTTTGTTTTCCGTTAAGTTAAATTATATAAATGTTAAACTTAAGTCGGGCGTGAATGGCTGTATAGATTTGTAAAGTTATATTAGGGGAGGGTAATCTTAGGTTATTTGTTTCGTGGTTAAATTGGGTCAATGGATTGGATATATTGGTGTGATTAGTAGATGTAATATTGATTCGCCACGGGCAGAATCGCTTCATACGCCGCACACCTCCGTTTGCCTATGGAAGGAATTATAAGTCGGATACCGCAGTTCCTTTCTATGGAGTTTTTTGTTTTATTGCTCTTCTTTAGAGATAGATGTAATATTCCTATCTCATAAGAGGCAATTTCTTCTTTTAACCTTTTGTGCTGTCGTATTTTATTACATTGAATACATCGATATATCAGATGAATTGATGCCAGTTTGACTACGAATTTTAGCCTAAGGTTAAATAGGGATAGAATATTTTAATTTCAATTCAAATCTATGTAGTATTCATGCTCGACCCTAAATAAAAATGCATTAAATTTAAGTTGTTTATAGATGCTTGCATGGATTGTTTATCGGTTAACTATGTTTTGCGTTTTCATATTTGATCAAAATATATAGACATTCGATAAATAATGATACCTTACGGTGAGTATCTAAAATGTATTTATTCGGATGTCTTTTAAGTTATTGGTGACAATGCAAGTATCTTATGGTGAATACTATTGGGTTACATATAAATTTCCCTCCGCAATTGTCAGTAATCAATAATTTTATATTTTGATCGCTTATGTTTACTTTGGAATGTTTTTAACCGTGTAATCTATGTAACCGATCTATAGCAACTTATTATAACAAGCTTTTATAATCCCATCTGTGCGAACTTAATTAAAATGTAAACTTATAATATAATAGAAATTAAAATGTAAATTAAAATCTAAGGTAAAGTTAAAAATAATGTTAAAATGTAAAACTAATACTAAAATAATTTTAAATCTTATATATATGTGCATAAATAAATGTTTGTATGTTAATTACTGGCAGTGGCTTATTTTATTCCTTTTTTTATATATACTCTTAGATTATCTTATTAAATCTCTGCTATTCCACTGAGCTAGTGACATGGGCTAACGACCGGAATCAAAATTTAAAAAAAAAAAAAAAATTTTTTTTTTTTTTTTGACTTACGTACCTGCCTACTTTATAAATTTTTCTAGGTTCAAATGCCTAGATGGCGCCCCATAGTGCAGATTACGTTAAGTCCCATTATCCGGATCGTTACAACTGGCGCCCAACGTGGGGCCGATCTTTAATAAACCACAAATACCCTGAGCAAATTTTGTCAAAATGAAATATTTTTATCTGTTTACATAAAGTCGTATACTTTAAATCTGATAAAAGCACTGCCAGAAAGAAATAGCACATATATTAAAAACCAACGGAAAGATATAAAAAAATTTTAAAACTAATTTTTGTTAAAAAAAAACAAAAAGTCAAAAGGTTGCAATAAATATGTTTTTTTTTGTTGTTGTTGATATATATTATGCTTTAACGTGTATAGGCGCGCACAGCCACGTAAGTTTATGATCGAAATGTGGTGCCTTACGATGAGTACCTTTGGGAATTACTTAAGTGTAACCCTATTTATGCATTTCAATCAGTCATAAATAAGTTGGTGGTATTTATAATTGTTCTGCAAATATACACATTTAAACCCATTATTTCTTAAAACATATTTATCTCAAATGCAACCTTCTTTAAATAAATAATTTATAAAATAACTTGCTTGTTATGCCGTGTGTAAAAATAAAATGTATAAAATAAAATAGAACTCTTGTGGGGAGGGGTGTAAACGTAAATGGTCCTTAGGTAAGCGATAGTCAACATTTCATTTTTCTTTTTGTATATAGTCCTTTTGTAAAATTATTAACCGGATGTTTGTAAATGTCTTCGTCAATCGTGTACCGTAATTACTAACCCTAAGTAAAATATTTTTTTTTTGATCATTTTTTTTAGTAACTTTACTGATATGTAACGAGCATATGTTCGTTACATTGTTGTTTTTTTTATTTTTTATTTATTAAACATGAAAGTAAATTAAAAAGTTCGCATTTAAAAATTTTCTTTAAGAATTAAAAATTGAAATTAAATATCAACTTAAACTCTTATATATTAAATCGCACAGATAATGAAAAATTATTAAAATAAAAATTTATTAAAGAAAAAGTATTTTAAAACTAAATTTTAAAAAGATTTGGAGATAAAATTATATCTTTAAATTTATCTTTAAACATATTTTTGATTTGGAAAACAGGTTAATTAATCAGAAATGGAAATGATTGTTAATTAGTTAAATGTAAACCAGCCTTGGCATTTTAAATGTAAAAACACCGGTCAGATAAGAAAACAATAGAAACTTTCAGCAAATGAAATAAATCCATTTGGAAATCGGACCTCAACGAAAAGGATCATCTCATTGATGATGTAATGTTAAGTCAATCCTTCGAATACGTATAAAAGGAAAAATTTTGGAAATTATTAATTAGTGACTAGTTATTGATGATTATTACGATGTAACAGCTAGGTGTTAGTGCTGAGGGGATTGAAAAAGACGCACAGCTTCAATCCCTTCAGTTCTGCTAAGAAAGGAAGAAAAATGAACCATCGTTTCTACATTGAGGACCAACTACACAAAAAAAAAATCTCCGGATGGATAAATAAATCGGCCAACAGGATACCAATCTTCGGATGACGTGGGAATTCACGTTCAAACGGCAAGGAATATATGAAGATGAACTATTTAAATAACCGTAAGAACTTTAAAATTTATGAACAGTAAATTAAAAACTTTCCAGATTTAAATAATTGCAATATTATTCTATCTGACCAACATTATTTATTAATTAGTTATAATTTTATTTAATGTATTTATTTTGTAAAATCATTTCCATTTATTTATTTTTTGTTCTTTAAGTTTTATTATGATTTTTGTTTTCCATTAAGTTAAATTATATAAATGTTAAACTTAAGTCGGGCGTGAATGGCTGTATAGATTTGTAAAGTTATGTTAGGGGAGGGTAATCTTAGGTTATTTGTTTCGTGGTTAAATTGGGTCAATGGATTGGATATATTGGTGTGATTAGTAGATGTAATATTGATTCGCCATGGGCAGAATCGCTTAATACGCCGCACACTTCCGTTTGCCTATGGAAGGAATTATAAGTCGGATACCGCAGTTCCTTTCTATGGAGTTTTTTGTTTTATTGCTCTTCTTTAGAGATAGATGTAATATTCCTATCTCATAAGAGGCAATTTCTTCTTTTAACCTTTTGTGCTGTCGTATTTTATTACATTGAATACATCGATATATCAGATGAATTGATGCCAGTTTGACTACGAATTTTCCAGCCTAAGGTTAAATAGGGATAGAATATTTTAATTTCAATGCAAATCTATGTAGTATTCATGCTCGACCCTAAATAAAAATGCATTAAATTTAAGTTGTTTATAGATGCTTGCATGGATTGTTTATCGGTTAACTATGTTTTGCGTTTTCATATTTGATCAAAATATATAGACATTCGATAAATAATGATACCTTACGGTGAGTATCTAAAATGTATTTATTCGGATGTCTTTTAAGTTATTGGTGACAATGCAAGTATCTTATGGTGAATACTATTGGGTTACATATAAATTTCCCTCCGCAATTGTCAGTAATCAATAATTTTATATTTTGATCGCTATGTTTACTTTGGAATGTTTTTAACCGTGTAATCTATGTAACCGATCTATAGCAACTTATTATAACAAGCTTTTATAATCCCATCTGTGCGAACTTAATTAAAATGTAAACTTATAATATAATAGAAATTAAAATGTAAATTAAAATCTAAGGTAAAGTTAAAAATAATGTTAAAATGTAAAACTAATACTAAAATAATTTTAAATCTTATATATATGTGCATAAATAAATGTTTGTATGTTAATTACTGGCAGTGGCTTATTTTATTCCTTTTTTTATATATACTCTTAGATTATCTTATTAAATCTCTGCTATTCCACTGAGCTAGTGACATGGGCTAACGACCGGAATCAAAATTTAAAAAAAAAAAAAAAATTTTTTTTTTTTTTTTGACTTACGTACCTGCCTACTTTATAAATTTTTCTAGGTTCAAATGCCTAGATGGCGCCCCGTAGTGCAGATTACGTTAAGTCCCATTATCCGGATCGTTACAATATATATATACAGGACACAGGTCTTTAGGAGAAAAGTAGAGAATGCCTTATTCACTAAATTTGCCCATTGTGAGATGGTGATAAATTGAAACATTGTACATCCTTTATATTAGCCTGTAGCTACAAATAGTTTGATGCCTATATGCCAGCCAATATAGGTAATGCAGTTGGCTGGTTGTATATTATTAATTATCAGAAAGAAAAATTTTAAGCATGATTAAAATTTGAAAAAAAAAAAAAACTTTTAGCAATTTTCGATTTAACCTCATCTTACAGAACAGCAATAGATATTGGTGCTATAGACTGCAAGACCTGTTCATATACTGTATATGTATTTCTTTTCATCCATTTTGTCAATCTAGTTTGAGATAACTCTGATTTTAATTCAGTTATTTTGATACTAATCAAAGTTCTTTTTCTCATCTACTCGTTTCACATGTATTTCTCTTACAGTATCTTAAAATTTAAGTAAGATTTTAGTTATCAATCCGTTGTCATGAATATTATTGATATTTCCAATCAAGTTCTATTTAAGACTTAATTGTTTAAATAATGTCAATGTTTCTTGTTTGTTCTTTCCGTCGTGTATTTCATTTTCTCTTTGTTATTCCCAACATACATCTCTTCATAATCTCTGCATTTCTCTTATTTTGAATATCCAAATCTCTGACCCATAGATAAATATATTGGCAAAACATTTAAAAACATTTTTTAAATATATATATATCCATCATAGTGTTACGCATATATATAAGCAATAAAATATAAATATTCATAATTCTTTTAATTCTCAATAAATAATTACAATAAAGCATCGAATGAAAGTTTTTTTTTTTTTTTGTCATTTCTAAATTGTTTAAAATGAATCCTGCTGAAACAGTAATAACTAACAATTTATTAGTAACTGATATTAACTCCACCCTAATGGTTTGTAAAGGTGATATTTAAAAAAAGAAAAAAAAAGCAATAATTAAATAGTTTAATGCATGAATTGTCACTACTAAGAACTAAATAATGTGTAATATTGTAAGCGCTGAATGATTACACAACATTTTAATTTTCTGCACTTAGTTACCAATAACAAATAATTATAAGAAAACGAAAAAGCTTATTAGAGAATTTGCTTTACAATATAATACATATTTAAATTAAAAAATATAAAAAAGAAATCAATTTAAGTGAATTTAGTCATTTTTATTTTTAGTAAAGTTAATGACAGAAGCAAGAAATTATTTATTAATTACTTAACTAAATGATCAAAATTATTGATAAAATCAATAAACTAAATGTATCCACATGAAACTCTGTATGCACTGCATTTTGTTTAATTTTATAAACATATTTATGTTAATATCAGCAGTTAACTAATTCGGGACTGTGGTTTAAGGATCTACTAAGAAAAATTAGCTACATCATTTGTCATTTAGCAGTACCTTCCTTCAAATTAAATATTATTTATAATCATCACTCATAATTATTATCTAATAAAAAATGTTATCTCACATACTCTAAATTTTGTTTTCATATGTCAAATGCGGGAAGCGAACCCGGACCGGCTGCTTCGAAGGCAGCTATGCTAGTCCACCAACGCTTGACACATATACTCTAAACTTGAGTTTTTATAACTCATATTTTTCTAGGGAAATTATTTATAAAATATATTTCTTTTACCCCCCCCCCCCAGATGGATAGAATAGAATGTTCTCTTTATGTTTCAAAAGGCTTTGTTGAACTATAAATTTACAAAACAATATTTAGTATCACATACATAGTATAGTGTAAGAAAAAACTATGAGATGTTAAACAAAAGAAAATATGTGGTCTAGGGTATTTATATTCGTATTTTTATCCCACGCTAGAGGCAAGAAAATTATGAATATATGTGCAAGATAATATATAATGATGAAGGTAATAATAATACAATCTTGAAAACATCTTAGCATTTTTTGACTGTTGCATATGATTTACATCATTCTATGTGCATCACTGCATTAATGTCTTTTTTGCTTTTAATTATCCAGTTGTCATTTTATACTAGTGAGTCATGCCATAAATTAGAACAAAATCACATTAGTGACCATGTATCTGAATAAATGTTAGTTGATGAGATTTTTTATCCCTTATGTGTATAATATCCATTTTGTTTCTAAATATATTAGTGACTTCTTGTATTTGATCTATATATAAATATACTTCTGATACACCATAATGAAAATAATATAAATGTGCTTGCTCGAATGAGTGCATACATACTTTTTTAAAATATATTGAGAAGTGTATGTATATTGTAATTTTTATTTTTAAATATTTTGGGGATATCCCACTGGATATTATTAAATGTGGAGCACATAAATAGAAAATATGATTATTTTTCTGACTCTGGCATAATTTGAATATGTCTTCAATGGTAATGCAATTTCTTTTATACAGGTAGAAATGAAGGGTGGAAATGATACAAGATTTAGTTTTAAGAGAAAATTGTAGTATCTTGGTTCTAATGACCAGTATTTGAAGTTTTTAGTCAACTACTTATTGGTTATGTTTAAAAGGATTTGTTATTATCATTAGATGGGAAGCACAGATTGAATGTACTTCCCAGTACTTAATTTTATTCTCAGAAGGGCAATGTACTAAATTGAGAATCTGTAATTTTAAAAACTATTTCTAGATATGTAAATATTCTTACACATGATGATATAAGATAAAGTATTTTTTGAATTTGGAAAATTTTAATAGAATATAAACCCAATCCATTTTGAGATAGATGGTACAGTATCTTACCCCTCCCCCCATAACAATTTCCTACACATTGAGTAAATTTTAGATGTAAAACCTTTTGTGTATATTATTATAGGTTTATAGTATGTGACCCATGTTATTATTAGGAGATTGAAAAAGGCTACTTGGGTATAGAGTGATAAATGTTGGAAAGAGAATTAATTATATTTTCAACTTTACTCATTAATTTCTATCTGTGATTGCATTTCAGAGTTACTCAAATGAAAAGGAAATTCCACCAACAAGCCAGGCTTTCCTTTGAAGTATTAATCATGATGGCATCTTGAGTATATAGACCACACACAGGATTTTTTTAAATTGAACTCCAGTTTATATATGAATAATTGATTAGAATTTTTAGAAGTTTTGGTATCCGTTTTTTTACTTGGCGGGAAGATTGTTATGTCATCCATGTATACAATACTTGTAACATTTGCCTTCATTCCATATATAAATATTTCCAGTCTTCTCATTTGCAATTGCTTTAAGGAGAATTATTGATGTAGAATATGAATAAAAGAGCACTTAATAGTGAACCTTGTAGAATTGAATTATATGGAATGAATGATGATGATTACTTTCCACTAAGAGTTATCTAAATTTCTTAACTTATAAGATTCATAATCAAATAGATTAATGCACTAGATATTGATGTATCTGCTAATGCATTAATTAAGATATCAATTGGTATCATCAAATGCTGATTTTAATATCCAGTTGAACTATAACTGGTTCTTTTTTTTTTTGTTGTTCTTGTTGTTTCTGACTGTTTTGATTACTATCTTATATAAAAATGCTGCCTGCCCAGTTGATAAGCCTTTCTTTGCAAATTGGGTTTTTGACAGCAATAGCAAAATATAAGGTTCAATCCTATCTTTAATCACTGTTTCCAGGATCTTTATCCCAACGGAATGCGATTATATTTTCCTTCTTTTTAACAAATGGAACTAGTGAGTTGGGGTGTTTTCTTTATGTTATGTAATATTTTAATGAAACCTTGGTTTTTTTTCTGGTTAAAATTTTATGAGTATTTCTTGTACAAAAAGGTAACACCAAAATTCCAGACAACATTTAAAAGAGCTTATTTGTTCATCAAAAAAAAAGGGGGGGGTGAGGAGAGTAAAGTGACATCATTTTCCACATTTAATGCAAATTTTTTTTATGAAAAATGATTTTGCACTTCAATTTTTGATTAGTAATAGCACACAGGTTAGTATATTCATAACATTTTCTTATCTCTTCTTCAGCTGTTGCTAGCCTGACCAGTAATCACAACAACTCTTCCTATTGATAGTTTATTCAAACTATTAATATTCTGCATAACAACAACCTACTTTCAATACAATACACACAAAATTCTTCCAACAAAATTAAGGAGTGGATATGGGCTCACTATTGTCACCTTGATTAACAATATTTACATGGAAGAATGAAACCACAACCATAAAAACTACTCCATATCCACCTGATGTTTGTATTCACTATGATGATGATGATATATTTGTTGTATAGCTATATGATGGAACAGTACTACAAACTTTCTAGAAACACATTAACAACATATCCCCTTCAATCAAATTTACAATAGAGTCAGAACAAGAACAAAAATTGGTATTTTTAGATGTTCTTGTGACAAGATTCCACCTCATGACAAAATCAAAACTCCAGTTTACAGAAAACCCACACATACAGGAAAATTCTTAGCATATTCATCCATTCACACCAAAAACACAAAACATGGATTTATACTATCACTATGGAACAAAGCAAAAGAATCTTTTTTCAGAAACCAGCAATTTGAAAAAAGAAAAGATCTATATAGAACAGACTTTTATGAAAAATGGTTAGCCATCAGCTGGTATTAAGAAAACCTTAAATAGCAACAAGAAGAACCATCAAAGGAAAAAAATTATTGATACTGTAGACTATCCATACATACAAAAAATAGCAGACAAATTAATAAAAATCTACAATCAATATAACATCAGAACAGCTTTCCAGAGTCATATCACATTATGAGGAATTCTAATATCTATAAAATCTAAATTTGAAATGCTGAAAAGCAAAATCTGCATCTATAAAATACCATGTGAATGTGATAAAAATGTATATTGGTAAGACCACTCATCCCATTGGAAAGCAATTGCAAGAGCACAAACTGATGATTAGAAGAGAGAAAATAGATGTCTAAAGTAGAAGACCATGTATGTACCAATGAACATATGTTCAATTGAGAAAATACAAAAATTGTGGATAAAGAGGAAAAGGTACAAAGAAAGTCCAAATAGGCTGTTCACATGACAATGATAAATTACCCCATTAGTGAACCTAATGTCACTATACATAATGTATGGAAACCACTAATCAACTTTGCTCTTAGGAAAAAGTGGAGAAATTAGGAAGAACCTCATAAATAAATATATATAATTTGTACTGAGTGTTGCCTTTGGCAGGATGGCTCAATTGCTTAGAGTGTTACTTTAAAATTCAATATTCAAGAATCTGAAGGTTCAAGTTCAATTCCCATTATAGCACTGTCATTGGTCAGGCCAGTAACATCTGAAGAAAGAGAGGAAAATAATAGTTCTCAGAACATTGACAGTTGAATGTAATTGAAAGATGTAAATAAAGTTAAATTTTTCTAAAGACATTCAAATACTTAATATTAGATGATGGAAATTAGGCATATATATAAATATGAATATCTTTTATGATCTTTGTTTCTAAGATGTAACATAAAATGTTTTAAATTATTATTGTTTTAAACTTTGAATAATACAGTAAGGTAAGTTATGATTATAATCTTTTTTTTCTCTTTTAAAAGAGGTCCTCTAACATATACATTTTGAGAAAGATTTCATATAAATGTAATAATTCAAGTCTTATTATTCTTTAATAATAACAAACTTTGTGAATTGTTTTTCTTTCCTAATTTTTATTCTATTCCTGGAATATATTTTTATTTTAAATGATTATTCAGTAAGTTATCCTTCAATTGTTGAAATTGTTTTGAGAAATCCTAGCAACTGGTTTAATAAATATCCCAACCTTTTATTTGATCAAATTTACCTTTATTCTTTATTATATTTTTAGAAATTTTTGAATTATTTATTAAAAATACATGTTTATAAATGAAAACTATTCTTTAAAATATTATAACCAATTTATGAATATAAAAAAGAGAATATTAAGTGTAATCTGTAATAAGGTTAATAAGAACAATAACTTTTTTCTTATTGGGTTGAATAAAAAATTTAAAAATTTAAATTCCTTTAATTCAGTTTCTAATAACCTAAATGAATTAATGTTCAGATTACTGAAAGCTAATGAATTTATATTTAATTTTTTTTTTATATAATTTTTGAAAATTGACAAGAATAAATCAATTACTGGCAATATAAAGGTATTCTTATTTAGCCAATTAGGCATATATTATTGATTTTTCATGCCTTCTTCTACAAGTAAATACTTTCAAAGAAAATCTATGTCTAATCACATTTTTCTTAAAAACAAATATTTTGTGAAAAATAGTCATAATACCTAAACAAACTATCAAAAATATGTATTTTTGAAATCTAAGGGAAAAAATGAATATGTTTGGAAGCTCTGCAAGCATTCTCGTGCAGAGAAAAATAGAAATCACCAATCGGCAACAATCCAAACAAAGTCTTGATATCTGTTTCTCCTTGCAAAAGATATTTATACAATACTGACATTTTAAGACTTTTTAAACTAATTATTATTATTTTCGTTCTAGTTTTTTGTAAAACTGACAAAATAGTGTTAAAGATAGTTGCAGGAGAGTGATTTAAAGCTTAAACACAGAAGTACCATTACATGCAACTGGGGAGTAATCCTGGTGGACATATGAAAGTTTAAATCACTGATTATCACTTTACTTGAAATAAATAAATATATGCTATTTTTATTTTTTTAACATTGCTTTTTGTTTGTTATTTTTAAGTTCAATTAATTGTTGTTTATAATTTCTATCATTTAAAGGAAAAAAATTAACTTATAGTCATTTGCTTTGGAGATCATGTGGCATCTTAACATCACCACTAATTGATAGAAAGAGCACATTATGGTTATTTTTTGATACAATTGATTTTTTTTTTTACTTTCTCAAACTGGAATTTGAATCATGAAATGTCTGCATTTTGAGCGTACTCCTCTCATTACTGAACTAAACTGCTTAAGGCAATTTTAAAAATAATGTTTTTTTTATTATTGAAAAGTATCATCTTCAAAACAATTTTGAATTTTGGAAAATAGAAGTTTTGCAGCATTATCACTTGGGAGATCACGTGTCATTTACGCACCAGAAATGAAGATTGAACTCTGTCTTATGAAGTTTTAGTTCTTGAGTAAGTCATTATTTTAATTACACAGGGAATTTATTTTTCTCACTTTTATAATCTTAATTTTTTTTAGCAAAATTAATGTACAACGATTTAGAAGCATGGTTAATTGGATTATCAGATGATTATCACTTTTTTAAACAAGTTAATATTACTAAAAAGCGGAAAGAATTTTGAAGTCATTAACTACAAATCAGTCCGCATTTTTTCATTGTATGGATAGACGATTAGTAAATTTTTCAAGTGACATAAGAGCCAAATGATATTATAGTGTACTATTTATGCCAATAAACTACTTAAATTAACAATCATATATCATTACCGCTTTTAAAAATGATGGTATTACTCCTTTAGCTATGCACGTCAGTTGGTGGCATTGTTTATTTGCAAAATCACATAAAATGTAATGTTACTGGGCCATCTTTTTTGGGATTTATTAATATTATTATTTTTTTGTAATTATTTTTTGTCTTAACAAGGCATCTTTTTCTTTTAATTTCAAATTTTTATTATTTATTTTTTTTAAATTGTTTTTGTCTAACATTATTTTACCTTTTTAAAACATTTTTTTTTTCATAATACAGACACACACATATATATAAATACGAAACAACATTATTTTAAAAAATGTAAGCATCACCTTTTTCAACAATTAAATAATTACATTTTCCAATTACTTTACATTATAAATGTTAGCACATAACACTCCGAAGGATTGTCCAATAGATGCACTAGTCTGAGCAAACCAAGCTTATGATTTACAAAACAATGTGCAACCTCAGCCATTTCATTTGTCTCATAGTTGTTCTCATGCAAACATGCCTTTTTGCATGAATTCTGTCAAATTATGCTTGTCCCTACCCTTATGAAATTTTTTACACCTTCCAAGCTGTGTAGGGAAGCACGGTGATGGGCTTACAATCATTACTAAGTAATACTACATCAGGTAGGGTGTAAGATCATTACTTTTAATGCAGATTACAAGAGTTATGGTCAGTTGAATTCCATACACCCTCACATGATTTGGTGGTGATATCTGAAATGTGTGCATTCTGCATAGTGTCACTAAGCACATCAGCAGATTGTAATATCTATGTGCAACACAATATAGGCCCATTAATGGTTAATATGAACAGAACTGTTCTATAGTCCATAACTTGGGCAGCTTAAACAACATTTTATGTGATTTTTCACATAATACAATGCCATCAAATGATGTGCACAGCTAAAGGATAAATATCAAAATGAATCTTTTATAATTATCATTGAATGAATGCAATATAAATAAAGTTACTGATTTCTTATGGAAAGTGTGTGATTGTTGTTGTTGTTTTTTGTTTACAAACTTAGTATTATATGAAATTAATATTTACTCATTTTCATATAATGTTATTTATGCCAACAGATTTCTCTTATACAAATCTATTATGTATATCTCCTGAATATTTTTTAAGTATCTCAATAGATAACATTTGAAAGTCCCAAAATTAACATTTAATAATAATGTATAAATTTTCAGTCTTGTTTTCTTCTATTGATTGATATACAAAATGTTTTAATGATATAAAGAGTGCTGGAAAAAAAATATGTTGAAAAATGAAGCAATATCAAATTACTGTTATTCCAAGTGCTACTTCTTCCTCATAATACTTTTTTCTAATTAATTTATCTGTCTTCAGATAAAGAACAATTTTTTTATTGAAAGTAATTCTTCACATATTGAGACCAATAATTTATAAAAAATATAAAAAAATTGTTTTAATTAAGATATATTTACTTCACCTTGCTTTAAAAACAAATAAATTCGATTGATTTTTTTAAAAAAATTAAAAATTTAAATATTAATGTAAGGTAAAAAAAAAAAAAAAAACAATTTTATTACTTCACATTTAAGTTGAATAAATTGAAGTTTATTTAATTTGTAATCAATTTTATGCATAGAATTGTAAAGCGATTGAGATTAGTCACTATTTTGAAAGAATTTCGAATTAAATAATTTTTTATTATTATTATTTTTAAAAATAATAGCTACAAATATTTCTCTTTTAATTAATATAAATAATTAAATCATATCTTGGAAGATCATGTGATGTTCAAGCATCAGAAATGACAGAGTTACGCTTTGATTTAGGAACTTTACCTCGTGAATCCATTATTTTATCAATGTACTAAACTATACAGGACATTAAGTTAATTGTTCACAAACTTGTTACATTTAAAGAGCATGTTTAAACATTTTTGGGAAATGTAATATATATTTGTAAACATTAAATTAAACATAGTTCATTGTACATATGTAAACAAAGACAATAAATTAGTTTCCTCGGGCTATGAATTAAAAGAAATCTAAATGTTAAACAAAGGGTCAGAATAGGATAAATCCACCTATTATTGGGGCTCTGATGTTTATAAACATATTTTTGTCAACATTATTGGTAATTCAGAATGAAATTAATATATCAGTCAGATGGAATGTGGAACTTATATTTATTAAAATAATAATATACAAGGCTGGAGTCAAATTCTCGCTCTTTTAACAACTTGATTATAACACTTCAATAAGATTTGTTATGTAAACCTTAAATTAAACATAGTTCCATATATATATATCATTATCATCATTTTCAATCATTATCATTCTACTGCAGAATGAAGGTCTCTCCATTTCTCTGATCTCTAACCTCTCTTCTCTGCATCACTCCAGAATGCTTCCTTATTCAATTTATTCATCCCACATGTTGTCTCTTTCTAAGTCTTTTACAATCTCTTGGAAACCCACTTAAGATTTCAACTGTCCATCTATTATCATCTCTTCTAGCAATACATCTAGTTCAATTTCACTTCATATATATATATATATCATATATATATATATATATATATATATATATATATATATATATTTCACTTCATATATATATATAATCACCATTTCTGGGCAGTTTTCCCTTTAGACAGTGAAGAACTGCAATACTCCCTTCTTTTAAATTTGAATAAAATTTTGTGAAAAATAATGTAATGCAACATGTTGCATAGGTAGTATATTCATTTTGCATTTCTAACAGTCATTTCCATAATATTAATTATGTAATAGACAGGATACGAGCACAGACCTTCACATGACCCACCACTCTCCACATTATCTCATAACACTGATACACCTGAACACACATATGTCGAAAAGATAAATAATCACCAATATATGTATTTCATGCTAAACCAGCAATCATCAGTTGGTCCAGATTACCATCTCTACACATATATGCTACAAGTGCTCAGATATATATTAAGATAGCAAATCCTCCTACTTTAATGGACAGGCTTCAATGTACTCCACACTCCAACTCTTCAACTGTCCATCCAATTGAAAATCTGACTATGGAACGCTCAAAGGCCATCCTTAGGCTGAGATTGTTGTCACACCCATGTTGACCTAAAGGTCAATCTGACCCCCATGCACAGAACATAATCCATTAAATACACGTACAAGGGATAGGCAGACATCTCTAATATGTAATAGATGAAATACACAGGCTTATATATACCTGTGTCTATATATGTAATAGACAGGGTACGAGCACAGACCTTCACATGACCCACACTCTCCATGTGAAGGTCTGTGCTCGTACCCTGTCTATTACATATATAGACACAGGTATATATAAGCCTGTGTATTTCATCTATAATATTAATTATATTGATTTCAGTTATGTAATTTAACTGCAAGCAGAACTATGCACTAAATGTTTTATATTTTGCTTCCATTGTTGACTCGTAAGTGACAAAGGCACTTTTTTTTTTTATAAATGACAAAAAAGGTGATTAAATTATTGACTATGAAGGATGCATCATCGTAATAATATCAATATTTTTTGATATTTGCAGTACCTGCTTAAATTTTTAGTAAATAAATAATGTTAGTGTTAACTCTTTCCAAGTTCATTTGAATTGGAACCAGAGTGATGAATTTTGTATATAACAGTCCACAGGTATTACTTAGTAACAGACACTTGTCTGATACAGATGCTATTTAGCAGTTTATTTTTAATAGTAATGAAATTATATATTACTTTTTATTATTTGTTTCTGTTTGGCAGGTACAATCGGGGTTAAAAACTTTTAAATAAGCTATTTGCACAATGTAATGGGATTCTTTTTTTTTTTTTTTGCATTATGTTAATAAAAATTAAAGATAAGCCTTTATTTATTTTCAAAAAATTTTTTTTAATAATATACACTTATTTTTAATAATAAATATAATTTATTTTTAGAATTACTAATGTTTTTAAGTATTAAAAATTGACAAAGGATTTTTTTTTACCATAATGTTAGTCAAATCAAAATTCAGAGAAAAATGATTTTTTATTTCTCAATATAATTGTAATATTCTTCCCACTTTAAAAAAACTTTCATTATTTTTATTAGTTTTTAAAGTGTTTAAACAATAATTATTTTAAAAAGTAATTTATTTTTGCTACAAATTCTATGAAAATTGAAAATTACGCATAAAAAATTAAGCATGTATTTTAACTTAGTAGTTATGTGTTATCTTAAGAAGTCATTAGTAAACATGCAGCTATTTAGTTAGTAACTATTTGAAGATTCTAAAAAAATCATTCAAATATAAATAGTTAATATTCTTTTTACTATTACTTCATCTAGCATCTAAAGAATAAAAGCATAACCTTTCTGAACATCATCCATAAACTAAAAATAGTTTTTAGTAAAATGATAGTTTAGTGCAATGATAAATTGGTGGGCTCTGGAATTTAAAGACAATGAATTGCTGCTCCAACTATGACCCTTCCTATGTTTTTGTGTGTGTGTGTGAAATACCAATCACTCTTAAATATATTTGACAATTTTTGATAAATATCATTTTATAATGATCTAGATAAAAAAGTTAAAAAATTTTAATTTTTGTGTTATTTTAACTAGATGAATAACCAGGATTTGTGAAAAGTTTTATTCCCTACCATTTATAATAATTTTTTTTAAAAAAAGTAAAATTTACTGCTAAGAAATATTAGGTAATTAATCACACAGACTTTACAACCAAGAAAACTGATTAATTACTTTAATTTTTTTTTTCTGCTAATCTTTATAAAAATAAGTTTATTTTTTCTGTAGTAGTAAGAGACATCTTTTTTTACACTAAATAATTGCATATATGGCGTACTTTTTTTTTTATGATTTCTACATTTTTTTAAATTTATGCTGTCAGCTTCTACATGAGCTTTTGGTAATCAAATATGCACAACATATAAAGGCAATTTTACCAAAAAAGCTATTATACAAATAATCCAATATAATATCATAAATTCCCATATTAAAAAATAATATTTTACTATAATAATTATAAATAAAATATTTATTCACCAATATATTCCAATAATTTCTATCAATAAAGGAAAGGATGCAAATAACGTATAAAATAATGAATATAACATTTCTTGAAGACGCTCAGGCTGATAACTTCAACCTATAATCAAAATAATAGTAGGAATTAATGAAAATTCAAATAATATATAAAATATTGATATTTCACGAAATAAATGTAAAAAATAAAATAACAT